>SMDT01000546.1:0-655375 GCA_005392925.1 Aquilaria sinensis
AATGGGGGAGTATAATTTATCTTATTATTAGATTATATTTTTATATTGGTCTCAATTGTTAGGCTCGATAAAGATTCAAGCTAAACATTATCGGACTTGAATCTTGGCTCATTAAGCGTTTAAGTTTTGGATGAAACTTGAGGTTCCTTGGGCACGGATTTCAATAACAAAAAAAAAACTTGAGCTTGAATTGTTTAATAAAAGACTTGAAAAAACTTCAATGAGAAAATTGGTCCCAACACAAAACTTTAGTTGGAACTTTGATATATGTTCCATTGAATGTTAATACTTTATTTACCTGATAATTAATTAAATTATATTTTTCAATAAGGTAATTAATTTTTATGAATTTGTTTTCTTATTCAATTTAAAAAGATAATAAAAATATCTACTTTCACAAAAAAAAATTGTTTTCAAATTTTTAGAACATATTATTTTAATTGGTATATAAGTTGAGGAAATAATCATTACATATATTGTATGGAAGCTATGAAATTAAAATGAAACAATGACTAGAAAATCAAGAACCCCAACCTAGTTGTTTGTTTTCCCAATTTGACTACTTTTCAATTAATATTCAGTTTTCTTTTTCAACTTTCTACAAAAAAAAAAAATCAAACTTACATGTTAGATGAGTTCTACAATCTACATTATTTTAAGTTTACAACATGTTTCTCGAGCATGAGATGGTCAGAGAACTTCTGATGATAATACGTTATTTACTTTGTTTTTTAGGATTCCAAACAATCACAAGGGTTCAAATATTCGTCCATAGCTCAAGGGTATTCTTAGTCCCATAAATTGATGAATATTTATATCTCCAGTGAATGAAAGTCTATATTATATATTAAAGTGGAAGAGGTGCGCCTGGTGGTGCCACGTTTCATGTGTGTATTGGTACAAGATGGGTTTAGTCATCGTGTCGTTGTTTTGTCTATCGTATGGGTGGGTTGTCATTGCATTGTTGCAATTGAGTCCCTTATATCCTGATGTGCGTGGGGTTATTTCCGTGCAATGATGGCCTTGGTCTTCTATTCTGTTTTGTTGCTTGCCCTTCAGTACATTGATGACAAGTGTATGGTTTATTCTTTATACATATCATTATTATATTATATTTGTATTATCATTATTATATTATACTTTTATTATTACTTAGCATTGTTGACCAAAGTTTGCGCCTATGTGGCCACCTCTTCCTTACCCTGAAAAACACATGCCTTTTACGGAAGATTTCATGAGGTACGTGTCTGCACTGAGATAATTTGCGTGGGGGGAGGGGATGCCTTTGCTTGACTGGTGTCCTCTATAGTCTAGTAGACATTATACAATCTGGACATTGCGCATGTGTTTTTGTACCTGTTTCCTTCGTCAAATGCTCCATTATTTATACAGGTTTCATCGGTTGGAAGGAGAACCAATGCAGTTGTTTTGTTTGCTTTGTCTCATTCGCTGCTACTTTTGTGTGCACCTTCACTTTTGAGAGTTATTTGTTGTATGTTTTTCATAGTTATTCCTCATGCGGTTTCTTTGTCCATCTTTTATTGTTGGTTCAATTGTTACCCATCCGATATTCACTTTTTGCCATGGTGTTGAATTGCTGCTTGGTTGTTCTTAGGACAAGCCGTATGTTTCTCTCACTCTCTGTCGCAAGAAGGCACCACAGAATAGGTTAAGTGGTTTGTCATTTGTTTACTTTCTTACCTACTCTGTTACCTTTGACATTTTCTCACAATGGTATGTTTTTCCCTGTAGTGTACTAGAGCATTAGAATTGTGCTCAAGATGAATTGCTCTGTATGTCTACCCTCTTTTATTTTCGTTCTCTGATTCGTGGTCCATAACATTTATATTTTGCTATCGTTAGTTCCCTTGATTCGTTATTTTTTTTACTTTCATTTTCTCCCATAATGTTTTGTTCATCTCCACAGTGTGTTGGATCATTACAGTTTTAGTCAGTGTCTTCTGCTCTGTCAGCCTTTTCTGACTTATTTCATCATGCGGCTGTTAGTTGATAAGTTTGGTTCCTAACTACTTTCACAGTTACTTACTTAATGAAAATGAAGTTGTCTTGCTAAGAATAAATTTACTTGCACTCCTTTATGCTATTCTGCTAGGGATTTAGAGCACCAAACAAATGGGTAAAATGCCAAAAGAAGATATCCCACGTACATCACCACACATGGCCAGATGATAAGAACAGGGAAAACAGCTGCCCTAGCTACGTTGATACAAACGTGCTTCACTATAAAGCAAAAGTTCTCTGTTTATGTTATAATATATCAAACTATGTACCATTAGACTATATTATATAAATAAAAAATGCATATTTCTGTCAATACCGTTACCTAGGCAATAACCTTGAAACCAACAACTTCTTTTAACGTCAAGTAAGCCACTCCTCCTCGCTGCGTAGCGCGAGTCACGTTACTAGTTCTATGTATATGATAATGAGAGCACAAGTGAGTGAGAAGACAATGACACGTGTCCTCAGGCTATGGTTAATTTCCGTTTTAGTCCTTTCGTTGTGCTATTGTGGTTGGTAGGTTGGATGCTGCGGTCTGGAAGGTGGTAAATAATGAGAGCACAAAAGAGAATGAGAAGACAATGACACGTGTCCTCAGGCTGGGGTTAATTTCCACTTTAGTCCTCTCGTTGTGCTATTGTGGTTGGTAGGTTGAATGCTCCGATTTGGGTAAGTATGGGTTGGGTAAAAATAGACCACGGTTTATGGGTTGATTTCACATGTAGGAGAATTAATGATTTTTTTGTTGGCTCTGGTTCTATATGGAATCAACCCGAGATAGAACTGAACTTGAGATATATATATATAATTACATAATAAAAATTATAGTATCACTAATATATCCATATATAAATATTTATTTGAAGAATTATAATAGTCATCTTATGTTTTTATATTAAATTGCTAAACTAATTTTCCAAATTAAAACAACATGAAAGTTGTAGGATCATTTACGAAATTTTTTCATATTTACTTAAATTACTTCTTTCTTAAACCGATTACTCCCGGATCATTTTGTTTTTTTATCTCTTTACTCCAAACTACTCTTTACAATACAATTATCATATTTTTTTTCATTTATGAGCCATTTAAAACTAGAAATTCATGACATTAACATATTTTAGGCTTTGATATTGAAAAAGATAATTTTGATACTGAATGTCGTGCCAATATTGAAATTATTGGAGAAAAGTAAACTGGTTGAGATATAAAATACTTAACAAGCAACTATTTTGAACCAGTTTGATAATAATAACATTTTAAAATCTTTTGAATGTGTTTAAGTACATGTATTTAAATGTTAATTTAATTATATATTATGTTGAATATTCCATAAAACTGGTTATGAATGTAATTTTATTGAATTTTGATATTGTTATAGGTATACGGTATAAACCAAAAAACCTGAGAACCAGAACCATGGTTATCATTTTGTTCGATTCTCGGTTCTTGAATTGGGTAGAAAAATTTTGGAGCCATTTCAAAAAACCCCCTGAGGTTTAGTGAATACTTCACTTACCCCCCTCCTGTTTGGAAATTCTCCCCTTTACTCCCTTAGGTTTGGGGCAAATTTCAAAAAACCCCCTGAGGTTTAGTGAATACTTCACTTACCCCCTCCTGTTTGGAAATTCTCCACTTTACCCCCTTAAGTTTAATAGATCCTTCACTTACCCCCTTCCATAATATTGTAAATAATTTTAATTTACTTACAATGCTCAATTATTATTTAATTAAAATTATAGTCTTTCTAGAATTGTAAATTTTTGTAGTAATAAATCACATAAATACTAAAATGAATACTTAAAATAAAAATAAAATCTATTTATATGAACATTTATATACTGGTATATGAACATTAATGCTCTGTTCAAGTATGGATGCTGCATTTACTTAGTCTAATTGCCCAATAATTATTGTATAATTACTATAAAATTTAAATTATTAAACATTAATGCTCTTGTCAAGTATGGATGCATTTTAGTATTTATGTGATTTATTACATTTACTTAGTCTAATTGCCCAATAATTATTGTATAATTAGTCTAAAATTTAAATTATTAATTTTTCTTTACTTAAAGAAAGAAATTCTTTTTTCTATTATTGATGAACATTTCACTTAGGTGAAATTTTAAAAAGTTGACAAGTATGATAGAAAGAAGGTGTAGAAACCTTACTAAGTATTTAAGGGCAAGATTATTTTGCAGTAGTTTTAATGTATTGTTGTTCATTATTCTTATATAAAATTATTATTTACTTTATTTCAAAAAGAAATTATTATTTACTCAAATTACCTATTTACCGTGATTTACATTTTAAGAAATCCAAAATTGCCTGGAAAGTCACATAAATATTTTTAAATTATTTTTTAAACGTATTAAAGTGTAGGGTTTTAATAAATTAATATTTTTAGCAAAATAATCACTTTATATAAGAATGATGAAAAAATGATCTAATTCTAAGATTTACTTTAATTAACTTACCTATTGTTCATTTTATATACATATAATCGAAATAATTATTATATTATAGACATGCAAAACTTCCTTAAAAAATAAAAATGTATGATGTAATAAGTAAAAGTATCTAAATTAATATATAAAACTATCAATTACTATATGTTGACCAATAAGGAAACAGTAATCATTTGTGCAATCATATTATATAGAGTGATTATTTGTCTAAAACTATTAATCTATTAAAATTTTACACTTTAATATGTTTAAAAAATAATTTTAGAATATTTTTATGACTCTCCAGGTAGTTTTAGATTTTTTAAAATGTAAAGCTCAGTAAATTAAAATTTTCATTAAATAATAATTTTTTTGAAATAAAGTAAATAATAATTTAATATAAGAATAATGTACAACAATACATTAAAACTAATGTAAAATAATCTCGCCCTTAAATGCTTAGTAAGGTTTCAACACCCTCTTTTTATCACAATTGTCACCTTTTTGAAAATTTAACCTAGGTGAAATGTTCATCAATAATAGAAAATTTAAATTATCTAGTAATTATACAATAATTATTGAAGGAAATTATATTAAGTAAATACAGTATCCATATTTGACAAAGGGCATTAGTGTTCATATACCAATATGTAAAAGTTCATATAAATAGATTTTATTTTTTTAAGTATTCATTTTAATATTTACATGTTTTATTACTATAAAAATTTATAATTCTAGAAAGACTATAATTTTAATTAAATAATAATTGAGCATTGTAAGTAAATTAAAATTATTTACAATATTATGGAAGGGGGTAAGTGAAGAATCTATTAAACTTAAGGGGGTAAAGTGGAGAATTTCCAAACAGGAGGGGGTAAGTGAAGTATTCACTAAACCTCAGGGGTTTTTTTGAAATTCGCCCTAAACCTAAGGGGGTAAAAGGGAGAATTTTCAAACAGGAGGGGGTAAGTGAAGTATTCACTAAACCTCAGGGGGTTTTTTGAAATTCGACCTAAAATTATTTACTGGAAAAATTATCTTTACAATAAATTATGGAGGGGGTAAGTGAAGAATCTATTAAACTTAAGGGGTAAAGTGGAGAATTTCCAAACAGGAGGGGGTAAGTGAAGTATTCACTAAACCTCAGGGGTTTTTTTGAAATTCGCCCTAAACCTAAGGGGGTAAAAGGGAGAATTTCCAAACAGGAGGGGGTAAGTGAAGTATTCACTAAACCTCAGGGGGTTTTTTGAAATTCGCCCAAGATTTTAAAACCTTCTTGTGAACAGTTTTATTACTACGCTGTTCCACACACACAAAATGGGTACATAAGGTACTAAGGCCCAGATTGAGCTGGATTTAACAAAGAAGTTTAGGAAATTAATGAGCACAATAAGCTCATGTATAGTATAGTGTCTGTGTGCAGTGAGAGGTGTGACAATAGTGCTCATCACTTATCACTTTCATGCAACTTTATGTGAAACAGGCAATTTGAACAAAAAAAAAAAAGCTGCAAAATACTGTCCGGCCAAAATTCTTATTAAACATCATGTATCTACGGATACGAGATTCAAAACATTGGAAAACAAAATCAAAATGCCAACTTCAAGAACATGACCTGAATATCATCAATGTCAATGCCACTAAAAGATAAACATGAACCATATTGTGAATCAATCACTTGACTTAGGTTGCTTGTTTTCTTTTTTTTTTTTTTTTTTTTATATATGTTCTTTGATCACGTCCATATTGCTTGCAATATTCATAGCGCACTATTGTTCGGCCCTCTTTAGTGTCTATTTCATTTCTGATCCAAGTGGATTGAGGCCTACCGTTTTTTGATCTTCTTCGTTTGGGGTTAGGAAGTAATTGTGGACTACTAGCATCCAGCCAATAAGCCTTATAAGCAATTGGATTAAATTGGGGTCCCCAAGTTTTCCAATAGTTCTCAATTGAGTGAAACTTGTCTATATATTAAGAACTATCAATTGACAATTTCCTACAACCAGCCAAAACATGGGAGCAAGGGAACTTAAAAATTTCCTACTTTTCACAACTACATGTTCCTTTGTGAGGTTTGAAAACATGATTATTGTAGTGTTGTTGCATACGGTCATCATATGATGCAGTCACCACCTCAAAGTTTCCTTTTTGTTCATCAAATGATACAAGATCATGTGACTTTGCCTTAGAAAAATAACTTCAAAGTTTTGCCATCATGAATGGGGTATACTTATCTCCTTTCTCTGTAGCTTCCTTGCTAAAACCTCGCCTGATATTGAAGAAGTTAATCAGATGATAAAAAAGTCAATTCAACACAGACTTTAATTAGAAGAATTCAGGCACCTTTAAGTACACTATTAAACACCTCGGACAATTTAGTGGCCAAGATTTCATATCTTTTACCTCTATCATGTGATAATGCCCATTGAGATACAGGTATTGCATCCAACCACTTCTTAGCTTTTGGCTTAATTCTTGCTATCTCATTCATAACAGCATCAAGTTTATGTAGTTGGTGTGATTTACCATCTTCATAGACAAGATTTTTTAGATGCTTATTATGAAACTTCTCATTAAAATTTCTACAAATATGTCTCAAGTAAAACCGATGATAAGCCCATAGTTAATGCAATCTAGAGCCAATTTCTTTTACAACAGCAATAATACCACGGTATCTATCAGAAATCAAACAAATATCTTTTCTTTGTGTAACCTCTCTAATGCAAGTGAGAAACCAACTCCATATATGAATAAGATTTTTCTAGAGAATCCAACAATTCTTTCACTTGTTTCTAATCTGATGTGGCAGACGGTATTTGACATGGCAGTAATATGACAAAAGTATCCTATTTTCATAAATAAGATTAAAAGTACTCCTGTGTGAGAATTAAGATGTGCAACTACACCTGCTTGGGAAAAAATCCCTTATGTAAAAGTATGCACATAGAGCAGACAGTTTAAGACCTACTTTTTAGCTGGGAAACGAGGCAATAAATTACAATACAATACACGTGATGCGATTAAGATTCGAAGAAAACTACTACAACAACAATGTTACTCAAGACAGTAGAATATCCCAAAAGCACGCTATGGGTTAAAGAGTAATTAAGACCACACACACTCTAAATGTTAACAACATTTCACTTCAACATTCCCCTCCCTATCGGACTAAGTCACACCACAAACACAATTTCACTAATCTGGTCCCTACTTTCTACTAGCACCAGGTTTGGAGAGCACTACTAAGTAGTACCACAACATAAGAAGCCATGAATTCTACATGAGCTACCATGAACTACAACTAACTTCAGAAAAGGCAAGGGATGACCCTATTTCCACGTACGACAAGTCCGTCACGGCCTGCGGATTATTGTTTCAGGTGCCCCGGTTAAGCGGAGTTCCGCCTCCACCCGAGGATTCACTAAACGTATCTCGGGACAGTGGGCTATTAGTTGCTGCTACCAAGGTTGCTGAATTGTGGTTTTGGGCTGCAGATAAAATTTTTGTTTTCTGTACCAGCTTCAGTTCATTTTGGCCATCTACAATAAAACTCCGCACAACCACCTGCAAAGAGCACCACTAATTAATATTTGCCTAAACATGCCAACATTTGCCATCTTGAAATTTGATTTTAGATCATGAAAGTAGCTAGAATGTAACCAAGATATTTACATATACAACAATGTGCGTAACCAAGTAATGCATCATTTTGTTTCCTTATATTTCTTTTTTGTGTTTTTTTTTTAAATTACACATACGCACACTAGTAACTGCACAAATGAGTTGCAAGTGAATCAAAATACTAAGTTATTTTTTACTCAAATAACTATAATTCCAATTATCTTGTTCAAAATAAATAGTAGTTATAATGATTTTACTTTTTTTTTTTGTTTAGATATGTTTCTTGTTAGTTTCACTTTTATATTTTTTACGTAGTTTTTTAATATAACATTTCATCATAACTATCCTCATTTTTGCTATCCATTATAATAGACTACTCATTTTATTTGATTTATTTTTATTATAAATAATAATGTTAATGATGATGATGATGATAATGATGATGATAGAATGTAAAATATGCTATATGTAATACTGGTCGCAAAAAAAAAAATACTCAATTATTTGTGATGGTAAGTGCTTATGAAAATTCCTTCCTCATACATTAAATATCTTATCAAAGATGCCAAAATTTCTCTTCTTAGTGTAAAATTTTAAAATTAATAGTATGATTAATTTATTAAATAAAATATCTTAATTTAATGAACTTAATGATATTATGTATTCAGAAATTTTATTAAAAAAGTTAAGTTAGTAAATTTTATCTTAATTTTTTTCATTTTAGATTAAAAAAATTAATGATTAAACTAAAGATCTTATATTAGTTGGCTCAAACAATTAAATGGATTTACCATTAATGTATTAGCATAACTTTGACTTTTTAAAGAAACATAAACTAAGTTTTTAATAAATTATTTTGAGGTTTTTTTAAAATAAAAAAAAAAAGGACATATGCTAAGTCCACAAGTGAGACATTCAATAAGAAACTTAAGAAAAAATAAATTTCTTTTAATAAATATGACATAAATATGAACCATGATGTCAAAGTACAAACTTAATAAGTAAACATTGAGTTTTTCTAAAGATATGTAACTATAAGTAACTATACATTACTAAAAAAGATTAATTACCTGACTCTTGACTTTTAACAAAAAAATTACACTCAACCCCAAGGTTTCAAATTTATACTTACCCTCCATTTTATAGTCGAGTTAATTGTAAATTGTTTCAAAGATCGAGCTCAAGTCTTGTATAGTTTTTTTTAATCTTTTTTGGGATAATTAATGTTTATACCATTGATTTAGAAATTATACTAATATCACTGAGGTTTGAAAATCTAATCTTACCCATTATGGTCTTATAATATAATTAGTCAACCATAAGAAAATAGACTCTTTTCAAATAGAATAAATTCCTAGTACCTAAAAGGAAAACTAATAACTTATAATTTAATGTTTAGTCACTTTATATCTTTGCACTTTTTATTATATATAAATATAAATATAGATATATATTGATATTAAGTTGCACTTTTTAGGTTCTGATAAAAATATTTAAAATTTAAAAAGTAAATAAATTGATAAACATTATGTTTTAGGCATGTTTAATAGTCATATAAATCAAAGACATGTTTGTTATAAAATTTTAAATTTAGTGGCATTTTTTAGTTTTTTTTCCATAAAAAATACTTATAGAAAACATAGAAAATAATCACCAATTTTTTTCTATTTTTTATTTTTTAATTACTAATCTTATTTTCCTAATATAAAGAATTTGTAAATGGTACAAATGTGTTTAAATTTTAAATATTATAAATAAATTGAAATTTTGATTAATCAAATAAAGAAAAAATATTAACTTAGTAAACTGAATAGAACAATACTATTTTTTCAAAAAAATAAAAATTTTAAAAATATGTTTCATATTTGAAGAATTTTTGTGTATCAATGTCAAATATGAAAGTATAGGAATTTATTACAATTATGAAAAAATGATAACAAAATTATATTTTGGATAAAAATGAATAAAATTTTGATCCAATACATATAGTACATGTTGGGAACTTTTTTTGTTATACTAAAACTTATTATATATCCTCCTAAGAATCCTTTAGTTTCTTTCTTTGTTATATAATCCAAAACCTGCAGTCAGGATCTAAAAATATGTAATTTAATTATAAATTTTGAACATATAAACCTCAATATTTCTCTCCTTATTATACTTAATCTCAAATAAAATAAAATTTTCTAATCACAACATAAAATTATTAACTTTATCTTTTAACAACTCCAAAAATACTTCTAGACTACAAGCCTGAAACACCCCTCTAAAATATAATATTCAAATAAAAATTACTTCTAATTTGATACAACTTGTAAGATTTGATTGGTTATAAAAAATTAAAAATGAAGAAAATATTATAATATTATTTAGTATACAAAAAGAGTTAGTTGCTAAAAATTAAAAATTTGTGTTACAATATTAAAAGGGATGACCATGTTGAAAAAATCATTCTTCTAATTTTCCAAATATTTCAAAACATTGGAAAATTGTAAAAAAAAAATTTTTGCTGAAATTCCTCTTATTATAATATAAGCAACTAATTCTAATAGTAAAGAAATTTTTTCCCTAAATTTTTTCCAATGACCTTTGCTACAATGATAGTTTCTTTTATTTTTTTTTATAATAGGTGTTTTAGTCATACTTGAATTACATTATTGCTCTAAGATGGACCAAATATGTAAACTTTCATATAGTTTATATTCATCCAAGTTAGTAGAAAAAACTTAATTGACAAAAATTTTATATTCAAAGACATTTATTTATAGTGGAACAAATTTAGACCATACTTGTCATGTTGAAACTTCAAGTTTTATAAAATATTTATTGTACTTGAAATAATTATTTGATAGTAATATGGAACCAAGGGCAACATATTTGACACAAAAAAAAAAAAAGAAAAAAATTTTAGTGGCAATTTTGGAGTTTTATCCATTGAGGTAAGATTAACCTTAAAAAATTACATACAATCTGTAATTTAGAATCAAGTGCGGGCAAATTTGTATCAAAAAATAAAATTTAGTGGCAACTTAAGAGTCCTTTTAGTGTTCTAGTGCTAATATAACTTTAATTAAATAGATAATGAACAAAATTGGGTTTCACTAAAGAAAACAAAATAACTTATAATGTAAGAATAAAAAGATCATTCAACATTTATGTACTTTCATATTTTTTATATATTAAAGATATATGTATCTATGTATGCATGCATGCATGTATGTATTTAGTGGCTTCTTTTATTATTTTACCATAAAATATATTTATAAAAAAAATAGAAAAAAATCACTGGTTTTATTTTCTATTTTTCCTTTACAAATACTAATCTTATTTCCCTAATATAAAAGAATTTTTAAATGGTATAAATGTGTTTAAATTTTAAATATTAGAAATACATTAAAATTTTGATTAATCAAATAAATAAAAATATTAACTTAGTAAACTGAATATAACAATACTATTTTTCAAAAAATTAAGAAATTCTCAAAATATATTTTATATTTAAAAAATTTTATGTATCAATGTCAAATATGAAAGTATAGGAATTCAGTATTATGACAATGAAAAAATGATAAAGTTCACACAAAATTATATTTTGGATAAAAATGAATAAAATTTTGATCCAATACATATAGTACATGTTGGGAATTTTTTTTTTGGTTCTACTAAAAATTATTATATATCCTCCTAAAAATCCTTCCAACTTCTTTCTCTTTGTAACATAGTTAATTTTTTATGTGATCAAAACCTGCAGTTAGGATCTAAAAACATGTAATTCAATTATAACTTTTGAACATGTAAACCTCCAAACTTCTCTCTCTTATTATACTTAATCTCAGATAAAATAAAAACTTGCAACCACAACATAAAATTATTAATTTTATCTCTTAAAAAATTTAAAACTACTTATAGGCTATGAGCCTCCACCACAAAATATAATATTCAAATAAAAATTACTTCTAATTTTTTAGACAACTTGTAAGATTTGATTGGCTCCAAAAAAAAATTAAAAATGAAAATAATATTTTAATATTATTTAGTATAGAAAAAGAGTTAGTTGCTAAAAATTAAACATTTGTGTTACAATATTAAAAGGGATGACCATGTGGAAAAAATCATTCTTATAATTTTCCAATATTTCAAAACATTGGAAAATGTAAAAAAAGTTTGTTGCTAAAAGTCCCCTTATTATAATATGAGCAACTAATTCTAATAGCCAAGAACTTTTTTTCCTAAAATTTTTTCCAATGACCTTTGCTGCAATGATAATTTTTAATTTTTTATAATAGATGTTTGAGTCATACTTGAATTACATTATTACTATAAGATGGACAAGGCATGTAAGCATTCATATAGTACATATTCATTCAAATTAGAAAAAATACTTAGTTGAAAAAATTTTTATATTCAAAGATATTTTTTTATAGTAGAACAAATTTAGACAATAATTGTTATGTTGAAAATTTAAGTTTTATAAAATATTTTTCATGCTTGAGATAATTATTTGATAGTAATATAAAACCAAGGGTAGCATATTTGACGCAAAAAAGAAAAAGAAAGAAGAAAAAAAAATTTAGTGGCAATTTAGGAGTTTTAGCCATTAAGGAAAGATTAATGCAAAAAAAATTATGTACAATCAAGCACGGGCAAATTTGTATCAAAAAATAAAATTTAGTGGTAACTTAAGAGTTTTTTTAGTATTTTAGTACTAATATAACTCTAATTAAATAGATAATGATAAAATTAGATTTCATTAAAAGAAAAAAATAACTATAATGTAAGGGTAATAAAGTCATTTAACATTTGTGCAAAGTATATAATAACTTATGATATAAGAGTAAAAAGATCATTCAACATTTATGCACCTTCATATTTTTTATATATTAAAATATATATATGTATGTATGCATGCATGCATGTCTATATTCTAAATCACATAAAATAAATTTTCTTATTTATTCATGCTTCTATATTTCCTAATTTTATTATATTTTATAAATTTTTTTATTTATTATTTAATATTTTTATACATTTTATATAAGTATTACCTGTTTAACAAGTTATAATGAGCAATATGGCATCATTTTAATGTTTCATGTGTGCATTACTTTCATATTCTCTACTATAGAATTTTCCTTCTTCTCGGTTGATTTTCATCAATTTGTTTGTTATTTGGAAGTTGAAAGCCAGTGGACGTAATGGCTGATATTTGTGCTCAGAGTACCAGTAAAATCTGAAAAATCTTGCCACGTACAAAGATCAGATGGGACCTAGTGGATCTTTCATCGGCCAACAGGAACAAGGATAGAGATTTGTGGATATGCCAGCAAGATAAAGAGATAAGCCCATAAGCCATCACAACCATTGCTTCCTCAAAATCAACCAAATCAACGGCCAGCATTCGCACTTCATTCCAAACCACAAGGATGCCCCTCAAAAATTAAATAAAAACCGAAGTACATGCACAGGTCATACAAAATTTCTCTACCCTAAAAGTCGCTTCACAACCCTTTATCAGCCAGACTTTGACATCGGAGAACAATGGCCACCGTCACAACACAGGCTTCTGCCGCTGTTTTCCAGCTTCAGGCATCAAAAACCAGGTTCTTTACAGGATCATCTGGCAAAGTAAACAGGCAAGTCTGTTTTAGACCAGTGGGCACTGCATCAACTCGTTCCTTCAAAGTTGAAGCCAAAAAGGGTGAGTGGCTGCCAGGTTTGCCTTCCCCAGCCTACCTCAATGGAAGGTAACAATGAGTTCCTGTGCCTCCATGGTTACCTGTCTGTTATTCTGTAGTCAGTGAGATAATAAATGGAAATAAAAGTGGTTGAAATGAACTTGCAGCCTGCCAGGAGACAATGGATTTGATCCATTGGCGTTGGCAGAGGACCCGGAGAACTTGAGGTGGTACGTGGAAGCAGAGCTGGTGAACGGGCGGTGGGCAATGCTGGGAGTTGTAGGGATGCTTTTGCCTGAAGTATTCACTAAGATTGGGATCATCAATGCGCCTCAATGGTATGATGCAGGGAAAGCGGAGTACTTTGCTTCCTCATCGACCCTTTTCGTGATCGAATTCATCTTGTTCCATTACGTGGAGATTAGAAGATGGCAAGACATCAAGAACCCTGGATCTGTCGACCAAGACCCTATCTTCAAGCAGTACAGGTTGCCACCACACGACGTTGGCTACCCTGGTGGAATCTTCAACCCCCTCAACTTTGCACCAACTGTTGAGGCCAAGGAGAAGGAGCTTGCTAATGGTAATTCACCTTGGCTCTATTTTACATATTTAGCTTCTGATATTAGAGTCAGAGTTTGGTACACTTCATAGATGCTGGAGTAATATTACCCAACCTCTAAAACTAGAAACTATATTTAAATAGATTTTTCCGACCTTCAACACTGACCTTAACGTAGTTGCCTAGGAAATGGCATTTGCTAAATTTTGTGGCTAAATTTACATGTGCAGGGAGGTTAGCGATGTTGGCATTTTTGGGATTTGTGGTACAACATAATGTGACCGGGAAAGGACCATTTGAGAACCTGTTGCAGCACCTGTCAGACCCATGGCACAACACTATTGTGCAGACATTTTTCTAAGTATTGTATTATTAAGAATCTCTTTTCAGAGTCTTTGCATTTGGGACAATGATAGGGCGTTCTATATTGCCGGTGCGGCAATTTGCCCGGCACAAGATTTCGAAAACGACCAAAAAAACAAAGTGGGGAAGAGAGAGCAACCAGTTCTGGATTGGGTGGTTGTGGTGTTGTGGAAGGAATATGATGATAAAAAAATTGTAATAAATAGTAAATTCCGACCATGGCTGCTTCCCAACTCCGAGAACTGCGACGTTCTGGCTTACGCACTCGTCGTTCGTCTCCTCCAGGTTTTCAAATCATCAACTGGTTTCTTGGTCTTCTTGGTGACTACTGCCACAAGATTTCTAGCTTTTTAAACATGCCAGGATCCAGAGCGGAGCCAGGATTCTAAGTTGAGGGGGACTTCATTTTAAAAATGTTAGAGAATTAAGAATTAAATGTATTTCCACAATACAAAAAGAAAATAATGAAAAATAAATTAAAATCTATTAAAATGTTATGTTTATAAGTTATATACTTCCAAAATAGCAAGTAAAATTTACTAAATCTCAGTTTTCATCCATATAATGAATCAGTAATTATAAGTTTTAAATCCATATCAAATCACGCGCTTCCTTGTCAATGAAAAATTAGTTATGTTATTATACATGTACACAAGTTCAATTAATATCACATAGCAAATAAAAAGATAATATCTTGTGCATCTTGAAATGGGCACGCCTTTCTTTGAATGTATAAAAATCATCTATTTTCTTATCTATTGAAAAAGTATCAGCAATCTCTCTTTCAATATAAACAATCAAGTGATTCTTAAGAGAAAATTATCACTTATGCTATTATGAAGTCTTGTTTTCACAATTTTCATTGCTGAAAATGCTCGTTTCGTTGTTGTAGTTGAAATAGAAAGAGTCAACATAAGACGAATCAATCTATCCACCAAAAGATAAATTTCTAACTTTTCTGTTTCATTTAATCCTCTACACAATTTAGTAATTCTAAATAAATTTTTTCAACTGTTGATGATGGAGCATATCAAGTTCATAATGCTGCAGCTAATATTTCAAATGAATCTTTTCTTGTTCAGTGAAATCTGAAGGATAAAACTTGTTGGTCAATCTACATATATTCACAATATTAAAAGACTTATAGGAATTTCTGAGATCCAAAACAATACAAAGAAGAAGAAGTTACGTCATTTGTTTACTAAAATACTTCCTTTGTTTCTCACAAAACACGCCTTAGTTAATACAAAAATTTGCAAAAGAAGAGGAAAAGTTGTATTTTTACATTTTTAACTTTTTAGAATATAACTAATTATTTTTTATTAAGAGAATAAAATTAATTGTTTGATGTTAGACTTTTCCAACATTTTTTACACAAATCAACCACATGCATTTATGTATAATTTTAGTGAGATAAAGAAAATTATTACTATTTTACATATATACTTTTTAAAAATTATTGTTATGCTTTATAATTAAAGAATTAAGGGCCCACAAAAGAGATAATATAATTATTATTATTATTACTTTTACATATACATATATATATAATACAAAAATACTAGGGGCACCCCTAGCCCCTGTTGGCTCCGCCAGGATCAACGCATTGCTGGCTTTGTAAGCGCATTTGAATAGGTGGATGGAAAAGCCTATTGTTACGGGCCAAACGCCTTTTATAAGGCAAGCAGAAGAATTGCAAGAAAAGCCAGATCATTAAAAAAACATAGAAGGTTCGGTTTGTGGAAAAGCGTTTTCACAAAATGGTGGGGAAAGCGTTTAGGTGAGAAAACAAGCGTTTAGCTCGGTTTAGCGACCGTGTTTAGAACATGAAACGCTCTGCCAACCGCAAACGATTGTTTGGTTTCCGATCTGACAACATTTCAAAAAAGCTAATCATCCCTCGCCACCGCTAAACGATTGTTCCGTAGTCTTGATAGCGTTAAGCAATTAATATCATTTATACCAAAAACCTTTTTTTTGTTTCCTTTGACAAGGATCTTTCTTTGCCAGCTTTTTTCTTGGCAAGTGATTGTTTTTTGTTTTTGACATTCAATTTGCCTCATTCGGCTGGTCATAGTTGCCTGTACAAGCGAAGAAGAAGATTAAGGAAGAAAAAGGAAAAATTGTAGAAGACACAGAATGAAAGATAAGGGAAGAACAATGAGAAAGGAGGAGGACGGAACAAATATTTTAAAATTTATAGTGGGCTTAGTTATTGACAATTTTCTTTCTTAAAAAAAATAAGTGTCGCAGTATATATTTCTCAATGTGTGCCTGATGTGGTGTAACGTGTGTTTAAGAGTGTTTGAGAATTTGTATTTTTTGGTAGTCATTAATTGGTTATTTAGCGAGGTAGATTTGCATTATAAAATTTTATAATAATATGGTAACAAAAAAAATATTGCATCAAATATACAAGGACATATGTATAATTGAACAATGTTGTAGCTTTTATTTTGAGTAGTTTACCAAACACTAAAACTATATAAAGCTAACGGCTAATAGCTGACAACTAAAGCTAAATTCTAACATTTTCCCAAACAGTCATACAGAGGTGATAAAAAGAAAGCAAACGCTTCAAAGTGATTGGACACTTCCATTTGTGGAGAAAGAATACTTTCAGTCCTAAAATGTTTAATGTTTTACCAAATCAGTCTTAAAACTTATCAGTGGATCAGTGGCTCAAGATCAAGGTCTAATTGTGAACCATAGCCCCTATGAATATCAACTAGTTAGGAGCGTCTCACATTCAGGGATTAGTGCTTCACAAATAAGGGCTTAATGTTAATGGCCAACCTCCTGAATGTGAACCACTGTCCACTGACTCCCTCAATGTGAAACAGTTAAGAATGATTTACATTCAATGAGTTAGTGATTCACAATCAGGACATGATTGTGAACCGCTCACTCCTTGAATGTAAACCAGTAAGCGGTTCACATTCGAGAGGTCACTGGTTTTATATTAAGGCCTTTGATTGTAAATTATTGACCTCCCTGATTGTGAACCATAACCTCTTAATTTGAACTACTAGCCCCTGAATGTGAACCGATCCAAAGTGGTTCATCCTCAAAGAGGTAAGTGATTCATAGTCAGGGCCTGATCATGAACCACTGACCCTTGAATGTAAATTGCTCTTAACTTGTTCACATTTAGGGGGTCAGTGATTCACAATCAAAGGGTTGTGATTCACATTCCAAGGCTAGTGATTCACATTAGGACTTCTGATTGTGAACAATTAACTCTCTAAGTGTGAGCTACTTTTCACTGGTTCACATTCAAGGTGACAGTGGTTCATAATTAGGCATCTATTCACATTGTAAACTACTGATTCCCTGATAAGTTTATGATTGATTTGGCAAAATGCTAAAATTTTAGGACTGAAAGTGTTTTTTCCACACAAATGGATGGTTGCCTTCGCTGTGACGCTTTTTTATTTTGTCATCCCTTTTGTTACCCCTAAAGCACTTTCCCTACCATATTTATCACTTGTTATTTTATGAAAACGTTTTTTCACCAAACTAAAATCTTCTGTGTTTTTTCAGTGAACTTGCTTTTGTTATGCTTTTGTAGGACAACCACTGACCTCCACCTTCCGCCATCGCTTTTCCACGGAAGCACAACCAAGATGCCCCCGCCGAGGGCTAGCTTTCGCTGTGCTTCATCTCCGATTTAATGTTAATCGGAAAATCAATAGGTGAGATTAATAATAGTAAATTGAGGATTTATGCACTAGATTTATCCCAACAGGAAAACAAATAAATGGATCTTTAAAAAAAATTGGGCAGCTCGCGTGGCTGGCGAAGGCTAGCTACAGCAGCAGGCCACTAGGACGAGGGTGGATCTGTCCTGGTCTACTGGTCTACTATGTGTTGACTGGAGCAGAACCTGTAACCACCGATGACGACTGAGATGAGGAAGAAAGACAAGAAAAGTTTAAGAACGGGGAGGATAATAGAAGGTCTAGCGATCATAGCCACATAACTACAAGGTAAACAGTAGGTGTCGGGCTCAACCAAGAGAAGCTGCGAGGCTGATGAGGACCCAAAAAGGCCGTGGACACAATGTTATTCCATCTACTCAGACCGCTTTTAACAGCTCTGAAAACGCTTTTTTTCTGCTTTATGATTTTTCAATCTCGGAAAACGGTTTTCTCTGGTTCGTAGACACTTTCTTCATCCCAAAAATGCTTTTGTATACATTTAAAAGTTTTCTACCCTCCTATTGCTAAAAACACTCTGCGCAAAATGCGACTTGATAAAAAACAAAGGCATTAATTTAGTTTCCATGAAAAACAGTTTGGCTCCGACAAAAGCGCTAACAGCTCAACGAAGGCGTTTCCATCTAACACTCTTTGAAACCTTCCCTAGATTCTCAAAAATTAAGTACGCAACAACAATAAGTATACACCCAAGATCATTACTAACCTGCATCTGTCACAAACACTTTTGCCCTTGATCCTTCAAGTCCGACTTCAAGTTGTACTATGTTTCCACACCAATGAAATTAATGTTGTATATTCTATATAGTGTTGATGGATATGTTAGGGACATGAATAAAACCTAAACCTTCTAGACACTTTTAACCTTTATCCATTACACTATCTACCACCATTGCTTTGCATTTACTTCCTCTTACCAACAACGTAACTACTACTAATGTACTAACTCACTTCTTCACATTAACTCAAGTTCTTTACATTAACTCTCATTTTTTTCTCCCTTCCGACCACTTTTTGGTATATTGATTTCTTCTCTTTCTCATCTATCTCTTTAATGCCATTAGTTTCACTTATCTCAAAAACATTTCACAATTACATTGCAAGAAAAATTGTTACTAAATTATGCAACGTAATAGTAGAAGAATTACTAATCATCTTCTGTTTTTCTCAATTTGTTTATCATATATCTTTTACTTTTACCCACAACCACCCCAACCGTTTAATAGGTTAATTCCTTTTTTCACCCTTATTTTTTCTCTTTGTTGTTTTTTACCTTGCTGCAGCGGCAAAGCAGAATTTTCTGGACAATGATGCAGCTAGTAAGGTTCTAACTGAGGTGTGTCTGTTGCTGATTGAGAAACTTTTTGTGCATCAAAGAACTGAGATTGTTGCTGGACTAGGAAAAAACCTGAAAATTTTATGTCTCACTAACAGTAAGGGACCAAATCTGAACAGGAGACGCAGCTGTCAGAAGTCCACCTACACCACCACCCAAAACACGACCATCTGGTCAAGAAAATGACACGGTTAAACCGCGCGCCAGTTCAGCTTCGCTGACCGCCAGCTTCAGATAGAAGAAATGGTCCAGAAAGTGATAAATTTTCAAAAAGCGCCTACATACATGAAGGGAAATGGGCTACTTAAAAGAAAAGCAGCTTCAAGGGGGTACATATTTTCATCTGTATTTTTAGTACACAATCAAAATAGTTATCAGGCATTTAAAGCCTCATAAGTTAGAGTTAAATCCGGATGTTGCTGGTTGGCAGAGAGTCACATTTGATATAGCGCCATTTGCTAACAGAATACAAACAACCCTGGGACCATGCTGAGATAATGACATTATTTTTTATGATATGTCCTGAAATCAGAGAAATGGGCAATGGAATTCAGATCCTACATCGAACTAAAGCTAATGAAAATGATCTATAAATAGTAGCAAAGAAATATAGACGTCCTAACAAAAAGCAAAATTTCTCCAAACAAAGGAGCAAAGTTTAGCCAATTTCCATGATGACGACAAAGGGCCGGCATCAAGTCAAAGTTATGATCGTATTAAGAGCAGTAACATATAGTGCTCATATTCCCGCAAAGTCACCACATGGTTGAATAAAACACCACAGAAAATACACTTCAATAAGGTGGAGAATTATGTTCAAGCCACTAGCTCTTGCTAAGGAATAAAATATAGTAACAGACAGAAAAATGTAAAGAGAAACATCGAATGTGGTGGAATGATTAAATAAACCTGCATTAGCAATCACGCTGCACCATTCAACCCTAGCATATATGTGCAGCAAGTTTTTCAATTTAGTAATTGTACAATCAATTTAGTGTCCATTAATTGGCTGCACCTTTTCCGACATAGCAGTTGTGGAAGCTGCTTATTATGAGTTGGATTATACTTACTAGGGTTAAGATAAACTTGGTCTTAAAAGAGTTAGAGACCATCAATTTCAAGGAAACTCCCTCTCTGCTAAAAAAGGAATTGGTAAGACACAAATCACATGACAGATTGGGACCATTTACTAGGAAATCAGTTATGCCGCAACTGAAGCAATGAAAGGAAATTCTTGAGTTGTAGCTGAAAAAGGGAATCACTATCATACATTTAGACAAGTGAATGCGAAGGAATGTTGGAAGGATATAGCCAGGTTTGATTGATCGTTCAAAGGGTTGAAAATACAGTACAGAGAAGATATATAATTCTTTTAATGAAAAAAGCAACTCAAAACAATACGGATGACGACATGGTAGCAGCACAGAGAAAATGGAAGCAGGGACCTCGCCGGTCACTGTAATCCTGAAACTCCATCAGTAAAGTAATACAACTTTATGAAACATTTGAGAATGCAAGAATATGACAGAACACAAAAAACGTGCATAGAAATAGATAAGTGAGCTTCTTGCTCAATTTTTTATAATATAGTACAGCTATAGCACTAGGATGCAACATGTCCAAAGGTCACAGGAAAACCTTAGAATTTCTGTTCATTCTTTGCAAGGATAGATAAGGGTCGCCAGTCCGGCGGACAAAACACATAATTTTGTTGGTCAGTCAGCGTTGTAATCACGGGGCTTGGACCAGATTTCACCAGAATATTGGAATCATTCCGCAAGGTAGGAGCTTTTGCCGACACTCTGGCAGTGACCCTTCCGTATTCTTTAATGGACGCTTGCCTCGTACTCCATCATTCTGCTTGCTCTGCCCAAATAATGCGAGGGAGGGAGAAATTGCGCAACTATTATCATTATGAACTTGTTTTTTTTTTTTTTTCCAACATTATGAATTTCACTCATCTTTGCCTGCGTGTGCATAGGTCAGTGTACCTGACAGGAGCTGCCAAAGACCACCAGGTGTGGATGCAGAACTTATCGATATAAAATCTGCTGACAATAATTGAACCAAGTGGCGCCCAGATTTTGTCTTGAACCATTCCAGTCCTGTTCTTCCAATATGTATGGTGATTCATTTTCACTGATTGATCAGGCTTCTATTACATCGAGTATATACTTCAGAATCCAGGAAAAAGCCAAAAACATTTGTTCCAGGCGCTGGGAATGGCATCCAATGGTTGGTACAAACACCAGAAGCTAAACACATGGAATTCGAGCTTGTTTCTGTCTGCTTTTTCACCCTTGCTGCTCATTGCCTGAGACGGGGTGCTCCAGTAATTTTTCTTGCGGAAGAAACAGAGAAATACAGTTCGAAGATTGAAAAGGTACGACAGTCTTGCTAGAGAGCAAGAGCTTACAATAATTTGTGTTAAAAAGTTTACGGCTCTCTGATATGCAGGTACCGTGATCTGCTCTTCTAAGCTTTAGATTGTGTTGCAGGCAGTGGCTTCCTTCATATTTATTTAACGGAAAGAGCTGCCGCGATGACATGTGTTCTGCTGCAAAGGGTTTGCTATACAACCTTACTCCTGCGTATCCAATTCTTACATATGATACTAGGCAGCTTAGAACACCAGAATTTTCAAAGAAAGCGGCAGCAGACGGCAAGATGCCACCGCAGTCTCTGTTTAGCATTCATATGAATATGATGAGAATGAACAGTGTTTTCCAGTGTGGCCCATGAACCCTACAACTAATATGCACAATGCAGGAAGAATCATGTCTACATACAATGTGGATGCCACTGCAGACGCCTGACACTTTTTTGTTTATCTACAACCACCCAAAATTTTGGGATTTGGGACTGCCCTATCAAAGAATCATATGTTGATTCTAACGTGTATTTTACACAAACCTTATTCTATGTGGCTGCTGGAAACCGATTCCAGCCTCCATTAGTGCATGACTGCCTGCCACTCTACCCGAGCAGCAGCAGCAGGAAGTGCACCCTGCATCTTCCATCTTCCACATTAAAAATCTAATGCGACACTGACAATATGACTCCTCCGGCGAGCATGAGTACGTGGACCTGCATATGATCAAGGCATGGCTCATGATAATCCAGGATATAGAGCTAAACGGCAGGAATAATATTCTATCCGAAAAACATATTAAATCCTACAGGAAAAGAACAACGCACAGAAAAGGAATCCTGTAATTCTTCAACTAGAAAATACCTGTAGAATGCAAAGTAAATAACTTGCAAGGCTAGATCTGAAGACTGCCACTCAGGTAGCAGCTCCGCTGTTCTTAGTCCTGCTGCAAACTAAGGATACCTGCAAACATGTAACAACAACTAACATGCTGATGAGAAGACGGTCAGTCATATAATGGCAGCATGGTTTATGAGATATTCTAATCCGCCTCTGTACATATATCTCAGAAGTTTGTATATATGTTGATTATGCATGCTGTATTTAGACAGGTAGGTTGATGTAATTAGGTGATAAGATTGATTCTAATTGGCTGAAAATCAGCCATGTTTTGTATCTATTTTCTATACAATGAGAATGGAACCATCCTTTGGGAGCATAAAAACCATTTGACATCGTATCAGAGCCCTCTTTCCAGACTTTCTCTTTAATTCCTTTTGATTTTTTTTTTTGGGGGGGGGCTGTTGTGGGGGTTAAGGGGTTTCTTATTTCCTGAGTGGTTTGATTGAGAGAATTTTGGTTTTGGGCTGTCAGAAACCTCATCAGAGGTTGTGTCAGCGTCTTTTGGCGCACAGGGTGCAGTCATCAGTGGCCAATGCTGTCCAGGTTGTCGGAACTCTCCATGGCTCATTTTTCAGCGAGTTTCTGGGTACTTTTTCAGTAAGCAGAATCTGTTCTTGTCGACGGATTCTGTTGTTGGATTCACTGTGGTTGGTGGTGATTGCTGAGATTTTTAAGCTGTCACTGTGAGACAGGTAGCTGTTATTGCCGTGTTTTGCTGCTGTTGTGGGTTGCTATTGCCATAGGTATGTCTGGTGAAAAATTCTATAATCCTCTTTAATGGCAAACGCTATGGAAGTTGGGAATCCCAATTTAGGATGTTTGTCAAAAGGGAAAGGAATTGTGGGGCCATTTGGATGAGTCTTCTAAGGCTCCGATTCAGTCCAAGGAACTTCTCAAATGGGAACTGATGATGCCAAGATTGTCTCTTGGCTACTGAGTTCCATGGAACCACATACAGTGAACAACCTTTGTTCATTCACTACTACTAAGGAGATGTGGGATCATCTCTCGCATTTATAATCAAGAAAATGCTGCACAAAAACTTCAACTGGAGTTGGACATTGCCGACTATGATCAAGACGACTTTTCTATCGATCAATTTTATGCTGGGTTTCTAAACCTATAGAGTGAATATTATGGGTAATTTTGAGCCAATTAGGATGAACTGAATCTGGATTAGGTCAGAGGCTTCTTCTCTATTCCAATTGACCATGGCCCACAAGCTTTGAGAGAGTCCATTGATTACCATCCTATATACCATATTGCCATTGTACCCTCATCCCAGCCACTGTCCTCTCCCCATGGTCATTGCCCGGCTTCTTTTTTCACCCCCACTAACAACCCCATGGCGATGGATACTGACACCACTATTAGATTAAAGCCCACAGGTTAAGTTAGATTAAAGCCAGCTGAATAGGCTCTTATTCTAAAGTCTCAAAGAAGCTTTAGCAGCATTGCAAGTTGTTCATGCTGAAACCCAAAGAGGTCAACTTCTAATGAAGTTGAGACCAGAATTTGAAACTGTATGGGCTAGTTTACTCAATCAAACTCTTGTTCCTTCCCTGGATGTCTGCTTTGGAGAATTATTATGTGGAGCAGTTTGTAGCCACACAACTTGGAATTAGCCAGGACAGTATTGTAAAGACTGAGCTGGTTAATGCAACACACGCTGCTCAAGGGAAAGGAAAATCAAAAGCTCAGATACAATGCTATCGTTGCAGGCAGTTTGACATATTGCAAAAAATTGCATCCAGAAATTCTACAGTTACTGCAAAAAGGAAGGAATTTCATTGAAGACTGTCAAGTACCGCCTCAAAATAAACAGAATCCAACCTTCCATACTGCAGCCCAGTCCAATTCAACTGCTATCTTTACTACAGGGCAACAATCTAAACCTAGTTCATCAACCACTCTTTACACCTGAGATGGTCTAACAAATGATTGTTTCAGCTTTCTCTGCTCTTGGTCTTCAAGGTAAGTTGAAATTTACTTACCTCTCCTTGGTTGATAACCTCTGCACCCTGCAATCATATGACTGGTAGTACAGAGGCTCTCCATGATGTTTGCAAGTACAAAGGCAACCAGCATTCAAATAGCCAATGGCAGTACACTTAATTGGCAACTTGAATATCTGAAGAAAGAAGTCTATATCATTCCTCCTCCTGATATGTTCACTCACTCCACGAGTGGGATTTGTCAGTTGAAGAGGTCTTTATAGGGATTCAAGCAGGGCTGGTTTGAGAAGTTCCGCACTATTTTCATTTTGGTCAGAGTTTAGTTTGATTCTTCTATCTTTCTTAAAAAGAGAGACACTAGACTTATTACACTTTTGCTATATGTGGATGATCACAAGATCTGATCCTCGGTCCCCTACAGTATTTCCTTGGTCTTGAGATGCACTCTTGTTCTTAAGTTCTTTTGTATCAACACATATGTACTCGAGATCCTCTTAACTTGGTTGGTCTTCCGTCTATGAATTGAGTGCTTACCTCTCTGGAGGTCATAGTGAAGCTTAGTCAAGAGAAGGGGAACTATTACTAGATCCACCCTTATACCAACAGGCTGTCAGGAGTCTGAACTATTTGATTATTACTATATTTGATATTTCATTTGCTATGCAGCAGGTTAGCCAATTTATGCAAGCTCCTCGCAGCTCACACTTAGCATCAATACGACGAACTCTTTGCTATCACATCTAGTCATGAGTTATTGTTTCCTACTAGGAATTCCTTACAGTTAAACAATTATGTTGATGCTGATTGGGCTGGTTGTGTGGATACACGCCATTCAGGTAGTAGTCCTTTAGTGAATTTTAATATCGTGCTAAGTCATCAACATGTTCAGAAATCATGTGGCTTGGAGTTTGTCAGGTGAACTTGGCATTCCTCAACTTACCACTCCTCTGCTTCATGTTGATAACACTAGTGCTATTCAAATTGCTTCCAATCCGACATTTCATGGGCACACAAAGCACATTGATCAACATGTGATTACTCTTCCTCACTTATCCATCAAGCATCAAATTGCTTATGTTTTTACCAATGATTAACAAACTGATGCTTCTTGATCAACCAAAATCATTCGAATGTGGGATGTCAGTTATTTATGGCAGCTTGGTTTATGAGATATTCTAATCACACTCCGAACATATATATTAGAATTCTATATATATGTTGATTACGTGTACCATATTTACAAAGGTAGACTGACGTAATTAGGTTATAGATTGATTCTAATTGGCTGAAGATCAGCAATATCCTTTGTATCTATTTTCTATATAATGAGAATGAAGTCCTTTTGGGGCATTGAAACCAATTGAAAACCACTAACATGCTAATGACAAGATAACCATGAAAACAGAAGCAGTGATACACCCTTAAACTATTTCCTTCAATTACTCACCTTGATCAACAGCTCACCCGATTGTTTGATCAGAAGTGCCACTGGCTTGACCTTGGATATACTGAGGAGTAGGAACTATAAATTGTGGCTGTGCGGGAAGAGGAGCTGCTACACCTGCAAGTTAAGACTCTCTGATCATGAGGTATATGTTCTGGATGACATTCCCACATTAGAGGATAGAGAGGAAGTCCCCAAGCAGAGCCCTTATGCATCCACAATGAATTAAAAAGGTTCATGTGAACTACTTCTGATATTGGAATTAGTACATTTACCTGCAGGATAAGGTGCTTGAACTGTGGGCATTGGAGAAGAAGTGATTGGGTTACCATTAGCTCCACCAAATTGCATTAACTGCTGGCTTGGCACTGCATACCCCTGCACTGCTGCATAAGCATGCCCACCAGGAACAGTTTGACCTACTTGTCCATATGAATAGATAGTTGGGCTTGGGTTGATTGCCCCAGGCACTCCATATATCTGAAGGTACTGCTGACCTGAATAAGGGTTGTAAAGACCCTTTATAAAGGACAATAACAGAAAAATGGGCCCCATAAGCATCTTTGAAGAGGGATTATCAATCCTAACAAGAAATTGAACTTGAGTGCCAGTGCATTCATATGAAGCCATCAACCTGTGGATAGACGTACTCAGGTCCATAAGTAGTGTACCTAAACAAATTAAGCAACAATAAAAAGATTTCAGATAAAACAAATCCAAACCAACATCAAGTAATCAGTAAGACATGCAAAGCAGTACAACCCATTCAAGAAGATGATGACACGTTTTTTAAATAAAAGCTAAGGTGCTCTTATACCCATGTCCCACAAGGTTAATGGTAAACTAAAAAGCCTAGATACTCATTAGAGACATTCCCCAAAACCTTTATTTTGGGTAGCTCACAAACCACAGTTAAGAGCCCTGTCTGTTCACAAAAACACTGAGCATAGGACACATCCTCCGCAACTATCATTTTGCTATCCTGCAATTACCAATCACACGACATCACAAGATGACACTTTTGAGTGCTAAACCCTGAATTCTAAGTCATGCACCAACCATTCTTCGGTTAACATAATACTCCTAGCTAACACGACATGTTGAGATTAGCATGCAACCCATATAGAGGAGAATAAAGGGACACATAATTTGCAGCAGAGATGCCCCTATTTGACTGGGTGACGGCTGATCCTAAGAGCAGTCTAGCCACAACGTATGCAAGACGGATGTAGGGACTATGGGGATGCAGTTAGCCTTGGGAATAATAAATCAAAATAAAAACGTGGGCAAAATAGGGCAATACACATATCCACAGCCACACAGAAAAAACAAAATCTCCTGCAACTAAATTCCAACTTATAAAACATAAGACTTGCATGATACAGTCAAATTCTAGTATATGAAATTCAATCCTTCATGTTGAAGTGAAGGATCCATGGTTGGTATCTGGCTAAAAATAAACAAATGCATCTGCAGTCACAAAGATATGTCACCATATCCCCCAGAAGGCAGAACTCACCCGTAAGGATACATTAGCCCTTGTTGGTAGTTGTAAGAAACTGGAGGCTGGTATCCAATACTTCCTATGTACGCTCCCCGTGCAGCTTGGATTCCTGTAATATAAGGAGATGCTGGTCTCAAACGTCCT
The DNA here is from genome assembly GCA_005392925.1 of Aquilaria sinensis. Lineage (NCBI taxonomy): Eukaryota > Viridiplantae > Streptophyta > Magnoliopsida > Malvales > Thymelaeaceae > Aquilaria > Aquilaria sinensis. Next base: position 28,070 of record SMDT01000546.1, read on the forward strand.
ACCAAAATTAAAATGAAGGAAATCATTATGATTCAAACAACAAACTTAGTCATGACTCATGAGTTTCCAGTTATATTGAAGAATGGTCAAAACTTAGTCGCAGTTCACAGAAAAAGCATAGAAAGGCATGGCATGAGTCACGAGTTATTCCATCCTCAAGAAGTGTATTTTATAAATATGAGCAAATTAGGCTTACCATAACACAAATTTAATATTGAAAATTGAGTATCACAGCAAACCTAAAAAAAATATTGCAAGTACCAGGTGCAACACGAAAAATTCATCTTGATCACGATTGGATTTCCTTGAAACCAGGTAGGAGGAAACTCATATCTGCATATGTGGCACTCAATCATTGGAGTAGAAGGAAAAATACATTTAATTAAAAATTATAATATTCCAAATAAAATGGTTCAGAAACTGCCACATTCACGAGGTTCAAGGAGTTTCCTCATATCCTGGTTGGAGAAAAACATTTGCCTAGAAGGCATTCTACTTAGAAGAGAATCAAATACTTGTGAATTAGAGAAGATAGTACCGTAAGGCAATGAAGGTCGAAGGCGTCCAAGTGAAGCCAAATTACAATTCGCTCGCCTACCATCAATAACAGGAGTAGGATCAGCACAAGCTCTCCTTGCAGCCTCTGGATCCCGGAAAGTCACCTACACCCTCCATACAAAAATGCAGAGAAACACAAGTCATTCTACAGCCTCCAGAGAGTTTCAACTTACATTCAGCGATCACTCCGGAATGATTCAAACTAGTGCAAGTTTAGGCCCTCAAATTATCGGTGTTGAGCAAAGGAATCAAAACTTTCGGTTAGAAGATGATAAGCTCATCAGATTCATTTCATTCCAATAGCACCAAGCATCAAATACCATATAAACAAAAATCCAACTAGATATTTAAGCTTCTTCTGCTTTTAGGTTTTGACATTAACCAATACGAAAATGGTTCATACAGGTGGGCGAGGCCCAAAATGAGCAGCAGAGTATCAGAAAGTACAAAAAAGAGAGAATACTCAGTACTCACAAAACCGTAGCCTTTGGAGCGACCTGTGTTCTTATCGGTGATAACGACTGCCTCGAGAATTTCACCGAACTGTTGGAAGTATCGGCGCATGGTGTCGCTCTGAGTTTCCCAGGCAAGACCTCCGACGAAGACCTTGGTGAAGGTAGTGTCCCCGAAGGGAGAATTCAAGTAGTGAAATCCTCCGGACGGAGGCGGAAGCGGGTGATAGGCCATGAGAGATTAGGAAGAAAGTAAACTATGAAAGCGAAGAGAGGAAGACGAATCGGGAGGCGAAACAGGAGGGTACACTAAGACTAAGAGGCATAGCTGGCGATCGCAGACATAAACCCCAGAAAACCCCTAGGAGAAACAGATTAAGGAAAGTGGGTAGATTGGAAGGGAAAAGGCGAAGCAATAGAGAATCAGAGGACAGCAAATAAAGCGGAGAGACATAATAAAAAGAGAAACCCTAGCGGGGCCGACCAGGGCTGGAAGTCGGTGAAATTTTGAAGGGAAACATAAACAACCGCGAAAAAAGTTTTTGCAAGATTGGGGCTTTTCTGATATAATTGACTCGGGGTCAATTCAGAAACACGGTCGAATCAAGCAACCGAATCACCTCACCCACGAAACACTGTACCCGCTACCAGTCTAGCTTTACGTATCAATCGTTGAGGAAAGAGGTAGCGAGAGCCGGAGCGAGAATTTGCATATTCGAAAATGAAAAGTAAGCGGAAGAGCTTTATTCTGATCTGCTCAGAGACTCAATCACTTCATCTATCTGGGAACAGAACACGAGTCACGAACAGAACCCTGAGACGAGAACAGAACATAACAGAACAGAACAGGGGAGACGAAGAGGAGAAACATGGAAAGGCGAAGAAAAGGAATTTCCGTCTTTGGGTTGGGAGGTGGATGGATCGGAGCGCGAGTAAAGAAGACAGCTTGGCATTGCCCACGTGGGACCCTGCCACTCTGCCTGCAACTCTATATTGGGTTAAATGCATCCATGGTCTCCAACCTTTAAAGCTTGTTCCACTTTCGTCACTAACGTCCACTTTATTACACTTTTATCCCAGTGTCAGTAAAATGTTCCATTTTTGCCCTTCTCTGGACGGAAAATGTTATGTTGGATGGAAAAATACCACATCAGCCCCAAATTGGAGGGAAAATCACAATTTTGACTCCTAAAAACTTGTTTTCTCCCCCAAAACCCTAGAAGTTTTCTATATATCAATTCCATCACCATCCCAGCCTCTCTCATTTACAAGCTCCTCCGACACTATGGGCCACCACCGCCTAAAGCGGCATGGTAGCCCGAGGATTGGTGGCCTTAGAGGCACCACCCCTATGGCCATCTACCATCCCTAGACCACCAAAACACCTCATTTGAACACCGCCCTAGGTCTGAAATTTTCATTTTTATAACCCCCGTTTCCCATAATCCTTGTTCCTCCAAATGTCGCCACCATTTCTGTATCTTTCCAGAGAAGGCTCGGTAAAAAGCACCACATCAATTCGACTATGATTTTCCAGGAACCCGAAAAGAAATTTTCCTTTTATTTATGCTAAATTCTTATTGTTCCGCTCCCCATCATCATCTCCTGTAAAACCCAAGAATAATTATCCCAGGAATCGATAATTCGCTTAAGAGTACAGACGAACATAGAGGTGGCAGAACCACATCTCCTGGCAAAGGAAGCAAAAAATGAGCTTCTTGCCGACGTTGTGTGCGATGGCACTCGGCATGTAGTTTAGGCAGTACCCAAGATCCAACCAGTGCAAATCTCCCAAGCTCGTTGTCCCATCCTTGTACTCACACAGTTGGCCACCATCATCATTCATTCATTTTGACAACTCCGTTCAGGACCTCATCTAGCAAGAGGACAGCAGATGGACGTTTGGCTTTCAGGGACAACCGTCAAAGGCTAGGGAAGGACGGCAGAGGCTGAGCGATGGCAGAAGGAGGTTGGGCAGTGAAGGGCATTGGAAGCAAAGTCAGGGGCTGGGAAAGTTAAGGTGCCGTGAAATGGGCCTTCCGATTCTTGCGGTGCGAAGATGAAACTCTAAGGTTCTTGGAAGGGGTTTATTGCAGTGACAAAGGGAGAGGGACAGCAAGGAGAGTGGCGGCTATGGGGAATCTAAAACTCGGTAGAAGCATTGAGAGGGACAAGGAGGATACCAGCATTATTTAATGATCTTAGCATACAAAATAAAAATTTAGGTCTCAGTTAAGATACAATAATAAATTGAGAGATAAAAAATAAATTCCTACAATTTTGTGCTGATGTGACATTTTTTTTTATCCACAGTGACTTTTTCAATAAAAAAAAATGGACAAAATGGAATGTTCTAGTAATGTTAAGAATAATAGTGGTATATAGTGGACATTAGGGATAAAAGTGAAATAACATTTATAGATTGGGGACCATGGATGCATTTAATCCCTTTATATTTGTACCTAGTGACATAATTTTTTATTTTGAATCATCACTGCTATTCGTTCTCCACTACTGCTTTGGGCACACTTGTGTCACTTAGTTGTAACTTCTTATACAGTGCATTCTCAAGTATCACTTGGAGGAATTTATGTGATTCTTTGATCGAGTATATAAATTCTGTAATGGCAGTAATGTTTGTGTTTTTGCTCAGTTCAGTTACTGAAATTTTTTTTTTGTCTAAACTAATTGTTATTGTTTCAAAATAAACTCAAGTGGGACACTTTCCGTAGGTCAGAACCATAACATGTAGAATTGAACTGCATCGAAACTACATCTGAATTGCACATGTTATGGAATTCTTCATGTTATGCATAGGTTTTTACCTTTCCAACTACACCTATGCAATAAATTTTTAAAATCTGGGACTAATTTATAATAAAATGAAGATTGATGACCAATTTAGTATGCAAATTAAAGAGTTAGGACTAATTAGGCTTTTTAGCCGTCGCACAACAAATGCGGCTGCAATTTTAGACTTATGTGGATTAAATCATGAGCTGACTTGGAAGTTGGAATCTAATGAACAAGTTCATTTTATTAAAATGGAAGATTAAACCGAATATTCTAACCATTTTACGTTAAACTGATCTTATTTGACGTGTTTATTGATACCTTTTGGCATAGTTTAAATTCAGTACAAACAGTACAAGCTATTATGAACACATACCTAATTACATATATGAGATGATTTTTCAAATTTATCTCTCACTATATTAGATAATATCAACCACGCTCTTTACATCTATATCATGTTTCATCTTCTTAAGCCTCTAGCTATTGCATTTGGTTCATAGCACGGTTGCGATATTCCATGTGCTACAACACATTTTCTCTTCCTATTCCTCCTATGATCTGCTCGACAACAAGATGAGACAAGAAGTCGATGACGATGAGACAAGAAGGACAACATATCAAATATGGAAAGATGAGATGAAGTCAAATCAAGCCATGGTGGTGACTAGAGGTGAGCAGGGATGACGAGATCTCAAAGATGATCGATGATTGATGCGATCTGTAGGTGAGCATTTTGATGCGTAAGCAAGCAACAACAAGATTTGGAGGCTAGAAGGGAAGATGCAACTTAGACATTAACGATGACAACAAGCTTCGAAGATGATGATCTATTGTGCCCAAAAAATGAGCTTTATATATCATTTAAGACACGTTTATATGTTGTTTCAGACACTTTCAGATATTTGTTTGGACATTTTTACTCATTAGTTCACTCACTTTTATTTATGATGAAAAACAAATTATTGCTTTAAACACTTTTATATTTATGTTTAAACACCTGTTCATATTTATGTAAACACTTTTATTTCTGAAGATGACAAATGTTGCAAAACTGCAAGTACACATATCGTCAAGCTTTAATATAATGATAAATATTAGAGTATCTTCTCCACATGAACTGAGTGAACAAGCAAAACTTAGCTAAAATATGCAAAAAAAATTAATTAAACTAAAATTGGAATTGAATAAAATTGATGAATGATATTAAATTGTAAATAAAAGAAAATAAAATAATAATTAAAGCTAATTGAATCTAAACTATTACTTGAATTAGACTAAATTCGAACAAACCAATAGCTTGAGAAACTAGTAAAAATTATTAACACAAAGTACTCTCATAAGGGTAGATCATATTGTCTAGTTTTTATCCTATTTAATTTTTACCTTTTTTCCACAATCATATCTTCTAGATGAATTTATTAGTGTTTAATTTCCTCTATTAAGGATGAATTAGCCTAAGTCTGTCTAATTTTAGTGGTAATCTCTTACTCTGGTTAAAACTAAAGGATTTTACGCTCAATCTTGTCTATTCAGCCTCCTAATTGCTTAGATCTCTCAATCTTCAAGTTGATCTAGTCAATTTTCTCCCTATATTTTAACACAAATTTCTTCTCTCGAAGACGAACACATATCAATAAATAAACTCTTTGCCACAAAGTTTTCGTTAAGCACAAGAGAAAATTAACAGGAAACATATGATAATCGAAGATAAAAATCAAATATGTATGAAAATATCAACAAAATTTTCATGTCCCTTAATAGAGTAAAGAGATTTAGCTATTAAACATCATAAAAGAGACTCTCAAAATAATCATCCAACAAAGTGAGATTAACAAGAAATTAAAGAAAGGAATAAGAAATAGAAAATTCTCCACTGAGATAAATTTATCTTCAAGTGCCGGGTTGAATCTCTTCAAACTTGCCATTGAAATCTTCTTTTTCCCTTACCATCATGCCCTCCGAAAACTGCCATTATGCTTCTTAATCGACTTGTCGTACAAAAACCTTTGCCTTTTTTACATGCATGTTTCCTGCTACAAGTGGGAAATTGGGCACACACTGGCATCGCTGTAAATGAGTTTGGCGTCGTAATGATCTATGTCCGGTGACATTACGTACTCCATTTCTTGCTCATGCCAAACTAGTGTCACTATAGACGAGCTTACGCACTACGATGCCAAGTTAGCTTCAAAGCTTTCATTTTCTACCTCTTTCATTCTTTTTCCACCAATTTACCAACAAACACCAACCTACAAAATAAACATAAATCACTACAAAAATTTCCTAACAAAATAACCATAACTAATCACAACAATCTTAAAATATACTCATTAAATGAACTACATCAAAAAATTATTTGCATATTGGTTTAAACATTTGTACATATCTCTTTAGACACTTTGAGACATTCATTCATATACTTCTATTTATTGCTTTAGACACTTTTATTTTTGCCAAAATGATAAACTTTCTGTATATGACATCATACATTATGCATATTATTTCATATGCTTTTATATATTATTTCAGACACTTTTATATATTAATTTATATACTTTTGCTTATTGCTTCATACACTTTCACTTCCAAAAAAAGTTAATTTTTTTTTATATTACTTCATATGTTTTTACATATTACTTCAAACGTTTTTATATATTCCTTGAAATGATTTTATATGTTCTTCTAGACTTTTATACTTTACATACTATATGAACAAAGTAAGATATCTACATTCTATGTCACACATTTGTACATATTTCTTCAAAAACTTGTAAATATTCCCTCAAACTTTTACACCTAACATATTGTTCGAAAAAAATAAAATATCTACATATTGTGTTATAAATTTTCACATACTTCTTTAGACTGTTTCACCTATTATTTTAGATATTTTTGCATTTTATCCTTGACATTTTTTTCCAGTTTGTTTATGCTCATAGCTCGTTAATAGTGACAACTGAGGCAAAGATTGAAGGTGATTATTAATCTGGAGGTGATAAACAACAGATTTTGAGGTTAGCAATGATGACGTGATTCAGAAAGAAACAATGATTGTGCACAATTACAGAGGTGAATGATGGTCCGAAGGCAAAATGAGTAATGATCTGGAGGTAAGGCGCAGTAATGTGATATAAAGGTAAAGCGATGCAATCTAAAAACAAGGAGGCTGTGAGATTCAAAGAAAAATGATTATGAGATTCGAATGCGAGCAACAGTGAGATTTGGAAGCTAGATGTGTTGGGATTGGAGGCGAACAATGATGGCGATATCTCAAGATAATCATCTGGAGATGATGATGGTTCGCTAGATGTAGCGATGGCAGTGGCAATATCGAGATAGGGTTTCTGTGAGGTAAGGATGAGTTTTGGTCCAGGGGTAAAGTCATATTTTTTTATTTAATTTTGGGTTATATATATATAATTAGGGATGAATTAGTATGTCCAATTTAGACATTTGTCTATAATTTAGTAATTACAATACAAGTGGATTATTCGGCCCTTAAAAACATTAGTGGCGAGATTGAGCTGAAATCTAAATAGTAATGATTGGTATATGAATTTTGTTTTCTCTTTTTAACTTCTACCTTAAATTAAAGTACTAAAAAATTAAACCCTAGCCGCTTGACCTCAACACATTCTTAGTCTCTGAAACCTTTTTTCTTAATCTGTTGTGTATCCAACTAGGCTTGGCTCTCAATTCAAGCCTGGCCAGTTGATCTATTATCCTATGTCACTTAATCATTTTCATAACTAATGTTTCTTTTGTGTGTGTTTCTCCTTTTGGGGATCTATTTTATTTTGAAAATTAGCTTACTAGTGAATATCAAATATTGTGACTAGGTTAACAATGGATTGTCCTTCGATGTTTCATGAGTAAATTGTATAAATGGTCCATAACCTCTAGTCATTGTTTTCTTTTAGTTCATAACCTATTAAATGTTCTGTTTTGGTCCTAAACCTATTAAAATTATTTCATTTTGGTCCCTCCCCGAGTAAAATTCTTTAACTTGGAATAATTATCTGATAGAAAGTTTTAAAATTCTAATTTAAATATTTGATAACTATCTTCTAGTAAATTTAAATAATTTAATGTTTTTGTACAGTAAATAGACAATTTAAATTAGTAGTTTTTTCTTTATGAATAAAATGAGCTTAATTTATGAAGAGAAAAAAAGTGATAAAATTTTTATTAACTATAAAAAAATTATTATGCAGATTGAATTTGTTGTAAGATAGTTACTGAATAGTATAAATTATGATCTAAAAAGATATCATCAAACAAATACTTTGAGTTAACAAATTTTATCAAATTGGGACCAAAAACGTTTTCAATTGATTTAGAACTAAAATGAAACATTTTTAATAGGTTTAAGACTACAACAGAACATTTAATAGGTTAGAGATTAAAAGAAAACAATAACTAAAGATTAGAGACCATTCATGAAATTTACTTGATATTTCATTGAGGGTGGTTTAACTAAGCTTGGAGAAGATGACATGGAGCTTGTACTTTGCAGAAGTGGTGAGCAATATCTAAATAATGGATCAAGGGTTTTGCATTGCTTTTTTATTTTGTTTTTATGTTTTTGTTTTCTTTAGCACTTGTTCAAGTGTTATGCTTGAATTATGATGTGTTAGTCCAATCGTGTGCTAGTTTGAGTCAATGTGTTTGTATGTCTAGTTCGTTTGTTAGTTTGTTATTTTGGCTTATCTCTTTATATATATATATATATAAGCATGAATATTAGTATTACCTAAATTATTCAAAGAAGTTTTCTTTCAAGTACAGCATCTCTAGGACATATTATAAAGGTTACAACTGAGCCAACTGTTCTTTGTACTTCAGTGTTTCATGTCTATTGTAGATGTCATTTGGCCTATAGTTAGCAATGAATGACATTTCGTAAAAAAAAATATTAAAAAATTATTATTATTTCTTCTTTTGGAAAAAATCTCAAAATTTGCCATTAATGTTTTTGGTTAGAACCAAATCTGCCACCAAAGTTTTTTTGACTAAATTTCCCACTAATGTTCAAAATTGGTTCAAATTGGCCATTAACCATTAAAAGTTGCAGGTTTGAAATTTTAGGGTGATAAAGTAATTTTTAATAAATTTTAAGGACATTAACTAATTTGTCCTTTTTTCTTTAACAAACTCTGCTCCACCTTCACCAGCACCTCTATTGGATGCACTACCTCCAACACCTCCACTGCTAATGTCAATCATCCTCACTGTCATGTCTTTGGCCTGACTCCCAAGCTCAATACACTCTCTGTCTAGCGTTCTCCTCATTGGGCATAAAACCTGACCTCATATACGATAGCACAAACCAATCCATTTTTTGCCCATCTGCTCATTGGTGCGACCTCTCTCTTATTCTCTAAAGCCAGAATCACACTAGGAGACAAGCCATATCTTAGTTCTACCAAAGGGATGTAAAGAAATCTAGTCAATAGCCAGAGCGTCAATAGGAGCATGAGCCAATAGCGCAAGTTCAAAGGGCTAATGCCGTTGAAGTTGGGCACTAGGGCTATGAAAATTGTGTCAATAAGAGCAATAGATTGTTAGGAATGGGCTTAGCCGTGGTGCGAGCCATGATGAGCATGCAGCCATGGGTTTTGGAGGGATAAGCGATGACAGAATATGAGGATTAACGGTGAATATGGTAGGCTTTTGTTTAAAGGTGTGGAGGCGGTGTGCACGATGAAGGTGTTGGTGAATGTGGAGTGGAGTCTATCAATGAAAAAAGGATAAATTACTTAAAGTTTCTAAAATTCATTAAACATTACATTATTACTCTAAAATTTCAGAACTTGCAACTTTTAACTATAATCGATCAATTTGAGCTAGTTTTAAAACATTATTGGGAATTTGGGACAAAAAAAAAACCTTTAGCGGCATATTTAGTACCAACTCAAAAACATTGACAATAAATTTGAGATTTTTGCCGACTTTTTTGTTCCAACAATCATATACATAATTTTCAATGCGAAAGGAAAGCGCATAACTTTAAGTGCACATAGCAAAACTTAAATGGATTAATTAAAGTATAATTATCAGTTAGATCGTTAACATCTATTTCAATTGTCTTACTGAATCTCATTAATTTATGTTGTTAACATAAAAAAAAAAATTACGATCTAAACTAAATTATACATGCAACTTCATAAAATTTGCTCTGATCACGTTAAATTGCAACATGTGCTTCCTAAGGTTAAGGCCGCCACTTTCCAATGTTGAGTCTAAAAGAAATTTATCTCCGTAAGAGTCCACTAGTTTTACACCCAGTCTGACTGGCGGTTTACTTATTTAAAAAAATAAAGTAAAATATAATAAATTATTATTACATAAGATAAGTACATGAATGGAAAAATAATAATTACATTAATAAGTGTAGTTCATAACGGGTTTTGAAGCCAAAAAAAAGATTAATTATTAAATTATTTTTATAACTTATGTTAGTGTTATATTTGTGAATTTAATTAGATAGTATGCTCTATTTGTTGTTGTTACATTTTCGTGATGTGAAACACTTTAACATTTAAATGTAATATAAGTAAAGTTAATTAAATATAAAACTCAACATACTTCTTATTTTAAAAAGCCAACACAAGAGGAATACATATTTATCTTGTGAAAAGAAATTGAAACTCACAGTTGTTAAAATTAATTAAAAGTATGGTAATGAAATTTTTTCTTTTTGTTGTTTTTTTTATAAAATATGAACTTTAGGTTTGTGATTTAGAATCCAACCAAATATTGAGTAAATTGCATTAATGATTCTTAACCTTTAAGTATTGTTTCGTTTTAGTCCATAACCTATTGAATGTTCTGTTTTGGTCGTAAACTTATTTAAAAAAAATTTTGGTCATAAATTAATTAAAAATATTTCATTTTGGTTCACATTGGATGAAATATATTAAATTAAAATATTCATATGATAAAATTTTTTTTATCATAATTCAAATTATTCAGTAATTGTCTTACAATAAATTTAATCTGTATAATAATTTTTTATAGTTAATAGAAAATTCAAATCATCTATTTTTTTATTTCTGTAAATTAAATTTATTTTATTCAAGCATAAAAAAATACTAATTTAAATTATTTATTTGCTATAAAAAAACATTAAACTATGTATATTTACGAGAAGACAACTACTAAATATTTAAATCAAAATTTCGAAAGATTATGTCAGATAGTTATTCTAAGTTATTAAATTCATCTAATGAGGGACCAAGACCAAACAAATTTAATATGTATAGGACCAAAATAGAATATTCAATAGATTAGAGACTAAAACATAAAATATTCAATAAATTAGAGACTAAACATAATGATAATTAAAGATGAGGGATTATTTATGCAATTTACTCACTAAATATCACCTTTCAAAACTAAATTCTCTCTCCTCTTCCACACACACGTGTTGCTAGGTGCGTGCAACATTCTTTTGCTATTTTTAGGCAAAACTGCATTATTAGTCTCTAAATTATACATGTTGCAAAGTAGCCCCAAAATTAAGATATATTATAAATTGATCCTTGAACTATTCATTGGTTGAACGAATGATCCTTCCATCTTATTCCTTCAGTTAGCTTGAGAGAAATAAACGTAAATAATCAAAATAGAATATGACTTTGTTAAAATGGAAAGAAATAGTAATTAAACTTAAATTAAAACTAAGCAACCTTTTTTTTTTCCAAGAAACCTTCAATATTGACGTAGGAAATATATATGAAGAGATTAATTTAATTGATACTAATCTCCAATATTATATTAGTCATTTTCTTGGAAAAATAACAAAGTATTAACTAATAGATTGTTTCAAATTTTCATATGACCGCACTTTTTTTTAGGCCTAAATGCACATATGGTCCCTAAACTTTGTAAACTCACACGAGTTAGTCCCTTAGGTTAAACTCAGTAACAATTGGTCCCTCAAGTTTGCAAAAGGTGAAATGTTAGTCCATTTTTTGATGAAAGGTAGACAGAGTTAAGAGTGATGCTGAAGTGGAAAGGGCTATGTCTGGCATGAGGGCTGAGATGGAAATGGTGGGGTAAGTGATTCAAGCCCCCCATAGAGCTGTTTCTTCGTTTCCAATTTCGGCCGCCATAAATAAAAGCTTTGACCCTCATCTTTTCAATCAATGTGGTAGCCATGGGGATAGAACCAAATCCAACCTCCAAGGTAGCGACTCTTACTTCTCCTGCTCCTCCTTCAAGGACATCTAGAACCTTTGCACCAAAGATTATTCCTCCGCCGCCGTGAAAAAGCCCTCCACCATCTTCCACCGACTCCGTTCTTTCAAACACCCATTGCACTCCCGTCCTGATTCAAATCCTCCGTGTTTTCCGCCGCCGTCTTCTACAGCCGTGACTGTTAGACGTTCGAGGACTGCAAAGCCGTTTGATCGATCGTCTGAAGGTTCCGAATGGAAATGGATTAGCGAGATCTGGCAAGGAATTTCGAGTTCTTGAGCGAGCTAGAGGCAATTTTGAGTCAAAGCAAAAGCAAGTTGACTTTGCCTAAGGTTTTCATCGGAGAGAGGTATATCAACGGTGCCGACAAGGTGCTACAGCTTCACAAGGCAGGGGAGCTGAAGAAGCTGGTAGAAGGGTTGCTGCCCGCGGATGTGTGTCCTTCCACGCAATATAAACCTTGATTAGTAACTCGTAGTGGCAAATCTCCACCATCGTTGCCTCTGTTTCCCCTTCCTCAGTTTGACTCCATCTCGAATACACATAACCAAAATACATTTCTGGTTATTGGATGTGGACATGATGATTTTTGGGGGAATCGAATGGCTTGAACTCATTCAATCGAAAGGGCTCTGCAATTGAGATGACGGAGAAGTTTTTGGGAGATTTTAACCACCCACATACGCCAATGCAGCCCACCACTTAATAACCACGTAAGTAGCAGACAAACGGCGTCGAGTTTCCGTTCGGCCACATACATGCTTTTACTGCCACAATGGACTAAGTTGTTTAGTTTTTGGAATGTTGAGGGACTAACCCACCTAATTTCTTAAAGTTGAAGGACATTGTCATACTGAGTCCAAGTTAAAGGACCAACTCGTGTGAGTTTGTAAAGTTTAGGGACCATATGTGCATTTAAGCCTTGTTTTTATCTCTCAGTCAAACAAAAAGAAAAAGAAAAAGAAAAAGAATGATGATTGCAATACGTCATCAAATTACCACAAAATGTTTTAATAATTACCATGAAATAATAACAAAAAAAATAGCATGTAATATGTACCCAATCAGGACTATTATATTAATAATATTTATGTCAAAACTATATTTAGAAGTTACATCATATGCTATATTTTCTCTAGATTTTCATTTGAAGTCATCACGCTTGTATCCAGATTGATAGAAAATGACCTTCTTTCTTGTAAAAAAATATCCTCAGAAGTTGAAGATTTCAAAATTTAATAGAGAAAATGGGTGATCTAACTTGCCTTAGGGTTTTCTGAGAGATATGCTTGTATTTATGGAGAAAATTTTTAAAGGAAATACATTATTTTTTTAAAATATATTAAACATGATATGGGTAGTTAACATGATTTTGATTTTTCCTAATATTTCTGTACATATGTATGATATATTAACTATTTAATTAATTTGAATAGGTTAATTAATGCTGAACATTAGCTACATTGGGGCAATTAAAATGTTATTTGTTATACATTGAAGTTGATTGCTTGCCTAATATCTTGTTGTACATTTTTATGGTTAAAATATTATTCCCAATTAACAAGAAAAAAACATAAATGCTGTGGCCCTAATAATCCGTGAGCTTTTGTAGGCTTGAATATAAAGTAGCATGTTTTACATCAACATTTTGAATTAAAAATCAGATTTGTGTTAAAATTAGAAAGAATATTGAGGGATATTTTTAGGATTACATTTTCAATTTAAATGTAGGTGTTTCATTTATGGAGTGCAATTTAACACGGTATTCAATTAGGATACAATAATTCACATAATTACTAAAATCTTATTTGCTTCCCCTTATAATATTAAAAAGATATGTATACCATGTTTGCGACAATTAAATATGTGAGATTACTTAAATAGGCTAAGTCTCATAGTAATTAATATATTAGTACACAAATATTCATAGTCAACTATTATAATAAGAATAATCTTTATACTTTGTAGTGTAAAGTTTTTTCAGTTAAGCTTTAATTCATTTTCAAAAGTAAGAAATGTAAGATAACATAACATAACTGGAAATCTAAGAAATGTAGTTCGGCTTTATTTATAATGTGAAATCAATATAATAACTTGTGAAAAAGTGAATACCCAAAAGCAAAAAAAAGCTTTGTTAAATAGATAACCAGTAAGATAATTTCTTAAAATTTACAACATTAATTAGTATGAACTTTTTTATTTTCTTTATTAAACATATCATTTCTTCAATTAAGGACCCTTCAAAAATTTATGGACTAATTCATTTTAAACCGAATAATTTTTTTGGTAATATTCTAAATCAAACTTAATGTACTTTTGTGCATTATTCACACATATACACATAGTGATTATTTGTCCAGGTTGACAATTTGTTGTAACTTTATACTTTAAAAAAATGAAAAAATTGATTTTAAAGTATTTTCATAAAATTAGGTATTTTTATTAGTTTTTTAGAGGTTGGATTGTTTAATAATTCTTAAAAAAAATAGTAAGACAATTGAGAGTAAAAATGCTATGTTTCTATCAAAAGCCCCCTAACTCTTATGTTTCCATTATATGCTTCCTAATTTTTTTTTAAAATAATTAGTTTTGCAATATTAGTTTGAAAATATAATTCATTTTATATTATTTTATGGTTACTATTCTCTTTTGATCAATTTTTATTTCAATATTCTATTATTATATTTTTTATATTTTCATGCTTAATAATCCAAAATTCTATATTTTCTTTAATTTTTTACATTTCAGATTATTTTCTGCTTTTAATCACTATGATTGGATTTACTTACCTAATTCATTTTACCTTATGTCAACTTAATCTAAAATGACTTATTTTTATTTTTACATATTTTTGCACACAAAACTAATTTTTTTTTGGAAGCATATATATAGATATATATATTCATTGAAAATAAAAATTTTATGATGTAATTAAATTTTTATGAATTTTTTTATTTTTAGGTATTAAAAATAAAAATTCATAAAAAAATTATAACATCATAAAAATTTTACTTTCAATGGATTATTATACCTATATATTATTAGCTTTCAATATAAATTGGTTCCAAGCATAAAAAATATAAAAATAAAAATAAAATATTTTAAATTAAATTGACTTAAGTTAAAATAAATTGGGTTATGATACTTTCTGTCACTAAAACTTTTTTCAATTCTTTCACTTTTAAGTCGAACTCTCTTAAAGTAATTTAGCCTTTATCTCTACCAACTAATAAATCATAGCAATCAACAAACACAACGTAAGGGTATGCTCAACTATAATCTGTCATACCAAATAAATTAAAATATTAAATAAATTAAGCCATGGAACTTAAAAAAAATAAAAATATACTTGGGATATCGTGGATGAGACACCAACTTAATTAATAACTAATTCTATTTCCTCGTTATTTTATTTTTTACGGGCTCTTACATGGTCATATGTAAATTTGCAATGTTAATTATGATGTTGGTGTTATTGTAAGGAATTCTAGCCAATTGCATCAAAATAAATGATATATCATAAAGCAAAAATATATTGTAAACCCATATGAAAATTGAAATATACAAAATAGATATGTCAGATTATGTAATGGAAAAATGCTAGTAGAAATAGAAGTACTGAATACCTATGAAAATTGAACCTTTCTAATATGAAAATTGCCTAATTTATTTACTTCAAAAAAGTCCACTATGACAAAATGGTAAGGAAAAGTTATGTATATGAAATACTATGATTGTTACACATGCAGAAAAAAACTAAAATGGGAAGATATGAAGTATAATAGGAGTAATAAATATATATATCAGTTATACATAAAGATTAATAAAAAATTTTGTTTAATTTGAATTTATGTATTTATTTGAATTCTAAATTTTAGTTAAAATCCTTGACACATACAAGTGATGTGTTTTAAACCATGTTTTTATATTAGTTAAATGCAAAAATGGTTAGGTTAAATATCATGATTTTAGATTAAAGGTTAAGTAAATTGAAATAACATTTAGTGTGTTTATAGAATTTCACTATTAATGTGAGAGTATTTTTTCCATCTATAAAGTGAGATACACTGCCTCTGAAATCGATTTCAATAATTTGAGCAATTACATAAATAATCTATATATGTTCCATTCATAATAGCATAATAGATATAATAGACAAGGCAAAAGAGATTGACAAATTGCCGAGCAGATTATAGAATGAATTTTTACATGATACTGTGTGAATAAAATATATATAAAACCGCAGTCTAAGCTCAAACTTCTAAATTTTCTGCATAAAATCCCTATTGTTTAAAAACTCACAAATGCAAATTCTGAATCATCTGAAATCATGAACCATTAATGTACTTGAAGCTAATAGATAATAATCTTCTTTATTAGTTAAAAAAATCTGGGAAAAAGGTGTTGGAGAATGGGGTAGTGGTCACATTGTTTCATATATAGTTTAATTGGTTGCTAATTAAAAATCACCATTTCCTACAAATGAAGAAAGAGTGAATATGAGTTAGGACAATATAAAGATCAAATATTATATTGTTCATATATATAAACTAAAGCTTAAGGGATGGAGTTTTTTCAAGTAAATCTGTACGTACAAACTCAAACATGAAAGATCCTATAAAAAAAACATGAAAACAGCCATATTTATAAAGTAATTGAAAAATAAAAATCATAAATAACAAAACTATAATCATGAATGTAAAAGAAGTATACAAATATATATTACAATCATATGTACACAAATAATCATAAAATTTCTCCCATACAAACACAAATGACTTATGAGATAGGCCACGATAAGTTTGTTTATGTTTAGAACAATCAATGTAATTTTTTGTTTCTAATTGTACCAGTACTATCCCCATTATTTTTTCAATAAAATATTATTGTAAAAAAATCTAAACCAAATTTGAAGAATGCAAAAAAAAATGTAAATATGAAAAGGAGGAAAGATGACTTATTGTGGTGTAGGTGCTTGTGAGATTGAGATATGTCAATATATAGAGAGAGCTAAATGTAAAAGGAAACAGACTAATTTACAAATATATTAAGTATATTATGGGTAATAAAATTAATAGATTTGTTATACATAATCATTACATATTTTGCTTATATTTATGTGTGTGCATATATACTGTAAAAGGATTGAATTTCCAAATAAATCTTAAATTTGAAAAAGCTCCCCAAGTTTCACCCCCTTCATGCGAGTTGCTAGGTTAGGTAAAAACAAAAGGCTTAAAGCCTCTTTTGTCCCCTGAACTTTGCTAACTTTGACCTTTTACCTCCTAAACTTTGACTTGGCCCTTAAACTTTGCAAACTATAAGTTTTTACTCCCTCGGTCCAATTAAATGAAGAATGTGTACTAAAACAAAGAAAAAAACTGAAGGGCTAATTAAATCATTTGTTTAATGGTTAACTCTTGTAAGCAAATAATAAGAAGCATTAACACAAACTTACAAACAAAGACAAAGAAAATATGGACAATCTCAAATGTAAAATTGAAACCCTTATACTTATTGTATTCTCACAATGATTAACCATTAGACAAATGATTTAATTAGTCTTTCAGTTTTCCTTTTATTTTTATTTTAGCACACATTATCCATTTAACTAGGCCGAAGGAGTAAAAGGTCTTAATTTACAAAACTTGAGGGACAAGTCGAACTGAGTTGAAGCTTATAGGTAAAAGGTCTAAGTTGGCAAAGTTCAAGGGGTAAAATAAGCTTTGGGCCAAAAACAAAATATGTTATATTGAACTTCAAATTTTTAGATTGAAAGTCAAATATAGTTAAAATTGGGAATAACATATAGTGGATATTTATGGAATTGGGTAAAACCATAGTGGGTCACTTAACTTATTTGTTTTATCCTAATTGGGTACCTGATCTTAAGATCATCTTAATAAATTATCTTACCTTTTATTGTATGTCTCAATTGAATGCATTCTGTTAATTCTAGCATTAAATTGGGAGAATTGTTGATGTGACATAAAAAATATTAAAATAACATTTATAGTCCTCTAACTTTTTAGGACATGAATTCTAAATTTTAAATTTCTAAATCTACTGCTTATACCACCTCCATCAGATTTCCATCAGATTTATCCCAATCTCTCCCGCCTCTTCAGCCTAAATCTCTATTGCCTAATCAATGCCACAACCCAAAAATTAGGCCCCAAAGGCAGCACTCCTCCTTCACCTCCATCGGACGAGGCTTTGAGATCTTTGTTGCCCAGCCACGAGAGCTCCGCCGTAATCCTTAATGCTACTGCTCCATACCTGGGCTCTGACTTATGCCATCGTCGTGCCATCCGCCAATGATAAGATCTCCACCACAGTCCCCATAGCACTTCTCCTCAAGTTTGTGGTCTCTGGTTCACAAAATCGAGAATCTTCGTCGCAAGTAGGACCAAAGAGCTAATCATTCACTCATCTCCCACTTGCTCCGCGGTCGCTCCTTGTTCGCAAGTGGCTTTTCCGGGACCAATTCTACAGCGGCCTACACAAGAATCGGCAATTGCAGTAGAACTGGGTTGAGAATCGTGGAAGAAACGATCCTTTCTTCACAATCAAATGAGGAAAACTAGTTGCCGAAGTCGATTCCTCTTTTGGGCTATCTTTTGCGCTCAAACTTGCAAATGAAGGAGAGAGACAATGTTGACTGGGCGAGGACCATTGGGCACCTAAATGGTGTGGCGGAAGCTTTGGGCTAGAGGGCGGTCAGGGGTGGCAGCGGTGGCTGGCGGTTGGGCTGGTTGCAGCAGAGATCAGAGGTCAGGGTTTTGGAGGGGCTAAAGTGTGGAAAAACTCAATTGATCTTAGTAGTAGTTTAAGGGTTATAATTAGTGAATCAAAAAGTTTGAAGACTAATGTTGTTATTTTAAATTTATTTTAATATTATTTAATATTATATCAGCATTTTTCATCTAATTTAATAAAAAATTAACGGAACTACCTAAATGAAACACCCAATAAAAAGAAAAATAACTCTTTGGACAAACCTAAGGTCTGGTACTAAATTAACACAAACAATAAGCTAAGTGACCCCTCATAGATTTTACTCTTATGAAATTATATTATAAATTTATCTGTAATTTCCACCATTTATAAAGTAAATTATGAGGTTCTAATAAATGATAAAATTACTGAAATCTTATTTTTTGCCCCTTTATAATAATATAATAGATTGAATTCAATTATTTATTTTAATTTCACTTCTACGTTTCAAAGTTTCCCTTTTCGTTTCCATATCTTTTTTACCATAATCAATAAAATCAAAAGTTATTTCCTTTGGTTAGCTCTTGGCATTACCCAGGTTTCGATCAAAGGTAAGAATTGGCCTTAATTATGGGAACCGAAAAATTGCACTCTGAACATATCTTAATAATCCCGGTGAATCATGGCAAATAATTCCAGTTTTCAATTGGAAATATTAAATGATACAAAGGAAAAAAACATGAGTTGGTGAATAAAACTTAAATATTTTAGATTGAAGCTCAAATATGGTCAAAATTAATAAGAACATTTAATGTATCTTTTTGCGATTGCACTAATAATATGGGGTAATTTTGCTATTTATGAAGGAAAAGTTGACGTGGTGCTCAATTAAGCTTTAATAAGTTGAACAATTACATAAAACTCCTTTGCTTTCCCTTCGTAATAATATAATAGATTAACTTTTTGCTTTTTTTCCCCAATTTAGATAAGCCTTTCATCTTTAACTTATTTATATTTAAAATAATTTACTTTTTTTTAACATGGCAAAGCAATTTGTATTATTATACATACTATGAAAAAAGCAAGAAACTAAATCCATTAAGCTAGTAGTGGACAATGAACATCAAGTCAACTGAAAATATAAGATGAAGATACCTACAGAGCCATTTTACTCGTGGTATTGCAGTGCTCCAGACAAAATGTCCAGCAGAGGTTTCTGGGGAGAGGTTTGGGGTAGGGCCAAGGGTGCCTAAAGGTAAGGGTAGTTCGCTGACACTCCAGGACATCCAATTTCTCTTTCACCTAGGGGTTCCTTAAGGTTTTATGGCTAAAATGGTACATGCAAAGAAACTAGGTTAAATGGCCATGATGATGCATTATTAGCTTAAGTGTGAAGTTTAGTACCATCCGGAACCTAGTCGTACCTCCAAGTATGAAGTCCTGACACGAGAATCTTAGTACACCTAGTTAGGTTCCTTGGCGCCTAAGAAATATTGGTCCAACCATAATGCCTCTATACACCACAAAGGGAGGCTTACGCTAATGATTGAATTCACTAGGTAGTAGACAAGGCTTTCCTTTGTAGTTGAGCACTAGGTAAAGGACAAGCCCCAAGTGACTAACATGTTATACATACATACATACATATATACATACATACATATATATATATGTGTGTGTGTGTGTGTGTGTGTGTGTGTGTGTTATCTTTAGAGTCTGTTTGGATACAATTAATAAGGGAAAGAGATGGAAGGTAAGGAAAATGAAGGAGAGGGATGATTTATTTTCCCTCAATTTGGAAAGGTTAAAAAAAATGTATAAAGGAGGGAAATTGAGGGATAATGACTCTTCCTCCCCTTTTATTATCTCCTACCTAAATAAGAGAGTTATCTAATTTTCCTTCCCTTCTTATCTCTTTCCCTCAATCTAAATAGAGCATTAGTATTTTTCATGCAGGTTGAAGAGTACCTAACTGAGAATCATGGATTCTCAGTCCTTTAGTTTTGTGTTATGCAGATTTTGATGTTGTTGAACCCGACAACCATTAAAGATTGCTGATGAATATTTATAAGTGTATAGTTATTAAGGGTTTAAATCATCATTATACATTTTTAGTATGATTAGTTTCTTTAATTTGAACAGTTATTCCACCGAGGTATTATTCACGCGTATTCACTGTTCTTACGCATATATTACTGTTCATATCCAGAGTTATTCTTCACCATGTTTCACTATTCATATGGCGACTACTGTTTATATGCATGTTTACTGTTCATACGTTGGTTACTATTCATCTATATTTATAAAAATATGCTAAATAACTAATTTTTATGCATGTGGATAAAATCACGATATCTTATAATTCTTGAATCTGTGATTAGGGAATTAATCATCTGCAATATTTAGCTCATGGTCCAACAGAATTAAGAGATAGATAAGGCCAAACTAGAATCACAAACAGAAGTAATCTTAGCATTCGCACGCTTGGTGATCTTTTATAAGAAAAATCATATATGGAGCTGTGAATGTCAGAACAAAGTAATTCTAAATTCATCTAAAATCTAATACATAAATCTTCAACTATACTTTATATGTCGAGAACCAATTTGAGTGTTTTGATTGGTGAAATTTAGTTATAAGTGAGACTATTTGTTCTACCATGCACTAATGAGCAGTTTTGGTAAAAAAATCATATCTTGAGCTATAGATATTAGTTTAGAATAGTCAAGTTATTGTTTCGTAGCTAATGAATAAATCTATAAATCTCATGCTTTAAGGAAAAACTGAATCATGTGTATGATGGTTAAAAAATTAGAGGAAGTTTGAGCCATATTTGTTAATTTGTATTTCACCTACCCCATCCCATAGGCTTTATAAATAGGTGGAGGAAAGAGGATGAAACCAAGCTTATTTCTAGGCAAAGATACAATTCTTGTACCAAACATAACTCTCATTCTCTGATTATGTTCTTGTTTTCAATCCTCAAGCTTTGTTCAAAGTGCTTCCCTTTTGTTCTTACTTTGATATTTCAATATATGTTTATTTCATCTTTATATATATTGTTTACTCTTATTATGTTTAACTAATTTTTTTGCTAAGGTGAAATGATGAAACTTTTAGTATAAAGGTTATAGCTAATTTAAATGGATCCTAACGTTATTAGTATTAACTTTCTTAATCAATTTAGCTACCCTCCTTGTTAAATGGGAGTATTGATTTATCATAGTCAATCGTTCAATCATTGACACAAAAGCTACTTGATTCATTCTATAGAGCATGGCTCTACCGACTATATTAGAATTTTGAGTTATTGTGGACAAATGTTAGTAAGATGAATACTTGAACCCATCTGTAAGTATTGATGTTATAAGATCAATGAAAGCTAATACTAACTTATGTCTAATATTTATGGAATTTGATTACTAAATTCCCCAATTGGGACCACCTTTATGTATGGATCCCAATTGAGTATCAAGATGGGATAAAATTAATTATAACTGATATACCAAAAGTGAACTCCTTAACATTAGCTATTTTATTTGAAATTGAGTTTTAATCAAAATTTGTTCACACCTTTTATCAAATCTTTCTTTATTTTTGTAATTTGTATTTATTAATTTACTTTTCTGTGGTTCAACTCGGATTCTTGAGATTTTACTGCTTGCAACAATCTACACTTGAGTTACAACTACTAAATTGTAACAACTACTAAATTGTAACAACTGTTGTGGTAGTTTTTTGATACAGGTATAATGCTATGTGAATCCTCGAAATTTTAGTTTTATTGGTTATTTGTTGGTTAAATTATTATACTAACTATAGTCTTCTTAGTCATAAAGGCTGGCAAGAAACATGGAAGACTTTTAGAACTTGCTACAAGAAATAATGTCTAAGGTCGAAACTAGTTGCATGGATCTTAATAGTGCTTAGCCTTGGTGCATGTCATTTATCCTAGTAGTCTCCAATGTAAATGGATAGAGTAGCAAACTCTAGGGTTACTTTTAGGTGACGAGTGATTGGGCTAATCCTGAAAGTGTACAGAGTCAGCTGTAACAAGTTTGAATCCTTAAGACAAACCAATGTATCAATTCCACAAGAAACAAATATTTAATTATTTATAAAAAATAAAAGAAATAACTTCAAATTTTAAGGGAGTAAAATTAACTAAAATTAAACTAAGACTAAATTAAACCAATAACAAGAATAACGAACAGGAAAAAAAATAATTATGAGATAACTAAGGCTTGAGTTTCACCTAGCTAAAAGTTTTCCAATTAATTATTTGTGCAAGTTTTCAATTGTCAACAATTACGCCTAGTACTACAACACTATCTCGAGCAATTATAGCACATTCAATTAACCTATAATTATCTCTTAATCCCTCACATAATTAATCAAACACATTAAGTTTAGGTTATCAAATTGACAAATCACAATAAATATGTATATCTCTATCTTAATTATTGTAACTCTATTTCTTTAGTGCAGAGGTTAAATTTCACCTCTCAGTCATTCATTCAATCCCTTAAAATAAATTATCCAAGGTGATCAAGTATAGATAATATTCATTGTTGTATAAAAAATATACTAAAATATAATCTAAATAAATCAATTAGGCTACATCCTTAATCTCAGCATAGAAATTTAACCTCTCATACTGGATTTAAAAATAATAATCAATAATAACCACAATAAAAACACGCCATAACGAAAGAAATATCCAATTTCAATTTGCAAAATAAACACCGGAAGATAGAAGGAACCAAATTTGTCTCTTGTGCGCCACGCTTTTCTACTCCCAAATCCGTTTGTCTCTGTTGTTTGCTTTTTCTTTTATTTCATGCTTCTTTTCCAATTCACTACTTTCTCTTATTCAGGCCTGTCCGCGAACTCTCTCTGTACACAATTTCTTCGCTCCTCTCGTCTATTTCGAGTTTTCGACTCGTCTTCTCTTCCAAATGGTACCCATTCTTAGTTCGCAATTCGCCTCCCCATTTCATCCGGCTGCCCTCCTCTCTTGTTTTTTATCCGTAAGGTTTCTAATCCTTAAGATTTCAAATAATTAAAATATTTTTAACTTAAAATAGAATATAATATTATAAAAAGAGTATTTCAGTCAACTAAAGGAGAAATTTTTTTTCAATCTTCAGGTGCACATCTTACCTTATAATTTCTTGCAATTTAATCATTTTACTCTATAAAAATCTAGTCAACTCCTTCAATAAGTTTCCTAACCTAAATAAAATAAAAAATAAATAAGTGAAGATAATAAATCACTTAATTATAATAAAATTAACCTAAAATAGGTATAAAAATTAATACATAAATTACGCTGATCAACGAGCATAGTCTCTTTTTGTATTAATCCTCACACATAGTTGGTTATGTGTAGATAAACTGGTGATGGCTTGTGATGGTTTTGTATGCTTTAACATCTTAAAACTTGGATTTTATGAAAATGTCTGGGCTATGTTTATATTTTATTAGTTTTAATTTGTTAATGTCAAAGCAACTCACTCATGCATAATTGCATCTTAGGTTAAACGACTGCTGACATAAGAGTTTTAACAAGTATGCACATAGTTAATTAGTCAGTTGCAATCAGTGTAAGACTTGTTCTTATAGCCTACCTGAGCTACCCATAAAGGGCTATCATTGGTACTTGTAAAAGCCTATTGGTGTCTGTTGAGTGCTTTATAGATCCACTTATTTGGCCTTCAACTTGTGCCTATAATACTTATATTTGCTAATACGTAATCATATTTTGAAGTGTTTCTTGTAAGAGTAAAAGGTTGGAGCTACTAGAGGTTGAAAAGCGCTTTAATGAAGCCGCAAAGGTGCGGAATTTCGGGTGCCAAGTGGAGCTAGGAAGTTGGGTTAATATAGTGTACAAAAGCCCAAGAAAATAATTTCCAACACTTTACTACACCATTTGGAATGGACATCATCCAAAAGCAATCAGCACAGAGGTGATTTGAAGCCATAAAAAGAAGGCAGTATATAACCGTGCCATAATTACCCAAGTAGTGGTAGCATAGTAGGTTACCACACCACCACTACATATGCAGTGCTACTGTGGTGACCACCTAGAAGTCATTTAAGGAGCTCCCATGATGAGTAGTGTGCATGGTTTAGGTGCTGTAAGCCCATGGAGTGGTCCTATGTCACCACGCCACCATGATGTGTACGATGAGGGTAGGGACCAACTTTTATGCAAATTTTCAAGTGGTTGAGTGTTATTTTCTCCATCTTGTGAACCAAGATACTTCACCAAACCTCGTTATAATTGGTCCAACGTGGCCTTTAGATATTTTGGATGCTTAGATTGTATAAAACATGGATTGGTAGAGTTAGAAACCATCTTTGGATCTTGGGATCCTTGGATCACTCTTTACTTAGTTTTGAGCTTAGGACTCTTTGAAGCTTAGAGGGACAATGGTCTCGTCTTTATGCGTCAAGTTGATAAATTATCTCTGTTTCATGGTGTTTTGTATCCTTTAGCTCAGTTTCTTCACATTTCTCCTTTGTATTACCATTTCTACACTTCCATTTCTCTTTTTGTTACTTGCATGTTTGTTCTTGAGTGAGTTGTCACTCAAACCCCCTAGGGTTTTGGTGATTTATGGATTGAATGGTTGAATCTTGGTCATAATCATGTCCATAACATATCTAGTGTCCATTTTTGTGCTTAATACTCTTGTTATGTCTGTTTTGGTACCAAAAACACATGCCATACAAAATGTTTGTTAAAATGCTTGAGAAAGATTTCCATGAACCATAGCAACTGGGATTGGCTAAAGTGGTTTGCTTGAGGCACGAGAAAGTCCTAGGAATCATATTGGTGGATGATGTTGTAGCGTAAAATACTAGCATTTTATGCATAAGGCAATAGAATGTCCTTGGTCTTGCTAGAAGAATCTCCAAAACTATAGATAGCTCGGAGAGTACCCATAAAACCATCACCTTGGGATGCTATGAACATATAGTAAGTGATACCATTCATTAAATAATGCCCCTTACCCTAGGAGGTTGTCTTAGTCCATTGCATGTCCCATGTTTGAGTTATTGTTGTTGTTTGTACGGGCCTAAATACTTGTGTTAGTTGGTTGTTAAACTTGACCCTTTTTACCTTCATTGTTGTTTGTTTGCTACTTTTTCCATTGTACTATCTCGTTACTTATCTCACTTTCACTAATGATTTTGTGAATTCTTCCATTTAGTCTGTTAGGAACATGTAATAGCCTTAGTTTAGCACCATATTCCTTATGGGATCAACCTATACCTATCACACTACAACTGATAATTATGCACTCGTGATCTACGTTTGGAAGACTTTAAAACATTAGGTTCTTTGAATCATATGTATACACCACTTCGATTCTTATTCATTAGTGTCTCCCTAAAGGCTTTCTACCCTATATTTTGGAAACTGGGGAGAGCATTTGGTTTTCATATGTAATTACTTCCTTAAATTCTTTAGAAGGGAATGCTTAAGGGCCTCAAATCAATCATTTGTCAACGACATGGGAGTTTTTCACCTGCCAAGATCTTGTCCACCAAAATGCTATATCGAGTGTTTGAAATTGTAGGGGGATTAAGATCCACCCTTGTTAACATAATCCTGAATCTCCCCTCGACCAATATTTGCAAGTAGATATGATTTTCATGTTCCGCCAACATTATTTAGTGTTCCCATAGGCGATACCAAGTTGATATCTAACCAAGATTATGAGAAATAAACAAAATAATGGAACTTGCAAAAAGGAAAAAATTAGAAGTCTCAGTAGTTGTATGTTCAGAAAAACACTCTAATGCCAAAGCTAGTCAAGTTGCCAAGAGATAACTAATAGGAATTTAGAAGAGTGATATTAACTTACCTAGGGTTTTCCGCAAAATCCTTTATATAGCCATTGTTCTTTGTCTATCTAGGCAAGAGTTGTAATCCCGTTAATCACGAGATATGAGATTTGATATTTCATTACATATCACCCTTTTAATTACATTTGTGGGCCTACCTCTTGGACTTGTATTTTCGCTCCAGTGGAGAAGTTTTATAGAACTGAGCCTAGTTTGATATCAACTGCCTTTATTGGTGGCTTTGAGATGTTTTTCTTTTGTTCTTTTGTAGTCTGAAGAATGAGGCTCATTTGGAAGCTATAAAGCTAGAAGCCTTTAGTTATATCTAGGATTTTACAATATTCTTCAACCTTGTTATATGCTTATTAACAGAGTTCGGTTGGAAAAAGCATCAAAAGAAACTTCTCTCCAATAGTTACCTAGTTGGGGTGGTAATGTGTCTAGAACGCGATTCGTCTATCCCTTGTCATAGTGTCCCATTTGTGTCCCACACGTTATTATTGTGCCACTTGTCTTAACTTCAACTTAACCTTGTGCTTAAATAGGGATTGGGAAAAATATATGGGATCTATCAAATAGACCTAAAAATATTTATTCTTTAAATACTTGACTTTGCCGCCCGCCCACCATTAACCACTTTTTTTGTCCTGTTTTTCAATCAGAACTTCAAACTTTTGAAAATGTAGGTTGCTTTTCTTTTTCACGTTTTCATTGTTTTTTTAGCTTTTTTGTTTTATGTTACATATTTGTTGCATTCGGCACTGTTTGCCTTGTTTTTTTTTTTTTTTGACCTTTATGCTATTAACTGAATCATAATTCTGGTTGCTATTACTTTGTATATTTTCTATGGTTATTTTCAATTCTATCAATCCCCTATATATGGT
The DNA here is from genome assembly GCA_005392925.1 of Aquilaria sinensis. Taxonomy (NCBI): domain Eukaryota; kingdom Viridiplantae; phylum Streptophyta; class Magnoliopsida; order Malvales; family Thymelaeaceae; genus Aquilaria; species Aquilaria sinensis. The sequence goes on from SMDT01000546.1 coordinate 55,536, forward strand.
GCTCTTCAACAGATCCATTCACAACGAATTCAACAGATACAATCATGTCAGGAGAAACATGGATCCACCAGTAAGGTTAACAGCCTCTAGATCAGAATCCGAAGCCTCTGGCCATTATCCAAGCCGTCCATGTCTCACACATCCAAGCCACTACCGTCTGCGCCAAGGCTAACGGCCTCTAGATCAGAATCCGAAGCTCCGGCCATGATTATGAAGGCCTCTCCTACGTCTCACAACTCCCTTTCATCATCCTTGACCTCCTCAATATCTGATCCATTGACATCGACATGAAAACCGAAACCGCGTGGGTTCAAGCTGGCGCTACCACTGGCGAACTTTACTATCGAATTGCCCAAAAAAGTAAAGTTCACAGCTTTCCAGCGGGGGTCTGCACGACTTTCGGCGCTGGTGGTCAGTTCTCTGAAGGCGGTTACGGGTTATTCATACGGAAATACGGACTATCAGTTCACAACATAATCGATGCCTAGATTGTCGATGCCCAGCAATGACTCCTCGACCGGAAATCCATGGGTGAGGGTCTGTTCTGGGCCATCCGAGGAGCTGGTGGAGCAAGTTTCGGCATTTTCGTCTCCTGGTGGATCAACCTAGTTCGAGTTCCTCCAAAAGTAACCGTTTTCCAGGTGGGACGAACTCTCGATCAAGGTGCCACCGACATCGTGTTGAAGTGGCAATAAGTGCCGATCTAGAGTCCGAATCCAGTGATCTCTTCGCCGACTTATTAAACAGTGATGGTCTGAGGCGATCGGCGAGCAAAATCGCCAGGTTGGCAGAAGCAAAGCAACAAGGGATGATTGATTCCCATCTTGAGGTCCGATGAGCATAAGTTCTGGAGAGAGAGAGAGAGAGAGCGGAAGGGGGGTGAAATTTCCGTTTCGGTCCGTTTTGATCTAACGGCAATCTTAAATCTAAATTAACTGGAACACATTGTAAAAGGATAGGATAGGGGACAAGAATGGCACAGCAAAACGGGGGACAGTGGAAATGGATCCATGTGTCTTTGCCTCGTTATTTTGATTGTTATTGAGTCAAGCATTATTTTTCGTTTTCTAGCTCTGTCTAATGGATAGATTGGGTGATGATGCATTATCCTTTTTAATTTATTCTCAGATTTTAATTTAATTTAATAAAATTTATTTTATTTCAAAAAATATTTAGAAAGTAATATGTAAAATCTTGTTGTGTTTTCGCATAGATAAGTTGGACATCTGCGAAAGATAATTCAGTGAGTTTCTATTACTAGGGGAGCCAGTTCCTAAAGAAGTTTTTCTTCGCAGTCACCATTGCGCCAACAGATGTGGGCGAGTCGCTGCAGCCGCATACACAAACTTGGAGGCTCATTTACAGCTACTATTACCTGCTTAATTCTGCCATTTCTTTTGCTTAATTGATGCCCATTTCTTTGATCCAATATTGCTTTTTCACAAAGTCAGGTTAGGACTTAACAATTGCATTTTCAATCCCCCCCAAAAAAAAAAAGATCCAACATAAAAGAAGCGTCACAATTTATCACTTTTAATTTCCTTTAACATTACTCATCCATAAAAAAGAAGAACGGTTTTAAAAATAAGCGGACATTAATGCTTACTTTTATGTATAGTGATTATTTGCTCATGTTATATATCAACTGAAATCATAAATTTTAAGAACTTCAAAAACCATTCCTAAAACATTTTGTGTGAAAATAAAGTATCTTTTTTAGCAAGTTTCCTAGAGAAAAAATGTCATTTAAGGGATTATCAGATAAACAGAGTATTAGAAATAAACAAAGCTCAAATTACTTACTATTCCGATCAACAGCCTCAACTCGGTAGAATTTTAATATTTTTCCTTAATTTAAACAAACAGCTCGAGCACAATTAGGTAAGAGCTCGTTCACAACTCGATCGTATGGACCGTGGTTTCCGAATTCGAACCATTCGACAAACAAAATTGAATTACTTGAGTGAATCCGTGAATGGCAGTTATGTGAATCGGAGTTCGACCGCGTGAATCGACCGAATTGATGTTTATGCTCTTGTAATTTGCAATCAAGACCTTCAACAAGTCCACTCTGTTCATCTCAGCGGCAACGCGCAAGACTTTGTCATTCTGGGTATGAAATTTTACACCTAGAAGCAATCAAATCAACGATGACAGCCCATCGGAGCACTTGTGGGTTGGATCTCCACCGTGACCCATCAAGGTCGAAACCAAGTCCGAGTTCCTCAAAACGACCGCGGACTCGAGGAGCGAGGTGAACTGCGACTTACCTGGTAATCGACGATGTTAGCCTTCATGGGGGGTGTTGGTGACGACGGTGGGACAATGGAAAAATAAGGCTAAGGCTCGGTGGCAATGCCGGAGCTCCACGCGATTTCAAGGCAGATCTGAAGGCGCCTGACCACGGTGACCCATGGCGGAGGAGGAGAGAGATTGTGACGGACGGGCGAGTTGGGGATCTGGTGTTCAGGCGAGAGAGAGAAATGCCAGTAAGGAGTGGGACTGTGGGAGAAGAGAGAAGCCACGTCCAACAGAGTTTGGTGGGGAGTGACATTTCTGTAATATTACGATAAGATGGGGTGAGTTAGAAATTATATGGGCACCCTCTTTGACTTGGAAAAAATAAAAGCAGCTGAATTAGGTTGTTTGTAGGCAAACCACACCAGCTCTCAAGAGTGACAAGAAAACAGAGGTAATTCCTAGCCGTTCGTCCTAGAGTCCAAGGGCTTTGACGTATATGGAACAAGTTTAGGTTGAATCCTGGATTTCCAACTTTTTACAACAGATTGTATAAAAAATTAGTTAATTGTCATTCTCGTACTGAAAAATTTTACATGTATTTTATCTAATTACTATAATAATATATCTCTACACAGGGATGGAGCTAGAAAATTTCTTTGATGGGGGGTAATAACAATATATATTAAAGATAGTGGAGATAAATAGCTACATATTATAAAAAATTATGGGATGAAAATGCTGAATCATCATAAGCATAAACATAAAAAGTGCAGTTTTTCAAATTTGAGTGGAGGCAATTGCCTCCTCTGGTACTAAGTGGCGTCACTCTTGTCTCTACATGTAAACTTATATGATACAATTAAATACAAAAAAAAATGTTGGTTAGTATAGTGACCAAGACAGTTGCAAGCGGGTGAAAAAGGCCCTGCTATAGAAAACGGACAATCTTATTAAACTACAAGAAAAAAGCGATGATGCAACTAACTAAAAACTGGCATTCAGTCACATAGAAAAAACAGTAGCATAGTTATGCGACTAGTTTGTTACTACCCGGTGCAACTAACTTGAGACTGAAAGTGTCAGTTAGTCAATTAGTGAGCCAGTACACCTTCCGTGACAAAGAGAAATAGTCATCATGCGAGCTTCAGTCACATACTTGATATATTATTTTTTCAAAATTAATTTCAGATCTGTTTATAATTATTGAAAGTAGCTTACATTTAATATAATAGTTAATCCACCAAAATTTAGTACTAAAATGTACACTAAAATAACTACTAATATTAACACTAAAATTAATTTGCCAAAATTAATAGTAAAACTAAAACCAAAAGTAAAATGAAATCCACACTAAAATCTAGACATACAATCCACCAAAATTAACATATAATCCATTAAAAATAACATAAAATCCACACAAAAAAATTGTATATAATCTACCAAAAATTAACAAATATGCCACAAAAAATAGACACCAAAATTTCAAAGACACTAAAATTCAGATCAAATGCCATATTAAATAAAAAAAAAATTAACACTAAAATTCAACTTAGATAAAGAATTGAAGAAAGAGAGATTGAAACTTAGTAGAATGAGCAGATGCCTTGGCTGAAAATTTACCTATAGGAGGAAGACCGAGGCAGGCGGAGAAGAAGGAGGAAGTAGTAAGAGCAAGGAGCAAGGAAGAATGAAGAAGGAAGACGGAAGAAGTTGGGAGGAGAATGTGCAAAGGATGTGAAATTCAGCCGAATGGATAGGGTTTATAAGAAATTGGATCTTGTGCGACTGAATTGCCACTAAATATCAGTAGCACGTAGTTGATGGCTTGATGCAACTAATGTGTGACTAACTTGCACAACTTATGCGACTGAAATTCATTCACACACTATTTATATCAGTTGCAGTATTTTGAATTTCAAATTTAAATTAACCACCTAAATATAGTCAGAAAACATTAAAACATATACGACTACTGTATGACTGACAGAAAAATATATTTTACACCGTGTGATGTTCATGCGATTAATAGGAAAATATAATTTAAAGTATGCAACTGTTATGCGACTAAAATAAGTCATGTTGGCTCACCTTCATGCAACTGATATGTCTTGCAATAAATCAGTCGCAATTTGCTATTTCTCTTGTAGTGTTACGTCAAGGATGATGTTCCTCCAGATAAAAGCTCCAACTTATCCCCATTTAAAGACCATGATGAGACATGGAAAACTAAAATGTACTAGCACGAAACATAGGTTGAAATCTGTCTTTTGAACGTATTTATTGATTGTTCACACTGTGGCAGGACGCGGTTACGTGAATCATTGAAAAGACCCAAGATTAGGATCTCAATCCAAGATTCCAGCCTTCCGGTAGGTCTCAACCGAATCAACCAGCGTTTCTTCCAAGGGCCTATATCTCCAACCCAACTTCTGCAACTTTTCTGAGCTAAGAAGCATGTCTCCATCGTCATCTGTGAATCTGTCCGTGAGGCAAAGTGATCCAATCTCAGTATAATTAATGTCGCGAACAAAAACCATGCTCCTGGAATGAACAAAATGTCAAAATTATATGTCATATGCTGGACCCTACCTTTTTGGATAATTATAGTTGGGGTAGAAAGTCCTCAGCTTATGAACTAGATCGCGGGCTCTTATCGTGTGTGCCGTGCATATGTAACGCCCTTTAGCCTCAGGCTTCTTGTACACCAGAAGCAGTGCTTCACCTACATCCCGCACATCTACTATCACCCTTGCCTTGTTTTCCAAAGATTCCTGCCCTTCTGATGGAAAAACAACACAAACACGTCATTCACATAGCTAAAAGGCAAGCATTATATTTTCGAAGTGGTCATACTAATTAACAAGAGCAATTGCACCCACCATACTACACTTTAAGAGAAAGGCAGAACATTTTCAGGAACATGAACAACAGAATAGCTAAAGAACCTTGTGAATCCAATGTCAAAAATTTGGGAGAGACAAGCAGCCCAAAAATGGCCAGACTTGCAACTGAAGATATACTAATCCTTAAAAAGGTAGGAGCAACAGCACCTTTCAGCAGCCTGATGAGGGCCAAGCTACTGGCATTGATAGTGGGTTGAAGGAGGGGCCCCAAAACCAAGGTAGGACAGACAGTGACCACATCAAGCCCGGTGCTGTTAGCAAACTCCAGAGCTGCCATCTCCGCTTCCGTTTTAGACAAGCAGTACCAATTCTGGGCATAAAGGGAAGCAGAACATTCACACAGATTTATTGATGTGCATGCAGCATGTAAATAAACAAGCACCAAATTTTATCCAGCTAGCTTGCTACTTACGTTGGTTGCTATACAGTAGTCCTTCTCAGACCAGCAATTCTCATCCTTGACCTGACCTTTGGGCCATTTGGGGTTCATGAAAACAGCTGCTCCGGATGAAACCACGACAACCCGTTTGACTTTAGCCTCGAGACAGGCTCTGAGCACATTCTTTGAGCCATCCACGGCCGGTTGGATCAATTCCACCTGCCATTGCCAAATTAAGCTACTATTGACAAACACGCCTCGCGAAATGAAAAGGAAAGAGCGATAAGGAATTAAAGATGCTTGCCTCGGGATTGGGAACACTGGAGGAGGGAACGGGAGAGGCGACGTGGAAGACGCCGACGCAGCCAGCGATGGCCCGGGAAATTGAATCTGGATCGAGTAAATCGGCCTCGAAGAGCTTCAAGTTGGGGTCGGCGTTTTCCAGTTTGGTCAGATGGGCATACTTCTCATCACCTGTGCACATGCCCACGAGATTGTTCGGAGTTCGGACAACCACTAGACCAGTCAAAGCAAAAAAAAAAAAAAAAAGAATGAGGTGGTGGCTTCGAAATTAGAGATTACACAGTCGTCGGACGGTGCCATGGACAAGGTAGTCGTTGGAGAGGAGGAACTTAACGAGCCATGAGGCGACGTATCCTCCAGCGCCCGTGACGCAGACGCTTTCCTTCACAGTCTCCATTTCCGAGGCTCAACTTTTGGCTGTCGCCTGTGGCTAATTGGCCGCTTTGCTTGCGTTTTGTCTTGGATACTCTTACTGTTCTATATCTTGAAAGATTTTTTTTTTTTTTTAAAACTAATAAGCAGGAAAGTCATTGTGCTCATTCAGTGCATCAAATGATGTTTGCGGTCCCATGAATCTCAGAAGCCCCACCATCATTTAGCTGCCTAAATGAGTCTTTTATGATAATGAATAAAATTTATTTATGATCTCCTAATTTTAATGTTTATTTTAATATGATCACTTACTTCATCTCATGGTATTATATAGTTTTTTATCTTTCAAAATGTGTCCCACCATAGTTTTTTCTGTCATTTTTTTTATTATTCCAAATAAAGGTTAATGATGTAGCAAATTAGATGTTGATGTGGTAATTTAAAACACCACATGACATCCTTTCATACAACAATAAATGACTATATTAAAAAAATAAAAAATTTTAAGCTAAATTGATATAAATATATAATTTTAGAGACATAAAAGTATAAATTATCCAAACTTCATATTCTTCCCCCAAATCAACAACTTTTCGGCTTGAATTCTAGGAACCCATCTTCATTTCTCCTGTATACATCCTCGAAACTAGACTCGTGTGCTCTCTGCTCTCTCTTCCAATAATACTTCCTCCTCCTCTCGCCCCTTCTCTATTTTCTATACTTTTTTTTTTCTCGCTCGAGTGAAAAATCACCATCCCCACATTTCCTCTAATCGAATTCTCTACCCACCACCTGAGAGCACACGAATTCACCCCCAAATTAGGAACCAGATTCGGAAATTATTGCATATTCATCCCAATCGCAGATTTAGAGCTGGAAGCAAAAGAAAAGAAAATTACTCTATTTCTCCTATTTCGTTCGTCACGACGATTCTATTACAAGAGGTTGGGAAATTTGCAGTAGCTTTTTCTATGACAATTTTGATCCCTATTCTTTTTCCTTTCTTTATAACAAGTGGCTGGGAACCTAATTCGATGATAAGTTAGATCTCTGTAGCTTTTTCCTTGCTTTATTATCTAGAAATTTAATAAGGCAAAAATTCACAAATGGTGGATGAACAGGAAAGCGGGATGGGTTCAACAATGAACGGGATGGGTTTGTTGTTGTCGATGCCCATGGTGCAATGAATCTGTGCTTCCGGCGTAAGAAAAGTTCTTCAAGCTCAGATTTTTTGGGGTTTGTCGAATCTATGCTTGGGGTGTCGGTGTCGCAGGGAGGTTCAATGTCGGACTCGGAGATAGTGATCGCGATGACGTTGTTGGCGCTGATTATTAGCCTCTTGCTGTTCTTCTAGCAAAAGTCAGCGAACGATCGAAACCGCGAGGGTGAGGCTAAATCAATTGTGGTGCCGATGCTGGTCCTAGTAAAAAACAATGAAGATTTTAGGAAGAAGATGCATTTTGGGCTAATCAATATTTTAGGTCCTTAAAATTATATGTTTGTGACAATTTTAGCCTAAAGTTTCTCATTTTTTCTGTATAGACATAGTTATTTATTGTTATGAAATAGAAAGTCAGGTGGCATTTTGGACAGCCACATTGACATTCAAGTTTCTACATCATCAACTCCCATCTAAGATAATGACATTCAAGTTTCTACATCATCAACTCCCATCCAAAATAATGGAAAAACTAACTAAATAAACTACAAGGGTACACACGTTAAGAGGTAAAGGATTTAATGATAACATAATGCAAGATAAATGACTATTTTAGGACAAGTGTTAAAGTTAGAGAACTACAAATGAATTTTAACTTAGAACAACAGATGATTATATTTTATTAGAGTTCAAAATTTTGGGACATCGAACAAAGTTGAATTCATAGTAATATACTTGACAGTATTAATTTGGTTTTGTATTTCAATAAAAATTTGTTTCAGTTTAATGGGTCATATTAATCACTGTTGCTGCTTGTTTTAGGAGTATAGTATTTTACCAATAGTTGCTGCGGGAATTTGAAACTTCTAAACTTATTTTTCGTCTAGAAAATACTACCAAACGGGTTATTTCTAGAAATTTAATTGTTGTTTGTTGGTAATAGTACCGTCTCAGCAAGTTCCTCGGTACACAACCTTTACAGCATCATTATTCCTTTAGTCTCTCTTCTTTATTCTCAATACCCAAAAATAGAAACTTCTGTGTTCATTTTAATTGGTAATATTCCTAGTTGAATGTTACTTTATTTTAAGTTTGAGAAGTATGTTATCATTCTAATTGCTATGTAAAGTACTGCTTGCTGTAACACTTTCAATAATCTCGTTGGCAACAAAGAATGGAAATTCAATGTTTTAAAATAAATCACCGTACTTCACAAACTCTTATTAGCCCTCACCTAAATGTATAAAACTGCTTTTGTTTACACAATTTAAGGGGTATATTTTATAAAAATTAAAGATCCAGATATACATGCAACATTTTTAGATTTCACGGAATGAAATATTCAATGTTTGGTCCCCTAGCTTATTTTTCGTGTTTAAAATTGATACCTCGACCTCAGCCTAAGAGTGTCTTATTAAAATCCTTTAACTCTTCTTCCACATTCCAATTTAGTCATTCAGTCACTTTTCACCATTAAATTGGATGAAATATTTTGAATATTAATTAATATTAAAATAAATGTAAAATAACAAATTTTAGTTTACAAATTTTTTTAATCAATAATTCTAAATCTTTAAACTTCTAAATCTACTTTTTAAACGTTAAAGTTGCATGTTTTGCCCATAAATCCATCATCTGCCTAGTCCCATCTTCTTTCTTTCTTCCCTCTTTCCTTCCATCAAATCCATCAAATGAAGAACCTCAGATCCAATAAACTTCTGCTTCTACCCCTAAGCTCCAATACCTAATACTTTGGCCGCAATCTCCGCGTCCTCAGTAAAAATTTTGAACTTGTAACCGACCATCAAAAGAACATTTGGTATTTCTTCTTGAGTTTTACTACCAGTTATTCCAAGGGCATCAACTTCTGGGAGTTTGAGGACTAGGAAAAAGGAGGATCGGACGCCGGTAAAGATGGCTCAAGAAGCCTCTGAAAAGACTTCTCATGAAGAGACGGATTGGGTAGAGAGGGAACAGCATTATGGGTGTGAGGTGATAGTGTGGGTTTCTTGGAGTGGAAGAAGGAGAAGGAATGGGGTGGGTTGAGAGGAGTTTGTGCTTCACCGGAAAGAAGGAAACCATGGTGGCAATTTTGAGAAGAAGGGTAAGTGAATTCAGGTTCGGAATCAGGCTTCTTCTTGTTTTATTTTTCCGATTTTACTTTAGGTTCTAAATTCCGTGGTTGACTTGAGATATATTGATTTAAGATTTGCTATTAATTTTATTCTGCTTCTCAGTCTGGGCATCGAGTGATATTAAAGTAACTATTATGCTGCGACTCTTTCCTCTGCTTGCTTTGATCTGTTTGAGAAATGAGTCAATTCTATCTCATGTAATGGATGAGAGAAAGTGAGAGATCTGCTGCTCTATTTAATGTTTTTCTAAACTAAATCAGTCGAAGAAATGAACCAAACATAAACAGACCCCTAACAACGACAGAGATTGGACATAGCAGCCTTGATCTCCGGTAAGTCAGCCATTGCAAGGGCTTAAATGGTACGAAGAAGATGGAGAACTAGGAGGTGATGAGGCTGGTGAGAAGAGTGCATGGTAACCAAGGGAAAAGTATCGGGAAAGTCAGCAAAGATCTGAGAATGATGACGGTGGCGGCAGGGTGAACGATTAGGCGGCTAGTAGCATTAGGGTTCCGGTGCACGAGTTTCTGGCATGGAGGAGGATTGCATCATTCTCGGTACTTGAAGGGATTGGGTGGACATTGAAGGGAAGAGGTCTGAGGATGGTTAAAATTCAATTTTTAAGAAATCTGGGTTCCAAGATTGAGATTCAACAATTGTAATGATTTTTATTTCATTAAAGAGTTTGAGGACCAAACATGTCATTTTATATTTATTTTAGTGTTAATTAATGGCATGTCAGTATTTTTTATTTGATTTAACAATGAAATTGACAAAAATGACTCAATTGGAATACGCAATATGAGGTAAGAAACTTCGATAGAATAATCCTAAGCTACATATTAAGTTGTCATTTAAGACACAAAAACAAGTTAAGGGACCTAGTATGAAGTTTACTCTTTAACGATACAACCCAGTTACATATTAAGTTGTCGTACAGTATTGTGAATGGTATTAATTCAGAAATTGGGGGTTGAAATGTGTTTGTCTTATTTGTTCCCGACCTTATGTGTTCCATATGGGCAAAAAGACAAGTTTGTCCCTATTAAAAAATGAAATCCCTCTCATACCCTTTATCTCTTTCCCTTGCTTAGCCATGTGTTACCTTCCCTTCGCTACCACTGCCTGCAGCTTTGTTCGATTCTTCACTCTCTCCTCTGCCTAAGCATCTCCGTCATCTGTCACCACCCCGGCTAGGCTGCTATTGCACTGCTTGAAGTTCTTTATCATCCATGAGCATTGCTGGCAAGAAAGATAGGGGAAGGAAATCACGCCCTATGCTTGCCATTCCCCTCTTTGATCTGACATTGACGCTACCTTTTGCCCCACCCGGTAAGGGTGAGTATGGTTCAGGTTAATTCTGTTTTATAGTAGAACTAAACAAACTTGAAATTGCCTCAATTCTAAAAGTTTTCTACCCAAACCCATTGGGGGCGGTTCAGGTTAGGTTTTTGGTTTACCCAACCTATGCTTACCTTTATCACCTAGAGGTCTTTACTATCACGGGCCAAAGCGCCACCACCCTCATCTCACCGTCCATTGTCGAATCGAAGAAAGACGGCAACAATGGGAAACATTTTAAAGGTTTTTCAAAATTTTGCGCTTATTTTAGTTTTAGCCCTCAATGTTTTTCCTTGTACCTAATTTTACCTAAACTTTTATTTTTAAGCTAAGATTTGCATTTCTTCATGTACAAATGTGAAAAATAATATGAAATAAGAGATAAAATTATTTACAAACAGAAATAATATTTTAGTAACAATTTTGTGATATAATTTGTACATATGTATCACATATTTCCTACATATTTGTCTTTTGCTTTTATATATTGAGTTTCATACATATCAATTACAATTCTCGTAATTTATATACATGTCTCACATATTTAACATAAACCTCTTATAAAAAATATAATATCAATTTTTTTATTTCAGACATATCTCTAGCCTTATTTGTATATTAAGTTCATACATATGTAACATGTGATTTGTGCATATCATTATTGTATTATTAAAAAGATCCAAATGTGTGTTTGTGCGTTAAAGCTTATAATGAGGCTTATAAATTTATATGTAGAATGTAAGGGTTGAAAAACATTTATAGAGGAAAACCTGAAAATGATTTCATGTGGCATTTTTTTTCTTCCATCCGTTGACTTGCTTCAATAAAATATTAAAAAGATGAATTAGATGTTCATGTTATGTAAAATATAAAAGATAAAAATTTTAGTTTGGCCAAAAAATTTGTACATTTATTTTTATTTGGCTTATTGACTTTATCTTGTATGCAACTAACTCATTAATTATTTTCATTTATTCAAAGATAAAATAGAGTGCGAAAAAAAATTTACTCGAATCCTAGATGGCAAAATGCATAATGAAAGTTCATTGGGTATATGGCACGCACTACCCCCAATCTTTAATTATTGTTCTTGTTCTAACCCTAACCTCCTTCATTTTGTTCATACAATACCTTAACCTTATTAAAATGTTTGATTTTAGCCCTTTTTTTACGGAAATCATTATGTTGGATAGAAAAAACCACTTTAGCACCGGATTACAAGGAAAAAAACTAGTTTTAACTCCCTAAAAACTTTCTGTTTACCAAAGAGATATAAAAACTCTGAAACCTAACGATCCAACCACCCCCGCCACCACAAAAAAAAAAATCTAGAATTTTAATCCGCTTTCACAGTTTGATACCCTTTTTCATCCTTTTTAACTCTCTTTTATCATTTCTTTCAAAGCTCAACTAAATTTTGTAAATTGAGCTTCAAAGGTTCGGATTTTGCAATTTTAGTTGCAGATATATAAAAATCTGATAAGATTTTGAAGAAAAGATAGAACAGAAAGTTAAAGAGAATGAAAAATTCTACCAAATCATATAGACAAATCAAAATTTTAGAAATCTTTTTTTTCCAGCTAGAATTTTCCAAAATTCTAATGAGTTTTCTAGCGACAATGCCATCGTGTAGGAAAAAAAAATTCAGAATTTTGATTGGCTTATATGGTTTGATAGCATTTTCATCATTTTTAACTTTCTCTTCTATTATTTCTTCCAAATCACAGTAAATTTGCATACATCTTGATTCAAATTTTTGAAATTTGAATCTTTGAAGCTTGATTTATAAAAATATGTTGAGATTTTAAAAAAAATAATAGAAGAGAAAGCTAACGAGGATAGAAAATCTACCAAATCATGTAGACCAATCAAGATTCTAGAAATTTTTTTTCCAACATGGTGGCACCTCCACTAGGAATCTTGCACTGTCGAGCCAGGAAATTTTGTTTTTCTAGAATTCTCATTGATTTGTATGGTTTGGTAGTATTTTTCATCATCTTTAACTTTTTCTTCTATCATTTCTTTCAAATCTTATCGAATTTTCATATATCTATATCTGAAATTGTGAAACCTGAATCTTTGAAGCTCGATTTAAAAAAATCAGTTGAGTTTTGGAAGAAATAATAGAAGAGAAAGTTGAAGAGGATGAAAAACACTATCAAACTATGAATGTCGATTAAAATTATAATTTTTTTAATGGTGACCTGGTTGTCAGATCGTTAAGTTTCATAGTTTTTTAGGTCTCTTTAGAAAAGAGAAAGGTTTTAAGGAGTTAAAACTAATTTTTTCCCATATAATCCTATGTTGATGTGACATTTTTCATCCAACATAATGATTTCCGTTCAAAAAGTGGTCAAAATGAAATGTTTTAATGAAGTTATGCTATAGTACGAGCAAAATGAAGATTATGGTTGGAACATGAACAATAATTAAAGGTTAGGAGCATTGCGTGCAATTTACTGATAATTCATTAGTATAAGATATTCTTAATTCTAATTATCAGTGAAAAAAATCAACTGACCCATTTTTATTTTATTATGTTAAAATAAGCAAATTTTTTATTACAATGATATTATGAATGTTATGAAGATCCACTAAAAAATTAAAGCAAGTTTAATTAGTAAATTATGTATCTCTTATTAATATATTTCTAAAAAAAAGTTCATTGACCCCCTTATTATATTATATGTACAGTCACGTCTCTGACTTCCAAGCATATGAGAAAATCAAACAGAATAGTTTGCTTGTTGTTTGAGCCAAAAACGAGTTATAGATCAAACGAGGTATGGAAGACCCGCGTGTGACGGTGATCATATAATGTCACAATATTAAATAAAATAATAATGAAGAAAAGTAATAAAAATAATTTAGGGACCAAGAGAGAAAATGTAAAAACTTCAGGCATTAAAAGTTTAACAATTGACTTAGGAAAAGTTAAAAAAAAAAAAAGTCTTATTTCACTAAAAAAATAAATAAACCATGGTGACCAATATTTTAGTTTAGAAAATAAAAATATAAAAAAAACCAAAAGATTAAAAAAAACACTATAATTTATTAACCTTAGGGTCTAATATCATAAATGGAAATAATATAGGGACTGGAAATTTGTTTCACAAAAAAAAGTGAAAGTAGGAGAATAGGGAGATCGACCCTTGAAAAGATATTTTTATTCAAAAATTTCACTAACCTTCCAAAAGAAGCAACTCAACCCAACATTAAAAAAAAAAAAGGAAATGACAACCAACAGAACGGGTTACAACCCAACCCAACACCGAAGGGCAAAAGCAGAAAGAAACTATAATTTACTGTAGATAAAAATGTGGTTAGAATATAGAGAGTTTTTCTAGGCGCACTTTATAGCAAACATTTTTTTTATATAAATTTTGACATTAAAACAAATTCCAAAAATAAATAATTAAAAAATTCTCATTCATAAATGAATGTTAATCAATTAAATTTTGCTTCATTTTAATTTTGGGTTGGGTTTTCTTTATCTTATGTTCTTATTATTAAAATGATTAATTATGATCAAAACATAATTCTATAAAACATAACACTACATGTGCTTCGAAATGATAAATATTTTTTATCATCAAAAAATAATTCACTAAAAAGTTTCATCTCTTATTAATTTCAATTTCAATTTTTAATACTGATAAGAAATTTATTTAGTAAAATTCACTCAAAAGATTTAGAGTTTAATAAAGTAATTTGATCCATCGATCCATAACTATTAAAATTGAAAGTGAATATGAAACATAACATTGTACATGTTTTGGAATGATGGATAAAATTTTTCATTAAAAATTAATTCACTAAAAATTTTTATCTCCTATTAACTAAAATTTCAATTTTTAATATTCTTTATAAATTTATTTAGAAAAATCCATCTTCAATTTATTTATCTTTTTTTAACCTTTATTAAGTCAATTATTAAAACCTTAATGTCAAAAGTTATTTCTTCAAGCTAAAGAAATAAACCATGATTATCAAGATTTTGCTTTAGAAGAAAATAAATAAAAAAATAACAAAAAAATTAGAGATAAAGAGAACAAATTATGCTCACCAATGTCTTTATTTAGAAAATAGTACATAAAACAACAACAAAAAAAAGCTTGGGATGAAGAGAGCAAATAGAATAGGTAGATTAATAGTTATAAAATTTGAGGACCAAAATATAACATTGATGCAAATTCGAGCCTAAAATGAAAGCATTAGAAAGTTAGGGACTGAAACTGTGTTTTCACTGAAACAACACATGAAACAGATTGAAAGCGTAAAATTGCAACACAGATCCACAAAAAATTTAGCGCCTTGCAAAAAGATGATCAAACTCTAAAAAAAGCAAATCGTATACGGAAAAACAAAAAAAAAATGACGAACGTAAAAAAGAGAAAAAACTGCTAAGGGGAAAAACGGTAAAGGCACTGTTTTCTATTGTTCATTTGAACAGTACCCGAACACGAGATTTAGTATGGAAGACTCGCGCGTTGCGGCGATCATATAATGTCACAACACTAAATAAAATAATAATAAAGAAAAATAATAAAAATAATTTGGGGATCAAGAGAGAAAATGTAAAAACTTTAAGCATTAAGAGTTTAACAATTGACTTAGAAAAAGTTAAGAAAAAAAAAAGTCTTATTTCACTAAAAAAATAAATAAACCATGGTGACCAATATTTTAGTTTAGAAAATAAAACATAAAAAAAAACCAAAAGATTAAACAAAAACACTATAATTTATTAAACTCAGGGTCTAACATCAGAAACGGAAATAATATAGGGACTGGAAATTTGTTTCACAAAAAAGAAAAGTGAAAGTAGGAGAATAGCGAGATCGACCCTCGAAAAGATATTTCCATTCGAAAACTTCACTAACCTTCTAAAAAAAGCAACCAAACCCAACGTAAAAAAAAAATGAAAGGACGAGCAACAGAGCGGGTCACAACCCAGCCCAACACCGAAAGGCAAAAGCAGAAAGAAACTATAGTTTACTGTAGATAAAACGGTGGATAGAATATAGAGAGTTTTTTTAGGCGCACTTTATAGCAAACATTTTGTTTATATAAATTTTGATATTAAAAAAAATGCAAAAAATAAATAATTAAAAAATTATCATTCATAAATGGATGTTAATCAATTAAATTTTGCTTTATTTTAATTTTGGGTTGGGTTTTCTTTATCTTATGTTCTTATTATTAAAATGATTAATTGTGATCAAAACATAATTCTATAAAACATAACACTACATGTGCTTCGAAATGATAAATATTTTTTGTCATAAAAAAATAATTCACTAAAATTTTTCATCTCTTATTAATTTCAATTTCAATTTTTAATATCGATAAGAAATTTATTTAGTAAAATTCACTCAAAAGCTTTAGAGTTTAATAAAGTAATTTGATCCATCGATGCATAATTGTTCAAATTGAAAATGAATATAAAACATAACATTGTACATGTTTTGAAATGATGGATAAAATTTTTCATTAAAAATTAATTCACTAAAATTTTTTATCTCCTATTTACTGAAATTTCAATTTTTAATATTCTTTATAAATTTATTTAGAAAAATCCATCTTCAATTTATTAAAACCTTAATGTCAAAAGTTATTTCTTCAAGCTAAAGAAATAAACCATGATTACTAAGATTTTGCTTTAGAAAATAATAAATAATAATAAAAAATAAAAAACTTAGAGATAAAGAAAACAAATTATGCTCACCAATGTCTTTTCTTAGAAAATAGTACATAAAACAACAACAAGAAAAAACTTGGGATGAAGAGAGCAAATAGAAGAGGTAGATTAATAGTTATAAAATTTGGGGACCAAAATATAACACTGATGTAAATTTGAGGCTAAAATGGAAGCATTAGAACGTTAAGGACTGAAACCGTGTTTTCACCAAAACATGAAACAGATTGAAAGCGTAAAATTTCAACACGAATCCTCATGAAATTTAGCGCCTTGCAAAAAGAGGATCAAACTCTAAAAAAATCAAATCGTATCCGAAAAAACAAAAAGAAAAAACGACGAACGCAAAAAAAAAAAAAATTACTAATAAGGGGCAAAACGGTAAAAGCACAGTTTTTACTGTTCATTTAAACTCTAGAATCAATGCCAGTCGGACTAGGGCAAAGCTGCAGCTCATGCTGATGTTTTCTAAATTGACCAAAGCATTAAAAGAAAATTCAACACCATAGAACTGTGCAAGAAGGAAATAAAACAATTGAAGAGGCCATCCAAATCTCCAACTATGCAAACCTTTAAGTGTGTTCTGTTCTTATAGGAGAAGATTCAAACACTTGTCCAGTAGACAAACGAATAGCAGTGGGAACAATGTTCCCCGCTGTCTCGGAACAACCTATTTGAAGAAACCTACAAGCACAGCCATTTTTGCAAAAGCCTTTGCAGAAGCACGAGCAATGCCTCCATCTGACCTGGAATTCACATCTGAGTTGGATCCAGAACGCACCCTCGAGCACCGCGAAGCTCCGTCGATGGACAGGCAAATCGAAAAGGTCAGCCGCTTTCAAATCATTCAAAAAAGAAAGTTGTCATGAAACCTCAAATCATCCAACAAATCATCATCATTACAATGGCTTGGAACTGGAGATGGATTCAAGATTTCGAAGACATTGATCATTCTGGAAGAACAGGGGATCTTAGAGAACTCGGTCTTGACAAAAAACGAAAAGCAAAGGAGTTGAAGTAGTTGGTGGATTAAAAGAAGACGAAATCAATCCAAAGCTCGTTTCGGCTTTAAGAATTGCAAAGTTAAGTAGAGATTCTGGTCTAAGAGGCAAACGATTATCTCTTGCTCCCCATTGTCCTCGAGAAAGAAAAAGCCCGAGATCCTGTTAAAAAAAACCTTTAGCTATTTCTACTCGGATAAATTACAAAAGCCCATTGTGGTTTGATCTAATCTACATTTTGCATCTCTATTTTAAAAAACCTACACGTTACCTCTAATTTTTTTATAGTGTCTAACAAAAACTTCTAAAACCCCAAATTAAGCTGTTTGATAACCATGGTCCAATAATTTCAAGTTTTTTTTATATTTTTCTCATAGCTAGCTGACTTTTAAAAAATACTGATATACATTTACAGAAAAAAATGCATTTATAAGAAAAACTAATAATTTAAAATATCTATTAACTATTAAAAATTATTAAAAAGACTGAAATTACTAGAAAATGACTATCACACAGTTTAAATTACAGTTTCAAAACTTGTTATCAGACAATATAAAAAAATTAATGGATAAAGTGTAGGTTTACAAAAATAAATAGAGCAAACTATAGGTTAAGATAAACCTTGGGGGTAATTGTAACTTTTCCATTTCTACTTCTATACCTCTTTTTTTTTTTTAGTTACACCATAATTAAGAATATCATTTCTATAAAAGAAATTAGACACATGATCGCACGTGTCAAGCTTCCGTTAGTCAATGGGGTAAACTATCTCACTATAAAGTTTGAGAGGCGAGTCAATTTGAGTTAAAATTTGAGGGATGAAGTGTTTGAGTTGACAAATTTTGACCATAAAAAATGGTTTTATGCCATGAAGTAAGTGAGTTGTTACATAAAGATTGCTATTGCTCCAAAGTGAGTGGTTACATAAACATTGATATTGCTCAATCAATTTACAATTTTTTATTTTTAATGTTGCACCACATAAATGTAGAATTTATATTTACAAATGATAAATAAAATAATTTAGTTCTCAAATGTAATTTTTAAATTTTTTCATACATAATGATATAAATAAATTTAAGTAAAATAATTTAGCTCTCAAATATAATTTTTAAATTTTTTCATACATAATGATATAAATAAATTTAAGTAAAACTTAAATAAACAATAAATGGTTAAGCAAAAACGTAGCCCAACGGCCCCGCCCCAACCCAAACAAGCTCAATGTTTCTACTGCACGAGCAGGCCTGAGAATCCTGCTCGGGATGGTAATCCAAGGCCCGTAAAGTTCCATCTCAATTTCTCTTCTCCCACTTCTTCGACCTGCATTTCGGAACTTGCAAACACTTTGAAGCATTTTTTACCAACTTTTTGGTACCACAAAACGTAAGTTTAAACATTAGTCTATTTTTATGGTACACACTTGTCAGAGTTTGTACGTGACTGTGACCACCTGGCTAGGGCAGGGCAAGGAATTTGACATGAAAGGAGGAACGTGGTGGTCATGCAGCTGGGCTCGGGAATCTCATCTAAAGTAAATGCCTCCTGCCAGTAGCAAATCATTTGTTACCTCTGTCATACATTCTTCTATACTTTTTTTTTATTTAAGTTTAACTTAAATTTATTTATATTATTATTTATTAAAAATATTTAAAAATATATTTAAAAATTATAAGTCTTTATTTATTATTTATATATAAAAATTTTTTCATTTATATACTAAAATATTAAAGATAAAAAATTATATATTTCTTCTGTTAATAATGAATAATACAAAAAATTTAAGAGGAGGAGTATGATTGAACACTATCATATGGTTGTTACTTCCACGCACTTGTAATATTTTTCAAGCTCTATGGATGAAATTACTTTGGTTGATTTTCCAGTGCTATCTAACAGTGGAATTAGGCGACCATGAAATTGAGAAAGGTCAAAAGAGTTGGAATCTGAAGTTGAGTTAAAGCGAGCGCGGTGTCCGATGGCGGGCTACCACGTGCTTGTGGACACCATCGACAAGTCAAAATCTGCACTTTCTCACGCTCTTTGATTGGAAACCAATTAGGTTGTCTTGTCTGGGTGTGACTAGAAGCTACAAAGCAACTACCCTCTAATTTGGACCACTCTTCACCTTAATTTTCACTATGCCTTAAGCACGCTAGATCACAGATTTGCAGTCACAAGTTTGAGCATTCATATCCAAATAGCTGAGTGAAAGCTCGAGACCCCTAGAGAAAAGCCTGATAATTGGATATCTACAATTAGAGGTAGTGGTAGAGAACCTCAGGAAATATCTAAGGAAAAACCTTTTGATAATTAAGCCAGTGAATCATTATAAAAGGAAAAGAGTGATAATATAAATAATAGAATGATTGTTTCTGTATAACTGTTTCCTTCTCGTGAGATGCTTTGTATATTGGGTTCCTCTTCAGTGATCATGGAGAAATTCTTCCCTAGTTCTTTGTTATTACCTCGAGATAAGGGAAATTTCCTTCTATTTTGGCATCTCCTCCAACAACTAACTAGCAAAGTATTCCATTCATGGGTTTTCGGTCTGTGACCCATATTCATTGGGGTTGCAAGTGAACCAAAGCTTATTTGGGTATCTAGCATAGCTCAAATGTTATACGTATATGCCTCTGTCCTCCAAAGATGTTTACATTATTCATTACTTATAGTAATTAACTTTTTATTTTTAATATTTTAGTATGTAAATGAAAAATTTGTATACATAAATGATCAATAAAAATTTATAGTCTCTAAATATAATTTTTAAAAAATCTAGCAAATAATGAAATGATAATATGAATAAATTGAACTTGAACAAGTGAAACAAATTAAAAAAAACATGATCTTAAGGATGCTTGAACTGAAAAAAATCCATCAAACGAGATGTTCTCACATATGTTTTCAAAAAATTTGAGCTAATGAGATAAGGGACCACTACTATATATATACATCTCACCTTTGATAACTTCCAACCATGTGATGCAAATCAGCCCACGTCCTCAACACGTGAAATGTCTCAACTTGGAATCAAGTTTATTTTTTTTCCCCTTCTACTCAACTCAAGTCATACAAATAAGCTTGCTTTTGCATAGCAGGTAGTCGGTCAAATGATCAAACCTGAATTTGGAGTTGGCGTGACTTTAACGATGAGCATTTACTTCTATTAACTTTAAGATTAATATTTACTTTACAATTTAAAGTAATTTAAAAGCAAAATATGATGGTAATTAAGGTTTTATGATTCACATATCGAATCATTTCGTTCATACGTGTGATAGTACTTGTAGTGTCCTCTTCCTCTGTGAAATAATAATGTCATCAAATGTAACGGTCCATAATAGTGTTTTACAGTAACTCATGACAATCTTTTTTTTTTATTTCTTTCCCAATCATGGCATTAGCATCTTACTTATTACAAGCACACTTGCCATTGTTAGGCCACATCCTAGTTCAATTCAAGTCATTGCAATTTTAATGAAAATTCTGAATCACTGCTTTTTCATGACCATATCTTAACAGCTCATATCTCTGGTACATACACATACGGATCTTTCTTCTCTTGTCTTCCTCTTAATTTTTATAATAAGAGGACTGGCCCCGGTACTTGCAAAATTAAGCACATGTGCCGACTCGCACGTGTTAAACTAATTAACTCAACAACAATTTTGTCTTCGTTTTCTTTCCCAGTTTGTTCTCATTTTTTATATGTATTTACTTTATAGTTAGATAAAAAAAATCATAAATAAATTACTCAAGATGTGATAGGTAATGAGAGGATGTAGATTTTAAGTAGGATCATCTCAAATTTAATCATAAAGTAAATGAATAACACATTATTAAATATGAAAAAAAAATTACAGAAGCTTTTTCTAGGTTGGATTATCCATTTTTCAATCTCGCCTTTTTTTTTTTTGACAGCAAATCAAGATGATGTATTAACTAAAACCAAAGAACATAAAGATTCTTCAGCAGGGAGTTTTTAAGTGCCAAAAAGGGGTTCTGGCACCATTTTTCAATCTCGTTGCTGAGATAGAATAGGAATTTGACATACCGGGTAAATTCTGTGAGTGTACCCTAATTTTGAAATATTATTTCATTTCAGTCCTCAACTTATTAAGCATTCTGTTTTGGTTCTAAAAATTTGTAGAAAGTTTTTGTATTAGTCATGGGTTTTTTAAACATTTCATTTCAATCCTCCATTAGCTCGAAACCCATTGTTGTTAAATCGAGATGCATACCAAGAATCGAAATGTTAATTTTGTGAATAGAGATTCATAGCGAATCATAGATACAGTAAATATTATTATTCTCTAATAATATATAGTAACCAATGTCTTCGTTTCACGCAGCATTGCAGTACTCTATCTGTCCCACTTTGGGTGATATGTTTTTGTAGGCACAGAGATTAAAATATGTGTAATTCATATTATTATTTTTATTTTTATCCTTGAAGTTAAAATAAAAAAAATTCTTTATTAAGCTTTTTGTAGTGAGAGTTTAAATGAAAATTAGGGTAAAAAAATCTTTTTTAGATTTCATGAAATTTTTGGGTTTTGTGTGAAGAGTGTGTAAATAAGCTGGGTGATGGGATGAATCAGATGTTAAAAGCTTCAAAAAAAACTGGGATAGAAAAAGTGTTTCATGTTGTTTACCTCTTACAATATGTATGTGATAAGTGGTACATAACTTTTCATTATTTGTTAATTTTTCACACAGAAAACTGTTGTATTTCTTGTGCTGATATGCTTTTTGTGTGTTTTACCAATTTACTACAGTACTTGAGTTATGGATTTTTTATTTTACATTAATATATCATACGTACATATATAAAATAAAAAATATATATTTGGTACATATATTTTGACATAAATATTGATGCTATTTTCCTTTTTGATTTAAAAACAATTTTTAATTGGTAAATGATATTAATATGATTGGGATTTGGGAATTATGATCAAAAGAATATTTATTTTATTCTGTATAGTCCATTATTTTATATATTTACATATAAAAAATATTGTATTTCGCATATATTTTATTTATATTAAAAAATTATGATGAAAAATAGTTAAAATACACAAAAAGTTGAAAAAATTACATATAATAATTTTCACCTTAAAATAATATTTCAAAATATTATATATATATATATATATATATATATATTAACTGTATGCAATTCAGTGTATTATGTGGTATCCGTATGATTTACATAGTACAGTATACCTAGTGATAATAGTATTAAAAACCTTCTCAAGATCTAGATTTATCAAACATTAATATTTATACAATGTATATATGTTTTACATGTATTTGCAAAAATATAATCACTACCTTACACATATACACTTCATGGTCCCATTTTGGATGATGTGCATTTTTACCCCTTATGCTAAAATAAAAAAATATATTTTTTAGTATTGTTTAGTGAAAGTTTAAATGATAATTAGAAAAAATAAAAAATTTATTTTGGGTTTTGTGCAGCTTTGGATTTTGTGAATAAAGAGTTTAAATGAAGGTAATAAAATAAATTAAATGTTAAAAAATTTCCAAAAATGGAAACAGTTTATTCTTTTTTAGATAGGCAAAAAAGGAATACATGTCGTCCTTCTTTAAATAGATGGAGTAAATTCTTTTCACATGCATACGTGTAAATATGTAATTTCTTACACATTAGGTGGGAAGAAATTTAAAAAACAACAATGGTATGGGAAATTATTACTCCCCTTTATCCAAAGTTCATTGCAACATTCAGTATTCACAGTAACTAATCTATAATTTTTATTTTCAAAATTTTAGTATATAAATGAAATAAAATTATATGTAAATGATAATAAAAGACCTATAGTTTTTAAATATATTTTTAAAAATTTTCTAATAAATAGTTATATGAATAACTTGAAGTCAAATTTAAGCAAAAAAATGTGAAATATTTCAAACAACATGGGACAAATATAATATTAATTAGACATATAAACTTTTAAAGAAAATTCTTCAGTTTTCAATATATTGATAGAAAAAATGTCAAAAGCAATAGTATACCATTTAAAAAATAGTGAAAAGGTTAACAATTATAGACAATGTAAGAATGAATGGTAATCAATATTTTGGCAAATCCTAAATGTTAGTGAATTGTCTGATTGTTGCACAAATGTATTCATCTATGACATTCAGATCAAAATGATAGTAAAGCAGATTAAATTCCAAAATACACATAGTGAATCACAAGATACTGATAACCATGCGAAAACCTTTACCGTACAAAGTTTTTAAAAACAATTTTAAGACCAATTGCCTTGTATGGATTCCTGGATTCCATTATTTCCTTACCTGTTCAACTTTGTTCTTTAACCCATTCCCTAAACAATCTTTGGTCATTTGCATGCTACAAATTTGGTCTAGCCTAATTATACAATGATATTGAAATCCCATCTCCTGCACCAGCTATTCCCCACCCCATATCTCAAAGTATCTTAAATTTGTTCTCTCTTGCTATGACTAAAAGAATAGATAGTGGATTGAAATTGCACTTCATGCGGTAACAATGCCACTACCCAAAGTTACAACTCTGCGTTTATTGCTAAATCAAAGTCTCTACTTCATCCCATTAGGACAAATATTAATTTTTCCAACACAAATTCTTGGAGATTTTGAAAAGAATATGAGCTTACATTTACACCATTCAAAAATTTTCGTTAGAAATATCATTCCAATGCACTTCGTATTGCAGAAAAATATGCAAACCCATGGTGATCTCTCTAGCCTATTTGAACACAATGCCATATAACTAGTGAAACATCTTGGATTGTAATGGCTTCAATGACATATAGGAAGTTTTTTGCTTTAACTTCAAGTTTATTTCCCTCATTTGAAAAGCTAGCTATCTTTGCTTCGTGTGGCATTCCATATTTGGAAGTTTAAATAGTTTACTTTTCTACTATTTACTCGCTCAACAATATAGTTGGAAAGGAATGAATGATTTTTCATAATGCATCTTTCCACCCCCATCCTTAATTTCCAAGAGAAATGCATTGATTCATCAAATCTTTGCCTCTAAAGGCAATTAGAACCTTTACTCCTTAATACATTTCAACCCATTGAATCCTTTATCTCATATTTCGGGTTCAAAAAAGCTTGCTCAACTAGCCATTGTCCTAGCTTTGCTTATTGTTGATGGTACTTGGAAATATAACGTAACACTTGGAGTTGCTACTTGGTTATGAATGAGAATTAATGCACTACCAATTGATCAATATGGTTGTTTAATCCCTCATTGCTCCTCTATTTTGGAAGTTGAATTAAGGGTGGTTCTAGGTGTGGCTTAACTAGCAACTCTTCATCAACTGCAAGAGATTATGATATAAGCAGATTGCCTTCAACTCCTAGATGTACTTCGTGATCAGGAAGTCATATCCTCTATCCTAGAGTTCCTAACCAACAAATTTTGGTAGGTATGGAGAAGTTATCTCACTCCTAGGTGGTTATAGTTCCTTAACAGCTCATATCTACAGCTTACGCTCTTGCTTCTCAACTTGCCAATTGATCTCTAAGAAGTCCAGGACAAGAACAGAAAAATTAATAGGTTGAGGATTACAATAAATTAAGAATTCAAAATGAAGGACCGCACCCAACATTTATCCTTGACTTACGTCCCAAACTGCTGACTGCCAAAGACTACCAGAGATTGATGCAGGAGAGTGCAACGCTAACCTGTGAATCACGTGACACGGCATTGCCATCATAATTTAATGGAGGGAGACAAACGCTGAGGAGAGGACCACAAATACGGTACAACAGAAATGCAATTATTCACAAGCTGCAACTTTTTGTCAACAGGAAATCGACAGAGGGGATCTTATGAGATTCCATGGCGATGGCCCCTTCAAAAAAGAATCTTAAGATTTACACCCAGTATATTTTAATGTAAGTTAACCGGCTCTTAAATGATTTATTTTTTTATTTAAAATTAATTTTAATTAAAAATTAATATTATATAACTATAATAATACATTGAAAATATAATTTTTATAATTTTATTAAATTTTTTATTATTTAAGGGATTAAAAAAAAAAAAAATCAATAAAAATTTAACAATATTATGAAAATTTACTTTTAAAATGATTATTACATCTACATAATATTAACTTTCAAATGAAATTGATTTTAGGTAAAAAATATGTAAAAATAAAAAAAAGGTTTGTTGAGTTCACTTAAAATAAATTGGCTTTTAGTTACAATTCATCTAACATTAAGTTATATTAATTTAAAATTAATTTTATAATTGTTTTTCAAATTTAAAATTCTTTGAAAGTTAATATTTTTAAATCATTTTTTTATCATACCAAAAAAATTATAATTTTTTTTTGTAATATAAGAAAAAATTTATAAATTTTTTAATTACTCAGCCTAAAAAAAATCAATAAAAATTTAATTACAATATAAAAATGTTATTTAATGAAATATTATGGCTTATGTTATTACTTCCCAGTGACATTAATATTAAATAAAAAATTATAAAATAAAGTTAAGTCAGTTTAGATAACTTTAACTTAATGCTAAACAAAATACACTTTAAAGCTCCACTTTGCCTCGCCAAAAGTCTAGTGTCATCGAAAGATTAAGGGGACGTACTCTTTCACAATTAGATATAGGAAAATTTAACATTTTAAAATCATTGCTAACAATTATGATTAGAAAAAATAAATTTATTAAAATACAGCTAATATAGAATTTACATATGGATATTTCAACAGTTAATGTCAATAACCAACAAAGAGTACTCTATGTATCCCAAAAAGATGATAAATATTTCTTTTTACTTTGTGTGAAAAAGGACAAATTATTTTTTAGTTTTGGAAAGTCTTTAACATCTAATTTATCTTACTACATTCATCTAAACTCTCATTGTGTAAAACAAAAATAACACTTTTCTTTTTCTATTTCACATTTAAACTCTTATTACACAAAATTTAAAAAAATATATTTTTATTTTAGCTTCAACGGTAAAATGAAAATAATAATGTAAATTAAATATATCTTAATTTCTATGCAGAAAGAAAGACATCATACAAAATAGGACAAAGGGAGACACCACAAGGCACTCACATTTAATAGGTAAAATATTAGGTTTATGTAATAGGAGAGATAAACTAATTTCTTAGAAAACCTTTAGGGTTTTCTTGTAATCTACTGTTTAATTTTTCATTAATAGCAGTAACTGAATAGTTTCTTTAACATATAAGGCTTTGTCCCCACCCCTATTTTTAAATATATACTCCATTTGTCTTATATTTTTTTTGCACTTTTTTTTTTGTTGTCTTATATTCTTTGCATCATTTCTTCTTTTGGTAAGTGTTACTAACCTAAATGATAAACATGCCCCTCTTTTCAATTCTCGCTAAAATTTCAAAATCGAATCTAACTTTTTAACATCACCGATTGTGTTACAGGCTAGGAGATCAAGGAAGCGAGGACAATGGTGACGATCAAGGATGGCGATGGTACAAGGAGACGATAGTGCAATAGGGAACAACGGCAACATACGACGAGACTCGGCTGGTGTTAGAGAAGTGGATGAGGGGGCTCGATCGTTTGATTTAGGGCATGGGTAAAAGAGAAAAAGGTCAAAATATCACTAGACGAGAGAGGTGGAGGATCTGCAAGCAACAACACCGAATCGGGCCATTTGGCTGCTCAAGTTGAGCCTTTAAAAGCATGGTTAAGGTTTGATTTTGAGGGAATCATTGTCCTGCCTTACCTCCGATTGCTCCAATTTGAAGGGAATCATTGTCCTCCCTGTTGCCGATTGCTCTAATCGAGCAATTCGCATCATGGGTTCTTGAGCAAAGGAAGAAGGATGGAGACCAAAATCATGTCTAGAAGACGTTCGATTCATGATGGGATTCTCAAGCATGCACAACCCAAAGTGGGGATGAAGGCGATGAATGGAGGCAAATGTGAAGGTGGCATAGGGCGAGGATGAAGGTGGAGTCAGGGAGGTGAAAATTTGAGATGGGTGGTTGGGGAGATTGACCAGACAGATTCTAGGGGGCAAAACAGGGGAACAATTGCAAAAGAAAGGACCTCCTAAAACTTTGTGTAAAAATGAAGTGGAGCTAACAAATCGGGACTTATTTTATTTTTACTTCTATTTTATTTACAATCAACACCATTCAAAGCTACAACTCTATCAATCCAGTAATCATTTCAATTAATCATACTTTTTATAAAAAATTAATTTTTATGTATTTTGTCCTTCCCTTTAAAAATAAAATTAATAGAAAAATACTTATCTTTACAAACCACGTGTTAGAAGCTGTTTTTAGCTTTTTTAAGTGTAACTTTTCAATTAGTGTGTAATTTGAGAAAATATCACTATACATAAAAATAATAACTTATTTTTAAAATTTTTTACTAAACAAAAATTCAAAAGAAAAGAAGTAATATGAAAGCTTTTTTTTCCATCTACATGAATATGCGTAAAACGAGGAGTTATACCCCAACTTTACTAGTCATAAAGATGTTAGTACTTTCTTTTTCACCCATATGAGCATGTGCAAAACGCGGAGTGATAGCTCCAAACTCTATAATAGTATTAGTGATCATTGACCGTTAACCGTTTAATTCAATTATTATCCCTAACATTTTTGCATTGCCTTGAATGGGATATTTAACCTTCATCTTATCCTTCTAAAATCCCTAATTTCTTTATTTTTATTTGAAGTGTAGTCCTTTTGTTAACTTTATAATTAAAGTTAAAAAAACTCTCAGAGAAATGCTAACTCTAGTACCTAAATTTTCTCTTCCATACTCAAAGCACCCTCAAACCTTTAAATATAACGCTTTCTCCATCTCTCTCATCCATTCCAACTTCTATCCACCAAGCACCACTCCTATCCAGCGCATCGTCCTCCGTGCCACCACATATGGGCCGCCCTCTCCGCTGCTGGATCACCGTATCTCCTTCCTATCCTCTCTGCTCGATTCAATCTCCTCTCCCCTTCTGTCACTCTCTCAACAAATCCTTTGTTACCCATCCCCTTTAATTTACCCCCTGCATCAAAAGTCCCTGTTTCTGTTATTGTCAAGCCCAACAACCTGTCCTCCCACTGGACATTACTCCAGATTGTCGCCCATCGACGAAGAATCGCCATCCTGGATCTGGTGATCTGCGGATGTTGATGGCCAGGATTTGCTGCAAAGTCGGACTCAGATATTTCATGTGCGAGCCACCGAAGGTTTGGAGAAAAGTCTTCTGATTTGCTTGATTTTGACTGGGAAAATGCGAGAGCTAATTGAGATCTGCTCGTTGGAGAATTCGGATGATTTGATTGAACAACTGGTATTGGACCTTGAGTCTTGTTCGATTGACGAGAAGAAATATGCATCGATGGAGCTCTGGCTTTTAGAGAAGAACAAGCCAGAGAACTGGATCTTAGAGAAGAACAAGCCAGAGAACTGGATCAAGATCGCAAAGTTGATTTTTTTTTTTCTCGTGAGTTGGAATGGATGAGAGAAAGGGTTGATGTGTTGAATTTACAGATAAAGGGTACTTTGAGTAGGAGAAACAAAATGCAAGGATTAAAGTTGAAAATTTTGTCAAAATTCTGTTAAATTTAATAGTAAAATTAATAAAAGAACCACGATCGGGACAAAAATTGAGTGATAAAAATTTTAATAGGATAAAATGAAAATTAGGGATTCATTTAAGATAATACAAAAAGGTTAGAGATAACAATTGAAATTTACCCAACTGTAAGGACTATAATCATAAAAGTTTATACATGAATTTGAAAGAAAATAAATCATAAAGAATATCTTTTTTTTTTCAGGCACACGAGCAAGTGCAAAACAGAAGTTATAAACCCATAAACTTTTATAAAACTAATAAAAATATATCGCTGTGATAAAACTTGCGCAACGCGAATTAAAAAAAAAAACTTGCACAAGTAAAAAAAAAAAAAAGGATACTTGTCACATATTGTTGAGATTTATACAGAACTCTACGTAAGTAACCTGATTTATAGATGCACATATTTATGGTTCTGGTGTGTCGGGCTTTTTTGGTTGGTCTTTATCGAATCTATTAACGTTAGACGTATTAGAATGGTGTAATACTAATTAAAGTTTTATAAAACTCTTATAATACTACAATCTAATTAATTGGTTGCTAGAAAAAATAAATGATATCCACAGCTTTTATGCTTTCATTCATTACTGACAATTAGGATTTTAATACGGTTTTTTTTATTAAATTTTGGAAGTGACTTTGTGAGTTGTGTGGCTTGATGTTCTTATTTTATTTTATTTTATTTTATTTTTTGCTGTTACTCACAATCAAATCAAGCAGTTAGGGTTAACAGAAAAAAAGGAAGCCAAGTCATGAAGAGGAGAAATATACCGCCAAGGCATCGCATCCATCGAATAGCGATTAAACGTCTCTAAATTTAAGATATTCTTATGAGTCAGACTTACCAAATGCAGCGTAGAAAGTTGATCATGTTCTTCATGATTGGTACTCTTGTAACCCAATATTTACCTTCGATCGAAGTTTGTATTGTGCCAACTATAAATCAACGTTGTGCGCTGCTCCGGCTCGACGCCGTCCCGGAGTTGGGTCACATGGATCTCGTCCTACCGTTCTCCACCCTTCACGCTGGACTCGTGTTGGTGGACCTCGCCGCCATCGTCGGGAAAAAAATCTTGACACGATTCAGGTGAATGGTGGACCTCCTCGCTGTCGCCGCCATAATTGGTGGCCCATTCTTGAAATGATTAGGGAAGAATCTTTCAATTGGAGAAGCTAGTAAAAGGCGCGGACGGAGAGAGCAATTTGGGGAGTTCGAAGTCGAAAGCTCGAGCAATTCGCTTGGGGCCACAGAGCTGTTGACCACGAATCGAAATCGATAGCTTGATCATGCTCTTGAATTGAAACAAGAGAGGTTCGCGGCGGATTTGGGGTTAGTTAGGCGGAGGTTTAGGTTTAGGGAGAAATGGAAAAGCTCGAGAACTTCCATGGAAGTCGAAGCTAGAGAGAAATAGAAGCGGATTAAAATTAGGTAGTCGAAAACTTCGACGAAGCCGTTTAGATGAACAACACGGGCACTCTTGACGGTTCTGGAAAGTCCGGAAGCCGAGGGATAGCCCATCGCCGGCAACCAAATCAGAGCAGGGGAAGGAAATTCGGGGAGGAACGAAGAAGACGATTTTGGGCTAACACATTCTAAGTCCCTGTGATTAATTTTTTGTGTCAATTTTAACTCAAAGTTTTTTGTTCTTCCAGTATAGTCAACCATTTGCTAGTTTAAGACCTACCATGATGATAGAAAGTGTCACATAAATAATTTTCATCCAAAATAATGAAGAAACTGATAGAAAAGACATACATAGAACATAATATATGAGTTTAGAGACTTTAAAATAACACCAATTGAAACAAAATGACCACATAAATATTTTTTTTGAAACTTAGTGGTTATAAGTGTTATCACTCAATCCTATATGGCATTGCCTTTGTGACTGAAGAATCCAACCCAAGCTAAAACCATTATTTTATATATTCCATATAAATAAAGTTAAAACTTTTACTTGTTGCAAAAAGTATTGTTTTTAGCTGATAAAGTCAATTCATTTTATATCAATAATAATGAAATATTGTGAATTATTTTTATTTCAAGCCAATGCTATTTAAAAGCTAACATTATATAAGTATAACAATCAATTGAACAATATTTTTTAGAAAATAACTACATTTTTATGAAGATTTTAACTTACATGGCTATGAAGAAACCATATTTTTTCTTTCCAAAATACTTTAGAGGCCCTTTAACTTGATTAGTTAGGACACTTACCTTTTTGAATTTAAAACTGGGGTAACTCAACCCCTAAACTTGAATAAAGAGGTCGGTTAACTCTTTTGACTATTTGTGTGCCTCACGTGACACCAAAATAGACGGATGCCCCTCGTTTCTGTCAAATCTTTATCCTATAAGAAAGGGTAAACTACTTGGCTTGCCAACAAACTTCTTGATTTTTCTCTTTCTCAACATACACTTTTGCCAACCATGACTTCAAACCCCTCATCCCAAGCGTCTTCCCTCGAAGCCACCATAATCACAGCCAACAGTAACTTACTACTTAGGCTATTTGATCTACAATAGTTAGGTCTCATATTTAAAATTTACTTTGTTATCTTTTCTTTTTATCAGCAATATTTTATTTAATTTAATAATTGCAATTCCTTCTTTAAAAAAAAAATACATGAATTCATCACGAATTAATGCAAGTGAATCCAAAATCCTACTCATTTACTTATATAAATTTCTTACTATCTTTTTATACAATTTTTTTCTCAAACATCATTGAAAAATATAAGTTTCAAATTAATTAGTTTTATGAGGAAAAGCAAAAGAAGTCATTGATTGATTGAGGAATTAGTTTCTTCCTAACTTGACATCTTTTGATTTCAATTATCCCAGCTTGTTTGTTGTGGAAATCAACACACAAGTTGTTTATTTAATCAATTGTACTCTTTTATGTCTTTCTCTCCTTAAAATCTCATGTCTTGTTTCAGAAAATGTTCTGGATTTTCCACTCAAATTTCATTAATTTTGAGTATGTTTATGATTTTTTAATGGTTTTCACCATCTTTAATTTATAGTTAAAGATTTTTATCATAATCATTAACATGTTTTTTTATCGACCAAAGACAAACTTTTTTGTAATAATGAAAAATTACAACATCTCTAAGTAAGAAAACGATCATCGGCAATTAACATATGCCAATATTGTTATAGCAAGATATTAAGTTTTAGTTTAATATCAATGTACATAAAAGAATTTTGAAATAAAAAATTGATATTTATGTGAATCTAATTTATTTTTCAATACATAGAAAAATATCCTTGTGAATTTAAAATTATTAAAAAAATTTAATACGTTTTTTTCTTTCCAAGTAATTTCAGTCTGATCATGAGAATAGAGAAGTATCCAAAGCATTAATATGTGCAAGTTGGTTTGTAAGTGGTCAAGGAGATGCTACCATACCAATCTTAATATCATTTGGAGTAAAAAAACTCTTGATTAATGAAGTTTTATATTTTTTATGCTATTTAACGATGAATATACTTACAATTATTTTATCAATATACTTGATTGCTTTTTTAGTTCATGTAAATTTGAATATATAGTGTGGATCCAACAATGCAAGATATGAATAATATGAACCCAAAAGTTTGGGATAAGGGCTCAAAGTAATAAGCTACTGGTGGCTGTTTGGGATGCGGGCTTGAATTCATTGTTGGCAAAAGTGTAGAATGGGAAAGAGAAAAACCATCAGGTTTGTTGTCTTGCCAAGTGGTTTACCCTTGTTTAATTGGACAGAAAGGACGACTGTCCATCTTTTTTAGTGTCACGAGAGGCACACACAGGTCAAGGGAGTTAACTGATCCATTTATTCAAGTTCAAGGGCTAAGTTGCCTTGAGTTGAAGTTTAGGTGGTTAACCATCCTAATCAACCGAGTTGGAGGGCATTTACTGCATTTTGGACTATTTTTTTTAGTATGCATTTTCTATAAATTATATTGAAACTAAAAAAAAAAAGCACCAAAGAAAAATTATGGTCCAACGTAAAAAAGCTTCCGCAACCCAATGTTATCGTCATATTCATATAAATATACAACAGTGCAATTCATGTTGATTTGTAGGTGACTCTTGCTTGTGTTCAAGCATTATAAACATTATATAAGCTAAATAACAACATTTATTAACGTTGGCCAAGGACATAATACTCTGAAAGTGTTGGTCAAGGATATAATACTCCTAGAATATGTGATACTCCTATAGTTTTAACATATTTATGATTGTGTCACTTGCTTTTCTAGTATCCACTACAATAGGAAGAACCTTTTGCTATGGAAGTTATCGTAGCTGAATCGTAGCAAATCTAAATTTGCCATGAAAAATTTCATAGCAAGCAATTGTAGCAAAAATTCTTATCACAAATAGGATTTGCTACAATATTAAGGCAACCATGCGACAATTATAATCATCACAAAAAATAGCGATGATTCTATGATGATGACTTTTTGCCTCAATTTTTATGCCATAATCAATTTGCAATAAATAATCCTGACAATTTTGCTACTATTCTTAGCTTCTTTGTTTTTTTTTTTAAATTACTGGTTTTAATGTATTTAATTAATCAAATTAGTATATTATATAAACTGTTACTAGGGAATTTATTATAGCTGAATAATAACATATTATTAATATAAATATCAATAATTTATATAAATATGTTAATTAATTACAGAAATAAAAAAACTAAACCTATTTAAATCAATAGTAGAAATATCACTGATGTGACGGTGCTGAACAATTGTCACGTGGACTCTCATTATCAGCTCTAGTTCCAAAGGGCCTGAAGGACTGGGCATCAATGTCTGCCCACAAAAATACATAGATAATTAATTTTCTGTAACTTGTAGAAAAGTACAAGTAATTGAATTGGTCGGTTTGAAAAAACTTTCATTGATTAACTTTTTTATTCATAATTTTTTTATTTTTTCAATTAAGTCCTCAAACTTAAATTGACATATACTTAAAAATTTGGCCTATTACATTTTTTATCCATAATTTTGGTTTTTTTTGTCAATTAAGTCCTTAAATTTCCACTAATTTCATTATTATCTATAGTTAGCATTTTTAATCCATAATTCATGCTTACCCATTCCATAAAGAACCAAAAATCAAACTAACCCATTCTAATTAATGATAAAATAAACCAAGAAAGCACATAAGCAAACCAACAAATCACCATAACATTAATCAATCACACTAATTAATCCTAATTAAATACATAATCAACCAAGATAAACCAAGAAATCTCCATAAACAATAATCAATCACACTAACCTATTCCAATTAATCATGTATGAAACCAAACAAATCAAACCAAAAGAAATCAGAGTTGGACCCTTTGAGAGAAAAGAAAGATTCGGCAACATCCAGGTCTATCCAGGCGACAAGAATCTCACAGCTGACTAGCAGGGCCGCAAGTGCATTATATATCCATAGAAAAAAAGAAAAAAATTAACTCCAAAAAACCTAGCAACCACGTCTCAGGGGCGACCCTAAGACAGATTTCATATACCAATGACTAAATTCAAGAATTTAATCAGGAAATTGATTTGAGACAAATAATCGATTCAAGATGAAATAAGAAGTTGAAAGAACAATAGCATGGAGTTGGTTGGGGAATGAAGAAAGGAAAACATAGTAGTTGATAGTAGAGAAGAATGGTTGTTGCTGTTTGGAAAGCCATGAAAAAAATTTGTCTGGTTCAAGTCTTTCAGAAACTGTTTCAAGTTTAATTTAAAAAAGATTTTATGTAATTTTTCTACTCTTAATTGGTTAAAATGTTTGAATTCCCTCGTTGACATCTCTTTTAATTGTAATTGGATTGTTGGATAGTTTATACGATTTTTCTTTTATATATGCATTAGCCATTAAGTAAATTGTTTTATTCATTATGAAGGGTTGTTTCACTCAAACAAATGTGTTATTCCGTAATATATTGTTCACTTCTTAAAAAATGTTGTTTTGTAAATAATATTATTTCTTTCAGTAAGAAGTGTCATTCAATTCTTACAAATATATTATTTTGTAAAATTCTACTAAGATCATAAAAAATACTGTTTGTAAATAATGTTTCTTGCTTTAACAAGAAATATTGTTCCATTTAGACAAATATATTTTTTTGTAAATTTCTATTCATTTTGCAAGATATAATATTCTATAAAATGTTGTTCATTTCATAGGAATTATTGTTTCTTTCCTACAAATGTGATGTTTTGTAAAATATTATTCATTTCATAAGAAATAATGTTTGTGAAAAATGTAATTCGATTTAATAAGAAATGTTGTTCCATTTAAACAAATGTGTTGTTCTATAAGTGTTGTTCATTTTATAAGATGCGATATTTGTAAGTAATATTGTTTTATTCAGCAAAAAGTATTGTTCTATCAGGGGTGGAGCCAAAAAATTATCTTAGTGGAGGCAATTAAAACTAATTTCATAGATTTTTTAATAGGAGTAAAAACGACCCAAGCTTCTTATTAAATAGTTTAAGCTCAAACTCAATTTTTTCATTATCGAGCTAAGTTTAATGAGCTTTGAGCTTCTATTTTAGTTCAATCTCTTTACGAGCTAAGCTTCAAGTCTAGTACTGTTTAACACGAACTCTTATTGAACATAATGAACACTTAATTTTAATATACCCAAACTCTAAAATACTAATTTTTATTCATTAGATTGAGCTCGAACATTAAATCGAGCTCAAATCTTAAATCAAGTTTTGAGCCAATCGAGTTACAGAATAAAGCTTGAGTCTTTTTAAGCCAAGCTTTGAACCCCATTTTTCTAGCTCATCGAGCTTGAGCCCAAGCAGAGTTAATCCTTCATGAGTTGAGTTTCGAGCCTGGATATTCAAGCTCTGTTTGGCTTATTTCCATCATTATTTTTTAATGAGTTGGACTATCATATAAAATTCTATGCGGTCCTAAAAACATTTTTTAAAAGATCATGTACAAATTACATACCTTGTCCAAAATTCAGCACCCACTCCTATATGGCACCACCCTTTGTTATTATATATTATGTTGTTCATTTCATAAGATGTATTGTTCATACATAATATTGTTTCGTTCAATAATAAATGTTGTTCTATTTTTACAAATATATTCAGTACTATGATGTTTACTTCATGAGAAATGTTATTCTGTAAATAATATTGTTCACTTAATAAGAAGTGTTGTTCCATTGTTACAAATGTGTTGTTCTGTAAAATATTGTTCATTTCATAAGAAAAACCATTCGTAAATAATAATGTTTGATTTAGTAAAAAATGTTACTTCATTTAGATAAACATGATATTCCGTAAAGTATTCCTAGTTTCGTGTGATGTGTTGTCTATGGCATGGTGACAGTCTTGTAAACAGTGTTATATATTTCATAAGATTTGTTGTTCAAGGCACGATTGCAGTTTTATAAATAATTCAAAAGTAGAGGTTGAGCATTGTCGACTGAGTGCATCATACAGCTATTGTTACCCATTTACCTTAGTTTAATGAATTTTTAGTAACTATTTGGTGCACCCATTGTACATCAATGCACCCATACTTTCGTGATATTCACAAAATTACCACAACATATTGAACAACACTTTTTATGAAATAAAAAGCATATATTACGAAATAAACAACAAGGTATAGTTGCAGTTTTGTAAATATTGTGAAACTATGAGTGTAGCGTTGTCGACTGAGTGCATCATATAACTATTGTTAATCATTTACCTTGGTTCAATGATTTTTTTATCAGCTATTTGGTGTACCCACTATACAACAGTACACCCATACCTTCGTGACATTCACAAAACTATTATCGTGTGTTAAACAACACATCTTACGAAATGAACCATATATCTTATAATATTGTCACCGCATCTCGGATAGTACATCTTATGCAATGAATACCATATTTTATAATATTGCCACTACTTCTTAAACAGTACATATTACAAAATGAATAGCACTCTATAAAACAATACATTTATCTGAATGAAACAAACATTTTTTATTGAGTTGAAAAATATTATTTACAAATAACATTTCTTACGAAATAAATAATATTGTATAGGACATCACATTTATATGAGTGAAATAACACTTTTTACTAAATGAATAGTATTTTACAAAAACAACACATCTTACAAAATGTAATAGTATATTATAGAACATTATATTTGTATGAACAGAAAAGCACTTCTCGCTGAAAATAAGGACATTATTTACAAAAAACACTTCTTATAAAATAAATAACACATTACATAATAACGCATTTGCATAAATGAAACAACATATTCTATTGAACGAAACAACACAACAATCATTCTAAAAAAATATGTATAATTTCTTTCTTATAATTACGGAACAACAAATTTGTATAAGTGGAACAATACTTCTTACTGAACGAAATAACATTATTTATAAATAACACATTATAGAATGGTATATTCATATAAATGAAAAAATGTTTATAATGGACGGAACAATACAAAAATCATTCTAAAAAAATCTTTATAATTTCTCTCTTATTCTTTTCCTTTTTGTTACCTTTTGTCATTGTTTCCGCACAGATCATGGTTCATCACCAATGCACTATGCGGTGTAGAGAGTCATGGCTTTAGCGAGATTAACAGTGGATCATGCAACATTTCTATAGGAACTCCAAAAGAGTACATTGTAGATGGACATGATCCGCTGAGTTTCCCATCGATTATACCACTATAGTCATGTCTTTTTTTTTTTTTTTAATTAATCAAAGCTGTAGAGTAGGACACAAGCTCAATGTCATTACCATTAAGCATAAGCTCATACTTCAACCTTTCAGATCGAACAAATGTTATTCCTTAAAGCATATAGACCCTACGCACTTTCTTCTCCTAAAGGAAGTTATGGATCTTGATGGAGCGGTTGGCATTGGTGATGGAGGCGTTGGTCAAGAAGTGGGCATAGGCAAAGTCCATCTTTGGAAAGAGTTGATGGTCACCACGACATTCAAGCATGAGTTCGAGTGGTTCTAAAAGATGAAGATGGTCGACACTGTTGGAAAGCCTTGTATTTATAAAGAGAAGCTTCACAGCAGAGTTTATGTGGCTAAGTTCTGAGATTTTTTTTATTTCCATTAGGATGAATAATAATAATAATAATAATAATAATAATAATAAGGCCAAAATGCACATTTGGTCCCTCAACTTTACCGATTCAACCAAGTTAGTCCTTTAACTTTGACTCGGTGTGAGTTAGTTCATAAACTTTGAAAAATTAAATGGGTTAGTCCCTCATTATATAGAAGGCAAAACAACGTTTCTTTTTGCCCTAATCGTCAGCCTATCATCCTCAACGTTATTAGCTTCAGGTCCTAGCACCGTCCTCAATGCCCCTTCCATCCGCGGTCCTTGATGCTTATTTCATCCCCTGAATCCAAATCCACTCTTATGCCTGAATCATCTCTTATGCTCGAATCCCTTAAACCTAAATCCTTTGAATTTAAACCTTTAAATCCACTCTTAAGGCATAATCCCTTGAACCCAAATCTACTCTTATCCTTCCATCCGTTGTACTTTTATCACTTCACACCTTTAAATGCCTCTATGATGGTGTCTTTCCCCTCACCGAATTGTTGCAACAAATTGGTCATTGAAACGGCATCTCTGGCACCTCAAACCTTATTGAATTAGCATAATAAAATGGAATCTTCGGCCTAATCTAGCTATACTTTTATCACTTGCCGCCACTTGCCCAATGGCCGTCCTTCTTATCACCTACCCAATGGCCGCTTATCGAATTCCTCTTTCATCATCTTTCACTGTTTTTTTCACCATTTAGATCTAGATCAGAATCCATTTTTGCTCTATCGATCATGTCATTTAGTATGTTAAGGTGATTCTTTTACCCGCCTCTGTTGTACGAACGGCACCGAGCAAACAATGGTGAGGCCTTGATTAAATCGATTGAGGTTCGTTGAGAAAAACTTCAAACAAGAAGTTTTTTGTTTTCGTGTTTCATGCTTGACTTTATGCTTGACAGATAATATGTGGTTCTAATTATCTCTTCACGTCGATGAAGATAAAAATTCCAATAAAAGAAATAACGGTGTCTTCCTTTCCATCCTTGATAAAACTAACTCACTATATGTTTCAAAATTAAGAGACTAAGTCGTATTATTTATCAAACTT
This sequence comes from Aquilaria sinensis, assembly GCA_005392925.1. Classification (NCBI taxonomy): domain Eukaryota; kingdom Viridiplantae; phylum Streptophyta; class Magnoliopsida; order Malvales; family Thymelaeaceae; genus Aquilaria; species Aquilaria sinensis. Next base: position 94,868 of record SMDT01000546.1, read on the forward strand.
AGAGGACTAAGTCATTCTAAGTCAAAGTTCAAGGATTAACTCATGCGAGTTTATAAAGTTGAGGGACCAATCCTGTATTTAGGCACAATAATAATAATAATAATAATAATAATAATAATAATAATAATAATAATAACAATAATTTTGGTACTTAAAAATTAGAATAAAAAACAAAAATGAAATAGAGGTTTAATGACACGGCCCGTAATGGTCCTGCCCAGGAAACCTATGAGAACAAGTATCATGTTAGTTGCTATTGACTAATTAATTATGTGTACCCTGGTTAAAACCTAAGTTGCACGGAGCAAGAGCGCAAATTCGTTAAACTTAAAAAAAAAAAAAAGCGGGAGTGGCTTGAAAGCGTCATACATACATACATACATACATACATACATACATATATACATATATATGAATAAAATAGTTAAATGTAGATATAACAAGTAAATAAATATCCAACTTTGACATAAGATAATTTCATAACAAGTAATAAGTATCAAACTCAAGTTCAAAAACTACACTAAACCCGATGACTATTCTAAGACTAGAAAAAACAACTACTTATTTCTAGGTCTTTTACCACGAGTTTTTTCTTCTCTACACACTTGAGACAAGTTAGATTGTGCTTGATTGGAACTTGATACTTAGGAAGAAATCTGAGGATCATAATCTCCATAAAGAATTGTGTGATCTTTTCTATGAATTGCCTTCATGTCATTGTTTAGGACATCGTCATATGTAAAATCATCCCAATCCTTATAAGATGATTTATAATCTTCTCTGTAACGTGTTAGTAATCTAGTATTGCAGTGCACATATACCAACGATTCAGCTTGATCTGCATTTAACCTATTTCTCTTCACATTGTGAATATATGAGTATGTGCTCCAAACTCTCTCAGCACATGAAGTATTAACACTTTAAGAAAGAAATTTGATCGCTAGATTATATAATTTAGGAGCAGCCACACCATACAAATTCCACCAAGCAATAACACTCATCATGTTTCTATCTCCAATAGCCTGAGGTCGAGCAAATACTCTTTCATCACTTGTAAAGTCACTAAGTTGCTGACGAATTAATGGTGTCTCTCTCAAATCATGAACTAGTTGATCAACCACATTCAAATATGTCCCTACAAATGTTAAAGTAAATTATTATTATTATTATTATTATTATTATTATTAGTAATAATAACAGAAAAAAATAAACTTCATGATGAACACAAAACATAAATTTGACCAAAGCAATTATTTTATTTGTTCCCTCAAGAAAAGCACATGCTAACAAAATTAATGAAGTTAGCAAACTGAAAATAGACAAATGACAAAATGGCCACTTTGTGTCAATTGTTTTTTTTATCTGATCTAGTTCTTCATGTAAAATGTAATAATCACGCCAAAGAAACTGTGAATGTAGAATGCAGCAACTGTACAAAAGGATTTAGTACATAACAAACGTGACTGGAAAATTAGACATACCTTGCATAAATGGATTGGCATGAGGCTTAATCCTCCTCCTTCCACAAGGGTCTAATTTTTGTAGCCATGCTTGTGAGTAATAAAATGGAGTAAGTACATAAGCAAATGTGTGCAATGACAAATTCATGTTTCTCCATCATTGAAAAACCAAAATTTCCACAATTCTGTACAAAACAATGTCATTTTGTAAAACTTCTTCAATAGAACCTATCATATGTTCCATTCTTTGATAAACCTCCCCAACAACTGCTTTGTCAGAGTGACAAAAATGAATCATGTTCCAAATTGGTTTTGTGACAGACACTATGAATTTTACTTGTCTCTAAAACTCATCATCCAACACCACTTTTTTAACTTGATCATGCTCCAAATTTGATCTTGAATTGCCTTTTTTAAGGTCTTCCCACTCCTCATTTAAAACCATGCTTATCAAAGCATTTTTCACTTAAAGAAGGCGATCTAATACCACATAATGATGGCCAAATCTGGTCTTTTTCACTTGAATCACATCCAATGCTGAGAAAGTTCTGAAGATATGTAGCACAAAAGTGTGATTCTTTAGATAGTTCACCGCTCCTTTTGTCTTTTCATAACAATCATTAAAAAATGACAAGCCTGAGTGAGATGACTTGACAAGATCTTTCATAAAAAGACTAAGTGTATGAGCGATACAACCATACCAAAGAATATAGGGATGCCTAGCTTGAATGATATCTTTGGGAGCCTCACAATTAGAAGCATTATCTGTCAAAATTTGCACAACATTGTATGTCCCTATACTTTCAATAGCCTTAAGCAAAATGTCAGCAATGAACTGAGCATTTTTCTTATCACCTGACCAATCAACAGCATTCAAGAATATAGCTCTTCCTCCTGAAATAGCCAAAACATTTATCAAAGGTTGGTTCTTGATATTGGACCAACCATCTAAGACTATTGAAACTTCACACTGAGGCCACTGTTCCTTAATTGGAATTAAAGCACAATCAATTTTTCTCCTTTCTCTATCAAGTAGGATGATCCTTATTTTCTCATAATTGGGAGGCATATATTCTTTAGGAACTTCATTTATTGCTTTAACAACATCAACCCAAAATGGAGATCTTACAGTGTTAAAAGGGATTCCACAACCATAAAAGTACTTAGCAATTATACCATTAGTTTCTTTTCTAGAAGATAACTTAAACAATTCCCTAATATGCTTTGTTCTTTGTTCACGTGCCATATTCATATCATGTGTTGGTGGAACAATGGGTAGACTGGGAATAAGGATCCTACGGGTGCTACCCTTAAAAAGTTTTTGAGTCTCATTCTTTTCCTTTTTCAGTTCAGCTCTTTTATGTTTTATTATGTTATTGCAAATATCAATCCCTTGAGCTCGTTATCCAAGTAACAATCCAATTAAACGAGCTATTATATGAAAGTATGTTCCAGTATAAAGTTCTGGTTTGCAACCAAAATTACAAATCCACTTGTCCTTTTTATTCTTAATGTATGTCATATACCTTCTCAAAGGTGTAGAGCTCATTTCCTTGCATTGATCGTTAGTGTCTCCAATTGAATCTTTTTTTGATTGTGAATCTCTTATTTGTTCATTGTAATTTTCTTCCATTGTAGCTATAAATAAGAAATAATAGTATTTAATCAAGATGGGATAAATAGAAAAATTATTGAACAATTTGTGTTTATGAGTTACTTTATATGTGGACACAACATTTTAATAACTACAAAAAATTCCAAGATGAGATGGGCCCATGGCATAATTATGCTTCATGAATCATGCAAATTCTAGAAACCACATATAGCTATTTTTTCCAACAACATAGACCATTTTGCTTTTCACAAATAGATATATTCTTCATTAATTTATTGCTTCATGAATCACTCAACAACATACACCATATTCTTCATTTTCCCAAAAACAGAGACCATCTTCTTCCTTACGCAAAAACAGAGCTTATTTTTCCTTATGTAAAAACAGAGACCATATACAGCTACAACCACGCACGAACAAACAGAAAAATATATTAATTCATGAATCACCCAAAAACAAAAGCATGTTCTTCCTTCATACAAAAACAGAGACAATATATAGCTTGCAACACACGAACAAATAGAGACCATATGTTGCATCATGAATCACGCAAAAACAGAGGCTTGAACCAAATTCACACACAAACAGAGACAATTGTTACTTTCTGAGAAACAAACTCACTAGCAAATGTTTGTTTTGTGCTCCCTACTTTCAATTTTTTTGTTGCCGCCGAATTATATGCTATACAGTTATAGTTGCTCATTTAAAATTGCTCGGCTATGATACAGTGTCAATCGACTCAACCCTGATATTGTTTGTCGCTTCAACCTTGAGATCGCATCTAAGATAGGATTCGATTTTGATTTTTTTTGTTTATTTTTAGGGTTTAGCTTCGAGTTTCTGACTTGAGTAACGCACATGGGCTAATAAAAAGCCTGAACTGAATCATGAGGCCAAACTCAAGAGTTTAAGTTGCAATTTTGACTGCAAGTGCAATTCACGATCTACAATTCACAAAGTGAGCTTTCCCTTTTATCAGAGCATGAATTTGTGGCGCTTTTAGCGCGAAAACGCGCTTTGGAGTCAATAACGTTAATAAGGGAGGCGTTTTGTATAACTAAGGTTAAAACTTCATGCTACTAGTTATTTAACCTAAGAATGTAATTATGCATGTAAGAGTTGCTTTGACTTAAGCAAGTAGAAAAATCATAAAAAAAATTATATAGCATAGGCATTTCCATAAAAACCAATATTCAAAGAGTCAAAGCACACAAATCCTTTATCACCAACATTAATCCTACACATAAATAGTTGTGTGTAGGCATTTAAACAATTGTAGACTATGCCCTACACCTAAAGGTAACCCTAGAGTCCATAACTCCAATTATACACATTGGAGGCCACTAACATACAACATACATATCCAAGACTAGTATTACTGAGATCCAATCAACTAGCTTCCACCTTAGATGAGAGACCTCAGTGGCAAGCCTTAATGATCCTCCACGTGCTCACTAGCCTCCGTGGCCAAGAAAATTGTAGTTAGTACAACAACAACTTAACTATCAAGTAGCTAAACAAACTAGAATCTCAAGGATTCTCAAGCAATATACCTTTAGCAGAAGCTACCACAACAATCCTTAGTGATTGTTGGGTTCAACAATATTCATATCTGCGCAACATGAAACTAAGGAAATGAGAATCCTATGATTCTCAGTAAAGGGTTTTCAACCTACAAGGAAAACACTAAGGACAACACATACACAAAGATATGTAATCTGCTGTGAGCTCATACAACATGTGGCTAAACCTATATGCATATGTTTCAGTCCCTTGGGATTTGTCATCTACCTAGTCCTCAAATGGGCGTCACTTCGTACCTAACAAGTTCTGGCTCCTAACTCGCTCTTAATAAGCCTAAGCTTACTGACGCAGTGAGTTTAACCTTCCATTGATTGTTTTGCAGGTGAACATGGTGGATGTGCCTCGCTTGAGTTCCGAACAACTCATTAGATGTACTAAGCCTCTATAGAGTGCCTCAAGTTTTTAGACTTGCCTATGTCACTTGTGTACTAAGCTTCCACCTTACACCCTTACTAAGAGTGCACTAGGTTCTCACTCAAGGTACATACCTATCCACCATTATTTGGTTTACACTAGTGATGTGACAATGACCATGGTTGGATTCACTTACTAGGTTCTTTGGAACCCCATATAGGTGCACTAAGGTTTCGGCATTGAAGCCTCAAATCTGAAGTCACAACTAGGCTTCTAATGGTACTAAACCTTGCACCTAACTAATGGTACCCATTGTGACCATATTTGCCTTTAAAATATTCCTTCACTTTGAGTTGAAATAACTTTAAACCTAGGCTATTTCAAGCTTAGTTAAGGCATGAATATGATAGTACTTCTTCTTCGCTTCATGTGGAATATGGAATCATCTCAATCAGACACTCGAGTGAAAAGTTATGTCGAAAACTAAACCGGGTGTCAATGTTGTCGCAGCGACGTGTCGCCACAGTTGTCGACGTGCTGCTAATTGTTGTGGTATTGGCGATGCATCATGGGATTTGAAATTGACTGGCAACGCGTTACCAATCCTGTGAAATGCCAAAAAAATTCCAGATTCCACGTTATAGCCACTATGGGGCCATCCAATGGTCCTAGGGACACCTTGGAATCCCTCAGACATTCAAGTACTCATGCCATAGGCCATAATGCACCATTTAACCCAATCCTATTGTGTCCGTAATCAGCACAAAAATCATCATCCAACATGTTCATCACCATCCACCAACTAATGTCATTCATCAAACTACTTGAATTTAACAAGCAAACAAACTAGGAATGACATCAAATATGCTTGAATCATAAATCCCTTACCTTAATTCTAAGTTACAAGCAAAGATCAAGCAATCCAACATGAAGTAAATGGCTCTACTAAGTCTCACTTAGGTCCCAAGCAATTCAAGGTTCATGACATCAAAACAAGGGCAAGCAAACAAAAACCCAAGCAACCAAAGGCCAAACAAACAAGAAAACATGATGGAAATTAACTCACCTCTCGTGTAAAATAGGGCCTTAGTTGGAAAACGGGATTTCTAGCTTCAAATGCACCAAACTCACTTGAAATAAGCTACTTATTGCTTATACACCCATGGAACCTTCAATTTTTACCAAGAACTCTTGAATTTGAACAAGAATTGAAATAGAAATGAATAGGGAAAGGTTGAACTCGGGTTTGAAGAGGAAGAAGATGAATAATGGCTGCCCAAGGCTCACATTTACCATTTAAAAGCCTTTAACCCATTAAGCCCTTAAACTTTCTTAAGTTTGTCAAAATGCCCCCTTCCCAAAATAGTAAGCTTAGGTCAAATCTTGGTCAAATCTTCAACACTTAATGAAATACTTGAGTGTTAAGCAAGGGTTAGGTTTTAAAACATGCTTTTGACTATCGAGACTCAGCTCAACACCTTGGGATTTAAAATTACCATTTTACCCCTAACCCTCTTTTGATGTCATATTTTTCTTGGAACCAAGTAAACCTTAACTAACTTGCTTGAAATTGCTAGGTGAACTTAAAATGAGGTATTAATATAGGGATTTATTAATTTATATAAATTAAATGAGCTTCCTACTAGGAAGGCTGTAACATTTAATACCTATAATTTAGTGGCTTGTCAATTGCTCGTTAGTCAATTTGGACTAGTGACTAGGAAATTAGTGATTACCCTACTCAGTCACTCATTGTGACTAGGAAGTTAGGCGCTTTTTCAAGTTTCTATGTTGAAAATAATAGCTGGGGCTTTTTATTGAATTGCCCAACCAAGGTCATGAACTATCTGGGCCAATTCAAGATCTTGATAATTTAAACTTAGAATACCCATTACCGACAGAATTGGAAGCATCCCCAGCCATTTTCTTTCTAACTGGCAACTCATTCAACCTCTTCCTGCCAAGTCCTATTTTTCCTAAGCTTGTCAAAGCGAGCTGTATCCCCTTCTGTTGGCTTTGCCACCCGAGCCAGTTGTTTAAATACACATAAACTACAAAAGGGCAAAACAAGCTGTACCTTTATTGACACCTGCCTTTCCTTTGGTCTCCTCATCACACTATTCTCCCCCTATTTCGTATCCTTAAGTACCAAGACTGTTCTAAGAATTACAACAGGTAGGGCAACGACACCCGTTATAAATATTAGCCCTAGTTTTGCTCAATGTTTGCCAAAGCCAAAGCTACTCCCAAGTTCACAGAACAGGTCAAAGGTACTCATAGTGCCATCAACGTCTAGCCCATCTCTTGAACCACCACCATTAGAGCCAACAACATCCTAACTAGCACAGGGTCCTATGTGCCTTCAGAGGCCTCGCGTTAGGATGGGGATAGTAACGGGGCGGATCGGGTGCGGATACCCCCACCAATCATTTTGTGCCCACTGTTTTTTTAGTACTCGTGACTTCAGTGGTATTCATAAGCGGATAAAAAATCTCAGCCATGCATGCGGCACGACCGGTGGGTAATCCGTATCCACGAGTAACCTGCGGTTTTAAACTGTGTTTTTTAAATTTCATAAAAATAAAATATGAAAAATACATACAAAGTCATTCTCCACATATAATACAGCAAAATCATAAAATACACAAAATCATAACATATATACAAGAAAATATTCGATGAGAATTAGTATAAAATACTAGTTAAATGTAGGTGTTCCATCTCGTTATAATTAACAAGTAGAAAATTTACACTTATAGGTTTTGCAGGTAGGCAAGGTAGATTTACACGTGATGGATACCCTCTACCTGCCATCCGCTTGTACCCGTCAGACGAGTGTGATTTGCTACTCATGTCTGTCTCGTTGCGGGTCTTTTTACTCGTTTACTTACTTATCATAGGCGGATATCTGTGAATGATGAATTTCACCCACCCACTTGTCATCCCTAGCCGAGGATACTGCCATAGCCGCCCCCTCAGATCGCTCTGTTTTTCCTTCAAAAGATGATTTAGATGAGCTAGACTGTGTCCATTATTTTTGCTCCTACTTGTCATGCCATACTCCCTTCGTTTAAACCCAAAATAAAGGTCTGTACCGCACAATTCCAAGCATCTGAGAATGAAATAACATTTTCACATGTAATAGACTTCGACATGTATAATAAAAGTCCACTAGACCCTCATACTGAAACATCATCATCAAATCTTGATGTATAAAGAATTTTATGACAGAGGTTTCCTTTAAGAGATTTTATAAACAAGAGATCTGAGATCCGATTTAATGAGAAATCTATAAGTTCATATAAATGAGGAAACTCAATAGCCAATAATTGAAATCTGTTGAAGACACTTATATTAATAAGTCTTTTTACTTGCAATTTATTTCTCCATTTGCTTTCAAAACTTATAATTAATCAATTTTTTTATTTATCCAAAAAGTAGAATAACAATACATTTAACATTTAATATTATTAATATGTTTTTTATTAAAAATAAAAAATAAAAATTGTATGCTACCCATAATATTCATTTTGTCCCATAACTTTTACTCTATTTTCCTTTTTTGGCAATCCCAAAACTTTTTACACAATTTCCTTATTTAGAAAGTTTTATCAATTCTAATGACAATTATGCCCCTATTTCTATATCTCCCAATATTGAATTAGTCTCTTAACCAAACACCAATCGTCCAGTAACCTTCACCTTCGACCAGTGAGTTTGCGTAAGCAATGGCTCGTCCATCTAGGTCTTCATTGGGGAACTTTGGCCATGGCGACAGACGCAGAGGTGCACGTGCTCTAGATCTGGTAGAAGGCGGAGGTGGCGACACAAGTGAGGAGAGTATGCACATCCTCCCACCGGCAGTCGTTGGGGACAGATTAGCCTCGTCGTTGCTACTCTTTTTTGTTGGTGCTTCAGATATGTTAGAAAAGTGAAGCGGTGTTGCTTTGGAGGGCTACGACTGGGCTGAGCCAGTGATGGCATTCTATTGTGTTGACCATGGTGAGGTTGGGGTTAAGGTTGGTGGAGGCGATGATAGAGCAAGGTACGAGGGGTCTGTTAAAGAGAAGAGGAGGCTGACGTTTGCGAAGATAGATTCGATGGTGAATGAAAAGGGAAGATAATTTTGGAAAGAAGTGCTTAAATAGTGTATTTTCTTGGTCCTCATGAAAAAAATAATTGGAGTAAATGTTCTGAAATGGAGGGAGTATATTTGAATAAAGGATAGCTTAGGTGGCTTTATTCTCTTAGAAAGAGGGCTTAGTTTCCTTCATCATAAACCGTAGGGCTTAATGCTCATAAATTCAATACTCTGATGGCTTCTAGTTGTCCTGGCGAAACAAGACTCGCTGGAACGTGTCCTATTTTGGGGGGGGCCGTCCATCTATAAAATTTTCCCATATGTTCGTTCGACTCTGCGTCTCTCCTCGGTGTACCACCATTATTGATTCTTATTCGCACGGACAGGCAGGCAATGGACCTCCGCCAGCGGCCCCCCAAGCCACCACGCGGCGTCGCCCATCGCGATGGAGACGTCCATCAGCGGAAGAACCTACCGCCTGTCGTGGATCACAGATCGCCGTCGCCCACACTGAAGGCATCAGACGCGCTTCCCCTTCCCCTCTACCTCACGAACGCCGTCTTCTTCACTCTCTTCTTCTCCGTCGCCTACTACCTTCTCCACCGCTGGCGTGAAAAGATCCGCAGCTCGACGCCGCTCCACGTCGTTACTTTCTCTGAGCTCGCCGGCATTGTTTCTCTCGTCGCCTCCTTCATCTACCTCCTCGGATTCTTTGGCATCGACTTCGTCCAGTCATTCATCGCACGCGCCTCCCATGATGAATGGGATTTAGACGACGAAGTCGTTGTCGCTGCCTCTCGCTCGCAGGCTAACTTCCGCGATCACCGTCTCGTAACCTGCCCTCCGCCCAAATCTGTTGACCCTCAACCCTTAAATTCGTCTATTTCTTCGGCGGAAGACGTCGAAATCGTAAATTCCGTTGTAAACGGAGCGGTTTCCTCGTATTCCCTTGAATCAAAACTCGGCGACTGCAAGAGAGCCGCCTCGATCCGAAGAGAGGCTCTCCAGAGGATTACCGGGAGGTCACTGCAAGGGCTGCCTCTGGAAGGTTTCGACTACAATTCCATTTTGGGGCAGTGCTGCGAAATGCCGGTGGGATACGTCCAGATTCCCGTCGGGATCGCCGGACCGTTGCTGCTTGATGGCTTTGAGTTCTCTGTTCCAATGGCTACTACTGAGGGGTGTTTGGTTGCGAGTACCAACAGAGGATGCAAGGCGATCTACGCGTCAGATGGGGCCACCAGTACGATATTGAGGGATGGGATGACTAGAGCTCCTGTTGTTCGATTTGGTTCAGCGAAAAGAGCGTCCGACTTGAAGTTCTTCCTGGAAGATCCTGAAAACTTCGACACTTTGGCCGTCGTTTTCAACAGGTAAAGCTTTAAGTTTTGACTGTGATGGACATTTCTTGTCTGTTTCAGTTTCACCATGTTTAGTTTCTTTTGGTGCGTTTATAGGGTCCTGCATCTGCGTTTCTATAGGTTGGCACTTCGCAGGGCCAAGGCGCCCCCCTAGATCTGATAATCTTCCTTTTATCGCCTCCATGTATAAAAGCTTTAATTTTGTTTTTCGCTACCAATAGGTATTCAATGCATAGAAACTCGCCATATAATCCTCTATTAGTATGGTGACCAAAGGAATCATCCCTTTTTAAGGTAGTTTATTATGTTCTATTAATAATTATCCTTCTGTTTTTCCTATTCCATGTTGAGTAATACTAATACAAATTCTTAAGTCCAACAGTGAGCATGTGGTAGGTAGGTTGTAAATAGACTATTTGAGTGATGCAGCCTCAATTTAAATTAGGAGAAAATAGTTAAAACTCTTTGATCGACTTTTGCTTTTAGATTAATTTCGATTTGTTTCTGAAAAACAATCCTAGATGATTTTCAGCAGTAATCTTAACGAGCAGAGAGGCAATATGCATCTGCTGCTGTTTGTGCGTGCCTTTAGAAACATCGAAAATATTTTGCTCCTGCTTTGTACAATTATTGCCACTGCTGTTTTTTTAGGGTCTTAATTGTTATGTAGCTTTTTCAAGTTTTACTTTAGTCTTCACACCTTATCTTTCAAAGACAGATAGATACAGAAAGGGCATGTACCACTTGATTTCTGATCTAAAGGAAAATTTTGTTTTCCCTGTTGGAAAAGCATTTTTGTATTTGAAGTGACACTGTATGAAAAGAAGTAGAATCCCTTGCAATATTGAAGCTGTTTTGCTTATGGAAAAGTGTATTATTGCAGGTCAAGTAGATTTGCTAGGCTTCAAAGCTTGCAGTGCGCCATTGCTGGGAAGAATCTTTTTATAAGGTTTAGTTGTAGCACAGGGGATGCCATGGGAATGAACATGGTTTCAAAGGGGGTTCAGAATGTTCTTGAATTTCTTCAGAATGATTTCCCAGACATGGATGTTATTGGCATCTCTGGTAAGCCGTTGGTTTCCCTCACTTCTTATGTGATTGGTTTTCTTCAAGATTGTTTATCCATATGATCTCTGAACTTCCTGCCGCAGTTGCTATCACCTTGCAATACCAGTGAGATTTTTTTTAAGTCAATTTTGATAATAATATCCTTTGCCTCCTATTTCGTAACAAGACGTGCAATTGGAGCCGGTTATTTATGATTTTCTATTGGATGTGTTTATCTAATGTCAACATCAGTTTGTCGTGCATGTAAAGATACAGCTATTCCACCTTCTGGGGACCTCGGGTGACAATTTACCTATGGTCCTATACAGTAACTGTGCTATTATTGTGGGTTAATTATGGTTGATCCATTTTTTCTATTCTTTCTATTAACTGTTTTTCTGTCTGGGTTTCATGGGTTGGATCTGATTGGCCAACATTGATTCTATGCTGGGATGTGTCTCTTGTTCCTCTAAAGTTAATTACGCTCGCCTTTTATATTTCATTTCCAGGAAACTTCTGTTCAGATAAGAAGCCCGCGGCAGTAAATTGGATTGAGGGCCGAGGCAAGTCGGTGGTTTGTGAGGCAGTGATCAAGGAAGATGTGGTGGAGAGGGTTCTGAAAACCAGTGTGGCGTCTCTGGTGGAGCTCAACATGCTTAAGAATCTTGCTGGTTCTGCTGTTGCTGGCGCTCTAGGTGGATTTAATGCGCATGCCAGCAACATAGTCTCTGCAATATTTATAGCGACCGGTCAGGACCCAGCACAAAATGTTGAGAGTTCTCACTGCATCACTATGATGGAGGCTGTGAATGATGGGAGGGATCTTCATATATCTGTGAGCATGCCTTCTATCGAGGTTTGTTTCAAGTCCTGATCATGATCATCCACACATTTATCCTTATTAACTAGCATAGCTCACAAGACTCATTTTCTCACAGGTAGGAACAGTTGGTGGCGGGACTCAACTTGCATCGCAGGCTGCCTGCTTGAATTTGCTGGGAGTGAAGGGTGCCAGCAAAGAAGTGCCCGGGTCGAACTCAAGGCTTCTGGCAAGCATTGTGGCGGGTGCAGTTCTGGCTGGGGAGCTGTCCCTGATGTCTGCCATTGCTGCTGGACAGCTGGTGAGAAGTCACATGAAATACAACAGATCCAGCAAGGATATATCAAAAGCCGCATCCTAAAAGCCGTGGTGGGAACAAATTACACGGGACTGATCGAGATAGAGGAGGGGCACGACAGAGGGAGATGAAAGGTGGTCGGTCCCAATTCGAGAGCATTGGTTGGTTGGTTGGTTAGTGTAGTATTTGTGAAGCGCTGGATTGGGGAAGAGGAAGTGGAAGACGGAGCTTGGAAAGGGTCGCTGACCATTTTATCTGCATCCGGCCACATGTGTGATAGGATGAGAAAGCGGCAGGCAGCAGTGCGCACAAGGCTGGGCCGGAGCCAGTGGTGGGCGCGGGACCGTTTCCTGTCAATTATTTGGCCATTGCTTTCTGTATGGCCACTCTCAGTCACTGTCCTTATTTTAAATTTGTTTTCCGTATGCTAATTTGTGTGCTTGTTTGTAGTTTTGAGGTGATTTTCTGTATTTTGCTGCTTTGTAAGCGGAACAGAAGCTGTACAAGTCTAACACTGTTGTGTTGGTCATGTAATTCTCTTGTTTTGTTGGGAGCTGATGAGTATGTTTTTAATTTTGTTTATTTTTTAAACTAGTTCACATAATTCACCCTCCATCTTGTTCATATGTAACAAACGAAAGAATATCGCGAACGGGAAACCGAAAGTTATAACTAATTGTTGCATTCAGGTGTCCTTATAATGTCCATCGACCAAAAAAGGTGCTGAATTGACGCTGGCGGTTTTGAATTAAAGGAAGGGACATTGTTGGCAGCTCGGCTCGGCTTTGCTTGCTCATGAGTCGTTTCGTCAAAGGTATGTGTATTAAAAAATAGGAATTGGATATCTGTCTGTAAAGAAACTAGTCTTCCTCCCTCCCACTCCACCACGACGAGAATAAGATTGATTCCTTAATCCACACCATTGCCCACAGAAAGAAGTACAGGAGTTGGTTGGTTCAACTCTAGAAGAGCTTGCACTCAAAGTCAAAGACAGGTAGGTTGCACGACAACTCTAGTCTAGACTCCATCTCAACAGAAGAAACTGGAGTTAATCCTTTCCCATGAACTAGCTTTAGAACCACCACATCCAGAACTTTAGCATTCAGTCAGACTAGTTTGCTTGGGAGAAATCCTGCACCAAATCCTCTCAGTGTTGACTTTGAAGGAATTTGGAGATATAATAATAATAGTCCTGTGACTCTTGCCTTTCCAATGTTGCAAACACAACATTTTCATGATCTTTCAACACCAAATACAATGACTGGTCTCTTGACTCTCTTCTCCTCATCTTAAAATATACTTTTTGGTTGGAAGGAAATTTCTGTAAGTACCTTGATCCCTATTTTAGGTTCTTTTTTCTTGTTTCTCACAACTTTTTGTTCAAGCACCTTAAAAAAAAACACCTTTAACCATCTCAGTACTTTTTTGTACTCTTGTTTTCCAAAGGAACTAGGTTAAAATGATACAAGAATAATCGCCTTTCCCCCCTCTTAAGCCTGCTATAAATCTAATTGAGGCAGGACATGCATTAAATAATAAACACTGCCAGCGGATTGGTTAAATAATCTGAACCAACCTGGAAAGATTCATTTCTATTGTTAGTGGAACGAGTTTTACCAGAACATCACTACTGAATTCTGATATGCTTACACAAACAAGAGGAAGTTTCAATAACAAACAACCCAGCCCAGTTAACTCGTCAACTACTACTGTGCTTGAGTAAAGCAAAACGGATGCCTGCAACAGATTTGGAAGTTCACGAAGTCCTGAACTCCGTGAGTCACATGAAGAGAGCCTCAGAGCCCTGCCTTGTTCAGATCATCAAAGTAAGGATGTTCCATAGCTTTCTTGGCTGAAATACGCTTTGAGGGATCATATTGCAACATTTGCTGCACAGGATTACAATTATTACAAAAGTTATACACCGGTAAGACTCTCAAATATTCCCATAACCACTTGAATTAAAATATTTAACTTACTGATAAAAGATCTAGCCCCTTCTCGTCCAGATTTGGAACAGCCGTTGAAAGACTCTGGGTTCTCCATTGGGGGTACTCATGCCAGTTCATTAAGTTGCTCACTCCAGGCCACATTTTCTCATTTGGGGTACCCAACAACCTGAAGCAAAACTCCAAAGAGTGAGACAGAGTTTCAACCACATGCACAACACAAAGTCTTTGGCATCGGTTTCTGAACCCAAACCTGAAAATATGCAGCAGTTGCTGCAACTCAGAATCTCCAGGAAACAATGCCTGCTTGGTGACCAGCTCAGCTAGTGAGAACAAGGCCAAGAAAACAAAAAAACACAACGCACTGATAAGTATACAAATCCATCAAAAACTGATGTAATTAAATGGACAAGAAAAAACCAAAAGGCCAATCACACGTGTGAGGGAGAATACCGAATATACAGCCAACAGACCAGACATCAACTGCAGTAGAATAATGGGTAGCCCCCAGAAGAACTTCAGGTGCTCTGTACCATAGGGTCAATATCTGATCCACGGAATTAAAGTGGCACCAGGTTTTTTGTCAATCAATTAGGAATTTCAGCGACCCAATTGAAGCACTCATATGTGCAAGGAAATAGGACAAATAAATAATTAATTACCTCATGGGTGTACTTCTTGATAGGAAGAGTGAAGGCCCTAGCAAGTCCAAGATCAGCTATTTTAAGCCTCATAGTCTTTCGGTCCATCAATAGATTGTGAGGTTTAAGGTCCCTAAGTGAATCAATTACACGGCGATTGATGCCAAAAAAGTTTGTGAAAGAGAAAAAAACCCAAAGGGCAGCGATGAAGGTAAATGATCGAAATTGATGGTACCTGTGCAGAATCCCATGGCCATGGCAGAAAGCAACACCCTTGCAGAGTTGGTACATCAGGCTCTGGATTGGGGGAAAAGAAAAAGACATTAACAAAGTTTTTATCTTTTCTCTTCTTTTCTGAAAGGATCGAAATTGGGGAAACATGAAACTGGTTAGGTAATTAATTGCACCTTGACGGTGTTCACGGGAATGGAGTCTCCGGTCTGGCGGAAGCCGCGGATGTATTTCTTGAGATCGGTGTCCATGAACTCGAAGACCAAGTATAGGACCGTCTTGCCTTCCTTGTTCACGCCTTGCTTGACATCAAGAAGTCTGGAATAGAAAGAATCAATCAAGACTCAGGATCTGAAACCTTAGCCTCAGAAAGAAGAGATGGAGATGGGAAGTGAAGAGAAGAGGGTTACCGAACGACGTGGGGATCGCGGGAGAGCATGCGGAGGATGGAGATCTCACGAAGAGTGGTGGGGGGGACGCCTTCTTCGTCCTCGTGGAGACGGGTCTTCTTCAGGGCCACGATCTTTCCGGTGGCCCGCTCTCTCGCTCTGTACACCTTTCCGTACGTGCCTTCCCCCACCTTCTCCAGCTTCTCGAAGGCGTCCATGGCCGACACCGCCGTCGCTCCTTTCTCCATCCTTTTTTTTTTCTCTCTCTTCTTGAAATCTTCTCTGAAGTTTCTGTTCGTGCGAGAGGATGCAATCGAGATTGTTACTTAATATAACCGTTAGGTCGTCTCCAACGGAAATATTATTTGAATTTCAAAATCTTTAGATTCGGCAGGAGCGCTACCTAGCCTTCCTTAATCCAGCAAGTCTCGCCCGGCCCATTGGGTTTGGGGCCAATAAATTTCAGTATTTCACAGCATGTGCGTTTAGGGACGACAAAAAATAGCGAAACTTACATTTATCTATTAAAGTATGCTCTAACATATAGTTTACCCCCTATATTTTTAGAAACTTGCACTTTACATCTTATATTTTTTATGCTATCTGATAACAACTTATGAAACTGTATTTAAAATATACGATAGTTATCTTTTAGTAATTTTTGAAAATAGAGGGGGTAAAGTGTCGGTTAGACAAAATCACATAGGAGGTTTTTGTAATTTTTCCTAAAAAAAAACTTACTAGCCCCTACCCTCTCCAAACCCGGCTACCCAATCCCAAATCCAACCCTACTCTCAAAGCAATGGGCAGGATATGAGTTTAAATTATACTATCCGACCCCACCCACACCAATATTAAATTAGTATATTTATATTCAAAATATGATTTTATTTAAAAAATAAAATTATAATTTATCATAAATTACTTTATACTACTTTAGCTTATGATTTTTAGTAATAATTAATTGTGAATATACATATTATTTTGAAAATATATGTAAATATATAAAAAAGAAAGTTTTAAAAAATTAAACATATGTCTTAAAATAGGTTGGTGAATAGTGCTTATCTACCCATAGGGCAGGTATTATCCGAACCCAATTACTTGAGGGAAGGGTTTGAAATTAGCTGTATCGGGCCCCAACCTGGCCAATTGATATCCTTATGTGCGTTTCTCTTTGTTTTCTTTTTAGAAGTGAACCCTAGTTAAGGTATTTTTTTCATTTCACAATAAATACAAGCATGTAAACGAAACAAAATTTTCATATCAAATACAATATATATAGAAAAAAATATGTTACAAGAGTCATAAATTTAAAAGTCATGACCAATTCAAACTTTCAAATGTTTTGAAAATAGAGTAACATTTCAAAGTTATTGTTAATCAATTTAGTTTTGGGATTTAAGCACAACTGGGGTATTGACCGTAACTCATGCTAGTTTTGGGGTCCAAAACATAAAAGCTAGAGCGTCTTTTGCATTTGTTGGAATAGAGTAATAAAAATGTCTAATTTTAAAATTTGAGGATCAAAAGGGACCTATGCATAGTTGGCATCCTCCAGCCCGAGCACAACGTGAATACTGTGGAGTAGAAAAAATGTCTACTTTTAAAGTTTTGAGGATCAAAACATATCACCCGAGACTAAAGAAACATATTGCATTGGCCGTTCCTTTTTTTTTTTTTTTTAATATGGATAGCCACTGGGAAAGAAACAAAAGAAAATAGGCACTATACTATCGTGGCATTGTTCATAAAAACAGCACCATACTTAGACATTTAGTATATATGAGGTGCATGAAAACCGCATATTACGGCAGTTCATATGATTGTTGTATAAATTAATAGAAAGATATAGAGATTTGATATAACCAAAAAATATGTTTTCAAGTTTCAGTCGTTGTAATTTTGGAACAAAATAATGTTCACATCTTGGTAGATGGAGGCTGGAGTAAAAAATGCTACTACTAGAAATATATGAGAAATAAATTATGGTTACTACTATTTTGCTTTAGAAGACAATAAAAAAATGAGAAAAAAATTAGAGACAGAGAGAACAAATGGAGAGGTTTGGTGACCCACATATTGTAGTGGATATTTTTTATAATAAATTTTAATAATAACAGTGCGACACATAAGATATTATATGCTTTGAAATAATGTATATTTGGTCTGTTAATTGAAAACAATTCAATAAATTTTTTTATCTTCTATTAATATAAAATCTAATTTTTAATATCGATAAAAAATTTATCTAGAAAATTTTACTCTCAAATTTAACAATTATGGACCAAATTGCTTCATTAAACTATAGAGTTTGAAATAAATAATTGATGCTACAAGTCTTAATAATCAATAATGAAAGAATAATGATAAAAAAAGATTAAAGCTTTCATTTTAGAAAACAACAATAAAGGAAATCAATAAAAAAAAAGTTGGGATCAAGACAAAAAAAAAAAAGTCTTAATAATCAATAATGAAAGAATAATGATAAAAAAAATGATTAAAGCTTTCATTTTAGAAAACAACAATAAAGGAAATCAATAAAAAAAAGTTGGGATCAAGACAAAAAAAAAATAGAAAAATTTTAGGCATTAAGGATTTAACAATTGACTTAATGAAGGTAAAAAAATGGTTTAACTAAAAAATAAACAAATTTTAACTAAGAAATAAATAAATTATGGTCACCAATATCTTACTTTAGAAGATAGTACATAAAAAACAACAAAAAGAAAAACTTGGGGGCCAAGAGAACAAATATAAGATTTAATTAAATAGTTATAAAATTCAAGGACTAAAATGTAACATGGACGTAGCTTAGGTCCAAAAAAGAAAAAACAAAGAAAGTTAGGAAATGAAATCACGTTTTAACCAAAAAAATGTGAGACAGACAAAACCGGGGAAATTGCAACCTAGGCCCTCATAAATACGAGTGCTTTACGAAATGAGATAAAGCTAAAAAAAAGAGCAAATCGTATCCTAAAAAAAGTAAAAAAACAAAAAACAAAAAACAAAATGAAAAGCAAAAAAAAAAAAGCTGCTTAAACATGTCTCAAAACCATTATTGTTCATCCAATAGTATCATTGTTGATATTTAGAAGTATAGTGTAATAACTAGATTGTGAGCTACACTTCATTTTGTGGCAACCAATAAATATATAAATTTTTCACGTCGATATATTAATAGAAAAAGGCACTAAAAATGTTATGGATTAAAAAATAAGTCATGATCAATTCAAAAAATATTAAAAAAATAAAAACATTTGAAAGAAGTTCGCAACAAATTTGATAAACAGAAAACATATGATGTAAGAACAATGTTGTGAATTTGAAATTTCAAAACAAATTGGAGTCTTAAGTGTCATTCATGTAGTTCAGGAGCTTAAAACATGAAAATCAAAAAAATTAGGACAAAGTGGTAAAAATGACTGCTTTGAAAGTTTGAAGACCAAAAGATATCACTGTAGACAAATAGAAGATCAATTGTGTAACTGTAAGTTACCCTTTTTGACCCAAAAACAAAATTAGCCCAATAAATGGAATTTCAACTCCAAGGAAAAATTCGGGAAAAAAAAACATTGCACCAGCTTGCCACTATTCATAAGAAGTACCACGCCTATAGTTTGAGTATATGTAACTAGATTGTGATCCGTACATTGTTTGTGGGATGACCGATAAAGATACAACATTTTATGCTCATTATATTTATAAGAGAAAATACTAAAAAATTAGGAATTAAAAAAAATAAGATCTAATCAATCCAAAAAGAGCAAAAAAATTTAAATGAATTGGAAGGTATCATTTAGGAGAAATTAGAGCTTTAAGTGCCATTCGTGAAAGTTGGGGCCTAAAACACAATAATCAAAATTTAAATAGAAAGCAGCAAAATGCCTACTTTCAAAGCCTGAGGACCAAAAGATATCATTATGTACAATAGAGGACTAATTTTGTAATTTCTCCTTTGTCAGAAAAAAAAACTCAAAACAGGAAAAACAACTTAAAAACAAAAAAAAATATCAATTTGAGGCCAAAAAAGCCCAAATGCAAAAAAAAAAAAAGGGAAAAAACAACCCAAATGTTTAAAAAAAAAAAAAAAAAACTGTAGCAGGGGGCGTTATTCATAGGCACAGGCTAGAAGAAAAAAGGGGGGCAAAATTCAGCCAAGGCTAAAAAAAATAATGAAAGGTTGCTGCAGTAACAGGAAAAATAGGTGGAGGCGGACAAAACAAAGGAAATAGGGGCATTGTAAGAAAACAAAGGCAAAATTCAACAAAAAAAAAAGAGTTAATATAATAAGAAACAAAAGTAACAGGCCAAAGGAAACGGAACAGAGAAAAAACAGGGCACACAATCAGTTAAAGCCCATTACTGTAGCAGAGCGTTTCTGTTCCTGACGTCAAATCAAGTCTTATTGCCAAGTTAAAATCAGAATTCATACTGGAATTCATAGTTGAAGTATTGACTATTGAATAGAACATTGAAATCTATCTCTTATTGTCAAGTTAAAATCAGAATTCAACTTTAGACTATGGAGCAGCTCCTGCAAACGATAGAAGACTCAATAGTCAATACTTCAACTATGAATTCCAGTATAGTTTTTCTTCTTGTACGAATCAGAGAGCTGGTGGGTGGTAACTGGTAAGTTGTAAAGCAACCCAAAAGGTAGGATAACTTCTGTTATTTATCACACTATGGGGACATCTTGTGTCAATTGATAATTTATCATTGCTCATATGACCAACTATCTGCAGAAAGAGCGTTGTTGCAATAAGAGGAACATGTCATATTGGAGGGCCAAAAAAATGGATGTACATAATGAATTTTGAACGCAATGAGCCGCAGTCTAATGCACCAAAAAAGGTGGGGGAGAGCATTCAACTTTTTTCCCTCCGTAAGTGCCTTCTTTTTTAAAAAGAAGAAAAAACCAGAAGCTGGGGTATGATACAAATTTGCAGAACTCATCGTCACTTGTGGTTAGTGAAATCTCAAAGCACAGCCCTTCAAAGACCCATCAATCAGTAAATGCAGTAAGTGGTACGTTGCTTTGCTTAAGAAAATAGCTTCTTAAAATCCCTTGCACAAAAAAGTTATCCGTTGATAAGGTCTCCAAACTCAACGCTAATCGCTATACAAGTTAGTGGGTGAAACTTCTTAAATTGGCTCCAGGATAGCAGGACAGCAAAATTGCCTCCTCTGAATCATGTGAAAACTGCAGTATAACTTGCAATGCAATTTTTTTTTTAAAAAAAAGAGGAATCGCAGTGACGCTCATAAATTTAACGTCAAACAAAATGGCTTGAAGCCACCAATACATGCATCATGTATTTTGGTGTATGAATTTCTTTTTGGCATGGATGAATCTAAGTTTGAAAATGGTAATCAAATCAGAAGTTTCATTAGTTGTGTTATTATCAAACTCCTGGACATCTTGAGCGAATTCTTTAGGTCATTATCACGTCTAAAATATACAAGCAAGGGACGAATCCTCACTTTATTCAAAAAAGGAAGATTAACAGAAAAGAAGAGAGAACACGTAAAGGAGGAGATGCGCAACCTCAGTGGATCAAGATTGCAGTTAACTTCGGCAGTATTCTATCTCAGGCTGCATTTCGTTGTTACGCCACAAAGTAAACATTCCAAAAACAAGATCGACACTACACAAAACTGAGGCTCTCAGATGTGCTACTTAAGACTTAACGTGTACAAAGTAACAAACAAGTCTGTGCAAGTTGCTTTCAGAGCATTGGAAGCGCACCAGATGAAGCAGACATTGCTGACAAAACTTCTGTTACGGAAGCCATTACACTCAAAGCTGCTTTCAGCACCTCCTGGGGACATCCTGGTTTCACAATTGTGCGGATCTGAAACATTGAAGGAAATTTCATTACTTGTTTAATGGCATTGTCCTGAAAAGTTTAAGTTGATTCACTTGCTGTGTATGTACACAAAGGAAACAGGAATACCTTGTCAAGGTACACTTGGAGTTCCTTGATACGCCCCATGTAATCCTGGTCTTCCACACACAGCGTTATGGCCTTTGCATCAGCACCAGGACCATCGAACTGAAGGGGCCCTGGATTTCTATATAGATCATCCATTAGAAACTTTGATGCGTTTTGCCTCAGCAGCCTGCAATCAATTCAGTAATAACATCAGAAAAACAAGTAGCACACTTTAGCTTGATAAAGGTATCTGCACTTGAAGTATGTTACTTACTCATATGCTTTGCCTTTCAAATCCACTGTGGCTGGATGAATTGCTGGCTGGCCAATTGAAGAGGCATTTGGTTTCGAAGACCAGCGCTTCACAGTCATCATTGACTGTTTTGACCAAGGTAAGGAAAAAAGGGTCAGCAGTATCAGAACAGGACCAAAAACAATTTCAGTGAAGTTCCTCATGAAGTTCTTGGAGTCATTTCACAAAATCACTGTTAATTTTGTGACGCAATTTGAATTTTATTTCTTCTAGAATAAGATGCAATATAATTTTCTTTACAAGCCCCTGTAAAATGTCAGATCACCAGAACTAATCCTTAAAACAGCATTAGATCAGTAATGATGCATGTGAAAGAAATTAATGCACTTCTTTTTCATTCATTTCCCAAGCATACTTTGTTATTGTATGTGAGTGTTGTAAACATAAGTTCTGGTACTAAAGATAGAATTTAATTGGAAAAAAAAAGAGTTTATTGAAAAAAACTTCCAAAATTTTCATGCAAGCAACTACATCGAGTTTTGCCTAGAAGATAATAGAGCGCAAAAAGTTGAAGGCCCTGTTTAGTTGGAGTAATTTGTCTGATTTTGCTCGCACACTATATCGCTACACAAGTAGGTCTTGTCTTACCTCTAGTCCATCCAATATGTAGCATATCACTCTAATGCATTGGCGCATTTATTAATATATGCTGAATATTACCAATGCATCTAATGGAAACCTCTGATTTTGTTCTCTATGGGGGCTACATTTATCATCCCCTTTATACTCTCATTTATAATTATGTTCCTTAGCATGCTTCCAATGCAAAATTCTCATCTCCATCATGTTGACATGATACCCAAACTTAGAAATTATGCCCCTATGTCATTATTATGTATTTTATCCAAATAAAATTGGAAAAGGAAAACGGAAATGTTTTACTACACACGGCCAAAGTTCTAAACTTGGGGGAAAAAAGAAGAGGAAGAGGATGTCATATTTATGGGCAAGATCTTTTAAAAGGGTAAAATGGAACTCAACTGTGATAGGTGCAGCACCACAGCGCCACTTGTTTACAGGATTCTTCAAGTTGGTCACGGTAGCCATGTAGCCATTCAAACCAGCTGCAAGAATATGATAGCAGATATGTCCAAGAACCTGCATAAACAGTGTGATAGCAATAAGGGTAGCAGGTCTTTGTCCAATTGCAAGGACTAGAAAAACAAATGGAACATACATATGCATAGTCACAATCAAACTTTGAAGGTAAGGACCCGCGGGCCTGATAGCCAAAAAAGTGGCAAATCGCATTGAACTTTTTCCCTTTGTATGTGCCTTCTTTCTGCTCAAAACGAAGGGGAAAAAATCAACATCAGAAGCAGAAATATAATGCAAATATTTTAAACAAATTGTCAGCACGAAATTACTTGTGTTTCAGTGAAATCTCATAGGTTAGGCTGTTGCATTTTACTCTGCCAAACAGATGAAATTGATATGAGGATCAAACAAAGCCCAAAACCCAGTTCACAAGCCCTTCAAAGACCCATCAATCACTAAAACACTAACACCTAGTTCATTTTAACCTAAGTCAATTGACTTCAAAATGACTTATTTTTATTCTTACGTCTTTTTTACTTGGAACTAATTTTAATTTTTATTCTTACGTCTTTTTTACCTGGAACTAATTTTATTAAAAGTCAATATTAAGTAGCTGTAATAATCCATTGAAAATACAATTCTTGTAATCTTACTAAATTTTTATGAATTTTTCTAGTTTAAGGCATTAAAAAAGAAATTTTCATAAAATTTAACAACATCATGAAAATTTGCTTTCAAATGGATTATTACATCTATATAATATTGGCTATCAAATAAAATTGGTTTTAGGCAAAAAAGGTGTAAAAGTAAAAAATAAGTCAATTCATTTAAGTTAAAATGAATTGGCTCTAACTCACTACATAAACCATAAAGCAAAGTTGCATCAAAGTGTGCTCTTCCTATAGCACTGGAAAAGAAGGTTGGCGGTAGACTTCAGCAGTTATTGTCTTTTCATCAAAGTAACAATTTTTAAAGTTCCTGTTGTCCACAAGTTCAAAACAGGTGGATTGGTGGAAAACTCATTTCAACCCAAAGAAGAAAAAAAGAAAGATGAGGAAAAAGGGGAAAGCATAGAAATAGGAGAGCCTTCTAATCTCTAGAATGATCATACCTGGCGCTTGTTCATCTCAGCTTCCACAAGATGTGCTAAAAGCTTCTCTGTCTCAATCTGAGCGAAAATGCACAAGCATCAATAATAATGAACTCCAATGGCTGCTCCTATTGAGAGAAGTATCAAAAGCTAGTTACCTGAGATAGCTGGGCAGAATCATCTGATTCAGGATGGAGGAGGAGCTGTAACATTATCCAAAGCACATAAATGACTGATTTGAGTTAGATGGAACATACTTTAACTCACGAGAGAAATTGGACCTGTTTCTTGATAAAGGGTGGCAGAAACTCAAACAAAGCAGAAGCCCATGGAGAAAGTTGACAAGTTATCCCGTCAACAGAGACACCTTGCCTTAGTAAACCATGAATTTCCTGAAGCCAACATTGTCAAAAGTTCAACCAAATTGGTCAATTAATTCATACACTTGGAAAATGAGAAAAAAAATATGATTGGTGAAATCTAAATTCAAACTTCAAAGACAAGCATTTTTCTGTTTGAACGGTGAATTTACCTTCAGGAGCGCATAAATCTCCGGAATGCTTTCGATAAGGCCTTCTGGTATGAGGATGACCCCATGGTACTTGTCTGCTCCAAATTCACACAATCAGAAACTAGTCACTATTTTGAAGAGTTCGTGAGCTGAAAATATGTGGAATTTTAGTAATATGAACCTTGCTGTGCTCTAGCTTGAACTGCATCACAAATTTGCTTTGTGATGTCAAAGAGGGTAAGCTTTGACGTAGCCACCTCCTCACCAAGAATCAGCTATACCATTACAGACAGAATGTTAGCAGAAAGGAACAGATATCTTCATGAAATCACAAGGAACACTGAGCGCATGCCAGCATTACTAACCATATTAGGATGTGATTGGAGAGCGCATTCTAGAGCAACATGTGATGCCTTCCGGCCCATGAGACGAATGAAATAGTAGTACTGAAAAGGAAAGAATTGAAACAAAGAGAACATGATTATTGGATAAAATAGACTCCCACTTGCTAACTACCAACTATACCAATTTGTAAGCAAATCATCTACCTTCTCGGCGGAGAGAGCATCAGTACAGACATTGCTAATGAGCTGAGAATTAACCTGAATGTCGACGAATGGAATCAGAAAACATAAAGGAGTAGTACCACACAAATATCTATACAAGAGCCATAAAATCAATGAACAGGGAAAATAAACTTGAGACACATAAAGACAAGTCCAAATAGATCAAATAGATCAAATAGATTAACACTAAACGAAATAATTTTACATGCCTGGAAAAATAGCATGATGTCTCCATCCACCTCAGCCATTTTCAAACCACATCACTCATCAGAAACAAAAAGTATTTTTATAGAAAAGATCAAAACTGGGCAGGTTTTGGTGTTTTCTTATCTTTAAGAATGGCTTATTACCTAAAGCTGTTATTTGAACTTCTAGTCACATGCAAAAAAATACCTTGCATATAGTATCAAAGCCAACATTAGTTTCTACAAACTGATTCTTGAGGTCACCATTGAGGGTAACAGGTACACCAACCACCTGCAAGCGTTCAAAAGCAAGCGAATTGTTAATAAAATCCACTAGGATGACTACACTGGAAGCATTAAGTGGCACTGAAGACTGAAATAAAATTGCCATGCAAGTTACTTTGGTTGGACATTTTGCTTCAGCAAATGTTTCAGCAAGCTGGGCAGCATCTGTGTTTGATGTTACCCCTGCAAAGACAAGGTCCCGTAAGTTCACAATTTTTAATCACGCCAAGATATCTACTTAGGAATTTATTAGCAGGAAAAGAAGCTCCAGACCCTTGCTCAAAGACATTATTACAATCCAGAAAATCTGCAATATGTGCAAATGTATTAACTAATAGCAAATGCTTAAGAATGAAAGGGGTAAGTATTACCTCCAATTATCACAAGGCCATCCAGTTTCAATGCTTTGCAGGCATTAAGAGCAGCGTTAACTTGCTCAGTTGTTCTGATTTGATCCTGTGTTCGACCCAAAAGATCATAACCACCTAAAAATGTAATATCATGCTTAAACTCCTTCATATTGAAGAACTATATTAAAGTCAGACATTAGCATATTATGTACAATAGCAACCTTGGTTTTTGTATGTGGCAAGAACATCATCAGTTATTTCAAGAGTCTTCTGGGCAAACAAACCCTCAGAACCACCTGATAACAGAGAAAGAAGAATGATATATTAAACAAAGCATTACACGCAGAAAAATAAAGGAGATTATCAATGCAACAAAGTTGAGAAAAATAATGAGAACCTCATAAAAATGATCTAAAGATGGAACATCAGTCCTAACGTGCTTTAGTTCTCTTCATCACATTGAACCCCAATTCCAACTATACTGGAAGATGGCATCAAATTTTATAGAGTGAACTGACAGACTGACATTACAAATCATAGAAAAAAAACAAACTGACAATACTTTACGTTCGATACCCTTCATAATGAAACCCTTTTGCAAGAAAATATGGAGATGGATTTCCAAAATAGTTGATGATCTCTTGCATGGAAAATTTTCATGGCATGGTGATGAATAAAGATGGTTAACATGATAGTGTTTCATCTCAAAATGGATGTTGTTTAATCAACATGTGCAACATTAAAGCACACTATGATTCAAATGCATTATCAGCAGAAAAAGGAAACAAACATCAAGCAACTAAGAGAAGTGCATGAAAATGAAGAATAGCATAAAGAGACAAATTAAGTTTCTAAAAAGCAATTCAACATACCAAGAAACCCAAGAAAAGTGCTGTTCGGGTTGTGGACTTTGAGGGCGTTGAGGAGGCCCCATACGACATTATGCCCACCAGGAGACTGCCTCCCGCAAAAGACAATACCCACTCTAGAAGGTGGAAGAGAAACACAATCAGAATAATCAAAGATGAGTGGAACAAACAAAAAATGGTGTAGCGAACTTAATTAGCAGCATAACAGAAGTGGTTCCAGACACTTTTAAGACCAACTGTTTATTAGGCCTTTAATTTAAAATGGTGGTAGGGAAAAATGCTTCATTCCGTATACATTGAAAGTAAAACCAGGCATCAGTTGAAAAAAGGGAGCAAGTAATTTATCTCACACCTGATAGCTGGATGCTCGGTTATGATCTGAGCATCAGGAACCTTTGCCGTAGCCCTTAGGAAGTGAGCCAATGGCTGACCATAGGTGTGAGGAAAAGCTCTGCTGATGGCGTGTTCATCCGCTGGGTCTAAAGCAGTGGTGCCATCACCAAATTCGACCCTGACAGTAGTTCCCTGAATAATAGATGGACTAATCAATCAAATTAAGTGTTAGCATAAATTAATTGCGATTGGCTACACGAAACATGGGTCTGTATTTTGCACATTCTTAGGCTGTACGTTCATAGAAATGACGAGTCACACGCTATCTGTCAACCTACTGCGATGGTCCTCCACAGAAAGAAAAAAAATTCTAGACAGTTGGTTATTAAGACAATGCTTCTCCGAAGCAAGTAAAAGCAGGCTACAAAAAACAAAATATCAGAAACAAAATCGACAGGTATTGACCAGAAGGATTTGCTGAAAGTGCTGCACATGAAGAGCCTAGTAGTTAAAGAAACAGGAACAGTTAACAACTATAGATCTCAAAGAGATCGGGATAAGATGAAAGCTGCAAGCTAGGAGCAGAGTGGGATCAAAACAAAACAGTAGAATCGTGGACGCTAAAGCATGGATCCATAATATCAAAGAAGGATTGAAGCAACAAAGCACGCAGCAAATATATTAGAGCGGCAGTTCAAATAGTGGGAAAAAGTTGAATCGGAGAGAAAACAGGAATAAGATGAATCGAACAGTAGAATTGGAGGAGACCTGGAGGCAGGGAGGGAGCTCCGGCTGGTACAGAGAACGGAGTTTCTGGAGATCGGAGAGTTCTCGGGGAATGCCGAAATCTGAATCCATGGATTTGGAAACCTGTGAAATACCTACCACGGGGCAAATAGCAGGAGCAGACTTGTATTGGAACTGGACTGTGCAAATCTTCAAAATACAGCTTTTATAAGGGAGCCAATGGAATGGCCCTCCGTCGATACCACCAACCTGCCTCCACCTTTGGCCCAGCTAGTTTGGTGTTAACGTGGGCCGTGCTTCTTTCACCCCTCTTTTTCCCCTTTATTACCCTCTTGCCACTTTTGTAAGTAGCCCATCCAGCCGTCCCATGTTCTTTGAAGTACTTTTCTTTTAGAGTTGTCCAAATTATTAGCATTATTTTCACTTTTATTTTCACTTTTAGTAAGTTTAATAAGTAAAATGACACTTATATCCCTTTTTAATTTGTTCATTTGCTTCTATTTTTTCCTCCCCTCACACACGAATTTAGAAAGATCAATATGGGAGTGACAAGGACACAAAATTGCTTAACGGGTGAGGCAATGGAGGTGATGGAATCAAAGGAATCAATTGAGGGGAGTGACGAAATCGAACGAATCAATTGATGAAGGCGACAAAATCGAACGAATCAATCGACAGGGGCAAGATTGACAAAGTTCAATAAGCAAGGAAAGGTGATCAACGAGTTTGATATGAAGGGGTAGGTGATTGGAGGGAGAGGCGACGAGGATAGGAGTGGCAGTGAAGTGAGCAGTGGAACTGGGGACGTGAGGAGCGAATGGTCTGGTAGGAGGCAAGAGTGGTAGAGACATGTTGTGGGGAGACGAGGAGGGAAGGGCAGTTTTGGAAGAAAGAGGGAAACAATGTGATTTCCTTGGTCTGCATGAAAAATGATTAGGTGCAAACAAATGGGGCAAAGGGAGTACTATTTTATTGTCTTCTTTTGTTTGGACCTTTTTTGGGGTACATAGGAGAAAAGGTAATGAGGCGTGGAGAAGTAAACCTTAAACCTTCTGGTAGCATCATAATTAAGAAGAAAAATGATAAAATATCTAATGTATTCCGATTCATTCTTAAAATTGATTAAATTCATTTAAAATGACTATGATCTAGGGGAAATATCTTTTTTCACCAATCCTTTATAAAAAAAAAAAACCTAGGTCAACCCTACATTTGATAACAATTACAACTTTCAATCATTAAACCAAGATTTTGGTTGTTCCTTGTGTTTCATTTTTAATTTTTTTTTAGGATTTATATGTTGCATGCTTTATCCATCTTTGTTTGCCTTCTAATCGAACAACTGAGTGTTACTTGGATCTTTTTTTCTTTGGCAGGTATCGTTAGTGCACTGAATATATTAAATACCGCTACCATTAGGTATATCATATGAATTAGTCCAACTTATCATGATGTCCTCTAACTTAAAAAATAGTGCAACTTAATCCTTGAATTTTGAGAAATTCAGTGAGTTAGCTTATGAGTAGATGGAGACTACACTATAAAACACTTGATAGTGAATAAACTAAAAAAATAAATAACACTAAGTGCCCAGAGCATATGTATGAGATGAAATAGATGACTAGCTTAGGGGTTTTACCAATTAAAAGGTTGGATCTTCTTCAACCCACGGTGAATCATCTACCACTTTCATGAACTTTAATTAGCTAAGTTTGGCTAGGAAACACTGTCACCAATCCAGGTTACCTTTATGTTTCTATTGATTTAGTGTTTCTAGTGTATTTTTCAATGAAATTTTCTAATTATATTGTTTTGTTCTGAACATCAGGGCTCGATTTGGAAGATTGGAATTACTAGTCCTTCAAAGATACTCGAGGAAGCAAGGGGATGACGGCACATTATACAATCTTGAGAGAAGCAAGGTTGTAGTCATTTTAGATTTTTGTGATGAGGAGAAGATCGGTGAGCTGCTCTTGATTTCTTTCACCTTTTGGTAATTTCAAGCAATCTTCTAGAGAAATCAATTTGTTGTGGCAATGGTTGTGGCTCTTGAAAAAGAGAACAACACCATCTACATTATCGTAGTCTACATTGTTCACCATTGTAGTCGTCAACTTCTGATGACAATACTAATTGGGTCGTGCATTTTTCTACCTTGCTTTGATCTTCACTGTCTACCACTCTTGCAAATTAACTAGAAAAAGCCATTAATTGGTTCATTGATGAGTGATCTTAACTGGCTCTATCAATCATCAATTGATGAAGCTCAACCCTCATCAACACCTCCGTGGAAGCGAAGTTGGTGAATTTGGCAAGAGATAGTGTGCGTGATAAGGGGGTGAATTTAGAGAGAGAGAGAGAGAGAGATGAGGGGGTGGTAGCGATCTAGATGGCAGTGACGGTGGCTAGAAACACTGAGAGGCGATTAGAGGAACTAACCTTTCAATTGGGTTTCATGACTAAATTCCGAGTATATAATATCTAGATACAGATGCAAACTACCAAATAAACTTCAGTGACTAATAGCATAATTTTAGCTCAGCAAGCTACTAACACAGTAGCTTAATCTGTTAGCTAATGGATCAAATCACACCATTTCCCAAAGTTAGATGACATGCCAAGTTAAGGTTGAGGGACTAACTCGTCCGAGTTAACAAAGTTAAGAGATTAACCCTGCATTTTGGCCTGATGAAAAGAAGTCCGGCAGTTATATGCTTATTCGCGGCGAATATGCTAGGGAGGGTAGTACCGTAATTTGAAAGTTGCAACGGCTACTAGTCTGGCTTGCTTACCTAACCCTCCAGCGTCCAACCCGTCAGTTTTCCGTTGGCTGGGCCGTAGCAATCCACATCGCTACTCAAGCGCCCCCTGGATTTCTCCCCAACGCCAACCCATCATTTCTCTACAGCTAAGCCGCGTTTGGGTTGCCCCCTGCAAGCACGAGCACGCCTCAAAGGACTGCAACTGCTTACACTTCTATTTCACAGGTGCTGCGCAAGGGGACGGGCACCAGTCGGTCTCCTCCCCTCTCAAAGTACCTAATAGTGGTTTTAGTCCCTTATTGAACAGTCAAACTTGAATTGGATTTTTTATTATCAAACCCGGCCAAATGAACCTTGGACCTGAATTCGAGCTATATCTAAAATTCAGATATTTAACGAGCAAGCTTTGAATGAATCTTATAATGTTAGACCTAAATCCTTAATGAGCCTAACAACCCCAATATAAAAGTGATACAATATGATATAATTATATAATTATAATCTAATTATAAAAACTAATCTTACCCTAAGAGTCATAATACATCATCGAGTTGAGCACTAAGCTCAAATTGAGCTTCAAGTATACCGAACCATTGAGTTGAGCCCAAACTCTTGCAAGTCAGGCTTTGACTTGTTTACTGAGCTCATCAAACTCAAGTTTAAGCTCATGTTGAGCCAATTCTTAACTAGTCAAGCTTTGATTTTGGAGTATTAAGGCTCAACTCAGCTCAGCTTTATCCCTAGTACCTGCTAAGCCAAACACTGGCTTCCCTGTAGAGAGCTAGTTTTTAGCAAACCCAAGTGAAGTGTTAACCATTACAATGACCTGTCATGTGAGATGGCGAGTCATGAGTGTTAAACTTATAACTCACCAGCTAAACTATGGCCTCAACTGTGGAATTTCAACCAGACAATATAAAAACAAACACGTCCAACACAGAGAAATTACTTTCATACTGAAAAGGCCCGGGCTCCCAAAATTCACATTCTAAAATCTGAAACTTCCTAGCAGTACATATACTAGTATTATCAACCCCTTGTAGAAGGGATTTGCGTAGCTGTGGGCCACAGGGATCATCACATCATGCTGCAATTCTGATCATGTAGGATTCCTGTTTAATTCTTGTCCGTGAAGCTCTGCATCTCCTACTCTTCACATAAGACTGTACCAACCTACTTCTTTGTTCTCTTGGAATGATCCTTCTCGGATCTTCCTGCCCCACGCTTTCTGCTTGTACTTCCTCTAGAAGCAGAGTTGGCGGGGTTGACAGCCACATGATGCCCAAGAACCAAAGCAGGGAACCCAACAGCAGGGATTCTACACCAAAACATACACACGGTCATCAATAGAACTGAAAGAAAGCAATAACGGCAGTGCCAAAATTCACCAGCAAACAGCACATTCAGTCTATAATTGCTCCCAAACATTTGGAACCCAAAATCACTCATCATACAACATAGAGGAAATTTAGAAACTTATTTTTCAGACAAATTGCTATACCCTGCACAAGCTAATTTGCAAGTACAACAGTGACATATAAGTAACCATTTCCAGTGCCTTCTCAAACATTTAAGCCAGAAATATTTGTCACCGATCATTTTAGATGATACTTTCCAAACAATGGCCTCAGGAACATTCCTTGACAAGGAAAAATGCGTACTTCCCCTTTCTCCCATATTGACCGCAACATTAAGGCATTTCTTTTCTTGTCTTCTACCATTCCTCCAAATACAAAAGCAATTAGGGCAAAGTTCCCGATGAGTAAAACACTTGAGACTAGCTGAATCCTCTGATGTCCGAATATAAAAAGAACAGACTTAAATTTGCTATAAGCTTCATATAACTAATTTCAACTTTGGAAGTTCACATTACATATTCCCCCTGGTTAAGGGGCTGTCTTCAGAAGCATTAAGCCTAAACATCTTAACTCCATTCATCATGCCTCATGACTGACCTATGCTATACCTATCAACACTTCCAATACAACTAAATTTTCACTATCATGTTTGCATGTCCTAGTTTACATTCCCAAAATCACAACTGTCCGGAAAATGATTTAGTATGCAGGATATCAGCATATAAAAGAAGGTAGCATTTCATCTTGTTGCATCAAGAGAGAAAAACTAGTACCAATATAGCAGATTGGTCAGAGTCTTTTGCACCCAAATACAAATTAGCATCACTAATCGATGTACAGCTAGGCTTTCCAGGCGCGGAAAGACCACAACACACAAGAAACGGAGAAATTAAGCGAAGAAAATGGGTGAGTGACGGATTCTTACCCAACAAGAGTACGGCAGACTCCTGCTTGGCCGAGGACGAATCAAGTGTGCTGCTTTTCTGTAAACTAAAGCGAAGGGCCTGGTTCTCAGCAATACAACACTGAAGTAAGCGGCCCAGCCTCCTGCATTCCCCCTCCAGATACTTGCTCTTCATCTCCAGGTCCCTCACATACATTTTCTTTCTCTCCCTCGACCGCACAGCAGCATCTCTATTTCTCATCTGCCTGGAAATTAGGTTAAATATACAGAGAGAATTCAGAATCAACTCAATAGAAAACGATTGGGACATAGCATCATTCCTTCCACACTAATATCTTGATTGAATTTTTACCTTCTCTGTTTCTTGGAGGCGGGATTGTCAGGATCATCGATCTCGGTCTCACCAGGCTTATTGCGTTTCTGCTTCTCCTTGTCAGAGACACCACTGTCGTCATCGGCGGGGACATCGGAAGGGCCATCGAGGACCTCGCACCCGCCGGAAAGAGGGGAATCGGCAAGTATATCGTTCAGGAAATCATGAGGAATTTGAAAATTGGGATCCACTTCAAGCTGACCGTCATCGTCGTTCATAAGCATGGTCTCGACCTCGCTGATCCATGAATCTGGAGAGGCACCGGCCGTGGCCGCTTCATCGACGCTGACCGGGGGCTCCGTGTTGAGGATTGTCATGGCGTCCGGACACTCGAAGAACAAATCATCCAAATCCACAAAGTCCACAGATTCCATCTAAAGCTCCAAAAGGAGAAGCTTATCGATCGCCGCTGATTAAAAACAAAGGCTCGAAGACTTGAATTAAAAAAGAGAAAACTAATCTATAGGGAACACGGTGGATAAGAAAGAATAAACATAGTCTTACACGGTACAAGAAATCGAAATTTATACAGGCGTTCTAAGAAAAACGCGTGATCTATTTACTTCGGGTTGAAGGAAATTATAGGCTGCGTTCGTAGATTGCACCAGATTTTAACTGTCAGAAGCGTTTATGTCATCGGACCAATAGGAATCCGCCTTCATTACACGTGGTTGCTGCTGTTCAAAATTTGGTTGACAGAGTGCAGGGCTTGGGCCTTGGGCTGTGCTGGTCCAGGTATGAGTAAAGTAAAAGCCCAAACGGAGGGGCACGAGAAACGATGATATCCGTCACTTTCAGCGGTTGGTCTCTTGCTGTAGTGTTGGTTGTGAATTCGAAGGCGAAGAAACTGAAGGGCCAAAGCCAAAGCAGCTGAGTGGAGAGCCTGTGAATTCCCTCTAAGCCTCCGTCTCCTCATCAGATGGCATCAATTGCAGTTCCAAGCGTTTTCTCTTTGGGATTGGGAAGGTCTGGATCGGGATCGGCGTTGGCATGGCCATCAGCAGTTGTGGGCCACCGTAGAGCAACGGGATTAGGGGTTGCGAGGTTGAAGGTGATGGCGAAAGCGACGCCCAAGTACAAAGGGACGAGGCAGAGGGAGGAGCAGCTGACGGAGATGATAGAGAAGAAAGTGGAGGAAGCGAAGGAGGTGTGCGAGGGGGACGGGACGTCGGATGAGTGCAAGGTGGCTTGGGACGAGGTGGAGGAGGTGAGCCAGGCGAAATCGCATCTCCTGCAACGCCTTGCCCTCCACAACCAGGACCCTCTAGAGTACTTCTGCCAGGAGAATCCTGAGACCGACGAGTGCCGGGTGTATGAAGATTGAAGTTGAAGCAAAACCCCTGGATCGGCCCTCCGATCCGATTCAGGTCTCCGCCCCTTCCGCGTAAGTTGTAACTGTGATGGATTCAAGTTTAACTTGTAGAATAATACTCCCTCCATCTCAATTTGTTTGTTCCATTTGGATTTGGTACGGAGATTAAGAAATGTTAAAAGTGTATATTTTTTTTCAATTTTATCTTTGATGTGCCCTGACTTTTCACTGTTTGCTACATCACTCGTCAGACAAATTCTCTGCTCAACAATATCTTCTTTTCCACCTTGCATCGAGCCAAGCAGGCATTGAAACAAACAAATCCAGAGGAAGCAAGCACTGAAACAAACAGATCCAACCATTGAAAAATCAAATAACCATTGAAACAGACAAATTCAGAGGAAATGAAGCATGACAGGCCTCACTGCCAAAATCCAGCCACCGACTTTTTGACATGATCAAACGACGATCAGAGAACCTCGACATCTCGGACAGCCCAAACCCAAACAGATTCAAAAAATAAAAATCCCCAAATCTTGGACACCGGCAAAGATCTCAACCTCGTCCTTAATCGTGAATCGGCCTCCTCCGATCTCCTCGCATCATCTTGTCATTTCAGCCTCTTTCGATCTCGCCTCATATCGTCAATTCGGCATCCTCCGATCTCCTCCCCTCATCTCGTTGACTCTGCCTCCTCCGATGTCCTCACCTTGTCGCCTCCAGCCTCCGATCTCCTAGCGTCGTTTCCTACCTCAGCTTCGTCGCCCTGATCTTCTCGCCTCGTCACCCGTCGGCCACCGCCCTAATTTCCTTGTTCGGATCTTCTCGCCCCATCGCCCTAACCTCCTCACGTCGTCGCTCGTTGCCCTGACCTTCTCTCCAGGTCGTCCATTGCCCTGATTGCTTGTTGCCCGCCGCCCCGATTGCTAGTCTTGACCATGCCGGCGATGGGCAACTACGGCATCAGAGAAACAGAACAACAAGAAAACGAACGAGATTGGAGTAGAATAGATGGGGAGGGGTATAATTGGAAAGTTATTTAGTAAAACTTACTAAAAAAGGAAATGGTGCAAAGAATATGGGACGGAGGGAGTAGTAGTTAATAACTAGCTCCGCCTGGCTTTTGTTTTGCTTCATCGTACAATAACAGATATGCAATGGGATTAGAGTTCATCTTGATTTTCTTGTCTTTATGATCTTATCATAACCAGGCTGAAACATAATGTATTTGAATTGATGAGTAAATTTGGGATTACCAACCTCACGATCCCAGTTGAACAAATTGTTCAAAAAAAAAAACGTTTCTAATGACAAACTAAAGTTTCGCTTTCTTTTTTCACCAGAGTGATGAAATGAGATGGTAAGATTTAGTTCATTGGTCAACTGATCTGGTCGTAACTTGATTGAAGAGTAGGTGGTCCTGGCAAGGCGGTCCTTAACATCATTCCCTTAACCACACTAATGTGGCTACATAGTCTGGCTGTAAGTTGCAACAAGCAACATTCTCTTATGCCAAGAGCATTCAAGCGCTTTAATGTCTGCTGCAGGAGCTAGATTGGTGGCGGTTTTTTCTTGATCAAAGTGAATAAAATAAAATGATCGGACTTCTTCCTGCTACACAGAATTTTTTGCATATGGGTGTAAAGTGCATAGGGGTGTAAAGAGGCCGACAGAGCCTAAGTCCAGTATCTTAACGGTACTACCTGGATTCGAACTCAAATTGCTCGAGCTTGAATTTTGAGGCTTGAGCTTGGCTCGAGGAAGGCTCAAGCTTAGCCCATAAGCCAGAGAGGCTTGAATTTACAATTATGACCTAGATGTACGAAGTTAACACTTGAGGCCTATTATAGTATAAACACAATCTCAAGGACCAAATTTGTAATTATTTCTAAAGCTCAAGGAAAAATAAAAGGGAAAACCTTCGGGAAAGTCTTTTAGAATTTGATCATTGTAGCTTGAAGTCATTGAACTTTCTCATTGCGCAATTTGACCCCTGTCTGTAAATCTTCAATCCCAGACTTGTTCGTTGATGGCTCGAAGAATGGATTCGAACCACTGGATGCCCAAAAAAACTAGCAATGATGGCAGCAAATCAGTGTTGGCCTTCGATAAAGAAGTCACACTTCAATTGAGGCAAAGAAGTCACACTCTTCCTTTTTTCGTCGATCACATTTGTAGTCAGACAAGAGGTGGCAATCAAGGGCGCAGCACTAATGGAGCATCCCGTTGGTTTGATCATGTGGGTACTAGGACCATTGTGATGTCGATTAAGCTTTTGGCAAAGAGGGGACAGGGATTGACACAAGCTCCGGTAAAGAGGGAATAGGGAAACGTGAGGGAACAGGGAAGAAAAGAAAAAAGGTTAGGGTTTTTGTTGGTTTGGGCTAAGTTAGGCTCACTTTAGGGCTCACTCAAGGAAATTAGGCTTGAAGGTATATTATATGAAGGCTCAATTGGGATAGATAAGATATAAAGTCGAACATTACAAGGCCCAGGCTTGGCTCATTTAAGTACCAAATCTAAAAATATGCTTGACCTTCAGTTTGAGTTCGATAAGACTCGAGTCAAGCTCGAGATTAAGTAGCGAGATAAAAATCCTACCCATTTACACTCTTATTTCTGCATGCTATGAAGAGACTATTGTCAAACATATAACAATGTATCTTTGTAATTGTCATGAAGGTAAGTTAACCCCTGACATTGATGAGAAGTTCCAGACAGAAACTACTTTTATATTGGATCCCCAAACTTTGTGGTAATAATGTCCCTCCCACTTAAGATTTGTTGCCACTTGGATCTCCTAAAGTTGCTTGCTGCTTAGTCAGAGGCTCCAAACAAATGAGAAAGAGATGATTAGCAAGTTTAAGCAACAAAAGCCTTTTAGGACACCATTCACTTGCAATTTGTGAGTTTTGTTTGGGAATAATATTTAAAATTAGTGTTAGAGTTTGAAATAAATTATCAATAATTATAACAGTTTTTTCCAAACCTCTAATACTGAAATGTATAATTAAATAGTTTTTTCAAGCATTAACACTAAACATTGACACCGTTTCCAAATAAGGCCAAAGAAGTCTTGAAGTTGTAACTACCAGCCA
This sequence comes from Aquilaria sinensis, assembly GCA_005392925.1. Taxonomy (NCBI): domain Eukaryota; kingdom Viridiplantae; phylum Streptophyta; class Magnoliopsida; order Malvales; family Thymelaeaceae; genus Aquilaria; species Aquilaria sinensis. The sequence continues at coordinate 132,731 of SMDT01000546.1, forward strand.
TAGAAGCATGCAACCCACAGCTTTTAGTAGGCCCATCATGACTGTTGAGGCCATTGGGCTTGAGAAACCCAAACTTCAGTCTTTTCTCATTGTTAGTTGTCACGAGCAGGGAGAACTGATGAGTCTCGAGCTGCTCATTAGTCATTACCAACGGAATGCCTATGGGCGTTTTGATGGCTGAAATTCAGCTTCGGCCTTGCATTTCTTCAAGTTCTTCCCCCTTCTTCCGTGGGGCAGGTCTCTTGGCCGTAAGGTATCCGCTGACGGTCACCACCGCCTCTAAAAGATTTTCTGTCTGCAGAGCCTCATGGCAAGAGGTCTGTAAGTTGTCTCGAAAATTACAGTAGTGTAATCGACAATCTGTCTCTCTCTTTCTCTCTCTGATCAGGTTGTCACTTTTCAGCTTGTGGGGGTTTTGGTGTTCTCGGCGGTTCCCTTCACGGCGGTCAAGGCCATCGCCAACAGCCCTCTGGGAGACTCCTTGCAGAGACGATTGGAGGAGAGGAAGAAAGAAGCCGTCAAGGATGCTTCCAAGTTTAGGGCCTTAGCCGACAAGGCCAGAAAGGAGAGGTGTTCGTTTCTCTCTCTGTTGAGCTGCATGTTTCAGATAAAGCGGTTAACTGCTCAATCGTGAGCGACAGTCCATGTTTCCTATTTCTGTTTTGCTGGTCTGATTTTGCAATTCCAAAACTTGGCAGCTTCTGGTATGGGGAGGAACGCCCTCGATGGCTTGGTCCCGTTCGATATCACTATCCTCCATACCTCACCGGTGAACTTCCCGGAGATTATGGTTTCGATATTGCAGGTCTTAGCAGTGACCCTGCATCCTTTCAAAAATACTTCAAGTAGGTCCTTTGTTTTTCCTTCTTCACATTTTCACCCCTTGGGGGGGGGGGGGGGGGGGGGGGGGGGGTTTCAGGCTTCCAGCGTTTTTTTAATGGATTACGATATGAGGTTAATTATGATCATGCTTATGGGATTAATATAGGAACTTATACCTCATATATGTCTATAGTTGATGATCTTTAGATATGAGCAAGACTAAGCCTTCGTTGCTGGTGATCTTTTCATTTGCTTGAACATGAATTTATGTTTTTATTTCCTGACTGGGATATATGAAATTGAGTAGCAGCAAATCTTCAAATAATTTTGCAAACTTCTGCGTCAAACATTAGTGTTCTTGATATGGCACACAACTTCTGTGGAACTCTTAATTTTTTTTTTGGTAAAATTTTTTGTACGCTTAGAATTGTTGGATTAGATGTTCCTCCCATCAATTAGAAGTGAATGCATGTGTAGCACCATTTGCTGAGAGTTCTTGCGTCTATGTATGAGAAAGAAATGGGGTCAATGTTTTTTTGTTCAGAACTTTTGGATTACAGAAGACCAATAGAACAAAGAAGTTGTATCTTTTTTTCTTGTTTTGATCGCTTAATTAAGGATTCTTGAAGGATCAGCTTTTCGATTGCTACATGCAGCTTTGAAATTCTTCATGCTCGGTGGGCTATGCTTGCGTCTGTTGGTGCTTTGGTTCCAGAAGTATTGAATCAACTAGGGGTTGCTCACTTTATTGAACCTGTCTGGTGGCGAGTGGGATATTCAAAGCTCCAGGTTACCATCTTCATTTTGTGTCCTCGCATTTTCAATTGATCTTTATTCATAAAAGGTTCAAGCCTTTTCTCCTTAGTTATCATGGGCATGGATTTTGTTGACCTCAGAAAAATCTGGTTAGACATGATTTTCATTTAATAAACTAGTTCTGCTTTAAGGTGTTAATCCTCTCTTGGGAGATCACGTTGTTTCATTGCACTCTGGTCTTATTTTATAAGTGACTTTTATTTTTTTGCCCTCTTCTCTTATATCAAGAACTCTTGTGCAGTAAAGGAAGTAAACTCTAGTTGTCAACAAGCACCTCTAGAAACTCGCAGCAAAACCTCAGTTATTAACCCATTGCACTGCCAGTGTAGAATTGAGTAAAAATACATATCTGAGAGAAGATAAAATGGGTTCCAGTCCATATCTGCAGTCCAGACAGCTGACTTCCAACCATTGTTAGAAAAAGGCTTGTTGTTGAAGCCCTTTTACTCAGTAAAGGGTCTCACAAGCTCAAAAGGGTCTGTATGCAACTCATTATCCCTCCTGTCTATAGCTTCAACCCACATCATTGGTGTTTGATGCTTCACTGCTTTCTGTGGTCCTCTTGTCTTGCTTGTAGTACCCATAAGTTGGGCCTTCTTCTGAAAATTTCCACCTATTTGTGATCACCTGACCAAAAGTACTGCACCTCCATGCTGTCTACTCGTTCAAAAGCACAAGAATCATAGCTCTGTTAGTGCAAGCCTCATGAATCCAGGCATCAACCTCTGCTGTTCCACTTCAGGGATAGTACCTTTATAAATATTGAACCTTTTCCAGTTGCTATCACCTGCTCTGCCCCTTTTTCAGACCAGAATTCCCAGAAACTGCCTCCTTTGCTACCAGAGTTCTTTCCCCTCCAAATATTTTGAGAAATGGTTGTTTTCCTCATTCTTAGTGCACCTCTAACCTATCAATGCGCGCAACTAATTCTACAGACCTCAATATTAACGTTGTTAGAAAGTTTTGGCCATCGTACAGCATGGTGGGTGGTTGGAAACTAAACTCGAAGGCTTTACTCCATGGAACCAGCTAGGAGCCTAGGACTTGACACTTTCAGACAGCATCATGGCAGTAGTTGACACTTGACAGTAGTTGCATGTGTTTCTAAGTTTGGCAGCACATGCTTGGTGCCATCCTTGCTTAAGGTCATAATGAGCAGTTAAACTAAATGTATAAAGTATGCAGTAATTCTTCTTTCTGTTTCTTCTATGTGGATTTGAGAAGCAACCTGCTCATAAAATCAGTTCTACTATATAGTACTTCACCACCTCCTTATATGAAAGCATGCCTTTTTAGTTTCAATTGTTATGGTTATTGTTTACTAATAGCGACAAAGGATAAATTAATCTTTTAATTTTCTTTTTACTTATTTATTTTTAATTATTTATGTTTATTATTATTTATGCTTATTACTGTAGCTTGCTGTATCCTAGACTATCTAGGTGTCTGTATCCTAGTCTATCTAGGTTTTCATGTATCCTAGACTAACTAGGTTTTCTTGTATTGTGCCTATAAAGGCAGCACCCTTTTGTGAATAAATCAAGTTCTTCTCAATTCTCTACATGGTATCAGAGCGGGTTTAATCCCTTTCTCTCTTGCTCTCTTGCTATCCTTTTGCAAGAAACCCTAAATTTTCTCATCCTCTTGCAGTAGCTTTTTGTTTTCCTGTACGGCCTGCTTCTTTTCTTTTTCTATTAGCAATGGCAGAAAAAGTTCCAGTGGTTATCAATTCAGTGGCTCAGGTTCCCATCAAGCTTATGCAGTCCAACTTCCCTCTATGGAAGGCACAATTCCACAGTCTTCTCCTCGGCTTGGATCTTCTTGGATTTGTCAATGGGAAACATGCTAAACCTTTGCAGGAAATTGCTGCTGCAAAGGGAAAAGAACCAACTTCAAATCCGGAGTACTCTTGTTGGGTGCGCCAAGATATTCTCATCCTCAATGGCATCTTCGCTTCTGTCTCCGAATCTGTCCTTCCTCTTATTGCTGCTACGAAATCATCCTATGGAGCATGGAAGACACTTGAAAATATCTTCGCCAATAAGTCTCGTAGCAGAATTATGTCCCTGAAGGAGCGTTTCACAATACCCAGAGGCAGTCGCACCATGTATGATTATCTTCGGTCCATCAGAAGTGCGGCTGATGACCTTGCAGCGGCAGATGCTCCAGTTTCGGATGATGATCTCACCATTCATATTCTCAATGGGATTGGCAATGAATATCGAGAGATTGCAGCTGCCATAAAGTCTCGTCCAACTCCCGTTTCTTTTGTAGAGCTCCATGACATGCTTATGGATTATGAAGTTTTCTTGCAGAAGCAGGATGCAGCCTACACCATAACTACAGCCAATGCCGCCACCACCAAACACCAGCAGCAGCCACCTCTTTTACCCACTCCCAAGAACCTGCCCATGATCAACTGATCTTGGAATTCTCCCTGAGGCCGTGGCACCTTCAATCGCGGACGTAGTCGTCAGCCCTACAATCCACGATGTCAGCTCTGTTTTGAGTTTGGCCATACAGCTTGGGACTACACTACTCATAGTCCTGCCTCCTCTTCTCACCCCTCTGTTAATGCTACCACATCAACCAGAAAACCATGGCTTCTGGACTCTGGCGCTTCACATCATGTTACTTCTGACCTTGGCTCCTTCCGTCAATATTCTAAGTACACTGGTCCTGATCAACTTGTCATTAGTGATGGGGACTCTCTGCCTATATGTCATTCTGGTTCTATTACCTTACACACCTCTAATCATTGTTTTACTCTTTCCGATTCCCTTCATGTTCCTCAAATTGCTAATAATCTAGTTTCTGTTTCTCATTTTTGCAAGTCTAATAATGCTTCTATTGAATTCTTTCCCTCTTCATTTTGTGTGAAGGACTTGGTAACGGGGGCGCCAATTCATCACGGGCAGAGTAAGGACGGTTTGTATTTCCTTTCAACTGCAACTCCAAAATCTCCACCCAGAGTTTCAGCCACAACCAAGTCGTCTCCAAGTTTGTGGCATCATCGTCTTGGTCATCCTGCTACAAAAATACTAAATTTAATTTTATCTAAATATTCTTTAGCTAGTTCCTCTCTTGATTCCAATTTTTGTAATTCTTGCAACTGCCATAAAAGTCACAAACTTCCTTTTAGTGTTTCTACCCTTTCTAGTCAATGTCCACTTGATTTGATTTATGTTAATGTTTGGGGGCCTACCCCAGTTTCTTCCATTGATGGTTTTCGTTACTATCTTTGCTTAGTGGATCATTTTACTAAATATATTTGGTTTTATCCACTAAAACACAAATCTGATGTTTACGACACTTTCAAAAAATTTAAGCTTCTTGTTGAAAAATTTTTTAATACTAAAATTGTCCAACTTTATACTGATGGTGGTGGAGAATTTCAAAAACTACAGCACTTTCTCTCTTCAGAGGGGATTTCGCATCTTCTCACACCACCTCACACACCTCAACACAATGGGACAGCTGAACGTAGACATCGCCATATTGTTGAAACTGGTTTATCTCTTCTTCATCATGCCAATATGCCTTCTTCATATTGGACTTTTGCTTTTGCAGCTGCTGTCTATCTTATTAATTGTCTTCCTACACCTATTCTTCAAAACAGGTCACCTTTTACTGTTCTTTTTCAACAAGATCCAAACTATGCTAAGTTAAAGGTTTTTGGTTATCTTTGTTATCCTTGGCTTAAACCTTATAATAAGCACAAGTTTCAAACTAAGTCTAGACCTTGCATTTTTCTAGGATATTCTCTCAACCAAAGTGCCTATCTTTGTTTTGATGCACACACTACCAAAATTTTCACCTCTCATCATGTAGTTTTTTATGAACATATTCTTCCTTTTCCTTCTCTCTTTCCATCTTCAAAATCCATTTCAGCTGATTCTCATTTTTCTTGGGATTGTGGAGTGGCGGTCATTGGAAATATAGACTCCATCCCCTCTCAGTTCAACTCTGACAGCGATGTTTTGGCGCTCAACAAATCAGGTGATACCTTCTCTTTTTTACCTCCTTTTTTAATTGGTAGTCTCCATCAAGAGGTTCCTCCAGTCCCTACTTCACCAACCCCTCCCCCTCGTTTTGCTGTTCCCCCGGTTACCTACTAGAGACGCCATCATCCTCCACCAGACACAACTTCCCCCCTACCAGCACCTAATTTACCACCTCTACCAACTGCCCAAACGTCTGAACCTCCCAAACGCAGCCACCCTATGGTCACTCGCTCCCAAGCTGCCAAACAAAGCCATGCTTCCAAGACACAACCTTTTCCTCTTCTATTAGAACCCACTTCTGCTTTTGCAGCTTTGAAAGATCCGAATTGGAAAAATGCAATGCTTCAGGAACTTGATGCTCTTCAAAAAAACAATACTTGGGTCCTAGTGCCCCCAGCTTCTTCTCAGAATGTTGTTGGTTGCAGGTGGGTCTTTCGGACCAAGTTCAACCCCGATGGTAGCATCTCCAAGTACAAAGCACGTCTTGTGGCTAAGGGCTTTCATCAATGGCCTGACTTGGACAACACTGAAACTTTCAGTCCCGTAGTCAAGCCCTCTACAGTGCGCTTGGTTCTTACAATTGCTGATTCTCATAATTGGCCACTCCATCAAGTTGATGTTAACAATGCCTTTTTGCAAGGAGATCTCTTTGAAGAGGTTTATATGCGGCAACCACTGGCCTTTGTTGATCCTACTTGGCCAACACGTGTTTGCCATCTTCAGAAAGCCATTTATGGCTTGAAGCAAGCCCCACGAGCTTGGTACAAGTCCTTATCCAACTTTCTTCTGTGTACAGGCTATCGGAATTCCAAGGCCGACTCCTCCCTCTTTATCTACAACCGTGGTGAGATTGTTTCTTATGTTCTTGTCTACGTTGATGATATCATTATAACTGGGAACAACCAAGCTTTCTTGCAGCAGTTTCTCTCTATGCTTTCATCAGCCTTTTCCGTGAAGGATTTAGGTGAGCTGAATTTCTTTCTTGGTGTGGAGGTTATGCACACATCCTTGGGTCTTTTTCTCTCTCAACGGCAATATATTCTTGACATCCTCTCCCGGGCTCATATGGAAGATGCCAATGGTGTTGCTACAACGCTTTCTAAGTCAACCACTCTTCGCCTTGTTGATGGGTTTGCTGCCACAGATGCTACCGAATTTCGTCGACTAGTTGGTGCATTGCAGTATCTTTCTTTCACACGGCCTGACATTGCCTTTGCTGTCAATAAATTGTCTCAGTTTATGCACTAGCCCACCGTCCTGCATCTTGCTGCATTGAAACGCATTCTTCGCTATCTCAAGCGTACTTTTGATCATGGCATTGTTCTTCGTCCTCATAAGGCGCGTAGCTTGGTCGCATTTGCAGACTCTGACTGGGCTGGAGACCCTGATAACTTTCATTCCACCTCTGCCTATCTTATTTATTATGGCAATTCGCCAATTTCTTGGAGCTCCCGGAAGCAATGCTCCATTGCTAAGTCTTCCACTGAAGCTGAGTATCGTTCCATATCCACTGCATCTTGTGAGTTTGACTGGCTTCAGTCTCTTTTACATGACCTTGGAGTCTCTCTTCCGGTGCCACCTACACGCTACTGTGATAATCTTAGTGCTACCTATGCTTGTGCCAATCCTGTCTTTCATTCTAAAATGAAGCACATTGCCTTGGACTATCACTTTGTACGAGACAAAGTGACTGAAAGAAAATTGCTTGTTCATCACATTCCAACTGAGACTCAGCTTGCCGATGCCCTCACTAAGCCTCTTCCGCGGCCACGCTTTGATGTGCTTAAGCTCAAGATTGGTGTTGTCACTAGCTCCACCATCTTGCGGGGGCGCAATAGCGACAAAGGATAAATTAATCTTTTAATTTTCTTTTTACTTATTTATTTTTAATTATTTATGTTTATTATTATTTATGCTTATTACTGTAGCTTGCTGTATCCTAGACTATCTAGGTGTCTGTATCCTAGTCTATCTAGGTTTTCATGTATCCTAGACTAACTAGGTTTTCTTGTATTGTGCCTATAAAGGCAGCACCCTTTTGTGAATAAATCAAGTTCTTCTGAATTCTCTACATTTACTGATTAGTCAATCTCTTTCTCATTCAATCAGGGGGAGACACTTGACTACCTTGGTATCCCCGGACTTCACTTAGCTGGAAGTCAAGGAGTGATTGTCATAGCAATCTGTCAAGTGCTCTTGATGGTAATGAAGCTTCCATCCATTTACCATGTTTGCCTAATTAATTAACTGTGACGTTAGCCTGTGCTGACTTGAGAATTTAAAATGGGAGGATTCAATGAGGCACATTTTATAAAGCTCGCAGTGGTCTGGTATAACTGTGCATACGAACAAAATCCATCTATACCAGTTGTCAAGATTGTATTTACGTATGCGTATGTGTGTGTATATTTAGCTGAGTTCGAGGTTGTAAAACATGTATTGTATAACCAGGTTGGACCAGAGTATGCAAGATATTGTGGGATAAAAGCATTGGAGCCCCTGGGAATATACTTGCCCGGTGACATCAATTACCCAGGTGGAGTGCTTTTTGATCCCCTGAACCTGTCGAGGGACCCAGCAGCATTTGAGGAGCTGAAGGTGAAGGAGATAAAAAATGGGCGGCTAGCAATGGTTGCCTGGTTAGGGTATTACGCTCAAGCAGGTTTGACAGGAAAAGGGCCGGTGGAGAACCTGGTTGAACACATTAGAGATCCATTTCACAATAACCTGTTTTCCTGCATTATGAATTCCATGTAATGGAGTCGGATTATTGCATATGTAAATATAAGCCTCTCAGTGTAACATGGTGATTGATCAATTTATATTTGATTTCATCTACCTGCTAAATATAGTTAACAAAATAATGGATGAGTTGTTTTGGGTGCGAGAGAAACCGAATGAAGCTGGGACTGGAATGGCAGCAGTATGAGCCATGAGCTGCAGTTGCAGAATTGGCACTCTGGCTGCATGAAATTTTGGGTTCATGTGACACAATACTTATCAGTTTACTCTTCTAGTATAATTTATTTACTCGTATCAAACACGGTGATTTAGCATTAAATAGTCCAAAAAGGGCAATATCAAAAGGGGGGAACTCAGGATTGTGTGTGGAATAATAAATTAATTGGCTGCATTCTTTCTATCAGGATCTGACAGCTTTTTAGTTTTATGGTGTCCCTTCTCTTAACGGCACGATGCAGCTGTGAAATCCCTTCATTATGGCTTTATTTTGGGTAATCTTGCCCAATTAAGATTTTGTTTGCCTTGCCTGTCGGTAACTCTTCTTTAAGTCTGTTGCCTGCCCAATTAATACTTTTCCATTTTCATTTATTCTCTCACTTATTTTGGTCAATTGAATTGTTTTTGGTATTCTGTAATTTAAGCTACGTACATACAAACACTACTTTGGATCTCTGAATCTGATTGTTAGAGCTTTTCTTTCTTTTTTCTTTAAATAGTTCTGGAGGTAAGAGAACGATTTTCGTGTATATGTTCTGATAATAACTCGTAAATAGGTCCTTTTCGTTCCAGGCAGATGAGAATAAAGCTGTAAGCTGAGCTGTATCCTCTCTAATTGATATCAACTTACTAAGAATGTATTATTAATGAAAGAAAACAACTCCTAATATTACTACACTCTCTGTATTGTATATACTCTCTATAGTTCCAGCCAGGGGAAAGGTTAAACCCAAAAAGAAAGAAAGAAAAAAAAAGAAAAAAAGAAAAAAGAAATCTAAGGCGAGTAGGAAACAACAACACAAGACATTCAAACTTCGAATGGAAAGAGGACTCCTCACTCCGTCTCCTTCACCTCCTCCGCCACCGTGTGATCCTCTCCTTGTTCCCTGTCAATTCTGAACTCCCAATTCATATTCCCCAGCAGCCAGCATCGATCACGCCACTCGCATTCCCGGCTTTGCGATCTGTGAGTTCCCGATTTAATCTTCTTTCCTCCACCGTGATCTGGATCTGAATTCCCCACTCCAGTACCATCCTCCTCGATTTCGCACTCTTTAGGCTAACGGGATCATGATGCCGGAGCCGGAGCTTCAGTCCAACCTCCAGATTCAGAAGACCGCTGGATTCGATAGTTCCAACGCCGGCAATGGCCCTGATTCTGACGCCTCTCACGCGTTCGTCGGTGGCCACACCGCCGCCAATGGGCCTAGATTTGACGCTGATCTCCACGGCGATGTCAACGGGGAGTCGAATTTCGATAATGGAGCTACCGACAGTGTCAAGGATCAACAGAAGCTGCACTCTAAAGGTATGCTCAGTGGCGGAAACGTCACCCCGGATCTCAACGGCGATCTGTATGAGAACGGCCACTCGAAAGCCAATGTTGGAGGCTGTGTTGTTGCAGAAGCTGGTTTTGATCAAGACAAGGAGGGTCATTTGGAAGAGTTAGCCGCTAAGAAAGAATCGCAGGTTGACTTTGGAGAGGACGGATTGTCTACTAATGATGACAGCGGAGGCAAGGATATGCTTTCGCAAGTAATGATTGGACAGACTGAGATTTCAGATACGTCCAGTGGTTCGGCAATTCCATCTGATAAAGCAGATAAGCAAGGCAAACACAGTGGTCTGCATGAGACGGACTTGGAGAGCGAATGCAATGGGAATTCAATTGACCATGACAATGCACATATTGCAACAGAGGCTTCTGTGCCTGTGGAGGATGGCATAGAAGTTAGGGAGTGGAATGTGGAGAGTGAAACCAACTATCACATTGTCGAATCTGATAACATCCACAACAGTGCGGAGACCTCTAGAATCGCTGAAGATGACACAAGGGATGAGGGGCCTGATTTGATGAGCGAAAGCAAAGAGGTACCTGTGGAAGATAGTAATGAGCATGATGGGCAGATTATAACAGAGGCTTCTGCACCTGCTGAGAATAACTCTGAAGCTGGGAACTTGAATCTGGATAGTAAACATTGTGATGGAACTGTAGAGACTAATAAGCATATTATAACACAGGCTTCCATGCCTGCTGAGGACACTGAAGTTGGGAAGTCGAATCTGGAAGTTGAACACTGTGAGGGAATTGTAGAAGCTAATGAGCATATTATAATAGAGGCTTCTGCACCTGCGGAGGATGACAATGAAGTTGGGAAGTTGAATCTGGAAACTGAACACTGTGATGGAATTGTAGAAGCTAATGAGCATATTATAACAGAGGCTGCTGAGGATGACAATGAAGTTGGGAAGTTGAATCTGGAAAGTGACCACTGTGATGGAATTGTAGAAGCTAATGAGCATATTTTAACTGAGGCTTCTGTGCCTGCCGAGGATGACAATGAAGCTGGTAAGTCGAATCTGGAAAGTGAACACTGTGATGGAATTTTAGAAGCTAATGAGCATACTATAACAGAGGCTTCTGCACCTGCTGAGGATGACAATGAAGCCGGTAAGTCGAATCTGGAAAGTGAACAGTACTGTGATGGAATTTTAGAAGCTAATGAGCATACCATAACAGAGGCTTCTGCACCTGCTGAGGATGGATCTGAAGTTGGGAAGTTGAATCTGGAAAGTGAACACTTGGATGGCATTGCAGAAGCTAATGAGCATATTATAACAGAGGCTTCTGCGCCTGCTGAGGACAACAATGAAGTTGGGAAGTTGAGTCCAGAAAGTGAACATTTTGATGACATTGTAGAAGCTAATAAGCATATTATAACAGAGGCTTCTGCACCTACTAGGGATGACACTGAAATTGGGAAGTTGAATCTAGAGAGTGAACACTTTAATGGCATCGTGGAAGCTGATAACGGATATGATAATGTAGATGCTTTTTCTGCTTCTGGAGATGATGGAAGGGTTAGCGGGTTGGATGTGAATGGTGATAGCAAGAATGACATTATGGAAGATGGTAATGAGGATAAAAGAGCGGACTTGGTTCTAGAGAGTGAAAGTAGAGGGAACATTGTAGAAGTTGATGAGGAGCATCAGAGTGTGAAGATGTCTGAGTCCACTGAGGATGGCATTGAAGTGGGGGAGTTGGATGTCCAGAGTGAAAGCATCAATAACATTATAGTTGAGGATAATTATAAAGAAGATGACAAGCGTGAAGGTGCACAGGCTTCCATCTTTGCTGAAGGTGACCATAAATTGGAGAACTTGGTTGTTCGGGATGACAGCATTGAGAACCCTGTAGAAACTGACAAGGAGCATCAAAGTGGAGATTTGTCCAAGTCTGCTGACGACAGTGTCAAAGTAGTTGAGGTGGATGCAAAGAGTGGCAGCGGAGAGTGCAGCATCAGAGATGATAATGATGACACCAGAGATGGGCAGTTGGATGTGGAGATCAGCTTAGCTGAGAATCTGGGCATCCAGAGCAGAGAGAATATTCTAGAAGTCAATGATGGTTCTTTGGACAGCGAGATAGAAGCCACTTGCCAGGATAGTCGTGTCAAGCCAGTTCAAAAGGAAATTTTTGAGCCTGTCAAAGACAGCAGCAAAGAAAATGTTCCACTCACTTCAGAACCTGAAGCTGGAAAGTTTTCTACTATTACCAGCAGAGATACGTTTGTTGCTGAGTTGAATGTTTCTGCTAACAAGAGCAAAGAACACTATGTCCATAATGCTGAACATGGCGTGAACCTGAGCATTCGGTTTGGTAGTTTTGATGCTGAAGACACAGAAAGACAGGAGGTGGAGGGTACTGCAGCCAGGGATCAGAATCCGAGTTCTGAGGAGAGCAAAAATCTGAAATACTATTTGATGAAGATACCGAGAAATGATGATGGAGATTTGAAAGAGCAAATAAGAAAGGCTCAGATCAGAGTTCATGAAACAACCCAGAGTCGAGATGCAATTCAAAGTGAAATCCAAAAGGAAAAGGTGAAAATGTTTCAAAAGACATTGCTCTAGATATTTTAAAAATGTGTTTTTTTTTTCATCTTTTTGGTATAAGAGGTCAATATGGTTATATGTGTACCATATTTCATATGCTCATCAAGATTTTTATCGTTATTAGGCCATTTGCAAGGAGTATCGTGAGAATGCTCATGCTGCGGAAGCACAAGAGAGAGTTGCACGAGGCTTGTATTGGTCAAAACGGCATGAACTAGATTCCCTTCAGTCTGTGATTGACCTTGACGATATTGACTGTAAGGTAAGAACTCCTGTTTTCTTCATGCTTTCAATGGATTCATTTGGTCACTGGTATGATGCCAACCTTTTAATGCACCGTTCACTTTCAGATACGGAACATGGAACACAAGATCCAACATGAGACACTGCCTCTAAAGGAAGAAAAGCTGTTGATTCGAGAAATCAATCGGTTGAAGCAGGAACGTAAGCAGCTTCAATCTCATATGAGTAGGCAAGAGGAGGTTGAGCAAGCTCTGAATGAAGAAGCTCAGGGCGAAGGTTGCCTGCAGGTGGGTGTTGTCCTTATCTCTATAATTTAGACCTAGCTTTGCATCCCCCAGTTCAGTGAAACATAATGTATTATGTTTGATTTTGTGGAGCAAATCTCTCTCACTTTTTCTTAATATTTTTATTTATATTCCATGTTCACAGTCTTTAAGGAAGGAATTAGATGAACTGCGGAATAATCTTCTGAAGGCTGAAGCAGCTGCTAAAGCTGCTAAAAGGAAGTATTCTGATGAGAGCAAAAAGCTGGATAAGTTACGTGAGGACTTCAGTGCCGCAAATGTAATTCGGCAGAATGCATATAAACATTTTCAGAACTTGAAGGAACAGTTACAGGAAAAGGTAAGTCTTGCTGCATGCATGTAGAAGTCTACAATGATTCAGTCTCAGAAAAAAAGGTCAGGTTAGGCAAAGTATCCCGATTCAGATGGATAGTTCCCTTACCTCAGCAACTCACTAACATCAAGGAGGGACCTTTTGCCAGAATCTCAATTTCAATGAAACCTGATATTAAGAGCATGGGATGTATGTGCTTGCCCCCTTGCATGCATGTGTTCTAGGATTATCATTGTACACCTAAGTCCACCTAAGTAGCTAGCTTGCTAGCTAGCAGTTCTCATCTTGTTTATTATGTTCTGTTTTCATCCACTTTCTAGGTCCGGAAAATATTACTATTGTTGTCCCAAAATAAATAGTTGTCACTTTCCAGGTTTTTGTAAAAATTATGAATGTTGGGACACATAAGTATATTATATTATCCTTTTCAAGATTACCCTTGACAAATAACACAATTTCTTTTGAATCCTTCTAAAGCTTGTACACACCTAATTTTTGGATGAAAGGTCCAACAAAACAGTACCTAATAATGCACATTGTATAAGAAAATGATAATTAACTTGGAAGCTTGAAATCTAGTCCAAATTTCCATGTTTCTCCTCTGTTGCCTCCTAACACCTTCACATGTATAAGCTACTTAAGAGGGGTTGACAAAATTTAGAAGTTCTATAAATAATTAAAGGTGACAGACATTTTGGGACGCAAAAAATAGGAAAAGTCACAAACATTTTGGGATGGAGGGAGTATTAATTGAAGTATGCGTGTTGTGCTTCTATGCTGAATCAAGGTCTTGTTTATCATGTTACCTGTTTCTGCAGGCAGACAAGAACAAAGCTAAAGCCATTGTTTTTGTAGCATAGAGAATCTGAACTTTCTGATGTTTCTGCTTGCAGAACAAATATTTCTGGCAGTATAGAGATGATTCAAGGACTGCTCAGGGTTTTGCTTTCAAAAAAGATAAAAAGGCACTCCAGCATCACTGTTTTAGTCAGGTGAGCTCAGGCATTCCATTTGCTACTTGGATTGGAAAATTTGTTAGAATGTTCTCCTTGACAAATCAGCTTTTCAGGTGGAAAGATTTATGAACTTGTGGAATGAAGATGAAGAGTTCCGTAGGGAATATGTCATTTCCAATACGAGACGAACTGCCAGGAGTTTTAGGACCATGGATGGCTGCTCAGCTGGTCCTGGTGAGGAGGTGCCTGTAACCCCTCATTCTATTGATGGAAGGAGCGAGAATAAGGCCATCTCAGCTCTAGAGAAGAAGCCAGAGGAACAAGTGACCACGGGTAGCTGTTCAGTTGTCCCTAGTGAGAAGGGCCCTGTAACTCATGTTGTACATGAGAGAAGAGGTAGGGATAAGTCCATCTCAACTCTAGAGAAGAAACAAGAGAAACACATGGTGCTTGGCCATGTGGAGAAGTCAAATGATATAAATATGGCAGAGACTTCAGAACTAAAGAGTCAACCATCTAAATCTAGAAAGTTGGCTAAGTATGCTCCTCCACATAATGGTGTAGTAAATCCTCTCAGTATAGAGGATGAAATTGAAGAGGCAAGAAAGGTAGAACAAGGGGGAACAATGGAAGAAGAGGAAATGGCCAGGAAAGCTGAGGAAATGAAAAAGGAAGAGGAAGCAGTTAGATTGAAGGAGCTGCGTAGGTTGGAGGAGCAGACCAAGGCCAGAGAGGCAATGGAAAGGAAAAAACGTCTGGCAGAAAAGGCACAAGCCCGTGCTGCACTAAAAGCCCAGAAGGAAGCAGAGCAGAGAGAGAAGGTGAGTTCAATGATTATCAGCGTAATTATACCTGCCCATGACATTTCTGTACTGTATTCATTTGCTGCACTGTTACCTATGCAGGAAAGAGAAAAGAAGCAAAGGAAGAAGGAACAATTGAAGGCAACAGCAGCAGATGCTACAAGTGTTAAAGATCAGCAGGAAATCTGTCCCACTGAGAATACTATGACAGAGATGAATCATGAATCTGAAACCTTGGAGAAACCTAGTAAGAGGTCCCAAAAGGCTTCACATTTCACAAAGCAGACCAAGACAAACTCTATCCCACCTCCTCTTCGTAATCGCAGAAGGAGAAAGATGCAACCATGGATCTGGGCCCTTGTGATTCTTCTCCTGGCATTGTTTTTGCTGTGGCAGGTCGCCTTTACTTGGGCTGCATATGTTTAATATGTAAATAGATATTTAGAGACGTGCATTCTACAAGATTGAGGAGTCCCCATACATGAAGGCAAGTTAATCATCCATTCATTATTTTTTCTCCTTAGGTAGTAAATTAGTTTGATTATATACTCCTATAATAGTTCTGATCCATACATGGTTGATGGGTGTTTGTCATAATTTTTTGTTCTGTTCTTTTTGGTGCTGTAACATGCAAGGATGAGCATAGAATACTCTGGTATTTACTTGAAGTTGGTATGGCGCATACGTATAAAGTGAATAATGCATTTCATATGCTATAATCTTCTTTATGTTTCCTGGTGTTATACAGATAATGAATGAAGGCTGTTAGATGGCTTCATGTGCAATTTTTTATGAGATCGTTTACCGTGACCCATCTTGTTGTCTAGCCATCAATTCTGTCTTACTTGCCTTTCAAGTATTTGAGGATAAGGATACTGGGCTAGCTCTCCAAAAGAAAAGTAGTTTATTTTGTCTTTGCCATGGAGATCCTAAATTAAGATCTTAACGAGAGATGCGATAGCTAGAGGAAGCTTGCAATCGCTTCTATTCAATAGAAATTTAATAGAAGTTTAACATGCTACTGTTGTAGATTTCAGAGGTTGGGACGAGCTAGCAAATTTTGAAAAGATTTTCAAGTGGAAAAGTCCAAACAAGACTTTGAACCGAGTGGGAGGAAGCGCGGCGATGCCACTCCCCGTCGTGAAGTTGGGTTGAACGGGGAAGTCGTTGACTACTGCCTGATCTCCAAAAGTCCAAGTCCATAAACAAACATGATACCCCACTTTTTAAGCCATTCCTCTCAGTCCTTTCCTCGTCAGTTTCTCGATTAATTATTCACTGGCCATGGCCGTCTCCCGATCTCTGTCGGTGGCCCCTCCGTGTGAGCTGCTTCTTTTCTTGGTAGCCTTGGCTGGAGCAGCTGTTGCCCAGCAACCATACGTCAGAAACCGGCAGCTGGCCTGCGAGAATCCGGCCAACGACAACAACATCACCCGCGGCTTTCTCTGCAACGGCGCCCGCACATCCTGCCAGTCCTACATCACCTTCCGATCCCATCCTCCTTACTACGCATCCGCCGCTGCCATCGCATCCCTGCTCGGCTCTCAGCCAGCCGCCATTGCCTCCGTCAACGGCCTCGCTTCCGCTGATGTCAATATCCCGGCCGACACCCCTGTCGTCGTTCCCGTCAATTGCTCCTGCTCCAACATTTACTACCAGCACAACACCTCCTACACCATCCGGACCTCTAACGAAACTTACTTTCTCATCTCCAATGACACTTACCAAGGCCTTACCACTTGCCAGGCCATGGAGGCCCAGAACTCCATCAACTTTCGGGATCTTTTGGTGGGCGATCGCCTGCTTGTACCTCTTCGATGCGCTTGCGCCACTTCCGGCCAGGTCGCCGCCGGCACCAATTACCTGTTAACCTACATAGTGACCTGGGGCGACACCATCTCGTCCATTGCGCAGACCTTCGGTTCCGATCAGCAGCGCCTGCTTGAAGCTAATCAGCTCTCTGCAAGTGACATAATATTCCCGTTCACGCCTCTTCTTGTTCCCCTTTCCTCTGAGCTCACTAGGGTCGAATTCCCGCCACCTTCCCCGCCGCCGCCGCCACCGCCGCCGCCGATCCCCACAGGAGGATCCAAATCCTCCGATAACAAAAGCGTATTTGTGGGTGTGGGTGTAGCGGCTGCGGTTCTTCTCATCCTAGGTGTCTCCGGCGGCTATCTCCTTTGGTCCCGCAGACGCAAGCCCAAATCGCCGGTCCCTGTTTCTCACAAAAGCGAAAAGGATTTCGTTGACAAGTCAAATTCAAAGTCGTGGTCTCTCTCAGGTTCTGCTCCTGTCCTACGGTATGCTATTGAATCGCTCACCATCTACAAGTTCGACGACTTGCAAGCGGCCACTAGAAATTTCAGCGAATCTAACCGAATCAAGGGCTCGGTCTACCGGGGTTCGTTCAACGGCGATGATGCTGCTGTGAAGGTGGTGAAAGGGGATATCTCCGATGAGATCAATCTGTTGAAGATGATCAATCACACCAACATTGTTCGCCTCTCCGGTTTCTGTCTACACCAAGGTAGCTCGTACCTTGTTTATGAGTATACTGAGAATGGCTCTGTCACCGACTGGCTTCAACCCACCGGCAAGGACAAAACTTCGGATGTTATTTTGTCTTGGAAGCAGAGGGTTCAGATCGCATATGATGCAGCGGATGCACTGAATTACCTGCACCACTACATTACTCCACCGTATGTCCACAAGAACCTGAAGTCCAGCAACGTACTCTTGGATGCCAATTTCAGGGCCAAGATTGCCAACTTCGGATTAGCAAGAACTATGCACGATGACAACGGCATGCAGCTGACCAGACACGTTATTGGTACACAAGGCTATCTGGCACCTGAGTACATCGAAGATGGAGTGATCTCACCGAAGTTGGATGTTTTCGCTTTTGGGGTTGTCATGCTGGAGCTTTTGTCCGGCAGAGAAGCGGCTGTGGATGCTAAGAATGCTGGAGAGGAGTTGCTGTATGTCACCATAAGAGGGGTGCTTGAAGGGGACAATGTTAGGGAGAAGCTCCAGAGCTTCATAGATCCTGCTTTGGGGAGTGAGTACCCTTTGGAGTTGGCCTTCTCTGTGGCTCAACTTGCAAACAACTGCGTGGCCCACGATCTGAATGCCCGACCCTCTATGTCCGAAGTGCAAATGATGCTCTCCAAGGTCCTTTCATCCTCGCTTGACTGGGATCCATCTGATGAGTTCGACCGCTCCATCTCTCTCAGCAGTAGCCGGTAGTGCAGCCGAGGTATTTGCCTGTTCCAAACTTCTATTGATGAAGGTTACCATGAAATGCAAAGTAGTATGCTAGGTTAAGACTGGAGAAGGGAACATGTGGACAGGGCAAGTTTTCTTGCATGGCAAGTCGATGAGATTGTTTTATATAGCCTGAAAATAAATTACAACTATTGGTGTATAGGCACCCAGAGTGATATATTTAGCTGTTCATCTACCACAACAGATTTGGGCCTTACGAAAATACGTAGTTTGTATTATCCGATAGGTTTCTGTATCCACTCAGGAGTGAAAGAGAACGTATACTATTGCTGTTGATCAGTTGATTCTACTACGTGAGAAAAAAATCTCAAACGTGCTGATTCTTCTATAATTGTGAAAGTACCGTAGAATCATCTCTGTTTTGCCAGCCAGCCAGCCAAGGATGACAACTTTGAGCTTTGAGCTGACCAATGGATGCCTTTGTCGGTCCGTCTCTTGGCATATACTTAATAGCCTCCCAAATTTCATGCTTGCCCCGCGATATCTGCTTAGCAAAGTATGGAAGGATTTTTCGTAGGGAAAGTTACAAAAACCCCCCTGTGGTTTGATCAAACCTATAGTTTGCCCCCTCTATTTTGAGAAACCTACACTTTTTCCCCTATGTTTTTTATACTGCCTGATAACAACTTCTGAAACTATATTTAAACTCTATGATAATCATCTTCCAGTAATTTCAATCTGTTCAGTATTTTTTTTATAGCTAATAGACATTTTAAACTATCAGTTTTTCCTTTCTGTAAATATACTTTTCCACCTGTAATTATATATTAGTATTTTTTAAAGGTTGGTTTACTATGAAAAAAATATCAAAAATCTTGAAATTACTAGAGCATTATTACCATACAGTTTAAATACAGTTTCAGAAGTTGTTATCGGGAAGCATAAAAAATATAGGGGACAAAGTGTAGGTTTCTCAAAATAGAGGGGGCAAACTGTAGGTTTGACCAAACCACAGGGGGGTTTTTGTAACTTTCCCTTTTTCGTATGGTCATCATTTTTTAGTGTAACACGGATGAAATAATTTGGAAATTGCATAGATTATGTTATACGCAATCGCTGAAAATTAATCATATTGAAGGGGACAATGAGTACCCTTTGGAGACTTGGAGTTGGCCTCCTCTATGGCTCCTCTTGCAAGAAACTACGTGCCGCAGGGTCTGGATGCCCGATCCTCCATGTCTCAAGTGCAAATGATGCTCTCCAACATCCTCTCACCTGGTCCGATGAGTTTGAGCGCTCCTTGACATGGAGCTGTATAAGGTAGAGCAGCAGGGACATTTCGCTTGTTCAACGCTACTATTAATAGCCTATACATCTGGTTAAGGGTACCTGAACTGCGAAGTTACACTCCACGTTAAGATTTCAGAACCAGAACCAGTGTGAGGGAACGAGTTTCTTGCGTCTTAAGCCCAAGAGATTGTTCTCCTCCATGACCTCAAGTTGAATTGGTGCAATTACAATTGGTAAAATATGGGGGCCTTAAGTGATACGTTAAGCTGCTTTATCCACTAAAAAACTTGTCTGAGCCTTTGGAAGGCTGGACTCGTCTGAAAACTTGTACCAAGTTTTTTTAACATCAGATAGGTTTCCTATCTCTGATTAATTACCAGAAGTGTCATGACCTTTCATTTTCCAACAATCAACTCTCTTCACCCAAATTAAGTTAAGACTAGAAATGCATAATTATAAAATTAAACAAAAAAAAAATAGAAAATTGAGGTCTTCGAGGATGCAAATGAAAATTCAAGAGCACAAGAGATGAACAAGCATAACCTCCACATCTTTCAAGAGAATTAGCATTTGATCAGTTTATTACCTTATTACACGAGATAAACAATCTCAAACGATCTAGTTTCCTGTACAACTACAAAGAATACTGAAGCTTACAACCAAAAACATTTTTGTGCCTCGTATATAGTCTATACAGGTGAATCTCCATGACATGCATTATTTGACCGACAAAAAGAGAATGCAGATCAGTTGTGTATCTTATACTGACTAAACATCCAGAGGACAAGAGGACCCTCATCTCTCTTTTGCCAGCCCACCATGGATGACGTACCGGAACATTGAGCATTGGGCTGACCAGTGGATGCCTTTATCAGTCCAACTCTTGACACAATCTTTTCTGGTTTCTTCTGGTATACACTCAGTCACCATGCCCCATATCTCATGCTCGTCTAGCGACATATCCTTTGCAAAGTAATAAAGGATCTTCGGTAAAATGACCCTATCTTTCTTGATGCACACACTTGCTCGGATGTACTCTTCTTTAGCAATCTTAAGGTCGTGGAATATATTCTCAGCTCTGTAAATCCGTACCTAAGTCAAAATAAAATTGCTACAGATAAGGCAATGCTGAAAATGAAAAGCATACAAGAACAAATCAGAGCCTTACCACAGGGTCAGAGTATGCCCCTGAACAGATTGCAAAATGAACTAGCGGCTCAGGGTATTCCAGTGCATATTCATGTTTCACACTTGCTCTTTTATACTTTTTCCCAGGAGAAAACAGTGTTTGGAGCCTCTGCAAGTGAAGAGGAATCAACATGTTTACTTAGACTGAAGCTTTTCACCTGACAGAAAAAATATCTGCCCTTTTTCTTTTCAAAGAAGAAACTTGACCTGCTTTTCCTAGTTCTTCATTATTTGAAGTATTATGACATAATGATCTGACCGGTTGTACCATGGCTACTTCTAAATTATGCTCATAACTGAGGTACCTTACAAAGTGTGCTTTCTTATGTATTCATTCACAAGGGTTCTAACCGTTACCAAAGAAAACCAAAATAATTGAATATAAAGCCTTAAAACTGTTCAATGCAGGACGCATCACCCAAATATCCACTTATTTGACAACAAGACTTTCTGTCTCAACCATCTCAGAAGATAGGGTAAGTACTTTATGCTAACAATACATAAGGGTGCGGTAATGCAGGGTGGTGGCAGGTATATTGGCAGCCAGTTAACTAGATGGATTTGAGACCTGTCTAGGAGGAAATATCAAACCAATGATCGCAATCTCAGGTTAAAATAGCCAAATGAAACCTGGAATCCCTCAAAGTTGGTATCAAGCATTTAAATTGAATATAGTACACAGACATCTGCACAAAATCCATGTAATAAAAATATATGACTTTCAGCTACTGAGACATACCGGAGTTGAGACATGTGGCCGGATTCCTAAAATGGAGCTTTGTATCATGTAAGCATCTATGCAATGTCCACCCACATTATAGGATGCCTGGTAGGATGGATTCCTAATTGAGTAAAAAACTATGATGAACATAGCTCAAAAGTAATCTAGTTTTTTTTACCTTCAAAACTGTGCTATGGTCTGCACGATTCTGAGTCCCGTATGCTAAATAAGCCTACATAAGCCCACCAGTCATTCATACATTCCATAAAATAAAATAGCCTTCTGTAGAATAAACTCAGTAGTAAAGGTTTCTTTTGCAAAGAGAAGAACTCATCCCCAGTTGTTACACAGGGACCGGGTACAACAGCTAACCACATACCTATTGTGTTTTGTGAATGTTCAGTGCCAATAGAAGCTGCTTGAATCCATGTTTTAAGAAGAACTCTAAAGCCATATAGAGAAGTTTCTGTTTTACATTTAACCAAAAGGAAATGGATTTAAGATAACACGTACATGCATCACCAGTGCATTGTGAATATTGATCCAGAAAGCAAGCTTCTCTTCACGCTTCAGCCTTCTTGGGTCAACCGTCTCAAGCTTCTGGACCATTGACCTGTAAAAGATCGAGTGGAGAAATTCTTCAACGAGGATGCAGAATATATATGTCACAGACTCAGAAAGGAAAACTTCAGTCAACAAATATCCCACTAAGGAAACAAAAGTTATCAATGAAAGCATCAACTTAGAACGGGAGCAGGGTAAGGCATTGGAGTTCAGGTTGTTAAACAAATTAATATCTTAAAGACAAGCGGACAACCTTAAACTTTGCAGCATTTGAGTGGCATAATTGAAGCTATCACCATCCACATGTATTCTCAGTATCTCGGTTGTGTCAGAAAGTAGATCGCTTGCTACTCTCATGCCTTTCAGTTGGTTACTTGCTGCCAGTTCCTCGTTGCATGGACTCCAGTTATCATGAGGATTCTTAGAAGAAAATATAGTGGAGGAGGAAAAGGATGAAGAAGGAGAAGCAGGCCAGGCTGACTGTCCATGAGGGGCATTAGCTAGTTTGCAATATACAGAAGATATGCACCTAAATATTTCTTCAGAAAGTCTATCTGGAGTATAGATGTTGTCATCAACAAGAGAAGCACCAAAGTGATCAGCAAGGCTGCGGTGATTGGAAGAATAACTTCTCTTCTCCTGCAAATATTTAAGGTGGATTCAGTACCCCTGGCAATTTATAGCCGATAGAACAGATTTGTGGCAGCAGAAAATCAAACAGTATGAACAATAAAGAAATACAATGGGCATCAATCCATGCTTACCTTAGCGTATGTTTCTTTGCTAAAACTGGAGGAGCTACTGCAGCTACCGGAAATGGACAAATCATTTGCAGGAGAAGGTTGATCATGATGTTCAAAACCAAGCTTGTTGCACTTATGAGGCACCTTAACATTGGCTACAGGTGAAGGCCTTGATTTTGTCTTGTATTGGGAGTGGTTTGATGGACTATTTGCTACACTTGGAAGTTGCTCCAGAAAAGCTGTTCGATATAGGGAGAGAAGATAACGCTCCAAACGTAGAATTTCAATCTCAAGAGTGACAATTTCCTCCTCCAGTTCCAAACTTGACTACAGCCATGCAGTAGATAGGGTCAGGAAGTCGAACAAAGTTAGAAATGATTAGAACATGTTTGCTAGCAGTGAATACTTGAGTTCGAGCAAACACTTGATTCCATTTAAGTTTTTGAAAATGGACAAGGACCATATAAACCAACTCAACTCATCAATATGTCGTGATATTTTTCAATTTAAGTCGAAAAAACATATGATGATGACGGTTTCAATTGCTTCTGCACTTTGCTGTTGCATGAACTTGTAGTTAACTTCAAACAGTTAAATTGACACAAAGAACTCCATGCCACTGACGTCAACGTAGTAGGGATTAAGTTTCAGTATGATGATGAAGCTATCCAAAATGGCAGGAATATTACAAGACAATTAAGTGCTGATATAGTTGAATGATCACCGGCGCTAGTTTCCATAATCAACAATAAAATTGTATCTGTTGGGTGTGAGAGCTCTAGCATTGGTATGTTTGGTAGATAAGTCGGAACTGAACTGATAACAACAAAGTAGGAAGGTACTTACAGGATAAGAGAAGGAAGAAGGCCTTGGCAATCCATTGCAAAGAGTTCTGCAAACAAAAGCAAAAGGTTAGTGGCCAGAAAGGAATGAAGTAGCATAATATTAGCCACCCAAACTCAATTAGCGAAATTTGATCCAACCTTGAGGGTGTGAGAGGAGCAGGAGATGAGCAAGCAGTGTAGGAGAAGGAGCGGGAGTTCCTGCCGGGCATCTTTTTTGATGGAAGAGATTAACTGTTTCTAATGATCTGAGCTGGGAATGAAGAGGACAGGCAGAACAGAGCACAAGAACGAACAAGAGTCCGTGAGATCACAGTTGGTGAAGCTGTTTGAGAAAGACATCTAAAATTAAAAACCTGACCCACAAAGGCAAAGCAGTAGGAGGAAGAGATAAAGAGTTGTGGCACCTAAACCAATATACTAAGTATTAGTCTAATAAATCAAATGAAGCCAAGACAGAGATAATATTACAGGTAGAAAATTATAACTTTATAAGAGCAGCTAGCTACAGATAGATGGGGAAGACCATCCATCTGCTTGATTTGATTAGAGGCATTGGCAATACCATGAGCCAGTGAAAGTGTCGGTGCAACAAAACCATAAGACCAAACTTGCCGCAAACAAGAAGAGCACATAAAGAGTGACACTGATCGACACCGTTGACCAGAAACTGAAACTAGTCAAGAAGAAGAAGAAGAAGAAGAAGAAATGGGATGCCCAGTAGTAAACTACAATAAGATCTGAGCTATTATGATACAAGAAGCTGGCGATATTAATAATGAGGCCAGCTGCAGTAGCTGTAACCCGTCCCCTCCCCTCCCCCGATGTGGAATGATTAATAATCTTCACCCTTCACAATTTCACTCTTTTTCTTTTACGGTACGTTATAACGATCAAGGCAGAGACCGGCCGACCGTGTAATAAAATGGAGCATTAATAGACATCTCGATAAGGTGAAAAATTAACAAACGCTTTAAGATTAATGGATTTGAAGTTTGTTTAAGGTTGTTTATATTCTTCTTAACCCAAAATTAACAAAAAAATATCAAATTTGATACACATCTACACCCAACTCATTTTAACACTTACATGCATCTGTATTCAAAACTTGGTTGTAAGTGCATTTATCTTTAGATTCTTTTAGTGAAAACAAAAAAGAATTGAAAGTGTCAATCGCATTACTTTGCTAATAACAGATAGACAAAAACAAAACTGGATTTTCACTATTTAATCAATTCCTGCCACAGTGAATTTTAGACGATTTTGAGTAAAATTTCAAGTATATTTAGCAAAATTACATATTTCATGTAAATGAGTTCAACAATCATGTGCACGGTGTGATTGCACAAATTAAATTTAAAAATAGGTTATGGACGCAAATTCTACTCTAATTTTTAGAAACACAATGTACAGCTCTATACATCATTATGCCTAATAAAATGAGAATGATCATCAAGGAAGGAGGAAATGGAGAAGAAGGGAGGCCTGGATGATTGATTAGTTTAGAGTTAGGGGTAGGTGAAGGAAGTAAAACAGTGATGATTAGGACCACACAACAGAATACAATTAATAGGAGGAGGAGGAGGTAGGAGATTGCAGTTGCAGGTTTGGAGGGGATTCGTTACATTTGTGTTGGTAAACAAAATTAAATTGGGATTCCTCATGCCAACCTCCCGCTCCATTCATCATTCACCTCCCGCTCTCACCATTTCCGTAATCCTTCCAATTCTTGTCATCTTCGGAGCCCCACCTGCATCCAGCAACCATAAATTGCCTCGGGACTTGTTTGCCTCAATAGGTTTTAATTTAAAATCACAATTTATTGTACTAGTAAACATTATATTTCTAATATATACTTCTTCCTGTCACAACATATTCTATTTTGTAGTGTTTCAAATTTCTGTAACTTTTATATATTTAGTAAATTACCGTACTAGCTATTAAATTATCATTTAAATATTTACTTTTTTTAAATTTCTTAATTTACATGTAAAAAATTAAAGGTAAAAATGGAAACAACATATAAAAGTAGTACTTCATCATAAAAAAAAAATATTATGAACCATTTCCCTTTTTTTGATCTGTTCTCAAAGGATGAACCATTTTTTTTTGTTAGTAATTCTCTTATACTCAACTTCTTATTTTGCTATTAATCATAAATCCCAAATTGTGTAACTCTAACCCCAGCCCCATCGCTACCAATCCCATCCCTGTTAACTGTAGTGAAACCTTAACCAATTCTCTCCCGTCTTCACATCTCGAAAATTGTCCAAAACGCATAAATTTGCACTTGCCTAAAATGCGCACGGGTCAAATGGTTTAACTTATGTTAACTTAATTTAAAATAACTTATTTTATTTTTATATTTATATTTAGGTTTTAAAATTAATTTTAATTTAAATAAAATATTATACAACTGTAATAATTTATTCAAAATAACAATTTTTATAATGTTATTAAATTTTTATAAATTTTTTTTAGTGTCTAAAAAATATTAAAAATTTAATAATATCATAAAAACATTACAATTAATGAATTATTACACCTAAATAATATAACTTTCATATGACGTTGTTCCAGGCAAATAAAAATATAAAAAAAAAGAAATTTTAAATTAAGTTAATTTAAGTTAAAATGAATTGACCATATCTTAAAATAGAAGGGATGAAGTAATAACTTTAGTTTGATACATAATTATATTATAAGCTTTTAAGATTAAGAGAAAGAGAGCAATTGCATAATTTTCCAATAGCTTTTAAACTTATGTTCTCACTTCTCAGGTTCTTCCGAGCTGCATGAAAGATTTATCGCTAGGACCAAATTTCAGTGTCCTACTTTTAGCTGGATCGGGGAGAACTTAAAAGCCTGGAACTCAAGGTGACCGTAGAACATAGGTGACCTTGGACCAATCGAGGGTCACCCTGACCTTAGCGTATTTGATTGATCGATACTGAAGTTGATGGCGACACTTAAACGGGAGGTCAACCTGGCATGACCATTATTCACAGCCATCTCACCTCAAGGTGCTCGTGCTCCTATTAGTTGCAAAAGCCAAACTGACCTATTAATATGACTTCTTTTGTTTCTCTTTTTCCCATTTGGCTAGGTGGACTTTGTTTATCTCGATCCATTACTTAGCTTTCAGTCCATGGCCATCCAATCCAAATTAAAGTGGGTTCTGTTCGACCCAATCCAACGACTAGCTCAATCGGTCCAAATGTATTCCATAAAATTTTCTTTTTTTCTTTAGACAAATAACCTTTTTCTAGAAGGAATACAGTTTTGTTCGTCAAGAATGAAGAGTCGATCTTCAGCGTGGGATGACAGAACAGACCGGAGCGTCGCAGGCTGAGACCACTACCAGCTCTCCCTCTCTCATCGCTCATCTCTCGTTACGGCCGGCCTCACGACCTTAGAAGCCTCAGTCGTCCCTTCTCCTCCGCCGCTCAGGCAGCATAGTCCCACCTACCCACCGCCAGCCCCATGTCGCCAATACAGAGGATCACCAAACAGTCGCGACGCACCGACCAAAGCCTGAGGTAACTTTTGTTTCTTTATACTGGTTAAAATATGATATGGATTAATATTATTATGGCCTACCAAAGCGATTTACCACTACTAAAAAAAATTTATTTTTCTAACAGTCAGACCATTGGTAATTACTAACCCATTAAACTGTTGGTAAAAAAAATTAATATGTACCAATAGTCAAACACATTGGTAATTTACGTAATTTTTAATAGACAAATTATTAACAGTCAGACTGTTGGTGAATTACCAACGTATTAAACCGCTGATAAGTTTACTAATACATTTGGTCATTAGTAAATTTTCTATTTATTTTACCAGCGGCTAATTTACCAATGTGTTTGACCATTGGTTAATTTGTATTTTTTTTTACTAATGGACTAACGCATTGGTAATTTACCCGTTGGATATTATTATTATTATTATTATTATTATTATTATTATTATTATTATTATTATTATGTTCATAAATATATAATATATCATCTAATATAGTATAGCATCTACTATACATACATACATACATATAATATTTCTATATAGAGTAGATGACGTGTGTGTGTATATACATATATATGATACATATTATGGTACAATATGGTACTAATTTATGATACATTATATTAGATATTAATGTATACACACACACACACACACATATGTATATAGTAGTTGCTATACCATGTTAGATGATATATTATATATTATGAAACATTATAATATATGGCAATATAATATAATAATAATAATAATAATAATAATAATATAATAATAATAATAATAATAATAACATACATATTATATTATCTAATATGTTGTATCATATGTATATAGTGAAATTTAAAATACTATCAATAATATAATAATTACTCAAAGCACAAAGTTTAAATAATAGTTATTATAATACCAATATAATGAGTATCAAATTGATTAATTGACAAATTATGATGTTTGCAAGTCAATTGGTTCACTTTTTTTAATTGAAGAATTAATGATAAATAAATTTTTTTATTTTTGTAACTCTTTAGTTGTAATATGTTTTTAACTGTTTCTACAATTCCTCAAAAAAAGTGTTTCTATAAAATACTATCAATATACATAAATATGTTACAAACATATTAGATGCTACATATGATACATTATATTAGATGATATAGTATATGTTATGATACGTAATGATACATATTATATTAAAAGCCCATATGTGTGTATTAGTGTGTGTGTGTGTGTAAAAGCCCATAAAGCTAAAAAAACCCACAACCCTAATCTAACCCATATAAATACACTAACCTCCCTCCCATCTCCCATTTACCCTTCTCTTTTGCCACCTCTCACCTTCCCTCCCTCTTTGCTCTCACTTGTCTCTCCTCCCTCTACGTCGCTCGTCCCTCTCTCCTTCCCATCCTTCTCTGCTTTCACTCATCCCTCTCGCCCTAGCCTCCTCGTGTTGCCAGATCTCCTCTTTCCTCCTCGCCTCACCAATGCCTTGCTGCCTCGCCTACCCGTCTTAGCTCCCCACCTCACCTCCCTAGCTCCCCTACCGTGACGGGTCTCCTGTTTTCCGTTTCAATTTCCATTTAAATTTTTGTTTTGATTTTCCGTTTCAATTTTTTGTTTAATTTGATATTTGATTTTGTAGATTTAGTTATGTGTTTTGTGTATGAACTTGTAGATCCGGTTGTGTGCTTTTGATTTTGTAGATTTGGTTGTTTGATTATAGATTAGGTTTTAACTTTGTGAATTTTTATATATTTTTTGTTTGATTTTTGAATTTTTGTGATTTTTTTTACTTTTTCTGAATTTGGGTGAATTTTTACTTTTTTACTAATTTAGGTCAATTAATATGAAATTGTGTGAATTTATTTAAATTTTGTGAATTTTTGGTTAATACTTGTGGTATATTTCATTTTATGAGTTTTAGAATTTATTCTGAATTTTCTTATTTTTTTGAATTTTTAAATTTTTATTAGTTTTAGTAAACTATTTATTAATTTTTGTTAATTTCTTGGTACTAATAAAATCTTTGTTATATACTATTATTAAGTATAATTTTACGTCAATATAACACATAATTGTAGTAAATATAACATATAATTTTAGCAATGTTTAACTAATTAATTTCTCAGTTTCATTAATATTAATTTTTAATTTTTCATACATTAATTTAGTTAAATTTAATGGAAATTTTAATATTAATTAACTTAATTTTTTTTGCATAATTTTTTTTAAAAAATGGTAGTTTCCAATGGCTCCACATTAGAAACTACTTTATTTTTTTAAAAAATATTTTAAATGTTTACCAATGGTCTAGCATGTTAAAAATATTATCAATAGCCAACCACGTTAATATTTACCAGTGGCTTAAACCATTGGTAACGGTTTAAGCTATTGATAATTTACCAACGGTTTAAAATATCTGTAAATACCAACGTGTTTGGTTGTTGATAAATGTTAAACTGTTGGTAAAAGACATGTGAACTTAGACCGTTGGTAATTTTCAAACGGCTAACCGTTAGAAATTACCAATAGCTTTATATTAAACCGTTGGCAAAAAAAATTTTAACGCATTCATTACTAGCGGCTTACTACCAACGATTATGTGTTGGCAATTTCAAAATTACTAACATGTTGCCATTGGTAAATGTTATTTTTTTAGTAGTGTACAATTTTACATAGCCCTAATTACCTATTATACCCTTAAACTATCTGGATTTGGACACTTTGCTCCTACAACTTCCAACAGGCGCACTTTAATCTCTAAAATATTATGACTCTGACAATTTCATACTTGTACTTGGTAACTCAATTACATTAAACATTTTCTTTTACTTATGTAACAGGATTGTCATCTAATTGTATGATTTAAAATTTCAGACTTACAGTTACACAAAATTATAAATTTGGGATTCAAATTGTAATTATAAATAGCTATCTAAGTTTTTTATTTCAAACATTTGTACCCAATACTGTGGTTCTCACCATCCAAGCTCCAATCATCTTACCCCTTGCAATGCTAGCACCACCATACGCACCACCTCCTCCACAGCACCTCCATCACCTTCTTCTCTTCCCCTTTGTCACAACCTCCCCATGAATTGACATACTTTCACCCTTTTCCCTCCAGTTGTCCTATCACCAACACCATCATAAGCCATCTCTAACTCCTTTGTTGCTTCCACCACTGCAACCATTGCCTTTGGCTAGACTATTAAGCAATGGTTTCTTTCCTTCAAAAATAGTGCCACCAATATTTTGTGGTAGCTTTGCACTCACTTGGATTTTTTAAATTCAAAATGATCAATTGCATCAATTCAAGCAGGTAAGTCAGTACGGATGGTTGGGTTCTAGACAACTCAAGACACTGAAGGTCCATAATGATCTAATTAGAACCCATGGTGAGTTGCAACTGAGTCATGTGGAATAGTTGGCGTAATCAATTGAACCCGGGCTCAGATTCCATTGCCAGTGAATTAGGAAAGTGGGTATTGGGAATTTCCATTTGGTGAAGCTGTGGGATGCTAATAAAGATTAAAAGGTGTGTGATGACTTCAAATAATTTGAACATATTTTCATAGGAGGAGGTAGAGGAGGAAGCAGAAAAAGCAAGGCAGGGAAGTGTAGGAAGGGTAGGATGGGGCGGGAGTAGTGAGGTTGAGGGTGTATCGGGTACAATTGCAAAAGAAGGCGTATGAAAAGAGTGGAAAACGTATTTTTCAAAACATGGAAGGTATCGAGCCACATTTGATATTGTTTATTTTTTGCTTTACAGGTGGTTAAAGAAATTTGAACTCAAGCTAAGGTCTGTGCCATTGTCTTTTGGACCAACTAAACTCAACTTACGGGACCTGATTACTAAGCAAAAAGTAAACAACATCAAATGTGACTTGATGCTTTCGAGGTTTTGAAAAATATGCTTATGGCCCTCTATTATTTACAAAGTATCATAAATATCATTATTAATACTTGTGAAGATGTTGTTAAGTAACAAAAAAAATGCTCATAGAATTTCAAGAGACAATAAAGAACTTAAATTGCGATATATGAATAAAACAACCTCCTACGGGTGTAAACGAGTTGAGCATTTAACGAGTCGTTCAAGCTCGAGTATGACTCAAGCCTAACAAATTATTTCTTATTTTACCAAGTTGAGCTTTGAGTTCGAAGTGTTTGAGTTTGAGCTCGATCAAGCATATTGACCTTTAACAATTATATTAAACCAAAGTTTTGATTAAAAAAAATAGAGTTATTACACATAAGTCACCTTAAATTTAGGTCATAATTACATTTGATCCCTTAAAGTTTTTAAAGTTATGATTTGTCTCTAATGTTATCAGGCCTAGCAAACATATCAAGCCAAGTTCGAGCTTCTATAGAACCGAGGTCAACCTCACAAAATACTTTATTTCAAGAAAAATTATTTTAAGAATTACATTTTAAACCTCTTAAAAATGTAAAATTTTGATAAATTCAATAATAATCATTTTATATGATAATAATGCACAATAATACATCTAATTTAATTTAAAACAAACAGACTTTGAAGAACAATCTTAAAAAAAAAAAAATACTCACACGAAGACCTTGAAATTAGTGTATCGCAATTTGATTCAATGTAGAAAAATAATGGCCTTTATTATTTTTTTTGCAACTCTTTCAGCAAGCTTAGTATTAAAAAGTAAAAAAGGAAAAAGGAAAAAAAACTTCCCTGTTGTTTATCCCGACCTACATTTATCACCCTATATATTAAAAAAGATACATTTATCCCCTGCTTTTGCTAATTTTTCCAGTTCATCAATTGAGAGAAAAAAGGGAAAATGCATAACATACCACTCTACCTTTTTTTGAGCCTCTAACAACATTAGTATCTTCTCCATTCCAATTATTTCACCTAACTTGATTTGATCCATCAATCACCTAAATCAACAACAGCGCAGCTTTGGCTGCTACCCTACCTCTACCATTGCTGCCTTTTTCTGTTTACTTTCACTTGTGGTTAATCCATTATTTCTATTTTTCTCTCATCTTACTTTATTCCTCACTCTTCCATGTTCGATCTTTGAGTCTAACTTTCATCATTTGAATGGTTTTTCCCTCCATCCACTTGTCTCGATAACTTCATCTTCATTTCTGAGGTTGTCATATTCAAGCTAACAAGTGGCTGAACCCCTTATTGGCTCTTTAGTATCCGAAGTCATTCTCGCCCAAACAGCTGAATCAAATACGACCTTCCATAAAATCTAGCTTAAATATATATAACTAACAAATTTAACCCCGTAAATCACAAGAAAGCTGGAAATAAAATGAAATAGATGCATATGGAGTTTCTTCTAAGCTTTGGTGGCTCAAAATCTGCCGACACTTTAAGGAGCATCTTAAGGCAAATTACCAGCCAAATTGCATGCAATTTGTTCCACAATGACATGTGCATTCCTAAAGCATGAAGGTAATGGATAAGATATGGAAGCCCGCCATCGCATTGTGTCAGTGCGATGTGATAATGGACGCCGCTGTGCCAGAGGATGAGAGGGTGATGTGATGTAGCAATGATGAAGCGAGTTGAGTAAAGAAGACAACAAACTGGATAATGAGGTCTAGTAGGGATTTGGGAATTGAGAATTAAGAATTTGGAGATTGAATGTATAATTGGCTGCACAAAACACAACTGAGATGGTACAAACTCGGTTTCCATTCTTTTTGATATGTGCCTCACTATCCCCCATCTTTATATTTTTCCACTATATTTTGAGAGCAAAATGCACACTTAGCCATTAACTTTTGACAAAATCACTACCCTATATCTATAGTTTTTCAAAATTTCCAAGGGGTAGCCGCCACCCTCTAGCCCTTGGTAGCTACGCCATTGAAGCCAACGAGAGAGAGAAGGGTTTTTTTTCCTTCTTCTTCTTCTTTTAGAGGTAAGATAGAAACCTTTTTTTTTTAGGCGTGTTAGTGAAAGTGTGTGGTCGTTTAAAATATTCGGGTTTGGGAGGAGATTTTAAAAGAGCAAAAATAAATATTTTGTTAGATTAGATCCAAGAGTTTGGTTGAATTAATTGGAGAATAAGCCAATTTTGTTAGATCCAAAAATTCTAGGTGCTTAAGCCTAGGGAAAAAAAAAAGGTAGAATGGTAGTTTATGTATGTTTCACAAACTTAGAAAAAATGAAGGGTAAGTGTAAGTTTTTTAATATGCAAGGAAGCAAATGAAAGTTAGGGGTAAACGATGGGAGATTTGGGTAAATTTCCAAAGAAAAAAGATATGGGTAGAAGAATGCGACACGAAAGGTGGATGTGGACTGGAGACAAAAGGAAAATGGTGGGAGCCCATGAGGCAAAAGCAAAAGTTTTCTAGTTAGACAGTCCACTCGTGTGCATGTCCCTCATCCTTAGTCATATCCAACGAAAAAAGATTAACAAAAAAAACATAAGAGTAGAAGAAAAGCTAATTAGGGAAGGCTAAGCATTCAGAAACAAAGCTGAGTCGTATCATGTCACCAACAAAAAGAAAACTTCAAAACAAGTTACTATAAAGTCTTGAGCACACGATTATTAAAGTCAAGTAACAACCACACACTCCGCCCCATAAGGTTTGTTATTTACGGAATTACAGTGATTCAATGTTATTTAAATAATTATTAGACATGTTAAATATTAACTTATCAAAATGAATATAATGTATTCTGGAAAGGTGAGAAATTATGAACTGCTTTTAACCTTTATTTTTTTCCGCTCGCTTCCGCTGAATTGGTGATGAATTCTTGTGACCTTAGGTAACTAGCTTAATACCATAGGAGAATTGGTATGCGTTTGCAAACTAATTTCTTCAAACAATCGCTTGTTAAATAATACTACTTTTAAGATTTGTTAATTAACTGAACATATATCAATGAGTTAAATTAAGTTCTACACTACTCATATCAGCAGACGAGATTATAATTTTATGTGTCGCCGGCGATGAATTGCACGATATATTCTGCATAAAATTAGTGTTTGGGAAGATGAAGATAAATAATTTACAAGTGGGAACAGAAGTGGCTGGTGGATCGAATCCCTATTCCTAATCCTGGTTTGCTAGTTCTTACTCCTAAATTCCTAGTCCTTCCTGGGTGGGATCAGGTGGAATCGCAAATTAAATGCCAAGTAGTAACTCAGGATCTGAGAAGAAAGACGCTGAGCTCCTGGGCGGCGCTCCCAGCAGGACTGAGCATGTGGAACGACTCCGAGTCCGGCGACCCCACCACTCGCTCGAACGTCGCACGAAGGTACATCAGCTCCCCAACCCCATCCGCCTCCTCCGATACCGACTTCGTCCTCAACGGCAAAACCCCTGCTCCCACAGAAACCGATTGCATCAGCTTCAGCACCGCCACGTCACCGGCGCTCACCTGCCTCCTCACCGCGAACCCCACCCTCCTCCCGTTCAAGTACATGGACCACGCGGGGACGTCATGTAGCGAATTGGTTGAGCTAGAATCACGGCGGCGGTCGCACTCAAGGGCGATCCTGAGCAGGCCGTGCTCCATCTCTCTGGCCAGGTAGGCGGTCGCGATACCCAAGTCCAGCAGCAACAGCGGGAAGCTCCTGGTGTGGTCCTGGACGCAGAAGCTGACACGGCCCTTCCGGTAGCCGAAGAAAGTGCCGGTGACGGTGGAGGGGGGGTTGGAACTCTCTGCATCGCCTGAAACAGAGTAGGAGGGGTGGTAGACGCAGCAGGGGACCATGCACTCCACGAGGGAGCGGAAGGATCGCCGGAGCCGGACATCTCTGCCACACTCCACGGTGGTTGGGGTGTCGATCACATAGAGATGCCCTCTTTGGGATCCCAAATCTATCATACTCCTCATCTTCTCTAATCAAAGTGTTAGTGCATGTAATTCGTAGTGTGTATGTATGAAAATGGAAGCAAAACAGGTGGCAAGCAGGCTTGAATATATAAACAAGGTGATTGAGAAATAACTGTGCCCACGGCCACGATCATTGGGGAAGGGACAGAGATTTTGCGAAAGCGATGTTACACCACTAAGTTAATTGTCCTTATATTATTCATTATTATTATTCCCACAACACTAAGTTGATTGTTGTTCGGTTTGCTGATCACTCGACAGTTCAACTCAAGATTAGCAATGTGGTTAGAAACATTTGGAATCTGACTCACTCTTTCCAACAGTTATCTTCAATAAAAATCTAGCGATGTTCAATTGAGGCAGCATATACTTTGGCAACTACCTGTTTGCTTTCTTCAACTTTGTTTTTTGTCACTTTCTTCCATTTCCTATTAGTTGCTCTCCTTTGTTTACCACTCTGAGTAACAAAAAGAAATATTCCCATATTGGTTGGCATGTCTGCGCGTTTTATCATTTTTATAAACATTAAAAATATATTGCCACATACATTTTACAAAAAATTTTAATATAAAAAATGGAAGAAGATTTATAATTATAGATATGGGTAGAATTGAAAGAAGCTGATGCATAAAACATATGAAGACAAATAAAAAATCTTTTGAAAATTTTGGGAGTAATTATAGTATAACTTTATTGGCCATATGAGAAGCATGTATACTCAATGCCGCGAACTTGAGAAATACTGTGTGAAATACTGCATATTGTGGGCATATGATATGTGGTACATTAATTTTCATGGTTTATGGATTTTCCTATGAAATATTGTTGTGTTTCACATATCAATACTTTTTTGTATGTTTTTTTTTAAAATTTATTGCATGGTAAACTACTGGTATACTGTGTATTACAGGTTAGAATTTTTTTTTCTCATTTTACATCAACGTATCGTATATATATGTAAAATATAGTAATTAATAGACACATTTTGACATAAAAATAAATTTTATTTCATTTTTATTTAAAATTAAATTTTAACAAGTTAATATTTTTTCATCTTAAAAATAATATTTTAATACATATTTTTTGTGAAATTGATAATAGTGTACTAATGAATATACCATATAGGATTCCTATAATTTATAAGATGTAGTATATCTAGCAAAAGTTAAGAGGAGACTTGTTTAAGCAACTTAGGATAATTCAAGTCTTGTTTTTTTTTTTATGAAAGTTCTTTTTCATTAACTTGTAGGCAATATGACATCTACTAATAAGATATAAAATGTTGAACTTCACAGAGATAATGGACTCAAGTCATGCCGTTTTATAGTGCTCTTGTGATACCATATTATATAGGAAAATAGTAGAAAATACACAAGTATACCTAGTATTTAAACCTACAAACTGACAGAAAAAAAACCCTAAAAAAAAAAACACAAACCAAGTATAATGCTTTGACTAGAAAACACTAACTCTCGGTCTACTATGAGAGAGCAGATCGGCCGACTCATTTGAGTAGAACTCTTTGCTACCACATTTTCAATTTGCAACTCTTCCACCTCATCTATCAGGGAAAATAAAACCAAATCTGATAAAGGCAAAGAGAAAACTTCACTGATGAAATCGATTATTGGAAAAAATAACATAAAATTAAAAAGGAATGACTAAATCTAGCTAAAAAATCAGCCAAATTTGGCTAATTAGGTGAATGTTTGAAAGACTTTTTCAAAAAGAGGGGGACGGTGGCGTGCAGCTAGGGTTATAGTGCTAGGATAATTCAACTTTAATCCAATGAATAATTAACGCAATTGACTGAAATTTTGTATATCTTGTCTCCTCAAATTGGTGGAAGCTCTTATGTATAAACTCTAAAAGAATCTAGATATATGCTTCTCTTCTTATCATCCATTGAGGTTAGAGCTACTACTCCTACTGAAATTTCCATTTGCCATAGTAGTCATAGTAAACAAGTACACCAAACAATTGTTCATGTGTCCTAGCAAAAAAAAATTGTTAAAATATTTAATTTAAAGACTATAAGTCGTGTAATTTCTACATATAATTTTTTTAAATTTTTTTAATAAATAATACTCTTTACGTCTCATATTCTTTGCACAATATTTCTTTTTAGGCTATCCTAAATTCTTTACAACATTTCCATTTTAAGTAACATTTACCATTTAACTTTACCATTATATCCTTCATTATCAAACCACTCAATTCATTTGTTGCTTGTTCCACCAACTGTTCGCTTGGTTAGACAAGGATGACAACAATCAATGTGACGACTAGACAGATGGGGACATAAACGAAACAGACGGTGAAATGAGGGGTGTGATTGAAGGTTGGCGAGATTGAAGTGAGGCCAAGATCAGAGCGAGAAGCTGAAAATCATGACTGAAAGCGATCAATTTGATGAGGATGAAGGTGGAGGCTGGGAGGTGGAAGCAGAGATGGGTGCAATCGGAGTGAAAGGTGACGGTAGGGCTAGAGGAGACGAAGATGGCAAGATTGGTTTGGGATAAAGAGGAGAATCTGTCGTGTGAGGTGATTGGTGAGTTCGAGACAAAGCGAGGATGGTGACAGATGATTTGCTAGCGATTTGAGGATTGTGCTACTTGAATCGATGGCAGGGGCGCAGCTCAAAGGCGAGGAGATGTTGGTGATCAGTAAATTGATGGAGGTAACAGAGGCATGAGATCGATGGTGGGGACAACGTGAGATCAGCGAAGGGGACCGCGTTAGATTGGTGATGGCATGACATGACAAACGTCTGGCGGTGGCCACCGAAGGTTGCTAGGTTATGTAGATGGGAAACAGGGAAGGGAAAACGTAGGAACAAGAGTATAGTTGAAAAAAAATAACATATATTTTTATCATTTTTTTTAACTCCGTGCTAAATATAAATGATGCAGAAAATGCGGGACGGATGAAGTAATATTAATAAATCTAAATCAAAATTAAATGAAAAAATTTAGAGTGAAGTGAAGCTAGGCCTGTTGCATCAGCTGTAGAAAATGCGGGACGGATGAAGTAATATTAATAAATCTAAATCAAAATTAAATGAAAAAATTTAGAGTGAAGTGACGCTAGGCCTGTTGCATCAGCTGTAGAAATTGATGGTGTAGGAATTATTAGCTTGTCCGTTGCAATCTTTAGCCGGCAACAAAAGGGAGAAGGGGCGAGTGAGTGGATTACAGAGCATCTCGGCACGGGGCAATGATTGGACCGCTGGGGTCGTGCCTTGTCTGGAACTGAAGCGGTTGCGCCACCCACTCCAAGATACGGACATCTTCTTACTTCTTTCTTTCTGGCGCGCCTGCCCCTGTCTTTTACTTTCCACACAGAATATTGGATCGGAGGCTAGCTGCCTGGTCCCCCCCCCACCCAACCCTTTCCTCCATTATCTTCTAGTCAAACCACTCAACATTCCATGTATCACGTGCGCTTGGATTCTAATGCATTTCCTTCCAACTCATACCATATCTCATCCCCAACATTCACATAATCCAGATTTCTAGCCTTCAATTAATATTTATTTTTCATGGATCATGTCCTGCAATTGATTTAGGAATCCAATATCGATCTTATAAAAGGTTGCTGGAGCCATAAATTTTTATTTATGTGCTGCAATTGTAACTTAATGAAACTCTAGCTTTTCGTTCCTTTGGATGTTTTTCTCTACCCCATTGTTGATTACAGTGAAAGTCACAAAACAAAAAATTATAATGAAGAAAAGCAAAGCATTAATGGGTCCCAAAACATGTGGTTAAATTGAGCCAAAAGAGAGAGAAGAGAGACAAAAGAAATTGTTGCAGCTAGATGAGGAGATTTGGAGATGGATGAAGAAGACAGTGTACTTGGATAAAATAAGACTACTTCTTATGTTAAAATAAAATAGATTATGAGTATTTTTATACTCTTTCTATCCCACTTTCTTTAATTTATTTGGCTTTTTTAATTAGTTTGACTTCAATATATTCATATTATTGTTTATTAGAAAAAAAATTTAAAAAAATATATTTAAAAACTATAGGTATTGATTTATCATTTACATATAAAGGTTTTTCATTTATATGCTAAACTATTAAAAATAAAAAATTATAGATTAATTGTTAAAAAGTGAATTGTGTAAATAATTTGAGATAAAGGAAGTAATTTCTTTTTTCCATCAACATGTTAATGAACCAATTTAGAAGATTCTTTAAGATTTATAGATATGTATTTCCAGAGTTTTAAATTTTTAGAGTAATTAGTACAACTTGCACAATTATGCACATAAGACATTAAAAGGTACAAATCTTGTGTCGGTGTAGAATTGATAGTCAATGGGGTCGTTTGGGCTGGCCAGGTAGCTTGATGAAAGGTGAATAGAGATCCTGTGTGCAAAGACAATGTTAAAGTTTCAGAATATTTTTTTTAAGGAAAACCCTTCAACGATTAAATCAGTTTACTGGTAAATGAAAAGAGATAATAGAATTCATAGTGGAATTCTCGTACCTTGCAATTAGTGAATGAGACAGGTTTATATAGTTAAAGGAAGGTCCAGGAGGATCAATTCTGGATGAAAATTCTTTAATCAATCCTATAATTACAGGGTTTCTTTTCCTTCTTTGGCCTGTTGGGGCTCTTGACTTTGATTTGTCTATTATGAATTTGTTTGTTATGGGCTTAGTGTCGAACCTACGCCTAACCAAGTTTATAAATTAATACAATAGGAGTAGCTTAAGGCACACTAACACTTAGTTCGTTTTAATTTAAATCAATTAAATTTCAAATAACTTATTTTTATTCTTATATCATTTTTTTTACCCAAAAATAATTTTTATTAAAAGCGAACTCCTACATAATAATCCATTGAAAATACAATTTTTGTAATCTTACTTAATTTTTATGAGTTTTTCCAGTTTTAGGCATTAAAAATTTTATAAAAATTTACTTTCAAATGGATTATTATATTTATATAATATTGACTTTCAAATGAAATTGATTTTAGACAAAAAAAAATGTAAAAGTAAAAATAAATCAGTTAACTTAAATTAAAATGAATTGACCCTAAGATACTGATTGCACACTTGTCATAATAGATGGATAAGGGATTGCAATTTTGCCAGCATAGATGATTGGAATTAAAAAACTCCTTAGACCAAAAATTATTTATGCAACAGAAAATAATGTAAGCTAGAAGAAAAGCTTAGCCGTCTCCAACTCTCTTTTTTTATCGGTCATCAACTCCTTTGCCTTGATTCTGTTGGCCACCGTTTTTTGTGATTCATACTACACTGGCCTGGAGAATTATTAATAACCCTTCCAATTTTTGATTCATGATTTTTTAAGGCTTATATTTCCCTAACTCTGATTTTTTGGGTGCTAAGAAAAGATCAAGGACGTCGTGGGGGTGGGCCAACATTCTATAAGGAAAAGATATTGTTAAAAAGGGGTTTTGTTGGCAAATTGAAGATGGGAAGTTAGTTTATGTTTGGAAAGACCCCTTGGCTTGGTCCTAGTATAATACTGCAACTTGTTCATGCAATGCCTCCTCAATTCTAAAACATAAAAGTTTGGCAATTACTGAGACCATCAAGATGTGATTAAGATCTAAGGAGGATTCAACAATTCATTTTTGCACATGACTACCAATCATTCCAAAAAATGCCTGTAGCAATGTTTAGAGGTCCTAACAAAATAATATTGCTTTATGAATCTTCAGGGGAACTAACTGTGAAATCTTCCTATCATTTACAGTGGACTTTTCTTTGCCTAACACATCTTTCTACATTTTATTACCCAAACACCAGACTTTGGAGACACCTGTAGAAACTGAAATGACCTTCTAAAATAATGAATTTCACGTGGAGGGCTTGTTAAAACTGTCTAGCAACAAATGTTAATCAAATGAAAAGGCATTTGATTTGTGATGGAAGGTGCCATTTCTGTGATAAGCAAGAAATGGTGGAGCATGCTTTGTTACTTTATGGTTGGGTCAAACCTATTTGGTTTGGTGTGCTAGACTGTATTATGGATAAGAAATCTATTACTTCGTTTGATAGATGGTTGTTTGATTTATTCTGCAAAATGGGAGGGCATGGCTTAGAAGGGCAAGTCTTCCCCTCTAAAATTGCATTTATATGCTGGAATATTTGGCTGATAAGGAATTCTGCTATTTTAAATACCGGAAGTTAAATCTTGCACAGGTGATTCTCAAGTGTTGTAGAAAATTTTCTAAAATTTGGAATTTATTGAGGAGGCTTGAGATTATGAACTTTATAGCTCCTGTTGATGTGCATTGGTCTAAGCCTAGAACTGGAATTGTTAAGATCAGCACTAATGCAACTTATGACTCTTATTTTGGAGAGGTAGATGCAGGCATTGTAATGCGAAACAGTGAGGGTCAATTGGTCTTTTTTGGTGGTTCTTTCCTATCCACTCATTCCACTCTTGTTGCAGAGGCCACGATAGTCGGTGAAGCTTTAAAAAAAGCCAGTCAAATGAGGCTTGATCAGATTATTGTAGAAATGATTCCAGAGTCTTGGTGGAGGCTTATAGGACAAATGGAGGTCCCTGGGAGATCAATGGTATTATTGCTAATATTACCAAGCTTCGAACCAAGTTCAATTTCTGCTACATATCTTTTATTCCTAGATCTATCAATAAAGTGGCAGATGCTTTAGCATCTTAATGTAAGAAAGAGATGATATCTATTTACTAGACAAATTGTCCCTAACATTTTTAGTTGCGGACTTGTTATATGATCCCCTTGAGTTTTCCTTGAATGAAATCATCTCTTTGGCAAAAAAAAAAAAAAAAA
This sequence comes from Aquilaria sinensis, assembly GCA_005392925.1. Taxonomy (NCBI): domain Eukaryota; kingdom Viridiplantae; phylum Streptophyta; class Magnoliopsida; order Malvales; family Thymelaeaceae; genus Aquilaria; species Aquilaria sinensis. The sequence continues at coordinate 174,597 of SMDT01000546.1, forward strand.
ACATACCAGCCATCAGGACTGCCTATTAAAATTCAATAAGATCTTTCCTAGATCAAAATTTTGCTCAATGAAGACAATCTAGATAGTCAAATAAGTGGTTGGTATTTCTTTGTTTTTATAAATATTTTTTTTAATAATCAGAAACAACTTTATAAAGTACAAAGTTATAAGATACTATATATTTAAGGGTATGGGAAAATATTTATTTTTTTTAGGGCTTGAGAGATACCCGAATCAACATTAAGTTGAATTAGTGGGAAAAAAGTAGAGGTTGAAGTTGAACTCCGAGCCTTTATGTATATCTTTTTGTCACTTTGTTTTTATAAAATACTTAGTTTGTCAACTATATTAGTCCAAACTTTATCACTCCATGTATTGTGGTAGTTATTTGTCGTGTATATCATAAAAAAAATATTATATTCACGTTTCTATGATATTTTTTTCATAAATGTATAGGTTTGAATACTTATATTATTCATTTTTGGATTTTTTTTTGTGTTGATATGATATTGTTGGATTTGTTCCAAAGAAAACTTTAATTTTGATGATAACAAGTGATTTGTGTTAATATTTTTAATCTCACTTCTTTGGTCAAAATAGGGATAATTGAACTTATGCTTAATTTTCAAGTGTGTCAAATGTTATCTCAAAAAATATGTTTTAAAGATTATTGAGGAAAATTGCTTTTGAAAAGAAATTATTAGGTTATCAACTTAGGTTAATGTTTGAATCAAGGTTGATTTCCAAATAACAAGTGTTTTCAAGGTGTTTCAAGTCTAATCCATTAAAGTCATAGTTTAACAAGTATTTCTTTCACCTAAGTCTAACATGCTCTCAAGTTTATTCTTTGATACGTTAAATTGGTTTAATCCAAAGTTTGAGGTTCTTGTAACTTTTCGAAACACATCAGTTAACGCGTTAAACGTTGGTTTTAACCTGTTAAGTCGAAGCTTGAAAGCTTTCGTCCAAATTCTACGAGTGGCATGATTTCAGTCAAAAATTCAAATGGCACTCGGACGAATCAAAGGACGCCACTTGTACAGCCCTGCAGTGCATTAAATGACTTGTCTCCAGCTGCTTTTGATCGTTGAAGGGAGAAATTGAGTTTAACCCGTTAAACTCAAAACTTAACACAAAGTCTGGAAGCATCGGTTTTTGCGTGAAAAACAGGGCAACAGTCTCCAGTTTTTAAAGAACCTTTTCAGGCGTCTCCAGCAGGGTTCCAACGGTCTAATAGCTTCCTAAATAGTATAATTACACCAAGATACATGTTGTAAACCTCTTTTGGCAATTAGAAGAGAGAATCCTTCATCAAAGAGCTTGAACTAGAAAAATTGCCAAGAACTTGTGCTTGTGCTTTCATTGGCTTATCTAGCATTTGGTGTTTCCTTAGTTCTTACCACCTTGTTACCACGAGATTATTGAGCTTGCCTTGAGTGGTTGAGTGATTTTCTTGTAAGAGAAAGAGAGTTAGAAAGATTTCTAGTTAGTCTTTGACAAAACTAGTGAGAGGTGAAGGTAGAAGGAACTACCAAATGGTTGTGTGCTCTTGTAGGCTATTATGTATCCTTGTGTTTTATAGTGGAGAAGAAAACTCTCAAGTGGTGAACTTGAAGAGATGAGTAGGCTTTCAAGAGGAGAGTTCGAACCTCTATAAAAATTCTCTTGTGCAAGCTTCTTTTTCTCTCTACATACTTAAGCTTTGGTTTATATTTTATGCAACCTATCTTGGTTGATCTTGTTTGTTTTCAAAACTACTTCAAAGGTAGCTTTTAAAACAAATTTTAGGTGGATTGTGATAGCCATTTTCTGGTTAAAATAGAGTTAATCATTATTCCTTAAATTGAATTTGAATTTGAGGGTTCAAGAACTCATTTGTGGTTTGTTTTGGAACTCAGCCAATTCACCCCCCTCTTGGTTGCACTTGGGCTAATAGATATTATAGAGACTTTAACAATTAGTTGTCTATCTGACTTTATCAATCTTCAATAATGTTATTTCTGTTGTATGTACCGAATGATTTACAATTAAAATTTTCCCTTAAGAAAAAAAGAGTAAAAAACTTTAAGTTGAACCAAATAAACCATCAAAGTTGTTAGAATCACCTATTATTATTGTCAAACTAGTAGTATATAATTAATGATCCCGCCACTGAGCCGTAATATGGATCGAATATACCGTTAAAAACCACTCCATTTCCGTTTACATGCTTGTGTTACGGGATTTTCTGGTTGGGTAAAATCCAGTCAGAGGCTCCGGCAAGAAGGCCCCAGGAGAGGCAGGGCTTTCCTTGCTGCCCACCACCTCCCCTAGCTCTTCTATCAAATCAAAATATGGCGATCATTGATACATGGAGAGCTCTCGCATGTTACTCAGACAAGCCATTCCGATTTGCTGGAGCTGCAGCCACGAAGAAAATGTGAACGAGAACGATAATCATAATAGCGAAAAGGATGATTCTGCCAAAGACGGAGAAAATCAGCCAGTGCAGCAATCTTCCACCGCTGTCGGATCATCTACTCCACCAGGTGGGGGCAGTTTCGGAGAGGATTGATTTTACTTGTAACTTTGCTGACTGCTGAGAATCAACCTCCTTTTGATTGATCGGTCACTAGTCTGAACCATCGAGAGATTTGAACAGATAAAGAAGCGTAAGACCGCGCGGCAGCTTCAAGAGCACAATCCCACTGGAGAGGAAGCTCCCGGTGACGGTCAGGATCTCCGGTCCTGGCAGGGGAGAACTGTGACCCAATGATGCGACCCGGAACAATTTGGACGGTAGTGGGCTAATTAGGGCAACTTTATTAGGTTAATGATTTATTTAGCCCAAAAATTAGTTCTGTGGGTTGATTGGGCTAGAGAAGGTGGGAAAGACACAGCAAACTCGTACAAGCCGGCCCAGTATTGAATGTAGAACCCAGTCCGAGAAGCAAGGCCCAGGCCCGGCAGTTGGACTTTTCTCATAGCATTGAAGCCGATTCCAATACCGGTAGGGAATACTACACTACTGTATAGTATATTCTACATAAAAGAATAGATTCCCGACCGGAGCAACTAGTATAAAGGAAAGGGAATAGTATTTTTAAAGTGGGGGAATTAGATAAACATGGAAACAGGTGGGGATAAGAGAAAGCGAAAGGCATGGGATTAATAATACTGCATATTCGCAGTAAAGTAAACATAAATGGGATGGGAGAGGAGAGGAAGAGGGAGGGCAAACATATTATATATGAATAAATAAATCCTAGTAATTAAATGTGGATGACGTAAAGGCTTCTCAGTTGTTCACGGCTTTGCTGTGGTCTGTGGATGTCGCGATGTGGATCTGATTGTGGGCCAGTGTCTGTCTGTCCAAGTCCAATCGTCTACTAGAAGGATGGCGATGGAGATGCAGATGGGTTCGGATCATAAAAGAACGGACGGAATGGAATGGATCCAACGCAACGCAACCAACTTGTTCATCCTCATTTCTTTGATTTACTACTATTTGTTCGTATCAACTATCCTCCTCATTAAGGAAAGTAGTACTGCTATTATATTATATTATATTATATTATATTATATCCCCACTCAAAAATAAAAAAAGTGAAGACACTTATTGTTGATATAATTTTCCTTTACCATCTCATATAATTGCATAATTATCTATAGTATAAAGCAATAGCAAGCATACGTTAAATGATGGTCACAACTCAGGAAGGTTTTACGTTCAAGCACCGGAACTCCTAATGGACTTCTGAAAGTGAAATGGGTGGATGAACCCTTTCTTGTGCAGACTCCAATTGGCAATCCCACACTATCAACAATTCAAGCTACTTCTAATTAACAAAAAAAACACATGAACAGTACAAACGCAACAGGTAACAACCATTCCATCAGACATTACAAAATCCAATAATGCTTACAAAACAAGTCCATTAACGTTATGCCTCTATTAACTTTAATTTTGTGACATCCACTTGGCCCCAACTAGAACCAACAGAGAGGAAGCATTATCATAGTCTATTGGATACAAATACAAGTAGCCAGCTACTATTTGCATCTTTCCAAAGGTAAAGGTCCGGATTTGTTTTTATACATTTGTGTGTTAGATACAGAACCTCGGTTGTATGTATCAACTTGCAACAACCACGAGATGGAGATATATTAGGACAACATAATAATTAACATGTACACAACTCACTAGTATATACTTCGTGTCCTATCTATGCTATATGTGTATACACAAGAAAGTACATTTGCGTGCGTCCATTCTTTCCTAACGCACACCAGGTTACGCCTGTTAACTTCATTCATTCTACTACTACCCACATACCTTGTCGCCTCACGTATATACAAAGTCCATAGAAATTGAACCCAACCCATCACATCACATGTGGTGGCTCAATTTCTAGGTATATTATATAGACGTGCGTTTCAAGTTGCTGTATTAACTTATCAGAATGCAGCGCGACGAGGAACCCCCTTTCTTCTCCTGGAATTGAGGTGGTTGTAAATCGGAGGCGTCTGTGGAGAAATGGGGGGCTCACCCTCCTCCCCGGAACTTGAACACGCACCCTCCTCCCGGTCCACCAGCCGGTTGAAAACCGGCTGAGCCCTGCGCATCTTCTTCGGGGTCGACGATTCATCCGATTCCCACTCTCCTCCCATCTGCGGAAAATATGGGTATGGCCTCGTCTTCAGTGAAAATGTCAGGCTTGTGTCGCCTCTCCTCATGCCTCCAACCTATAAACCGTACGCGTACACGAGAACCAAGTCATTTATACCAGCAAATGGACAAGACAAGCCACGATTAGATAGTAACACGATCGACAGGAACAGGTCACACACCTTGCAACCAAGAGAGCAGAACCTGAAGGAGTCGAGAAGGCTACGGCAGCAGATTTCACAGGTGTTGGTGACGCCTTTGCCGGGTCGGGGCTGCGGCCGCTCGTTCAGGAACACGATCTTGGCGCTGTTGATGATGTATGTCTGCACGCACGAGATGTCTATGTACTTTTGTATCTCATTCACCCGCACCACGTTGTGATAAGACGATCGCCGTATCTGCAGCAACAACAACAACCCAATCTATTAGGGTTCATTTCCATTGCCATTCAGCAGCCTAAATTAAGACGAATCAGCAGAACTACTCAAAACTTCCTTTTGTGATGAAGTTGGGGAATGGTGTTGGCGGTCAGGTCAGAAAAAAGTTGACACTAATCCAATAAAGATCGACCCTCCTTGATTCAGTGCAGAGGCTAATTAAGTAGCACTAAAAGGAACCTGGAGGACACGGTGGTGTTGGTGACGAATCAAGCAGTAGGAGCAGAAAGAGTTGCCGACACAATCGAGGCAGAAGAGATTGCATTCGCTTTTGTTGGCGTCGGCGTGGAGGGGGCAGGGGGTGAAGTAGCTGGCACGCAGCATAGGGAGCAGCCACGGCGGAAGCACATGCAGGAGGCGCTGGTCAGCCATGGGAGAGGGCATCATCGTCATCACTTGGTTGTTGTGATTGGGCTTGAAGAGCCCCAAGTCCGGCTTCGGGCGCTCCAGAACCAGACCTTCCTCGAAAGCCACTTTCTCCAGTTTGCCGGATGACACCTTCCTCTAATCAATAATTTAACCAAACAAAAACAGTTTCTGAGAGATGCTACTAGTATTATGGAAGACGGGAGGCGGTGCGAAGAAAGTAAAAACACACAGAAGTTAAAGGGCAGAGTAGAGAGGACAGAGCAGTACCGCAGCAGACGTAAGCGGTGGAATTAATAATCCAGGGGGCTGCCTGGGAAAATGGGAAGAGATGAGGCAAGAGAAACGTGCCCCCCTCCCCCCCAAGGGTCTGATTATTAAAACCCTGGTAATCACCACAGATACACAGATTCCTTGGGTCTTCCTGTACCACTTTTTTTGTTTTTTTGGTTTTTGTTTTTCTTTTGGGTGGGACTGGGGAGGGATTTATTCTACTGGGGATGGTGTTTGTGTAAAGACCAGAAATTGTAGCCGTACAACAACAAACAGTTAACTAAACTTGGAGTTGACGGCCCACAAAGAGGCGGCACAGTTGTCGTTCTTGAGGCTCATGTCGTCGCACCTCATGCTTCTCGTCGCCACCTCATGCTTCTTTTTCGACCTCACCCGAACCATCTACCCTATGTCCCCATCACCCCCTTCTACAACCTTCTCCCCTCGACACGTCCAGTTGACCGTAATCACTTGTAAAAGTTCTAAATTACCCGGCTCATCTACCAACTCTTCCATTTTTGCCTGAATACACATGAACCCTACAAGATCAATCAGATAAGGCTCGATCAAAATCTTGTTTATCCAATTCTAAAGGTTCATTGGACCTAGTCAGGCCAGACAACAAGTAGCGCCCTTTTCAGCTCTTCTATGCTGAAGTCAAAAGATCAGAAATTTATTTAGTTTACAACTTTAAGCTCACTGGTAGAACTTTACCCATACCAGACACATTCAAAGAAATTTAAACTTTATTGCAGGAGTATGGTGATCTTTGACAAAATTGGTAAAATCTGCACCTTCACCTTTAAAGATTCCAGTTCCAAAAGCACATACTTTAAAGCTAAAGCAGCAACGTGTTTCTGTGAGTTGAAAAGCAAGCAGATTTTCCTAGAGCAGATAACCAAGCTTCCTCGGTGTACAAGTTACAACAGGTGGGTTAAAAAACAGACAATATAATCACCCTTCATTCCTCAAGGATAAACTCGTCGTCTCAAAATTTCAAATCTTGAAACACGAAACTGTCTTCCGATACAAATAAAAAGTTTGTGAGGAAGGAATTCTTATGCTGATGTGATGTACAATACAACACAGTTCCTAGGATGGTCTACTGCTTTAGATGCCATTGAGAGTGACCACAACTTTGCGTGGGGTGGGTGCGTCACGGTGCTCGCACAGCCATATTCCCTGCAGCATAAGCAAGAGACACACATGGATATCGAATTTGATGACAGCGTCCAGGCTACAGCATTACAACAAACTGACATATACTGTGAACAGCATGACCATTTGTCGCCACAAATGTTGTTGGTGCCACACAAACTACAGGGTACTAGATGACAGGCAGGAATGTTTTTATAAAGTCACCATTTTCCAGGACAGCAAGCAAGCATTCAAAGCAAAAGCTCAGTAGACTAGGGACATGCTGTAAAACAGGCAAGATACTCCCCCAGGTTGATCGGTCCTGTGGTCCAACAAATCCTCAAAAGGAACACGGTCCTTGATAGATTTGTCTTCTATGCTTCTTGAAAATTTCTAACACGCCCTTGCACTCCATTTCTAAATGCAAAGAAAAAAGAACTGGAGAAAAGGAACCCCAGTTCAAAAACCCTACCAACTTATCCACATGGTTATGCAATTTTTGAGCAGCCCTTCCCCCATAAGGACTCATGCTAAGTATTTCTATAGATTTTTGAAGACATACTCTAGTCGTAGTTTTACACCATCTGTTCCAGGAACAAATAACTCAAGCTGCAGACACAGATGCAAGAGAGACAAGGTTAAGGCATACTCTCTTCTTACTTGTTATTTCCCTTGGACTAACTAACATAATATGGATAAAATTGCTCGCCTTATCCATAAATCTAAGCAAACTAAAAGACACTGCTTAAATACTAATCATTAAAACCACAAAAAAAAATAACTAGGCGAGTAACTCCTAAACAACGTATCAACTACAACTATGGGGAATACCAAAATTTAGACGAGCAACAACTTGCCTGCCAAGTTCCCATGTTAAGCTGTCCATTTGTGATAGGAATCCTGGTAAATGAAAAAGAAATGTAAGGTAGAGATTATGCAAAAATTGTAGAGCAACCAATAAGTTAAAAGGGTGATATAAGAGATCGCACGTAAGTTCACAGCCAAACATTGAGGATTTTATGTGAGCTGGCATATCATCAGGGCCTGCAGAAGTTCACATCGCTATCAGTAACCACAATATTTTAACCAACAGGAACACTAGCAATGCATACTTCATATGAACAAGGGATGGGGAAAATACATTGCCAATCTCGCAACAGAAATTCATAAGTTATGTCCCATGCTTCTTCAACAAAATTTGAGGCAGTCTTAACCACCCATGTAAGAAGTAATCCCAAACTAAGACACAGCATCAAAGCTTAATTTCTAACAAGAACTGCGCATAATATGAAAAGGCTAACTTAAGAATTAAGTTACCATGGCCAAACAGCCCAATCAAGGCAATGATGACACTTTCAGGGTCCTCCACCAAATTGGGTTTAAATTGATGTTTAAGGTCCTTACATTACAACACGCAACGCAAGACTATATAACAAACCACGTTAGTGCATGATGAAATGTTTGAAGTACATCAACTTGGGTTAATTCCTAAATCTTTGATGCTTTGAGAAAGAAATTCAGTAAAGTCTACAATGCTGAAACAGACAACTCGGTCACTAACCTTCCAGGGTATGCTTCCATGGAGCAGTTCTCCCCTGAAAAAGTGGAGCAAACGCGGATGAACGCCTATTACAGAGTAATAGATAAAAGAAGTAAGCACGTCATGACATAGCCAAGCAAGGAACTTGCCTCAGGGACAATCTTGTTAAGAAAAGTCTCGGTGTCATCTCGAACATCAGAGTCGTAGTTCTCGTTGATGGTAAGAGAAGCGCTTGTGTGATGCACTGAAAAAACAATTCAGGACAGATGGGTCAAGCAGAAACAATCGAGACAGATACGGCCGTCTGGAGAGGGAAAATGACTCACAGAAGAGATGAGCAAGGCCACACTTAAATTCGGACAAATCGGCGGCAATTTCCTTCAGTATCTGACGCAAAACGAAATTCATCGAAATTTAGATGATCTCTTATTCCAATTCCTTGATTCATGAACACTGAGTTGTATTCAGAAGGTAGAATATCTTGGGACAGAATAAGTAGAGGGGCAAAGGACCTTGGAAGTGACGAGATGGCAACCTCGACGATGAGGAGGAAGAGTGATGGTCTTCTGAGCCCACTTGGGGCCGGCGGCGGTGGCGGCCATGGAGGGATCAGCGATTGGTCTCGTGGGGAGCGAATTTCGTACGCTAAGTCGGGGAGCAGGGGCAGGCTTCGGTGAAAAGATCGCGAAGCTTTGCATGGTGGGAAGCCCAGTCGAGAGGCTCTGCGGCCACCTCCGTCGTCCTAAGATTTTGAGCCCAGCGCTCACACACCGACGGGCCTTTCACGCACCACACCACACGTTCCTTTTGGGCCCTCCTCAGTTCTCCGCTGCAAGTGGTTGTAACTGTGAATCGGAGACTTTGAGTTGGATTCGATTGAGGTAATGGTAATACTAAACAAATCAATTGTGTTAGAAAAGTGCCCTTCCAAAATCTTTCTCATCTCCCATTTCCCCCACCATCATTTGTCATTTTCGGCTAGTTGGTTCTCTTGCATTTCCTTTATTACTTGACTGATCTTATTTAACATTGTCTATAAAATTTTCTGATAGATAGAATCTCTCTCAAATTTTGGTACTTAAGAGTGATTCAAGACTTCATATGGCAGATATTCAATTGGATGCGAGCAATAGTATGAGACACCACCCTTATTTGTCATTTTCAACTAAATTCAGACTTTCGTCCAGATCTGGTTAATTCTCTTTCATTTTTTTTATTACTTAACTGATCTTATCTAGTGTTGTCTATAAGATTTTACAGTGAATATATTCTCTCTCAAATCTTAGTGTTTAAAAGTGATTCAAAACTCTCATATAGTAAATCTTCAATTGAAAATGAGCAATAGTGAGTTTAAGTTTTCTCTTGGGTTCACGGAATCTCAGCCCCATTAAGGTGTCCCAACTACCTTTGCTTTTTTAGGTTTTATATGTAATTTTTTTGTGTTTATAGATACATTTTCTTTTAAGTCTTTTGATTTCTGATTAGTTTCACCACTATCTAGTTATTTATTAGCTTAGTTTAGACTTTATTTTAGTTATTTGTGAGTTTACTATTCTGAATTTGTTATAGTTTATATGGAAGGTTCGGTTCATGTGGTAGATCTTCAATTGAAGATGAGCAATGACAATTCTAAGTTTTCTCTTGGGTTCACGAAATCTTGGCCCCATTAAGGTGTCCTAACTACCTTCACTATTTTAGGTTTTCTAGGTAGTATTTTTTTGTGTTTATAGATACTCTTTTTTAGGCCTTTTGATGATTGACTAATTTCAGCACCATCTGGTTATTTATCAGCTTAGTCTAGACTTTATTTTAGTTATTTGTGAGTTTACTACTCTGGATTTGTTATGGTTTATATGGAAGGTTCGGTTTAATCCAATTATTTTCCTTTCATTCGGTGTCATAGAAACAAGTAACCCTTTAATAACTTATTTTATGTTTATGTTGTCCCTCATAGCATTATACAGTTATTGATTTATAAGATACCATTTTGTTCACTTTTAATTAGAATGAAAGCATTCTTTATTAAAAAAAAGTACTCACAAAATTCTATTAATAGTTTGATAGATAGTTAAAAATGTTGAGGTTTTTTAATTTTATGCATCTAATTAAATATTATGACATAAATTTTTGCATGAAGTTTTAGTGTGTTTGGAAAATACTCTTGCAAATATTTCTTCTAACAAAGCATCTGACAAAGTTCTATGTGCCTAAACATTAATCTAGTTTTCAGACATTTTGTGGTTCTCTTTTCATATATGTTAAATTCAAAGGATGATCAAATTGAAGGTATGTATGATACTCGTGACCGTAAGAGCTGAGTGCTTGATCTTACCCAGGAACATTAGCCCTTGTATTTCAAGACTTAGGGCGAATATGGAAGCCATTCTTCGCCTGCTATTTTTATAATGGAAGGAGGATGAAACCCAGCTACTAAGGTTGAAGATTTAGGATGTGTATGTTTCTTGTTGACGATACATTTTGAGCTCTCCCACGCCTTGCTTATCGAGCCTTGTCAATCGTCATTGGCAGTGGATGTTAAAGTAGTATTTTAAGCACTTTGTTTCCCTTCTAAGCAATTTTTCCCCAATGTCATTATTTTAACTTATTGTAAGCAATATCACAAACTCCAACAACATCAAGAGGCGCATCATTTTCTCTGGGAAATTAAATCCTTGATCCCTCATATTGTGCATTACTCTCTTTTAACAGTCAAGCAACAAGCAGTCCATCAAGCCCATTGTTTAGCTTCTTGTATTCCTTCATTTTTTTTTAGCTATTAATGTGATGTTTCTTTTCCTTTTTGAGCAGCAAAAAAAAAAAAAAAAAAAGGCATGAGGATTTTATAAGGATAAAATGAAGGAAATTAACCATGATGTAGCAAATGAATAAGCTAGGGTACCATCAATAAATTTTACCCTACAAAATTCTACCTAGAATAATTTGTCAATCAAATTTTATAAATTTAATAAACTTTTACATTGTTATAAATTTTTAGATGGAGCAAAATGATGTATAAAGTACAAATCATTTTTTTCAAGTTGATTCAAATCAACTAATAATATTTTTTTTCTTCAGCCAATTAAGGAAGAAAGTGGTAGCTGAGAGGTTGGAATTAACGCGAGCTGAAGAAGGCTGATGGGATAATTATTACTAGAATAGAGGAGGGGGAAGGAAATTTTCAAGAGTAGTTTGTTTTAAGAAAATATGAGGAAAACAAAGAGAGAAAGAGAGAGAATAGTAGAGATGGCCATAGAAAAGAATTTGTAAGGGTGCCAAGAAAAGTTGCCATGGATCCCTTCTCAGACCGATAGACATTAGTCGATATTATCAAGGAATAATGAGGAATTTATGATATATTTTTACATAAATGAAGTTTTGAAAGGGAGGTTCTTGGGAGGCCATAGTAAACAAATGTTTATGTAAATGATAAAACTATAAAGTGAACAGAAAAAGTAACTCCAAATCCAACCCTCAAAAAAGAAAAAGAAAACTAGTCTATGAAGTGATAAAAATAAATATTTAATCAGCCTAAGTACGTCAGCATCCCGTAAACTTTGCCAATGTATAGTCATCTAACTGAACAACTCTGATGCTAAAAGTCCCTTAACTTTGTCAATGCATATGAGTAGGGGTGAAAGTTGAGGTTATAGGGTCAGGTTCAGGTTGAAACTTGATTTTTACAGGCTGTCACCAACCCGATTAACCTTAACCGTAACCCTACCCGATCCTATTTTTTATTATAACCCAAACCGACTCTAACCCGATTAGGCTCGGGTTAACTTGAAATTATAGAGACTTAGAAGCCGATGCTAAGTTGCTTACCCTTCAAATGTGTCTCTGCTCTGAATCTTCAATGGTAGTTGGCAACAACGGCAAGGGTGGTGAGCCAATGATTGCGACTCTGTGCGGAGAAGGTGGTGGTCAGTGGGTTAGAGGCCAGACGGCATCACAACGCAAATGGTGCTTTGTCTTCTATGCTGCTACTGCCATTTGGTTTGGGGAGCAGATGGACAAATCAGAATCATGAAATCGGGACAGTTCTGCGCTACTAGCATGCCGCTACTGTTTTGCCTGGGGGGTGGTTCGACTGGAGTCTAGAGGTCGTCAAATCAAGATAAGACGTTAGGGATGAACGAAGAGGACTAGAGCAAAAAGTAGACTGAAGAGGGTAGTTAGGGCTTCGGTTTGATTAGGAAAATAGGGATTCGGTTATTGGGTTGGCATTTTGGGCTTAAAAAATGGAATTAGGCTACGGGTTGGGCTTTGCCTATCATCTATGTAATATAAATATATAATTGGGCGGTGGGTTAAATGAATAATGGACGAATGGCAATGGGCCAAACTCATAATGAGCAGACAAATAGGGTTGGGTTGGATATTTTCGGGTCAACTCGACCCAAACTGATTTTTTAAATTCTGGAAACAGATCGGATCGGGTTAACTTGAACACACGATTTTCCTTTCTCTAACCCAACCCTAACCCTAAAATTAGGGTCGGGTTTGGGTTTAAGATCACCACTTACACCTCTATATATGAGTTGGTCCGTCATATAATAAAAAATGTCAACTAATGCGATGCACCATAGATGTTGTCTAACCCATTGTTGACCACAAAATGAAGTACTGAGTTAGTTATACTAAGCTAGACGTTGTGAACTATTTTTTTGCAAACACAAAATTATGATTGCTTGATATGTAATTAGAGCAAAAATTATTTTTTCCCTTTTATTTTTCATTCCCATATCGAATTAAGAATTCACATTAATTCAAAAATTAATAATTTTTTCTAATTTTTTCTTCTTGATTCCATTTAAAGCTTTCTTGATATCCTATCTTTAATCCATGATTTTTTCCCTACCCTCAATTTTTAGCATAGCTACATTGATGAGGCTGATGTCGATGTCTGTATGTTTGAATGTTAATTCATGATTTTATTCATCGCTTATGGTTAATTTGCTTGCAATCAATGGCATTATTCCATGATGCAACTCAGAATACTAAAGATCTACGAGATTAGAGAATTTTATTACAACAATTTGTTGGCTCACATCCACTAAGCTTTAGAATTTTAGTTTGTTTAGGATTTGGTGTTAGTTTTCCTATTTATATAGGATTTGGTTTTTTTATTTTGATGTGATTTAGGTTTATATATAGTCTATAAAATGGTTTGTTATATTAAAGTTTTGAGTATGAGAAAAAATTCAATGTAGTGAAGAGGTAATATGTAAAGGTTTTACGAGTGAGGTGGCTTTTACAATTCTCATACCATGTGTAATTATCTGAGAGCAAGATATTGGAGTTATTAATGATGTGTAGAGGATCCATAAGCCAGCATGAGCACTAAGGACATACTTCTTTTGTAATCTCTATACTTTATTTGAGTGGATCTCTCTCATCTGTGGATGTAAGCTAGTTAACAGCCGAACCATGTTCAATTTATATATGTTTGTTTGATCTTGTTTTTTGCTTCATTGTGCGTGATGGGTGGTTAGAAAATTTTTTCTTAACCAGTGATATCGGAGCATATAGTTTAGTCCAGACATAGTGGACCGTGTAGTGCATTTGTAGTATTATAGATGTTACCACCTCAACAAATGGGAAAATTACAGTATAAAGGCATAATGGTTATAAACCATTATATAACATAATTTTCACCATAGTGAATGAAATATGAGGGGTAAAGTGAATAATCTACATCTCCCTAAAAGATTACAATGGTTACTTGGTACTAAAGGAAGCCCTAAAGGATTGCTTGTTTTACAAGTGATCTATAGGTCTTATTGAAACTTTTCAAGACTTGGGTACTTAATTGTACAACTATAAAAGATAGATTTTGAAGGATTTGAATTATATGGAAGCAATTTTTGGAGGCTGAATTGCATAAAGGAAAGAAAAGCCATTATTCAAGAACGTAGGACAACTACGTGTACAATTATTCACAAAAATAACTTAAGGATGGGATGATTTTTGACAAGAGTCAAAGGTGGCCATTTCTAGCATTATCCTAGCCTTTTATTTCCAGGTTATAAGGTCAAAAAGGTGGACTAAAGATTAGCTAAAAAGTCTTTGCTTAAGATATACTTATAGTGACCTAAGTGAGGGTTAAGGTTAAACTAATCAAGTCAAGTAAAATATCTTGATTTCTTGCCATTTCCTGCCCATTTTCGTCCCCCACTAGGCACAACCTGTTCCTTAGCTCCTCCATAGGCTTCCATAGCCACCATAGCTCAATCTCTCAAAAAAAGACGAAGGAAGGCAATTGGATGCAACAAGAAAAAGAAAAACCCTAGTTTTCGGATTTATTGTGTATCTCTTGAAGATTTCAGCCTTTGCAGTTTAGGTAAGGGTTTTATCTTCATGTTTCATGGTTGTTTACTATCTTAAGATGATGATCAAGCATCCATGAAGCTATGATCATGCTTGGAAGAGAGCAAAAAGCTCAAGGAACCAAGTATGGGTTAAGGGGGAGTGCATGAACAAGGTTCTAGCCTTACTGTTTTTCATACACTAAGATGGCAGTGTTTACAAGGGTTTTTAGAGCCAAAGTTAGTACTAAATAAGACCAATTAACCTCCTAAGACCAAGCATTAGCTTGAGGAGAGCTGCCATAGTGATTATATATTGTTTATTTGATTGTTTATGGACTAACCCTAATAATGTATTGTTGCCAGCATTGCATTTGATTGTGTTCTGTTTGTTTGTGCATTTGGATGGCTATATTTTTGCATATGTGCTTTGTTTTTGTGTCTTTATGTCTTTGGATTTCAAGTATGTTGCTGGGAATTCAAGTTTATAATGATAAGCCCTTACTAAGTTTCTTCCAAGAGATTTACCCCATTTCTATTAATTTCAAGAGCACCTGAAAGAGAGCATTTAAAATAATAACTGTCGTGTGAATTTCTCTGTGAAATTTCAGGTATATTAACTCCCATATTTTTAGTTGTAAACTGAAATTTTTCATGATTTTTGGAGCACATTAACTATTTTTAGTAATCGTACTTTCTGCCTTACGCAGCAGCTGGTCCTACAAGTTTCTAGAGTGCTTAGTGCTTAGTGCTTTTAAAGTTCTCCAAGAAGCTTAATGTACGTATTAACTAAGTTATTGTCATGTATGTGGTGCATCAATGCATGTAAATAATCTGGGTATGTTGTATGTGTAATGTGAGAAGAATATATGAATCAATGGAGTATGGTTTGAATTGTGTATACAATGCTGTCCATATGGTGTTTATGGGCTGTTTTGATGGTATTTTTATGAATGATGGTTAGAAGGACTCTAAATTCAGGGGAATGGTTTTTCCATATGTGTAGAACATATATGGACACTACCAAGTGGGTTTTACACCTGAAAATGAAGTGTATGAATATTATGAAATTTTGTATGGGCATAATGGTTAATAGTGGCTAAAATTTAGTACCCTGTACTCCAGCTGCCATACTTTTCTGTACATAAATAATTTGACTATGAAATTTTGACCACACTTAGCAAACTTCAAGAGGAATAACTTGGCTTTTGAATCACTGGATTTGGTTCCTTGTTGCCAGAGTTATGGACTGTTAAAATTAGCTGATTTTGTTTAGCACTGTTCATATGGTCATTTTTACTTGGTTAAGTGTAAGATCCATAATTGTAAACTTAGATGGATTTAATGCTCAAACCTGTTTCCCTATAAAGGTTTAAGAGTATTAAAGGGTTTAAAACCTTTAGGCCACAAGAGAACTTGGGTAGAATTTAAGTTGAACATGGTGTGAAAGTTTGAAAAAAAAAAGATGCGCACCAATAGCATTCATGTGTGCATATGATTGTACATGCACTTGGGGATTTTATTCAAATTTCATATTGGCCAAGAATAAAGAATTTCATTGTCATCATCACTTATAGATGAAATTGTATGTGAATATGTGTGTGATGATTGGACCAATATACACATCTTTGCATAATGACCAAGATGGCCACTTGGGTAAACATAATGCACATATTCTGCTTGGCCTACAGGACATGGACTGCCTGGGGCTTGAGCTCACTAAAATTGATTACAGTATTTAATACTCAGAGTGGTAACAATGGAGCTTATGGTGTGTTACTAGCATGGTGGAACGTGTAGTTCGATGCTTAACATAGTGGAGTGTTTGGATTGTTCGATAAAGCCTTAAGGAATTGTCTTGAGGATATTTGATAGTAGTTACGGTGTGGTATCGATGGCTAGGTATAAGTTTGAAGATTGAAGATTTTGTTTATAGGTGTTGATGCTCGTGATGTTGATGTTTGTGATGCTAGGTTAAGTATTTTAGTTTGTTTAGGATTTGGTTTTAATTTTCCTGATTGTTTATTATTTAATTTTCTTATTTTGCTATATTTTGAGTTTTTGTATGGCCTAGAAAAGAGCTTATTGTGTTAGAGATTTGAGTATGAGAGAAAAACTAATGTGGTAAAAAGATAAAATGTGAATGTTTCAAAAGGGAAAAAAGGTTTAGAGGCTAAAGAGAGCTAGGATGAGAAGCCTTTTATAATTCTTGTATTTTGTAATTGTGTGAGGACAAGATGTTAGGGTTATCAATGGTGTGTAGAAAATTCATAGGCCAATGTGAGCACTAATGACATACCTATATTATAATCTCTATATTTTGTTCAAGTGGATTTCTCTTATTTGTGAATGTATGCTAGTTAAGAGTCAAACCACTTTAAATTCGTATGTGTTTATTTGATCATGTTTGTTATTCTACTGTATGTGATGGGTAATTGGAGAATTTTTCCCAATGCAATTATAGGAGGAAGGTACTTTCTTCATATTAGTTGTAATAATTTGTCAGTTAATGCAAAAAAAAAAAAAGCATCAACAAAAGAAGAAAAAAGTAGAAGAAACAAAGAAAGAGCAATGAAGCAACCTGATTCGTGGACCAACTTTGCATTGTTAGCCTTTTAGCTCATACTTTGTGTATTGGAGGCCAAGACTAGTGCAACCATGTTGGTCATTAACGGTTCGACCATGAATCACTTCCCCTGAGTGACGTTGCACTTATAGACACGGTATAATGGGCTCGACCCTAATTTGCTCTCTCTTTGTCACCAATTTAAGGTCTTATAAAAGAAGCAGCTTGCGAAGAAGTCAAAGAAAAAAACTCTATGTCTCAATCTAATCTCTGCTATGAAGTTGTGAAAATGTGAAAAAAAAAATTCAAGATCAATTATTTCATCATTTTTAGGATTGTAATTGAATGGGTGGCTACCTTGGAGGTGAAAACAACCTTAGAAAAGTTCATTGATTTGTTTAGCCAAAAATTTGTCAAAAGAGAAGCTCTAGCTTTTCTTTAATGTTCAAATTTCGATCCTTCAATCAGTTAGTGATTAATCTTCCATTAGCTGAAGCCAGGTCAAGGCCGATTCTCTACTACATTTCCACTACTCGCCTACTAGTTCCATGGTTTTGGTCTTAGTTTTGCTTAGGTTATTGGTTGGCTATTGCTATAGGTAGCATTAGATGGGTAGTCATTAAGCAAATGTGATTCTTTGCCTCCATTAAGAATTGAGAAGGAAATTATGTGATGTAGTTATCTAAGATTGGGAGGCGCTGTACTCCTCAATTATCATGTAAGAAATGGAAATCAAGTGGTAGGTTGGAGTTTGGAAGGAGTTTTGGTTTGAGAAAGGAAAAATCCTATGGCAACAGAGTCTTAAAAACCAAAAAGGGATTGGTAGATTTCAGGTTGAAGAGAAACAAGGTTGAATGTTTTCTTGAGTTAGTGGTTTGGAGGAGTTCTTGGGAAAAAAAAAAAGATTATAATTTCTAAGGCTAGACTTGCGGAGTGCTGGTGGGAGCTCAGTTTGGAGATCATTAATCTTGCATCTTTTGAGGGGCTAGAGGTGGTGGTACCATCGGGTGGTGGCTCATGACCACATCTAACTTGTCCTTGCTACAAATTTCTGTTGGTTATCACAGTGTGTACCTGTAAATACCATCGATCATAAAGCACATCTCAGCAGCAAGTTTGGGCCTCTACTAGTCCTATACGGAATTTCGGGCCAAATTTGGGACTTGCTTTGTTTTATGGCGCAAATGCAAATGGGGCTTCAACTTTGTCAATTAATCCAACCCATTTTGAGCAAATGTGGATGCCTGTAGATCAAAGTGGTGTTTATGGACCTCATTTTTATTTAAAAATATAAGTAAAAAGCACATAAAATTAAGTGTTAACCCCACTATTTGAAATAAAAATATTTGAAATAAAATAAATAAAATAATATCTTTGCAAAAAGGAATTGTTGAAACAAAATTTTGAGTCACTAACTACAAACTAGATTTTTTTTTCGCTCTCATTTTTTTTTATCTCAAATGCAATGCTAGTTTTTATGTTTTACGTAATTAGTTTAGTTAGCCCTCAATTATGAGTCATTCTAAATTCATTAAGTTTCACAAATCAAGTCAAGCTCAAAATTTTCAAACAAGTCATGTTAATCCCTAATAGAGGTGTCAAAGTCATCAAAGAAATATATTGTTCTCCACTTGTTTTTACTGTGAAATTATAAACTCAACTGTATTTGGATTATTTTATTTTTAAAAAATAGAATTAGTATATTTATATGCAATTTAGTTTGAATAGTAGGAGACCACCCTTTAACTTTCTTTTTTTTAAAAATTAACTAAATATCTAATGCTTTGCTTGTAAAAAGAACAAACATATTTCTTTCAAAATTCATTTTAAACTTTCTAAATAATTTGAAAGTTTTATTCAATTTAAAGTAAATGTAAAGCACATATATTTTTGTCACCATAGACGTACTTATTTGTAAAATCAATAAACCTTAATATTTTACGTCAAATTAAAACTAAAGGTTACTCAAAATAATATTTTGTTTGTATGTATATTATTAGAAATTAATTCAAATAATTTTTTATTTAGATGGCTCCAATTGTTTTTTTATGTATTAAAAAATTTACAAAAGAATTATTACAAGAGATATATTCTTTTAACATAGTTGTGTTATGATTTAACTTTTGACCAATTCAAATTTTGGGACTAATTGTAATTTAGGTTTATATATAGACCCCACTTTAAAAATATTCTAGATCCACCATTGATTTTGAGGTTTCAAATGGGATTTTGGTTGGGCCCGGGGTTTTTTCTGGTGATCTTGGTAATGTATGGGTTCTAATCCACCCATTTTGAATGAAGTTGTTACTCTTTATTCCGATATGGATGGCAGTAGCTCCCTAGGGTTCATGTCTTGGAATCTCATTGAGGCTAAATTGGGTGGTGAGGCGATGTCGGGTGTTGAAGCTAAAGAATTGATTGGTGAGGCTAATTGGGCTGGTGATGCCAAAGAATTGGATGTGTCTGTGAATTTGAGTCAAGATCAAGGGGTTCATTTTGGAAATGTAGTAAATCCTTTAAGTGTGATACTTCCATATGAAGGTATGTGTGTTGGTATCGTTAATGATTATTTGCATTTAAATTCATCTACTTGGGCTGATAGATTCTTAAACAATGAGTGCAAACTTGCAATTTGAGGAGTTTGATGACTTGGCTATAAAATTTCCTAGCGAAGTGGACAGGAAAAAAAAGAAATGTTGAAGGGTCCATTGCAAAGTAAACAGGCGACGAAGAGAAAAGGAGAGACAATTAACCAAGAGCTAAAAAAGGTCAAAGAACATCGTCAATTACAACAATAGAGAAAGGGGTTCTAACAAAGAGAATATTTTGTCTAAAGCCAAAGATGTTCCATTGACTTAGGAGAAATTGTGATTGAAAAAGAGACTTAAAACTGGCCAATATTTTGTTTCACTCACCCTCAAAGGTTCTCGGTTGTGATTCTGGGTATAGGGGTGTTGTCGTTGTCTTCGTTTAGGGTTCTGTGCTAGAATACTGGACTAGAGTCTTTTTTTTTTGGTGATCTCATTGCTGTAGGCTTAAGTTATAGTGTCCTTGGGGATCGATTTCTCTGGGTTTTAAATTGTTTCCGCCATCATCTTTTCCTCTAAGATAATATTATTATATCCCTTGTTTACTTCTTTGATCTTTAATAAATCTTTTCACCGATTAAAAAAAACCCTAGGAGGTGAGCGAGAAGGGCATGTTTTTGGAGCAAAAAAACTACTGGTTGTTGATGCCCAAATTACCATTTGTAGAGTTTCACCACTTTACTTTTTCACCAAACATCAGTGGAAGAATAGAGAAGAAGAAGAAGAAGAAGAAGAAGCAAAGAAACTACTGACAAATATTTACGTTTTACGTCCGGCAAAGCACCGAAACTGAGTGTGTATGTTTAATTTGTCATAAAATTAACTGTAGGCGGTCATGTGAAAGGAACTAAAACTGAGGTGTCTTATCTGTATTTTCCCCACAAATTTGTCTTAGTTATCAGATCACCTGATTGCACTTGTCTCATTTGTATGCACCTCTGGAACAACTCGAGTCGCGAAGTTCAAGGGCTGCTGGCATCTGAGTTCGGACCAACTCTCAATTTGATGATCTCTCATGAAAATCTGACCGCAGTATTGCAAAAAATTCATTCCCATTTTGATTCTCGTCCCTTATTTGGAGCAAATGGTTCCTACTTTGTGCATCTGACTAACAACCATTCCTCCAAAACAGAGCAGATATGAACAACTCAGACTTATTCATCTCACTCTTGTTTAATGAATCTTTTGATG
Organism: Aquilaria sinensis; assembly: GCA_005392925.1. Classification (NCBI taxonomy): domain Eukaryota; kingdom Viridiplantae; phylum Streptophyta; class Magnoliopsida; order Malvales; family Thymelaeaceae; genus Aquilaria; species Aquilaria sinensis. Next base: position 195,648 of record SMDT01000546.1, read on the forward strand.
TGATCACTGGAGCCAATTCCTCCACCTGACGGTGGCTCTAAACAGAGTGGTTCTATAGCGGACCACTGTGAGCCGGGGACAGCCTGAAATTAAGCCTTCTCAGCCAAACCGAGTGGAGTATCATATGAATCACGTCGAACGACTGAGCCGGCCGGTTCACCATAAAATGTCTTCGCACTTGTCTCACTCTTTTCTGTAACGTCAGATATCTTTTGTCGGAAACTGCTTTCAAAATCGTCTTGATTTCCGGAATCCTACTTGAGGGGATGTATATGGAGAACTTGCTCCAATCCAGAACGTCACTGAACGGTAACGCATAGTAATCAGAGATGAGAACAGGAACACAACCGACTGAAATAGCCGTCACGACCCTAGGACTGGCGACTTCATGCCCACTTGGGCACAGACAAAACTTGGTCCGGCTCATGAGTTTGATGTAGTCATTTTTGTTTGCGAGGTACTCGTTGACCTGCACTTCTTGGTCTTTGCCTTTCCAGTGTTTTAGCAGGATTTTTCTTATGTGGCCGTGAGCACCTCCGGCGAAAAACGCTAGGATGGAGCGCCGCCGTGGGGAGATGTCTAGCTGCGGTGGGCCAAGCTTGCCTTTTGGGATGTTGATCTCAGGCATGGGAACGTCTCTTCTGGGGTCGAAGCCTTCTGATGTGTTGGCATTGCAAAGGACTTTGATGAAGCTCTTGAACAGCTCCGGGTTTGCATCTGAGACGTCCGGTCCCTGTAAAAGAGTGTGTACAAATATTTGATAAGCTCTTATCCTGCAATTTGAGTAGCTCTTGAAAAAGTAGATGAGGATTGCGTGTAAAATACCCAATCATGGCAAGAAACGAAGAAATGATCAGCTCCATTACTTCTATTCCAGTAAGGGTACTTGTTAGCGATGAGAGTTATATAATCTGTGATGACTCTCTGCATTTGATCTCGAGAAAAGGTGCGTCGAGGCTTATAGAGGAAGGTGATGAGCTTAGCGATGCTAATGGGTATGAGGAAGACGTGAGCTTCATCAGGATGGCGAGCCATGAGCCTACTTTTTCTGGTCTCCAACTCTTCGATGAATTGGCCCTCTAAGCCGTATATATCGTTCACCGGCCCATTGTGGAACAGTGGTTGCTCTCCTTCCTCGTAAACCCATATCTTGAATCGCTTCTCCATTTCTATGTAACTCCTGCTCATATATTTTGTTAACAGAATATAGCAAATACTAATTGCTAAATGGAGTCGTTTACATAAGGTTGTTGTGTTTCTATGTGAGGTCATTAGAAAACCAAATGGGGGTAAAAAGTACGTGTGATTTTGCTAAAATTTCAGGGAGTAAATGGCAATACATATACACCGTCTTTGATCGTATATATAGGTTAGGAACATACGAAACAATGAAAGATTATCAAAATCTTAATTAGAATATTAGAATTTCATGATTTTATAAATAGAATTAGAAAAAATAATTTAATTAGATTTTATGATTATAAGCACTAACGATTACAATTCTAATCCAGTTCTATGACTAAAATTTGTAGAAAAAAATAATTACATATAGGATTGCAATTTTGACAACCTTATTCTTATCATAGATGGCTACTTTTGATGGAATACACAAAAGGCAAAAAGACAAAGAAACCCATGCCATGTGAAAGATTCTCTAGCAGCCTCACGCAATAGTCACAACTTGTGACTTGTGAGTGATTTTAAAAATGAGTTTTATTGATTATTTTGATATATAGTAATTATTTGTTAATCTTTAAAATTTTGGTTATTTTCTATTGCTTTTTCTTTTTTCTTTTTGTGAAGATTTTTCTCTTTTTTTTTTGTTTAAATACTGGTAAAATTCGTAAAAAAATTAAATAGTTTCTACAGCAATTACTCATGTGATTCTAAGTAAAATATTAGATTTTAAGTGATAGTGATTACAAAAAATAATAATAATAATAAAATAAAAATAATGAAGTACTTTATTAAATGAGAAAAGTAAAAAGCCGCCACTAGTCAGTTGGGTTGGGAAACTCCCAACCCCACCACAGCAACATCCCGTCTCACTGACCACTCATGAATTTATTCGTTATTTTATAAAAAATAAATAAATAAAAAGAAAAAATAAAAAAAATTATGTGACACAATGAATTAGTTAATAATATTCGAAGTAAGGATAGGATAAATGTATCAACAAGTTAGTCACTGGATGCTAATAAGAAAAGAGAAGTGAAAGAGTAACTTAACTGATGAAAGGCATATGGATTTCTATAAACAATTCCTGCCGGCACGAAAGCCGATTGGATGTTGGCGGAGATGTTCCTGGACAATATAGCTTCTCGTATGGATGCTCGCGCTCTCGCCAGCCCCTTTTCAATCCTCTCCCAGCTCCTCATCTCTCTCTATTTATTACAAGCAAAATCCAATTTTTAAAATTGAAAAGATACAGAAAAGACCCAGCTAGGTAGCAACAGCTAGATGATAATTAATATAGATCATGTGCAACATGGAAAAGTAATGAATGAACAAAATACCACGCACTTTAGCCTTTCCAGAACTGGCGGTGAAATGAAGCGCGGTATCATCAGGGGAGCCCGAGGGAGGCTGGGCCGGCGGTGCTGCTGGCAGTTGAGGAGGAGGAGGTGGTTGCTGGGTTGGCGGCGGAGCTGGGAGCTGAAGGAGTTTGGCGGGAGAATAATCATCAGAAGGGCGGAGGAAGTGAGTTCTGAGGTTTTCCTGATTAAGAGAGAATACAAGGAAAAGGAAAAGAGAGAAGGAGAGAAGTGATGGCCATAGCAATCGATTTATTTGGCATCCGAGTAATATTGTCGCCATGGCAGGATACAGTAGAGGAATTGGATTAGGGGCTTTACATAAAGTTTGATGAAGTCCTTGTGGGGCCAGGGACACAACATCGTAACGTCACGTACCATAAATCATCTCTCTATAAAAATAAAAAATAAAAAATAATCTCCACCGTACAAAAAACATGCTAGTCCATCTTTATCTAATGATTCTAATCTACCAACCCAACAAACAAGTCGATACCGGAAGAAAGATAAAAGGAATTACTGACCACGGTAGTGTCGGAAAAAGGAGAAATTATTGTGAAGTTTTCTACTTAGTACAATACAGTGGATTGTGAACTAGTTGGCGATGCCATAAATCACTGAGAAACGTCTGTCACAGTTTGAACCTCTATTATTGCGGGTTTTCGTCCATAGTATTGACTCTGACATAATTTGGCAACACGTGGCAATTTGAGAGGAAGAACATCCAATCCTTTTAAGGGGTTTTCCTGAGTTTTTCTGCCCTCATGCTTGCGCCAAAAGACTATCCTAATGTACTCGTAAATTTTCTAAACTTAAAGGACGGGGTTATGTGCCTCACTTAATTACATAGTTAAAGGAGTCAGTCGACTCGCATTTTAAAAAAATTAAGTACGTACTTTAATACGTATCTTACGCATGCCAATAAAGAAAGACATTTTCACGTGAAAAACAGACATTAAAAGATTGTTGTTGTTGTTAATGATTTTTTCTCCTGCCTTTTTCTTCACTTATAAAATTAAAGTCATAATTATACATAATTTACCATTCACTCTCTCCTATCTCATTCCACAAACGGTAGTGGAGCAGATAAGAAAGTGCTGAGAGAGTGCCTGCTCCTAATATTTTTCATAATTATATACTATATGACGTTTATTTTATGAATAATAAACAAAGTAAAAAGTACTGGATCTAACTCTTTTTTTATATATGAAAAGTTATCAAAATTTTTTGAGATTTAGTCGAACTTACACTTTTATCTCAACCGTTTGAAATACCAATCCTTACCACATATAAAGTTAACTTTGTAATTCACCGTTGTTACAAAAAAAAAAAAAGATATACCTAATTTTGTCCTTAGCTTCCTTTTATAGAAAATATGCCCCTTAACTTCTACATTTAATGAATTATTACCCCGTTTTCCTCCATCCCTACCCACTTCCCTCCTCCTTTACTCTACGTCCACAGAAGACCTCCCTTCCGCCACCATTCATTGCCCCATTGACCATGGACCTCATCAACCCTGACCTCCATTGTGACATCTGGACCCACCTTTTCTCCTTCCTTCTCCACATCTCATCATCCTCCTCCTCCTCTTCCTCCACCCTCTCTTTATTGAACACCAGTGCAGCATGCGTAAAGGAGAAGTCAAAATCGACAATGAGCCTACACTGGGCCTTTGAGATTAGGCCATTGGTCCGAAGGCTATCCTTATATAGATGGACGAAGGAGCAAGAGTTGGTAATGAAGAGCGAGTTGAAGTTGAAATCCTTGAAGATGATCTCATCGATGTAGCACTCATTAGAGGGAAGATAAAAGAGAGGTTTGATGAAGGGGGAAGAAGAAGGGTCAAAAGAGGAGGAGGAATCGATGACAAATTTGGGTTGGAAAGAGAAAGGATGGTAGATTTGGTTTGGGAAAAGAGACGATTTAGATTTAGGATCCAATCGGACCTGCAACAAGGCCTAACTTGTTATATGCAGAAGTTGTGGTGGCAAAGTATCTATTTGGAGAAGGCTTGAAGGGCAAAATCATGTATTCCTCTTTCCCATCATAATGGTGAATCAAATAGTTAACTTTTTTAGAGGGTAAATGTAGGGATTCTAAAAGGTGGGATGAATATGCAAGTTTGACTAAACATTAGGAGAGATTTGTAAATTTCCCAAATTTAGACTTCATGTGTATGAGAAAAACCTAAACAATATTTTTTTAAAATTAACTCTTCAACGTTACCGTTTCTCTCTTGTTTTTTTCTTCTCTCTCCCCCACATAGTTCTATGCTAGTAGAATTCGAATTGCTGCACTCGACCAAAAACATAGTGCCACCACTGCTAAAGCAATTTTCATAAGTTGGAAATTGTAATCACAACTTCTCCATTCTCCACACAATCCACCATCCACTATCCTACTTCAGTCAGTTACTTTTTAATTTTTTATTTCTTTACATTTTTATTTTTTATTATTGATTTTCATGAATTTCATGTTAAAATTACTTGATTGTTTACACAGTAAAGAAAATCATTGAAAAATTTTTTATAGATAAGAATGATCATAGTTAATTTTTATTTGATGAAAAAAAGGGCGAGTACAACTATAATTCTGTGCTAAGTGACATAATATTAATTTTTATCTTGGGCAGACACCCCTATTCTCATGCTCCCCTCCTACTCTCAATTGTTGCACATGCTCTTATTTTCATAATACTTTTACTTACTTAAATTCTAGAAAAGTGACGTTTTTCCCTTTTCACGTATACTCTCAAGATACTGTAGGACACTTAATTATATTTTGTAATGTATATTTAGTTTTTTATTTTTTTACATAACATTAAATCAAATTTATTTCCTTAAGTCTTGACTATTTCTAAATGACAGAAAAACTTGTAACGTAATATGGAGCTGGTAATTATTATATGATTTTGGAGATTGAAAATAGTAAGTTACAAATTTGTAAAATCTCAAATTATAATTCTTACATATTTTTTCTATAATTTGAATAAAGTTATTTTTATATATAAATTTTATATTAAAATTCCTAAGTCTGTTCTCTCAGACATGAAATCATGACTCGGCTTCTAGTCAGGAGTTGGGTAAATATCTCATCAAGATACAGGAAAATTGTTGGTACTTGTGGAATATATATCTGTTTCTTATTGATGAAAATCAATGGAAGTTCCATTAATATTAAAAACAAAATCAGAAAAGCTAAAATTCAACAGAGGGACAAAAAAAACCTCAGACTTCTCGGAACACTAGGATTCGGAGTCTTCCACTCATTGATTCATATACGCAATCCGTTGTGCCCTTTTTCTGGTGGGCTCGCCAGCACGATGGCTAGCTCTTTGTATCTTTCCCTTCGCTGTGGTCCTTTAATTTAAGAAAAATTCTGTTGTCCTTCTCAATGTGGTGGCAGTGGCATCTCTTCGGCTCTGTTTTTTATTGGGTCTTTATTGGGGCATTTGTTTTTATATGGGCAATTATCTTATCAAATGTGTCAAATTTCTTGTTCCAACATCTGCGGTAGTATTTTTTCTGGATGTTTTATATATGTTTGTCCTGAGAAATACCACAATTCTGAAATATCTTGAATAAAAAACAGATACTATAAATATTATACGCATTTGCATTTCCCTCGTAATTATCTAAACATTCAATTAATGATGCGTTTTATCTCCAAAAAAAAAAAAGAAGAAGTTATGTATGCGATATTGGATGCGGCTAGTTAGTTTTAATTTCTAAAGGTACTAAAATGTATAAAGAAAATAAATATGATGGCCTTATGTGGCCGCAAGCCTTATGGACTAAACTCTGGAAGTATCCTAAATTATAAAGTGATCTGAGGAGAGGGAGCTGTCCGGAGACTTTGACTTGCTGAATTTTAGGGGTGAAATGTTAGAATTAGGACAAAGCAAAATCTGTGTTTGAAAAGGCAAGTAGACATTTAGACTAGAATGGCTCATATATGTAACCTAAGGTTAAGTCTTCTAAGCCATATGGAGTGAAGAACCATTTGGATGACATCAAACGGCTTGGCTGGTCGATTAAGCTCAAAATGCCTCCGCACTTTAACCACCCTGCTTTGTAATTTCAAGTACTCCACTTCCGAAACGTTTTGCAAAATTGTCTTGATTCCCGGTATCTTATGCACCGGAATCTGGACTGAAAATTTGTCCCAGTCCAGCACGTCCGCGAATGGAAGTGCGTAATGGTCGGAAATGATCACGGGGACGCAGCCGGCAAGAATGGCCTCCACCACTCTAGGGCTGGCCACCTCGAAGCCACTAGGGCACAAGCAGAACTTGCTCGTGGCCATCATTTGTGAGTAGTCTTGGCCATTGGGAAGGTATTCGTGCACTTGGACCTCCTTGTCCCTGTCCTTCCAATGATTAAAGAGGATTTTCCGGATCTCCCCGTGGGATCCGCCGGCAAAAAAGGCCAGCATGGTGCGGTTCTTCGGTGGTAGGAGAGTGAGAGGGCGGTGGCTGCCCCGAGGGAGTTCTGGCGGGAGATTGATCTCCGGAAGTGTGACGTCTCTTGTTAGTTGGAAGCCCTCGGATGTATTGGCGTTGCATAGGACCCTTATAAGGTTCTTGTACAACTTTGGATCATCCACCGAGACTTGTGGCGCCTTTAATTACATATGAACTTCTATTACGTACGGATTAAACTAAAACCCAAAGTTCACGTCGGCCGGTTTAACTAGTAAAAAAAACAGAAAAGAAAAAGAGGATTAATTTACCCAATCATGACAGGAGACCATGAAATGATCGGCGCCATGTGTTCGATTCCAATGAGGGTATTTATTGGCGACAACGCTGATGTAATCGGTGAAAATGCGGACGAGGCGCTCGCGATCGTAGGTTGTGATGGGCAGGTAGATGTAGTCGACGATGTTGGCGACGCTGACGGGAAGGAAGAAGGCGTGGGCCTGATCGGGCCTGTGGGCCTTAAATGGGCTATGCCGGGTCTCTATTTCGTCTATGAACTGGCCTTCCAGTGCGTAGATGTGTTTCATGGGCCCGGTGTGGACAAGGGGCCGCTCTCCCTCCTTGTACACCCATATCTTGAATCTTTTCAACATCTCCTTGTGGCTCCTGATTCAATTAAGAAACATGCATGATACCCTTTATGATTTGTTTTACATAAGAAAATAAAAAATTAAATTGATTTTCCAAAATTTTGATATCAGAACAGAAAAATCATTTCGTCCGTGTGTTTTATGATTAGATATTATTGTATAAGATAAATCTAATTAACTTTTATCATACGTCGTATCTTCATTCCTGAAAAAAAAATTAAAAAAAAAAAAGCAGAGAACGCAGTCAGACGAAAAATTAAAAGACTTAACTGATGAAAGGCGTAGGGATTCCTGTAAGCAGATCCAGTAGGTAGGAAGGTTTCGCTGGAATCCGAAGTCGGAAAGTTTCTCCTTCGGATCGCCTCGCGAATGGCCTTTCGAGCATTGGCCAAATCGGCTTCGATCCTTTCGAAACTACTTTTTTCCTGCTCATATTATACATAAGTACAATTAGCCTTCAGTTCAGCAGCCCTAAATACTAGCAAAAGGTACGGTAGCGTAGGAAACGAACGTCAAACAAGACGACGTGTCTCACATGGATGTGCTTACGAACGCTGTTGCTAGGAGTAGGACTTGGTGCGGGAGCAGGGTGTAATGATGAGATTGAGACCACCGAATCAAAGACTAGCTGGGAAGGAAAAGAATCGTTTGAGAAATTTGCAGATGAAAATGGAGGTGGGAAAATACGAGTGGGGTGAAAGTGAGAGAAGGGGAGGAAGATGAGAAGGAGAAGAGAAATGGGGAGGAGCAAACATGTAAAGGGGAAGGAAGAAGAGATTGAAGCTGCTGCCATGGATTTGGTTGCTTATCTTGTTTCCAATCCTCGTGATAAGGGTCATAGTTAAGGGACATGCGCCTCAAGTTTTCCAACCAAGTTTTCCCAACCTTCTTCTCGTGGAAGGTCTTCATTTGGTAGCATGTGATTTCTTAACATTAGTGTCTACACCTTCTATAAGTGTGCGTATGTATTTTTTAAATTTGATGCGAAGTTCGAATATATAGCAATAAGCAGACGTATTACAGAGTTTATTCTATAGCTTTTTTCATCTAATCAAAATAAAACAATAATTAAGTTTTCATCTGCTATTTAATATTTCATTTACTTGTGATATGCTCCTGTTATATCCATTGTCTCATATGGTTATAAAACTTACATAATGTGTTAATTAACGTTGGAAGGTGATATATTCGAAGCAATTTTGAAACAGATTGAGAATTTATTATTGAGTCACAAGCTATCATAAGCATGCTGAAAACGTTTTTCTAACAATAAGCGATCAATACATATACACACACAAGATTAAATAAAACAAAGAATAATCATTCAAAATCATGAGTATTATTATAAGAACCGGGAATAAATTATCCCTATTTTGCCGAAGGTTAACTGCAGATAAAAAAAAAAAAAGATTGATCATTCCAATAAATTAATATTAGGAAATGGGAAGACATTCTTCAATTTACAGAAGCTGATCAAAAGTAAATGGTTTGGGTGTTTTCGGTGGAAATTTGAAAATTGAGATTATTTATTATTCGGGTAAAATTCATTGGAGATCATTTAGCTTGTTTTTTTTTTATTCTAAACTAGGTACCTGACCTTTAAGTTGTCATGGCGAGTTACCTTTCCTCCTATCATGCACCCCAATCAGCTACTTTATTTCAATTTCAGCATTAAAGCTAACAAAAAATGATGATGTGACATTAAAAAATATTAAAAAATTAAATAATAACACTTATGGTTCTTTATTTTTTTATCAATAATTCGAAACTCTAAAATTCTAAATCTATTATTTACATTTCTTGGCTTCATCACTGCTGCTCCTTTCTCTTTTTTGTCACTATTGCCAAAATTTTTTTCTAAATTCCCATTTCCTCAACCCAAAATCAACCATTGAATTTCATCAACTCGAAACTTCACAAAACTCTTCCATACCCAATTTCATCCCAATATTTTTTGTTGATTTGCGTCAGTTCCATCATTAAATTAGCCAAATTTACAAATCATGCCGTGGTTGAAGCTGCTGAAACCTAGACCCTAGTACCGCCATTTGAAGTCACCAAAAACTAGACCCTAGTGCATGTCATGCTACTAGACTTTGCTCCTATTATCTTTGCCAAGGCTACCTTCGAGCTCACACAATTTGATTTCTAGCTGTACATCTCTTCAATTTCTGAGTCCTACGTTCCATTTGAGGTCGATGGCACTGGCATAAGCATCAATCTCTTGCACAATTTGAGACTTGGGACTTTGTCTGAGGATTACCTGCTAGAGCTTTGTCTCGATCTCCACTGTTAGCACCTTAAGTAGACGCCCAAGTTCCTAAACAGGAAGTTGGGGAGTCTAAACTATAGACTTAGAAATTTAAGTCTTAGAATTGTTGATGGAAAAAGTTAAAAGGACCACAAATGTTGTTGTACGATTTATTTTAATGTTTTTAATGTCACATCAACATTTTTCATTAGGCTTAATGCTGGAATATTGGGACAAGAAATAGAAGAAAATATACCTTGTTAGGACAACTTGAAAATCAAGTACTCATTTAGGACAAAAAAATGAACTAGATGACCCATTTGAATTTTACCCTTTATTATTCCTATAGTCTTTATTTGTTCAACTTGTCTACTAGTTAAAGCTTCAAAATTTAGCCAATAAGAAGCTCCAAATAACATTTTTCTCGTAAAAGAATAGTATTTTATTATCCCTCTTTGATGTTTTCAGGCTAGGTGACAAAAAACTTAATAAAAAGTAATTACTCTGTAAAAAAAATATAGGAGTAATTAAATTATAGTATTAGTTTTACATTAAAAAAAATTACCGATAAAAGCAATAGATTTTATAAAATTGAAAGAAGAATAGGGACCTTATGGTCTTTGTCAAAATTTTTGCGAATACAAACGTTGGTGGTGATGATGGTGAAAGGGGCATGCTATTTTTCCGATGCATTGACTGATGAAATAGTTTCCCTTTGCCATAGGGATATATGTCACTAAAAATTAAGACAAAAAATGCTTTTTCAAATGGGTGCTTTTCGATCGATGAGCAATTTCGATATGAGAATATGAGCCTAGCACATGATTAATTAATTTCTGATCACAAACGAGTTGAGGCAAATCATTTCGATAATCGCTATATTTATACGTGTGTGTGTACTTATGTACAAAATGACATTAAATTTGGACCTCACAGACTCATATATATCCTAGAGAACCGGGCACAAGAAAGAAAACTCACCATTTTCCTTAAATAACCGTGTATCATGTGAGACTCTTTCAATACCAAAAGCAATCTTCAACGAAAAAAGAAAAAGAAAAAGAAATTACAGGTCGAAGTTAGATTTTGAAATGGAAGGGGCATGGAGAGCATTATAGCTTCCTTCAATATGAAATGCATCAAGTGCTAGATGAATGAATTTCTCATAGCAGTTATATTCCTTAAATAAAAAGTTAAGATCGTGATAGCGTAATAAATAAGAGATATCTGTCACGTATTTTTGCTGTTCATGATGGTGGATTTTACATAAATTTTACAATCATTAATGATCCAAATACATAACAGATATCTGTTATCTGTTACCTTTTAATTTTTTTACAAATCAGTGGACCTCATAATAATCTGACTTGACTTGGTTTTTTCACCACTATATTCTCATCTTGACAAATATATCAAGTTGATCAAGCTAATACGGAACAAGCAGTAAGTTAAATCCGCCAGGTGGATGATGGTTTGATCCTAATTACTATTACTACTATATATATAAATTAGAAACCTCATGGGAACGATAATAAATGGCATCCTAAAATTAAGCCTCTGAATCCACATCAACTAAAGCAGCAAGTGAATTACATCCAGGGGCCTAGCCGGCTGGTGCAGCACGAAAAGCCCTCTCCCTCATCGCACCGGACCTATTGTACATTCTCAAGTACTTCTCATTCAAAACGCGCTTCAGCTTCTGTATCTTTCACTGCATGCCGGAACATGGACGGAAAACGTGCCCCAGTTCTGGTATGCTTTTTCAAGAAAAATGTATCTCTTAGCTTTGCACGTGGCATGCAAATCGTACGACCTAAGCAACTGTGTATAATTGGGATGAGCATGGCTATTTGTTGTCAAGAAAAAGTAACTCTAAATTAATGAACTTAGGTTTACCGCGATTAGTGACAGTAGAACGATTAATAATTATTTTCGTAAATTTTTTTCAAGTGCGTTACTAGAACTTGAAAAAGTTGGTAAAAATCTACTGATAATTTTAGCATCCAACTAAACAGTAACCCATATATTTTTTTTTTTTTGTGCAAATGAATTATTCAATTAGTACATCAACGTTATTTATGCAACAAAATTAGGAGCATAACCTACCCAGTCAAGACAGGATAGGAAAGCATACATAAAATGATCGAGGTTGGCATTGCAAATAGGGATGACCGTAGGTAGAGTAAAATCCAAAGCTCATGGATATCCGACCCATGAGTTGCAGATATTTGGTATGGTTTTTGCTTTTGCCTCATGGGTGAACCCAGCACATCCGTAACCGCCACAATTTTTCTTTGTTTGTTAATGACTTAATTGTAACTTATCAAAATAATAGACTAAAATGTAACAAATAAGTAACTCAAGTAATCAAAGTGTAATTTAACAAATATATAACCCTAAACCCTACATTCTGCCACCGTTTGTTCTTCTTTTTTACTCATCTTCTTCATTTGCTTGGTCTCTGTACTAGAAACAAATTCATCTTCTACATTTGCTCGTCTTTGTACAAAAAAAAAAAAACTCATCTTCATCGTCCCTTCTCACATCTTCTTCTTCTTCATCCCTTCTCTCATATTCTTTGCCCTTTTTTTTCTCATCTTCTTGGCCTAATCTAAATTTATCTTGCCTTTTGAGTCTCATTTTCTTCGGTCCACCAATCGACCATCTTGCAACAATTGAAACGCTGTCTTCCCATTGGCCGGCGACATTGATCAAATGATTGACGAAGGGGGGAAAATCCAGAATCAATTACCTCTGCTATCTCATGGGTAACCCGTAGGGAGCCTGTGATCCGCAAGTGGCAAGCACAAGTGTCTTTTTTTACCTATTCAGCCTAGCGGGTAGGTGATGGGTGTGGTGGCTCTGCACTTGACCGCCCTGCTGTCATCCCTAGTTGCAGAAGGGGTACTTAGCGGCAACAACATTGGTAGTCGACGGCAAAGGGATGAAGGCATTCCAAAAGTGGTGCTATATATGATATGTGATGCTCCATAGCCCACATTACGCAAACCACCACTTAGTTATATAGATTCACATAATTGCACGAATTATGATGAGTATTAATTTTTTTAATTTCCAGCCCAATATTAGAGCTTTTAAGACATAAATTTATAGTTATTTGTAGGTTTCTCCACGAATTTGAGCATAAACCTGTTCAATATACCTTTTGATTAGGAGTATGCACGGAACCCAGTCAACCCACAAAACTGTATAAACCAATTCGCACGAAATGGATGGTATGCGATTTTATGCGATTTTGATTTTTGTCTGGGTTTAGAAATCTTAAAACCAAATATCATATGATGCGGTTATGGTCACTGGTCTGATAAAAGAGGCATAATCCAGTATAAATTAAAATTATATATCTAATTGGCTAATTATCTCTCCATTTTTATCTATAATTCTATCATTTAAAAAGAATTTCTTAAACCCAAAATTAAAGTCCAATATTTAAATGAATGTCCAATCCATATTGATATTTATGAATATTTTGTTGATATCATTTATTTTTCATTTTCATCAAGTTTTCCCCGAAATCACCTAAGTCCCTTTTTTTTCTCCTAATATTAATGATAACTGAAATATTATTCTTGTCATCTTCTTCTAGGTAAGGATGAATATTTTTTTACTTTTATTTTTCTAACTCATTCAAATATGATATATTGACATTGTTATGTTTAGTTGTTGATGATGTTTTTGGCGTCATTATATAAGTATTAGGGTTTGAGAAATAAGAATTTACTTTGACGGCCTATGGTAATGGAATGTTGCAAATAAAGGATTTCTTATTTATGTGTTTTGGTGATGAAAAACAAACAATGAGTTTCTTATGTGTGTGGGATTTAGGGTGATAAATTTGGCTTATTTGAGATTTATATTTCTTATATGTATTCGTTTTATGGACCGGATTGTATTTTTATTATGTTATCTATGTTATGCGCTTGTATTAATTATTTCGATTTAGTATGATTGATTCGTGACATGAAAAAATCGCAATCAAACCAAATTTATGTTGTGCAGTTTTTTTATTTGTATACAAATCAGTGTGGCTATAATTTCTAAATTGTAAAACCATTTAGTATGTAGTGCAGTTACGAGTTTGACCATAAAACGCATTAATCCGCACCATAAACACCCCTACCTTTGATGATGACTGTTGGCCTATTCACGATTCACCTATCCCTAACAAATGGTTTGCCAGTTGAATTAAAGCTTGCAAGACATATTATTTTCTTGAGGCCCTCACAAATTCTTGAGAAAAAACAGTCAGATATGTTCTTTATAATTAAGAATACATTTGTCTGTTTATACTAAAGAATATTTTTGTGTCATCTCTCTCAAGAAATTAAATACCACGGTATAATATGTAGTATTACACCTACTGCAGGGAAGCAATAAAGGTAACTTTTATGTACATTTTAGGAAAAAAAAAAAACTACAATATACCACAAATACCGTAAAGAACACACCACGGTATTCTATTTGTTGCGGATGTGTGTGAGATACTTTTTTCTGTCATTTTGCATCAAAATATCATACATAAATACATAAAACAGTAAAATATAATTAATACATATATTTTAACATAAATATTTACCTTTATTTTTTGGTTACCTTTTCCTTTACTTTTTGCTTTCTTTTTTTTAGGTTTTAGAAAATTTATTATTATTATTATTATTATTATTATTATTATTATTATTATTATTATTATTATTATTATTATTATTATTATTATTATTAAAGTATTTTTTTCTCTTGTATAAATAAATTATTTTTTTTGTTGTGTAATACTTATTTTTCTCTATATATAACATTTTCTTATGTTTTTTGTATGATAAATATTTTCTATCATATATATATATTTTTTATTTATATTTGAAAAATTATGATGAGAGAAAATTAGAATACATATAAAAAATGTAAAAAAAATTATTAATTTATTTCATCTTAAAATAATATTTTAATATATATATAATAAAAATGGTAACGATATGTGAGGTGGTATATCGTTCAGTATACCCTAAAAATATGGGATGCGATATACATAACGGCAATAGTTTTTAACATCTCTCTCTATTGCTCGCAAATGATGGATAGCCGTAATTAATAGCTGGTTATTTATATTTTCTTCTCAATCGCCTACAAAAAGTCCTCTAGTATATTTTCAAGAAAATCATTGTTGTGAATGTGTGTTTTAGAAAATGTTGCCAGTAAGGTGTTAAATGTTGTACTTATGTAAAAGAAAAATGAGCTGGTTACAAGTCTGCAAGTCAATTCATTTTAATTTAAATCGACTGATTTATTTTTATTTTATATATTTTTTTCATGAAATCAATTTCATTTAAAATTTAATATTATGTAGATACAATAATCCATTTAAAAGTAAATTGTCATGATGTTCTTAAATTTTTATGATTTTTTAATGCCTTAAATAAGAAAAATTCATAAAAATTTAGTAAGATAACAAAAATTGTATTTTTAATGGATTATTACAGCTATATAATATTTAATTTTAATTAAAATTAGTTCTGAGTAAGAATGACGTAAGAATAAAAATAAACTATTTTAGAGTCAATTGACTCAAGTTAAAATGAACTAGGTGTACATTGTCATAGACAAGGACCGTAGGGAGTCCTTCACAAAACTCTCATAAAACTCGAATTCATTTTTTCTATTGAAATTAAAATTAAAAAAATTACATCTTGGGTTATGGATAGTGAATAATGATGATCAAATAAATAAAAGATTTGTTTTAGAATTTTGTGCAATGAGAGTTTTATTGAGGGTAAAATCCACTAGGAATACCTTAGTTTATTTTTTTTGTCATAATTGGGTACCCTACTTTTAAGTTGTCCTAGCGAGGTACCTTAACTCTTATCGCATGTCCTATCTAAGTACTTTTCATTAATTTTGGAGTTATGTCTGACAGAAAATGATGATGTGGCATAAAAAACATTAAAATAAATAATAAACATTTGTGGTCCTTATATTTTTTAAAAAATTACAAAAACCCCAAAAACTACTAAAATGCCTTTAAATCCTGTTGCTCCCCTATCGCCCTGTTTTACAACATCGATCTCATTGAATCTAGACAAATCAGATCAAATCTGGTAGCGACGTATCTCTCTTAGGTGCAGGTCTATTCGTTTTCCCTAACCTTTTGATCGAGGTTTGAGTGAACTTGGGATCATCGGATTTACGAGCGAAAATTGTCATAGCTAGCGGAGATTGATTGAATTGTCGGCGATTGTCTGAATCATTTGAACATCTGACAAATAGAACTCAGGTAAGAAGAAAAGTTGAAATTGTCGAGCTCCTATGGTGAGGCTTTGAGGGGACGAGATCAAGGAGGGATCTAAGGAAGGAGAGGAATATGGATTTGGAAAGGCATTCGATTCGGGGGGAGACGACTCAATCGATGCGGAGGATGAGCGAGTTGGTCTTACGAATAAGAGAGTTGAAACGCCTGAAGAAGGAACCGGCAGTCGATGAGAGTCTTGACATCGGAGACTCGATGAAATCAATACTGGGAAACAAGGCGCCGGGGGGGGGGGGGGGGGGGGTTTTTCCCTCGATATTTTGGGGGGGTTTTTTTTTCAAAAATATAAAGACCACAAGTGTTTTTTTATTATTTATTTTAATATTTTTTATGTCACATCAGTATTTTCCGTTAAACATAACTTTAAAATTAATGGAAAGTACATAGATAGGATATGTGATAAAAAGTAAGGTACCTCGTTAGGGCAACTTGAAGATAGGGTACCCAATTAGGACAAAAAAAATAAGCTAAGGTACCTCCGGTGGATTTTATCCGTTTTATTGAAGATTAAAAAAAATTACTTTTATGTTTTATGTAATAAGAGTTTAAATAAGGGTAATGAAGTAAATTAGATATTAAAAACTTTTTCAAAAAGGAAATGCTTTATCATTTTTGGGACAACCAGAAAAAAAAACACGGGAAAGTTACAAAAACCCCCCTGTGGTTTGGTCAAACCTACAGTTTGCCCCCTCTATTTTGAGAAACCTACACTTTGCCCCCTATGTTTTTTATATTGCTTGATAACAACTTCTGAAATTGTATTTAAACTCTACAATAATCATCTTCCAGTAATTTCAATCTGTTCAGTATTTTTTTTATAGCTAATAGATATTTTAAACTATCAGTTTTTCCTTTCTGTAAATGTACTTTTCCACCTGTAATTATATATCAGTATTTTTAAAGGTCCGTTTTCTGTGAAAAAAATATCAAAAATCTTGAAATTACTAGAGCATTTTTACCATACAGTTTAAATACAGTTTCAGAAGTTGTTATCGGGCAGCATAAAAAATATAGGGGGCAAAGTGTAGGTTTCTCAAAATAAAGGGGGCAAACTATAGGTTTGACTAAACCACAGGGGGTTTTTGTAACTTTCCCAAAAAACACCTTTCATCCTTTTGGGGACAGGGAGTATTTCATATCACTAAGCAATTTATTTTAAATTTTTTATAACTAAGTTGATGACTTATTTATTTTCGAAATCAATGAATTTACGCCATTTTACTTCAAATTTTGTAGCCTCAAGAAAGTCATGGAGTGATAATATAAGAAGCACATTGCTAATAAGGAAGATCCTGAATTTCAGTATTGGCAAGCGTAAGGGCTATAAACATAGCATGCATCTTTTTTTTTTATTAAGTTGAATTTTTTCCCCTGATCTTTAAATATGATTGATTATATTTTTCCCATGATTTTTAATTGGGAAATGGGATGCTTATACTATATTTAGCCCCTTTTCACCACCACATTATAGATGCATAAAAAGAAGTAATATATAATGCAAATACCTTAATTAGTATATAGAATAATTGAGTAACGCATTGTTATTTGCCAAAGAATAAAATTATCTTAACTTTAGAATAATATTTTCTATAACAATTATACATGCATACATATGTGTGTGTGTTTAGAGAGAGAGAGAGAGAGAGAGAGAACTTAATTCAACTGAAATCCCGTGATAATGCTGGGTATGCAGACTAGCTATCCACAAAACTTGACACAAATTTGGGCTCTAAGTCCCTTCGGGGACATCAGGAAAATTTGGGCTTTAAGGTTATTTGTGCTGCGACCCAACGACAAAATTTTGGGTCTGTCTTCGGATTGGCCCATTTCTCATGTTGACCTATGACATGTCTTTGTTGTCTAACGAAATTTCGTGAAGTCAAACTTGGGTGTGGTCAAGAAGTTATCCTGAAGTTGAGCCTCCGGAGCCACACCGAGTGAAGCACCATATGGATCACATCGAAGGGCTCCGCCGGCCGGTGGACAACAAAGTGTCTCCTCACCCTACTCACCCTTTTCTGCAACCGCAAGTATTCTTCGTAAGACACCCCTTTCAGAATAGTCTTCAATTCGGGTATCTTCTCCACCGGAACATGGACCGAAAATTTGCTCCAATCCAACACATCGCTGAACGGCAAAGAGTAATTGTCGGAGATAATTACCGGCACACATCCGGCGTAAATTGCTTCCACTGGCCTAGGGCTCGCCACTTCGTACCCACTCGGGCACAGGCAAAACCTGCTCTGTCGCATCATCTGGTTGTAGTTCTGCCCCTTTTTGAGATACTGGTACACTTGGAGTTCGCTGTCCTTGTCTTTCCAGTATTCGAAAAGCCTTTGCCTGACATGGCCGTGGATTCCACCGGAGAAGAAAGCGAATATGGGCCGGTTGTTTGGGCCATAGTTCCTATAAGTTGGGCTCAGCTCCCCGTACCGTAAGAAGATATCAGGGAGAGAGACGTCTTTGTTGGGCCTAAACCCTTCCGACGTGTTGGCATTGCACAGAACTCTGATCAACTTCTCCAACCGCGCCGAGTTGTCTTCAAGGGAGACGTCTGGTCCCTGCGCAACAACGATCATTTTCTTAAGTAATTGCATTTGCAGCCATCAAATTTTTCTATAACTGAAAATTGTACCCAGTCATGGCAAGAGGCCATAAAATGATCAGCGCCCAGGCTTCTGTTCCAGAAGGGATATTTGAGGGAGACAAGGTTGACATAATCGAGCGCAACGCGATGGAGGCGATCACGGTTGTAGTTTATGACAGGCTCTTTGTAAATATATTCAACAATTCCGACGACAGTTAGCGGCAGAAAAAAGGCATGCGCCTCCTCTGGACGGGGAGCCATGAACTTGGTATTGGTTTCCATTTCAGCGATGAAGTGGCCCTCTATTGCATATATATGCGTAAATGGGCCACCGTGCACCAGTGGCAGTTCTCCTTCTCTATACGTCCACACCTTGAAGCGTTTCACCATCTCGATATGGCTCCTGCTAGTTTATTACCGATCCGATCGGCAAAAAGGTTAAAAGAACAACCAAAAATTCCATATATATGTCAACTAATTAATCTAAGTGGAATTAATTATATAGTTTATCTGGTGTAATTAATATTTACGTAGATATATATATATCTCCCACTTAACTGATGAAAAGCATGTGGATTTCTATAGATTGGACCTCTAGGAACAAAAGTGGTACGTTCATCACCATAAGCTGGTGTAACGTTTTTTGACTTGACCGCTTTTCGAATGGCTTCTCTCGCCCTTGCCAGATCTTCCTCAATCCTATCCAAATATGTCTTCCCCTCCTGAGGAGCGGTCAGAGTCGGACACAACAATGTCGTATTTATTGCTAGTCGATGTACGTAGGAAAAAAAGAAGGATTGATTTTTTACGTACCTTGGTGAGAGATGTCATATGTTTGGCGCTGCTGCCGCTACCATTATTGGTAGAAATCATGCGAGAAGTGGAGAAGATGGAGGCTTGGGGGGAATTAGGGCTAACAAAAAGGAAGAGAAGAGCCAGAAGAAGTAGAGGTAGAGGAAGCAAGAGACTGGAGAAGCAGGGGCATGTGCAACGACTACTACTCCATATGGATGCCATGCCATGCACGGCTTCTTTCCGGAGCAATTTGCTCCTCCAACTTCCAAGGTAGTAGCTGGCCGGCTAGTCTCTCATATTAACTATATAAACAAGATAAGTATTTACACGTGCGTACGAGCTAGCTAGCTAGCTAGTTGCATTGTTCCAATAGGATCATATTACCATACCATACAAATCTGTACATACCACCCGGCACGGCGGCCTCGTTGCTCGTTATTCTGTGCACTACTGGCAACGAGAAATTAAAAGATTGAAATTCGAACGTCGTAAACAATTAATATATTGAGATTGGAATTAAAGACGAACCGCCGTTGCCGCTATGCACATGTTGATACATGTAACTTTGGCAGCACATTATCGTTCAGTTGCATATATATTATATAGTGCTCATCATTAACTGTAAAACTGAATTTCCTTTGCTTTTTTTTTTTTAACGGAAAAAGCAAAGGCATTAAAATGACAAAAACTGTTATAAAACTGAATTTCGTTAATTTTATATATGTGAATGACGTCGTAGAATTATTCCCAAGTATGTGCCTATGTACGTTTGTGCATATATCTTCATTCTTCACCCGTATTTAATTTAGGGTTAATTATTTAAACCTATTAGATCTATTGAAAACTACAAAAATTATTCCTAAAGTTTAAAATTTACTCATTTTTGCATGAGCTTTTTTAAGAATATTACACTATATATCTCCCAAGGTCCATTGATAATGATACTATCTTTATAATATATATACTCTCTTCGACCCATATTCTCGGTTGGTCAAAGGTGAGGTAAGAAAGTTCTACAATCTTATAGATAGCAAAAATTGCTAAAGATATCATTAACGAAATGCAATTGCTAAAAATAGCAAGGATTTGAAATCCACAAGTATGAACTTAAACATTATCATATTCAATCTTCAATCCCAATGTGTGGTCAATGGATTCAATTTCATCAACTTGGGATTTTTAAAATAGGTGGATTAGATTATCGAATGACAAATTTCAATTACTTCATTCATTTTTAGGCTTTCCAAAAAGGATAAATTATTTTCATTTTTGAAAAACTTTTAACATATAATTTATCTTACTACTTTTATTTGAACGTTTTCAGTACAAAACCCAAAAAACTACATAAAGCCCAAAAAATAATACTATCTCCATCCTGCATTCTTTACACTATTTAACTTTTTTACATAGTTTGATTTGAATTTATTCATATTAGTATTGAAAAAATTTTAAAAAAATATATTTAGAAACTATATATCTTGATTTATCATTCTTA
The DNA here is from genome assembly GCA_005392925.1 of Aquilaria sinensis. Lineage (NCBI taxonomy): Eukaryota > Viridiplantae > Streptophyta > Magnoliopsida > Malvales > Thymelaeaceae > Aquilaria > Aquilaria sinensis. The sequence goes on from SMDT01000546.1 coordinate 216,702, forward strand.
TATAAAAGCTCTTCATTTATATACTCAAATGATAAAAACAAAAAAATCGTAGATTAATTGCTAAAAAGTGACGGTATAAAGAATATAGGACGATGAGAGTATTTTCTTTTTCTACTATTGCTTCACAAAACTCAAAAATATTTTTTTAATTTTAATTTCAGGAGTAAAAATGGGAAGAAATAATGAAGTCACGCATATCTTAATCTTCATATCCAAGTAAATGCATCATCCAAAAATGAGACGAATAGAGTAAGAAAAAATGTGGAGCATTATTCCTTGCCCCATGCGGTGAAAGAACATCTTATCAACGTCAATCCCAGCAACTTCAATGTATGATCACATAGAGATTAGGAGCTAATTTATTATAACTTAAGCCAACTTAGTTCAAAATAATTTATCTTTATTTTTTTATTTTTTGGCTTGAAACACCTATTTTATTTGAAACCTAATATTATTTAGGTATGATATATAATCCATTAATTATAAAATTTTTATGATATTAATAAACTTTTGAGCTTTTTTTTTTGTTTTTAGGTATTTAAAATAAAAAATTCATAAAAATTTGAAAATATGATAAAAATTTTATTTTGAATGGATTATTAAACCAAAATAACTTTGGTTTTCAAATGAAATTAGTTCTGGGAAAAAATGTAAAAATAAAAATAAAAATTTTTGGATTAAATTAACTTAATTTAAAATGAATTGGGTCTAAATGAGCATGAAATAAGGTACAAGGGGTATTCATAAATGAATTAATTTTATCGAGTCTGATAGAGACCCTCTAATCCTGGTTGTTTTAAGGTTAATTGTTATACTTCTATGGATAAAAATAGACAAGGGAAAACTACAGCTATTATCAGAGGCCGTGTGATGAGCAAATTTGTAATTGTCTGCCTTTGGGATATTGGTAGCAGAACCTCTCTTTAGGCTGAGTATTGATCTTTAAGAGATGCATGGCCTGCAACTCACCTCTTCTATGGGAAACTTTAGGCTAGAGGCAGAAACTAATTGCAAAGCTACAGCCCAGCTTTTTACATCTGCCACCTTTATAAATCCTTCATTTATGCCATTAATTTCTTATTGCAGGCTATTGATGCACCAACTCCAACTTCCAGTAGTAAAGGATATTTTCTGGGAAGTGCATCAAGTAGCGGATCGAATCGTCTCACTAAAAGCTCACTGCATGTTGGTCAATGATCTTTTGTTATCTTTGACCACCCCCAGATGATCTTATGTTCATTGTTCAGTGGCGGAGGTATATACTTAATGGGGTAGGCCATCACTCATCCTAAAATTTTGAGGTCAAATTCAAATATGGTCCCCTAACTTTAAGAGTCATCTTAAAATGATTACTTACCATTTTTTTCAGTCTCTTAAAGTTTCTTAACTCAATTAGCATATTCTATTTTGGTTCTTACAGCCAGTTTAGACATTGTCTCTGATGGAACTTTCTTACATGGCGCTTGCTAGTTCCATGCCAAATTCACATGGAGAACTATATTAGAAGAAAAAGAATCTTCAAGCTAAATTTGACACAAACAAATAATCTTAAAGGCTTAAAATGTAAATTTTCCAAAATTATAATCTTTTTCTTCAACCTTTGATTCCAGGCTTCCAGCAGCAGTAGGGTGGATCCAGAATGGCGACAGCAGACGGCGATGACCCATTCACCCACAAACCATCGAGCCCCGCTGATGACGCACTCACCCATAAGCCACTGAGCCCTGCTTATGGCTCTGTTCGGCATTAACGTCAGCGATTAGTGTTAGTTTTGAAAAAGCTATCCAATGGTAGCTTTTAGCCTTTAACTTCAGCGTTTTCATCTCAACCATTAAATAATTTATCCAAAACTCTAACGCTGATAACAAAAGCTATTCCCAAACGGGGCCTATGACCCATTCACCCACAAACCACTGAGCCGGCCAATGAACCACTCACACATAAACCCCTATCGATAGCCTTCTTGCACCTGAAGCATTTTTTTTAAGAGGAGAAGGATTTTATTAATTGGACTAAAAGCACAAAAATAAGCTCCAAGTAGCCATAGAGACATAGACAAATGCAAAAGTGCAGCAGGACTTCAATATGGAAATTCTTAAAACAAATCAGAAATAAACAAGGGCCACAACATAAATGGAGACGATCGAAACAATCAAAAACAAACTAGGACCACAACTCAGTTCATAGTCAAGAATGAAAGCCATAGTCATTGAATTTGTAGGCCGATTGCTGCAACCCAACTTGCTTGCCTTTTGAATTCTTAACTCGTTTTCCTTTTTATCGCATTAAAATTTTATTAATTCCCCTGGTTTCCTTATTTGCTTCCATCATTATGGTTGATTAGTTGAACCTTTTTTAAAAATGTATGAAATTATAAAATTTGTAAATAAAGGGAAGTAAGGGAAAGAAGTAGCCTAGAGAAAATCCCTCATCTCTCTAACACCCAATTCGTTTTAACTTTAGTCAATTCACTACAAAATGACTTATTTTTATTTTTACATCTTTTTTACTTGAAACTAATTTTAATTAAAAGCCAATATTATGTAGTTACAATAATCAATTGAAAATACAATTTTTATAATTTTACTAAATTTTTATAAATTTTTCTAGTTTCAAGCCTTAAAAAAGAAAAATTCATAAAAATTTAACAACATCCTAAAAATTTACTTTCAAATTGATTATTATATCTACATAACATTGGCTTTAAAATAAAATTGATTTCAGGTAAAAAAGGCGTAAAAATTAAAAAAAAATTAGTTGACTTTAGCTCAAACGAATTGGCCAGAGAAATAAATGCCCTCCACTAAACCTTTGCTTCGAATTAATTTGTTCTCCACCAATTGGCGTCACCTACCATGACTTTTGGCCAACCGCAAAGCCTACATCGCAATTTTTGCTGACGGGTTGGAGGTGGCGATGGAGAGGCGACGTGGGTATCGAGGGACGACCCCAGGTCAAGGGACGGAGAGAGCGAGAAGAGGAGGGGAGAGAGCGGAGGACTCGAGGACTTGGTGGACGGAGAGGGAGTGGGCACCGAGAGAGGGCTGGCGGGAGAGTAGGTGGCGGAAAGGTGGAGGTGGGGGGCGGCGTGGATGGCAGAGGTGGTCGGGGATTTGGGGAAGAAGTAGATTATTAATTATGTATGTCTTACGTACTTTAGATTGTGTGTTTCTATCATTTTTAGCCTCATATTTTTTCTTCTTCCATACTAGTCGTCACTCAATGTTATGACACAGGATACCACGTGGCATAGTAGATGCCATGTTGGCATTTTTCATCTAAGATAATAAATTAATTGACTGAATGGACTGAAATAGAACATATTAGTTGAGTTAGAAGATTTTAAAAGGCCGAAAAAGATGTTAGGGACCACTTTAAGACAACCCTTAAAGTAATGAGACTATAAATGGATTTTACCCTAAAATTTTGGTATACACACAAATAGATATATATAGCGTAGAAAATTAAGCCCATTTTTTAATATTCTTGTTAAGTTTCGGTGGCCCATTTATTTTTATATAATTGGTTGAAGCTCATTTTATTTATTAATTTTTTTTAAGTTTCTAGTGCTCCAATCAATTATAAAGCAAAAGAAAAGTGTTATTTTCTATGTACTCATCTTCGCGGTTTCTCATTTAATCTTCCATTGAGGATTTCTTATCAAGTATCGATATTTCTCTCTGATGCTCCACGTTTACTCTTATGTTAATTTCTTTCTATATGAAATTGATCCTTCAAGTTTTTTCATAAATCATGCTAAGCTTCTTTTGGTTGTTAGGAATATGAGAACAAAATTAAAAAACCACTTCTCACCGTAGTCCATAAAAAAATAGAACCATAAGTTCCATTAGTTATATTCAGATCGATCGTATAATTCGATTGAAATATTTTCCTTTATATAATTTTGTTGATGTCAAAGAGCATTGTGAACAATTTAAATTATAAACATTATTCATCTTTTCTATACTATAAAATGTTTTAAGTTAATATCATAGTATAAATATTATCTTTATATTGTTGGCCCATCCTACATAAAATTTATAGGTGCACCACTGCTTAATTTAGATAAAGATGCAGTAGGTGATTTTGTGACTAAGAAAGTTCCGACCACCGTGGGCACTAGGACATCCGTTCATGGCTTTTGTAATTCAACTACTGGCTTAGGCCTTTAGTTGTACTCGTACTCTCTTTTTAGTGCATTCCACTTTCTACCAAAAAAAAAACTTGATGGCTAATATGTCTGTAACTCCCTTTTGCCGAACTCGGTTTTCATGTACAGACCTTAAGGGTTTTGTTTTTGCTTTTCCAAAAATTCCTTCATTAATTCACCAAAAGAAAAATGCGTTAATATTGTCTGCTTTGCGGTGAAATTTTCGTGCCAAATGGTGTCCATAATGAACCTCACGCTAAAACATGTGAATAGCCTTTGCCATTTCTATATAATCATTTTAAATTGGCTTCCCTATCTATCTAAAATATTATTAAACATTGTTATCCCCATGCAGTGCACTAAGGTGAGATCCTAAAGTTGAGCCGTCGGAGCCACACCGAGTGAAGCGCCATGTGAATTATGTCGAAGGGCTTCGCCGGCCGGTGGAGGCGGAAGTGCCTCCGCACTCTAATCACCCTTTTCTGCAATCGCAAGTACTCCTCATACGAAATTTGTTTCAAAATAGTCTTCAATTCAGGTATTTTCTCCACCGGAACTTGGACCGAAAACTTGCTCCAGTCCAACACATCGCTGAACGGCAAAGTATAATTGATGGAGACGATCACCGGCACACATCCGGCGTAGATAGATTCCATCGGTCTTGGGCACGCCACCTCGAACCCACTCGGGCACAGACAAAACTTGCTCTGCCGCATCATCTGTTTGTAGTTTTGTCCCTCCTTCAGATACTCGTACACTTGGATCTCGCTGTCCTTTCCTTTCCAGTACTGGAAAAGCGTTTCCCTGATCTCACCGTGGGCTCCGCCGGAGAAGAAGGCAAATATGGGACGATTGTTTGGGCCATAGTCCGGATAAGTTGGGCCCAAGTCCCCGTATCCCAAGTAAATATCAGGTAGAGAAACGTCTCTGTTGGGTCTGAAGCCTTCCGATGTGTTGGCATTGCATAGTACTCTGACCATGTTCTCCAACCGCTTTGGATCCGCAAAAGAGACTTCAGGTCCCTGCAAATAGATTCATCTTTTTGTTAATTACGTTCCTACCCATCAATTTTATCCAATTTCACAACAACCGAGGCCACTTTTAATGAAAACGACTGTGATTAGTGTTTAGGGTGTTATACTATGATTTGTGGGTAATTATTAAAGTATGGTTTTATGAGATAGAGACTAATTTAACAAATTAAAGGGTACTGTATTGTGATGATTACCCAGTCATGGCAAGAGGCCATGAAATGATCAGCGCCCAGGCTTCTGTTCCAAAAGGGGTACTTGTGGGAGACGAGGTTGACGTAATCGAGGGTAATGTTTTGGAGGCGATCCCGGGAGTAATCTATGGGGTCCTCATTGTAGACGTATTGGACGATTCCGACAACCGTGAAGGGTAGGAAGAAAGCGTGCGCCTCCTCCGGCCGACGAGCCATGAACTTGGTGTTGTTTTCCATTTCATGGATGAAGTGCCCTTCTATGCTATATATATCTGTGAAGGGCCCGCCATGCACCAGCGGCGGCTCTCCTTCCCGATAAGTCCACACCTTAAACCTCTTTACCATCTCTATATGGCTCCTGTAATATAATTATGATCCATTCCATTCAACACAAATATTTATATATATGGAACGGAATTAAAACCTCTCAATAACATGATGATATGAATTAAGCCACTGTTTCATTTTCGGAATTTGAAAAGCAGATGCATGGTTTGAATCGAAAGCTCACTTAACTGATGAAAAACATATGGATTTCTATAGATTGGGCCTCTAGGAACAAAACCAGTCCCCTCATCATCATAAGCTGTAACCTTTTTTAACTTGACTGCTCTTTGAATGGCTTCTCTTGCTCTCGCCAGATCTCCCTCAACCCGATCCAAATAACTCTTGTCCTGCAGCTGAGACATGTAAGATCAAATCATCATCAACACCTTAACCCCAACTAGCTATATATGCTCGCTGCTGCTTGCAGTCGGGTAGGTGGCATGAAGTTGATAATGTTATATAACTTTTTGAAGCTACGTACTCTACATATATATGTATAGAACCAAGTCTTGGTGTGCTATTAGAAAGAGAATATATGCTTACCTTGACGGCGGGTACTGTCAGGTTCTCGGTGCTGCTACTGTCAATATTGGTAGAGATTGAAGGGAAGGAATTGAGGAATAATAGATATTGGGAATTAGGGCAAACTGAAGAGAAGAGAAGAATTAACAAGACAAGAGGTGGAAGAAGCAAGAAATTAGATGAGTGGGCAAAACCCCTACTCCACAAGGATGCCATGCACGGCGCTTCTTTCTTCCCCAGTTCACTCTGATTTTTGCTTCTCCCAAACATTTCCAAGGCACGCCACAGCCACTTGCCCAAAACATCTTCCCCAGTTGAAATTCTACTTATTCTACTTATATATTCCCTTAGCCCTTACGTTTTAAAATCTACTTTAATTTTACCCACTTTTTTTTTTCAACCCTAGTACATAATTAACATGATGGACTCACATTTATAAAGACAAAAAATTGTAACTTGAATGAAAAATGTGCACAGGAAAACAAAATCAAAGCATTACTCTAAATTTATTAATTAGTAAACATGCATGTAATTACCAAATAATTAATTTAAAAATTAATATATCAAGACTAAGTAGTAAAATAAATATGGGGATAATTGAGTATAAAGTTTGAAATATCAAGACTACGTGTAATTAACAATTAAAGTTCAGGGAGGTGAGTGTAATTTGCTGCCACGATTTCTAGTTATCTGCATGAAAACTGTAAGAGGAGGTACAAAATTAAACTTGACTAAACGCTAGGTGATAATACAAGATTGGTTGTAGAAAACGTAACTTGACATATATACTCAATTTTATTTCTGAAAAAAAAATTATAATTAATGTGACATATATGTAACATTTGGTATTAATTATTTTCTCCCAAAAATTTTGAGCACATAAATTCAGCGGCTATCTTTATATACAAAAATGCACCAGCGGCCTCGTTGTTCTTTGGAAATGTGAGAATCGATCGGAATTCGAAGTTCAAAGGGTTGAAATCGAAACGGGAGCCGGAATTCCCGCCATACTCATTTGGGAATTGGGGGTGCACATCACATGTCACATATTAATTAATTCATAATATTACTTCTCTTATATTATATACTCTTTGGATTCCCTCTCTATATCTAACTAGGTAGTTCTTCTAATTATATATTCTTGCTTCTAAAATTTGGACGTATCGAAAAGGACAAGAATCATAATTCCCACAATACATTTATTTGTTTTGTTTAATTAGCCTGAACCCATATATAGTATAGCTTCAATTTAAGTTAATCAAATTTTTGGAGGTTTTATTTGCAGCATCTATAATCTATTGCAGTTTTGTTAAAATGAATTTGTGGGTACCTCTGATTTTAATCACGAATATTTGTTTCCTCGTAGCCTCTTGAATGATGCTAATTAAACCTCGGAAAGTTATACAAATTAAAGGAGTAACAACAAAAATGATAAGGCAAAATATACACGTAGTACTTACTCTCTCTTTGATTGAGGGAATGTGAGGGAATACAGAGGAAAATTAGTATCTCCTTTGTTTTTGGATTTGGATAAGAGGAAATGGAGAGGGAGACAGATGTTATCTATTCACTTTTCTCTTTTATGCGTTTATTTTTTTTTTCACTTCTTTAAATTAATTTATAGAAATAATTCATCACTCTCCTTTTCTTCCATTCCCTTTCCTCTTATTATTTTGTTAATTGAATCTAAACAAAGGATAAAAGTAGAATTTTGTACTAGTCAGTTATTATAAAAGAACATATATAAGCTAACCTAATGTGAATGACAAATTTAAAAAAATTATTATTATTATTATAACTATAAATCTAAAAATAAATATAAAAAGTAACAAATACCACGGTAGCATCAAGTATTTTAGTATGTGGTAGAGAATATTGCCGCAAGAAAGGTATAGTGATTAGTTTTTTTTTTTTAGAAGGTAGAATGTGATTTGCATTAAGAATCAGAACGAAGTAAGATCTGCTTTCTGCTAGTGCTGAGTGGAGTGGGGAAGGGAGGCCCATCCAACCCGGCCAGATAAGCCCTTATTCGATGAAGAAACAAACACATAATTTGCAGTGATTATTAGTTTTTTTTTTCCCCAAATCCTTTCGTGAAGAAAAAAATCAATTAAATTAACTAAGAATAGGAGCACATGCATGTGTGTTGGGGAGAGTGGAGCCTTGGATCACAAGACTTCTCTCCAGACTCGAGACAGATGCGCATCCACCATCACATCAATTGTGATTTGTCTTGCAAGCAAAACTTATTTGCTTCACTTCACTTCCATGCCCACGCATCAATTCAATTGTGATTTTGCCCCTCAACGTTCAATTTTATCAATTTAATCACTTCACCATCTCTATATATAATATATTTCTTCTTACTCAATCAATAAATAATTAATACCATTTTATTTATTATCCGGATCATTATAAATTTTTGTCAGTTTATCTGTAGTGATTATAAATCTGAAAATATTATACTATTAATTAGAAAATAATTCGAAAAATGATCTAGCTGAAGTGATTGTTAAAACATTGGGTCACCAAAATGGGCAATGCACAACAAATGAACGACCTGTGCTGCATTTTCAACTTTTCTCAGGTTAAGCTACTTAAAAATGAGCTTTAGACCTCAAATTTTGACATTATCAAGGCGTACGGACCAATTGTAGAATGGATCGACGAAGAAAAGTTATACCGACTATTACTCCTACCATAATGAACAGAATGAAGTCAAAGGAACATCGCAACAGAAAAAGCGGGGTTCTGCTCCTTAATTTGCTTCTTCCCTCAGGTTTCCATTGCCCAAATATTTAAGCAAATAATTAAAAGAACATAAACTACCTCATAAATTTCTTGGTCTTCGGCAGAAAAACTTGATCAAAGCACTACAACAAAAAGGTTTATAGGTGACATACATTTATTGATGTTTTCAAAACAATGTCAGAAAAAACATATTATTACAAACATGTTAAAAAAAATGTAAGTAAAGAATTATTTAAACCCGACGAATTTAAAAAAATGCAGCTAAAATGACCTCTTATACTTGGCATGTTTAAAAAATTGCAACAAAATATCTATCCAAGCCCAACAAAGTCCTAAAAATGCAGTTAAAAGTCCACCTAAGCCCGACTAGTTTCTAAAATGCAGCTAAATGGTTCGGCCTATTAACAAAGCCCTACCCGGTCCAAAAATTAAGAAAAAGGGTTTTGGGGGGGGGGGGGGGGGGGGGGAGGGGGAGCCGCGTGCAGCGTGCAACTGGTGTCTTGCTTCGCTGTTATTACCAGTCGGTGGCTTCTCAGCGGAAACCTTCCTCTGCTGGTGCTTCATCAACTCCTTCCACCACTGAATCGTCTGCTCGTCCCGCTACAGCTGCCTTTCACAAGAATTCCACATTCCTCGCCCGAAAACTGAAGGACTTCTCATCAAGACCAAGGGTAACCCAGCCTCTTCAATTTTTTTCCCTTTTGTTTGCTTTCTCCTTCTGATCGTTGGTTGGATCACTTTAGGTTAAAGGACCTGTAGTAGTACGTTATGGTAGTTTGATGTTGATCAAACGGTGGCTAAGGCGCGAAACCAATTTCTGGCTTTTTTTTTTTGTATCAGTAGTTTTTTATTTGTTTTATATGATCAAATTACAGTGCAGAGTCTACTAGCTCAACATCCAATTTTCTAGTTTGTATTTCATGCCTCCTTCGAATTCACATTTTTTCTTGTTGTTATTACCGAGTAAACCTTGCTTTCTCATATAGTCCACTCTCAGAGTTTGTTGGATGAAGCATTTGAGTTTATCCATTCAATGCCTGTTCAGCCAGATCCATCATTTGGAGAACTCTGCTCGGGGCGTGTAGGATACATGGAAATGTTGATCTGGCAAGGAGGGCAAATGAAAACCTACTCAGAATGAGGCAAGACCATAGTAGGGACTATGTTTTACTTTCCAATGTATTTGCTTTGACAGGAGAATGGTACAGGGTTGAGAAAATGAGACAGTTGATGGATGATACTGGAGTAAGGAAAGAGGTGGGCTATAGTGCTGTTGAAGCTGAGGACAAAACTCTGATTCAGCTTTTGTTAGGTTCAAAACCCAAGTTACATTTGAGGACTCGAGAATCATATGCTTGAATTGGTAATAAGTTGATATACGATCCATTGTTGTTTGATATTTATTTATTTTCTGTTATAATTTATAAAAAATAGGTCGGAGCAATAGTTTGTACATTCTGTCAGTTTGTGCAACGACTATGTATCTGCTTTTAAAATGATTTCTATACTTGCATGATTTCTGGCCTTGTTGACTTGAGCATTAACATTGTGATAGACTACTTATTTAGGGTGTATAAGCTCACGTTCAAGTTATTGTTGATAAAATAAACTTGCGGAAACGACGGTTTGGCAAAGTAGGATTAAACATCAATTTTTGGACTTATGGCTGAAACAATCTGCTAAATGGACAGTAGACCTGTCAAAGATTGGCAAAGTTAGTTGTTATAGTGGTAAGTAGCTCAAATCAACTAAACCAAGCCATATTTATATGAGAAAGCATGAAATACAACCTAGAAAATTGGATGTTGAACTATATGAGAAATCAAGGTTTACTCGGTTTAGTTTAGTTCTTTTGATCTCTTTGCTCTCAGTTTCTACATTTTGATTGTGGTTGGTTTCTAAGTTCCTTTCATGGTGTCTTCGTTGGTCATTTCTAGTGAGTTATCTTTAGGTCTCCTGTTTTCTTCCAACTATGGTACTTGGGCTCTTTGGTGTGTGCTTGGTCTAGTGTTGTTGGTACTTGTATCTTATACAAATGTTTTGTATACTGTGCATTATTTTGCATGTCTTCTTAATGCTTTCTGCCAAGATTAATCTCTCTATGCTGTATCTTATGAACAACACCAAAATTTCTGGTTATTATGAACAGTAATCTTTAGTTTTTTCTGTAGATACCAAAATTTTTTTGATGATCTTTAGTTTAAAAGATGACAAATCAGCTTGCGGAAGAGTCTGATAGGTGTCAATGATTCCATAGGGCCATCCCCTTTTGCTATAAATCAGAACCTACAGCAGAGCAATTTTGGGGAATGACTATCCCCAAGCAGGCCATTATTGGTTTGCTTTTTTCTGAATTTCTTTGACCCCTAAAGAAGAGAAAAGCTTTCTCTAATATAGGTCCATTGGAAAAGGTTAGTAGCCCTACTGCTGCAATTCTAAAAATGTTGGGGTTGAAAAGAGTGTGGACCAACAATGCTTCTTTTGATCATGTTCAGAAATTCAAATGAGCTTGTTTTGTCCTAGTGTGCAGGATGGACAGTGAGGCTGAGAAGCGCTTGCTGCTTTTAGCTAATAGCCTGATGAAGGAAGATGATTATCTAGCACTTCAACTTTTTGTTTCCTAGCACTTTAACTTATAGTGTTATTCAATCTTTTTGGCAACTTGACTTGCTTGTGGGGGTTTTTTACGGTTGACCCTAATCAACCTCCCTAGCAACCATGATCATTCTCAACTTGAACTGTTATGAAGTTGGCTGCAATGCTACAGTTCAGTACATTCACAACCAATTGCGCATTCACTGTCTTGATCTTTTGTTTTTGTCAGAGACTAAAGCCAAGGGAGTTGAGGTTACTTGGAAATTCTAGGGTACGGGTTTTGTAAATATTGCTTTTGTTGATCCTTTGGGATCAAGATAGTGATTTTATTTTTTTAAACTAAAGATCATCAAATATGCGACAAGCTATGTGTTTGGTTTTATTTTTAGATGAGAAAATAATAGAGCCTCATGAAACTCATAAAATGCATTTGTACTTGTTTCCAAATTCAGGTACCTTTATCGATTTGGTACTTAATATCAGTTTGCTAGGATCAAAGACAAGTTCAACTGTGGACCAATTTTGCTTGCAGAACCCACCAACCTTCTCCTCTATTATTGGTGGTACCTAGTTTACGCCAATCACATGATGTGGCGGAAGGAAGAGAGCCACCCAGAGAAGTGAGGCTGTCGGACTTGAAGTCATTTTTTGATTTAGTCTTTGTACTGAACCTTGGACATCCTATTACTACAATAGTAATTTATAATTATTTAGAGTTTCTACATGTATGAATTTATTACAATTTTTATTAATTAAAAATTTTCATTATTCAATATAAATATTCGTGCGATTTTTATTGATGATAATAGTGTAGTATTATGATCTCCTACTACAAAATAAGTGAACAATGATATACTAGGAGAGAAAATTAATATTCCAACTATCCTTTAATAGTAGCGTTTTTTTTCCAAAAATGCTGGAAAATTCATGTACATTGCCGACATTTTTTTGAATAAAAATGCTATTGAATGCAGTACATTAGTGACGTTTTAAAAATAAAAAAGTGACTAAATATGATAAATTTACCTGTGTTTCTTGTTAAAAGCGTCACTATTGGTTGTCCTTTACTTGCATTTATAAAATGCATGGAAATACCTGAAACCTTTACCAACGTGTACATAGACGACATTTTTTTGTGGTTTTTCTAATTATCGGAGAATGTGAAGCCACGTTTTAAAAACATCACTAAAAGTTGAAAAAAATGTCACTAATGAACCATTTTGTTGTAGTGAAGTCAATATATCTTGAGTTTGGTAATTTAGCTAATTATTATGTTTGTCGCCCCAATTTGTTTATGACTTAGGGTTTTATTAAACTTCTCTCACCCCTAGCGGCAAAATTACCCGTTATTCTTCTCTTGCCCTTCTCCTTTGCTTTGTGAATCTGTCCAAGTTTGGAGATCAATCCAGGCCTGGCCGTTTAATTTATTATCATTATTTCATTTGATTATCTCACTAATCACTTTCATCTCTTATATATTTTCCATTTTCTTCCTCCCTCAATGAAACTTTTTCATTGATAGGATCATCTTATTCATCCATCACTTAACCGCAAATAGATCTAGGTAATTTTTTCAAAATTGGTAACTATAAGAAGAACTGCAATTGAGCGGGGTGTGGAAAGCAACCGAGGAATTGGTGGTGAAACATTTATACTAATGGATTGGGTGTGGTGGTGTCTTTTTGTTTTTATGTTTTCTCAAATCATCATCCAAATTATATTCTTGGGTGGTATATTAGTCCAATTTTGTGTTGGTTAGTAGTCCAACCATGTCTTTGTTGGTTGGCCGAAAATCTTAAATTTGTTACAAATGTTTAGGTCAACGCACAAATCTACAACTAATGTTTTCTTTTTTTGCCAAATCTCTCACTATATTTTAAAATTGGCTCAAATTTAATATTAGTGTGAGATTAGATAAAAAAAAACTATAGTGGCATATCTATGCCCCGATCTAAACATTAGTGGCGAATTTGAGACTTATGCATTGTTGGTTAGTATGTCATCAGTTTTTTTTTTGTTTATGTCCTCAGTCCATTTCTTCAAGTCTGTATGTTTGAATACTGAATATGTTCGGCATATCCAAGAAAGATTTCTTCATGTTATGGTATCATGGGGATAAAAAATATGCAAGGCCTATAATTAAGTTAAGTTTCCTATGCTCCTTAGTATTGTATTTTATTAGTTGATATTGTACGGCTTACAGTTAATGAGAATGACCTTTTATAAATAAAAAAAAAAAGGCTTAGCATTTTTTAGATTGATAAAAGTCCTTGTTGGTCAAGATATCGATTACAATCTTTTTTATATGTATATCTTTTGCTTTGGGAAAAAGTGTAGCTTATTTCGATCAATTGGTTATTGTTGTTTTGATTAACTAGAATAAGTCAAATATATATTACCTATCTTACAAACTCCTTCTAATAAATCCCAAGTGTGTCCTTTTCACTCATACCATCTTATCGTTATGTGCCAATTGGGATTCTGCCTCCACCCATTGAAGTTCACTCTCCACTGTCGTTCTCCTCTATGACAACCTAAACTTCTTTATTCCGGGTGGTCGAATTGATGGCCACTATGTCCTAAGATTGATGGGATGATGGGCATGCCCAAGCTTTTGATATGAAACTGCTGTCAATTCATCATTTTGATGGTTTCCTGGAGAAGAGGCTGTTGGATTTGTTCTAATCAATTAACTAAAATTTTGATGATAACAAAACATTTATAAAGAACTAATGTGTTTGTTTTAAGTGTGCAAGAAATTGAGATAATTTTATATGTTGTTTCTACGTGTTTCATGACAAAAAGTAGTAAATTGAATTGTGAATGCAATGCTTTATTAAGAAGTTGAAAGTTATTGAAACTAAGTTTTAAAGGAAGCAAAAAATAACGGGTTAGAAAGGCTTAACCAATTGATATTTTGAAAAAATTTTGAACCTAAGATGATGCTAGCTTCAGAGGTCCTCAAACCAACAGGTTGTAATAAACCAACTGGTTGAATTTTGGAGGCAGAACCTATCATAGCCGTTGGAAGTGAAGAACAACCATTTGAAATTCATCAAGTTGAAAAACGCCAAAAAAGCCTCTGTATGAAAAAATTGTCCAAAAATCTTCAAATATTTAAGTTAAATTGATACCAACTCAAATCACCACATGGATTTTACGCTAGTCTAGTTAGTATTGTAGCCATTAGAGAAAATTTAACTTTTTGGTATGGGACTCAGTTTTCAATAGGTTAAAAATTTCCAACCGGTTGAAAATACTGAAAAAAAAAAGAAGCAAAAAGATGTCAAATTTGATAGCAATGATCACCAGATTTCTTGGGAGCTTTTCTGACATTTTTAGCTACTTTGCAAGTCTCTTTCGCTGCCAATTGAGTATAAGAATATAGAGAAACACTTTGACAAGAACTCTTGGCCACAAGATCAAATATTCATCATCAAATACTCATCAAAGTGTTCATCATTTGAGAAAAAAACTAAGATTTATGATTTTACTTGTATATCTAGCAACAATGCTATTGTGTAAGTTTGTGATCTTGTAAGCACTTCAAGTCTTAGAATCTTTTGAGTGTAGAGTGATTTCCAGTAAATCTTGAAGAAAACTACAAAGTGGTTTCTAGTTAGTCTTAGAGAAAACTATGAAATTGGTTGGCAATGAACCTTAAAGAAAACATCATTGTAATTTTAATCAAAAGATAATGGAGAAACTCTCAAGTGTGCAAGCTTAAGTAGAGGACATAGACTTTGGTTGATGGAGTTGAACATCTATAAATCCTAGTGCACTGCTTGGTTTGTTCTTAATTTTTGGTTAAGTGAATTTGGTTATAAAATTTTATTCTTCCAAAGTTTTTAAAGAAATCAATTCATCATTCTCTTGTTTGCACTTAGGCCAACAAGTGGTATCAAAATTTAGTGTTTTTGTTTTTAAAACCTTACGGTTTTAAAATCTAAAGATCTATGATAACCTTATATGATAACATGAGCTCTATCTTTCTACCTCATTTTAGTTTTGAAATTTTGAATTTATGAAAGAAAGAATGAAAATTTTATTCAAGCAAATGATTTTAAGCTTTGGAAAATAGTTGAAAAGGGGTTATAAAGTTTTGATATGAGATCATGTACTCTAAATGCTAGAGCAATGCATATACTTTACTTCTTTATGAGCAATGAAACACTTGATGGTTTTTTAGATTGTAAGTCCACTAATGAAATTTGGGAAAAGTTTACTTTAGTGGATGGAAAAGTGAAGGCAAACCAAGGAAAAGAGAAGACAAATAAAATTTGTGTTGGTGACAAGAAAAGAAAGAAAAAGAAGAAAACAAATAAAATAAAATTCAATAAGAAGAATAGAAGATCCATGATAGTGGCTTGGAGTGCTAGTTATTTATCTTCAAGTCAAAGTGAAAGTACTTCAACATCAAGTGATTGAGCCAACTTATGTCTTATGGCAAAAGAGGAAGATGATGTAACAAGTACTTGCTCTATTAACTTATCATCATTATCATGTTTATCTAGTTACTTATATGAAGATTTATTAAATGCTTTTCATGAGCTTTTCAAAAATTCAAAATGATTTGCCAACAAAATTAATGAATAAAGAGTTTTAAATACTTACTTAAAAAAGGAAATAGATGACTTCAATAAGGAGAATTTAGAATATTTAGCTTATTATTGAGACAAGAAATAGTTAAATAGAAAAAATGATAAATTTGATATTAGTCAATCTTTATCTAGATTGTTAAAGGTAAAGAAAATATTGATTTATTGTTTGGTGCTCAAAAGAGAATAGATGACAAAACGGGCATTGGTTTTAATCCTTTGATTAAGGAAAGAAAATTTAGAAATAGATTTATTGATGTATCTACATCTTCATCTAGTCCATTTGTAACATGTTATGCTTGTGGTAGAAAATAACATTATTTCTGTAATTGCATGTTTAGAAGAAAAAAAATTCATCTTAGCTATGAGGTACCATGGGTTCTTAAGGGAACTACAGTTGTTAGAGTTAACCCATAAGGACCCAAAGAAATTTGGGTACCAAAGATCAAAGTTTGAAACTTTATATAGGGTGTTCATTGATCAATCAATGGAAGTTTATACATGAGGCTCTATGTGTGTGAAAAAAAAAAAGAGATTAGAAGATAACGAAAGTTGATTGAGATTTAAGTTTAAATGTGGTAAAATTGTTGTTTTTCATTAGTTAATGGTGATTATAAATGTATTAAATTATTTGGTTATAGTATGTTGTTTTCTTGATGAGTGTAATTTGATCATTAATTTTGAAAAATATGTGATGTTCTTAATGTTACCATGGTCATTATGGATTTGTTTCAATATTTTTTTGATGTCATTGTGCATTAACAATGCTATATTGCTAGCTTATTAGTGGATATTTGGTTATTTTGTTGATTTAAAAAGAGAGAGAAATGTTTCATATACTTGAAGTAAGGGAAGCACGTTTCTTGTGAAAGTATCTAAGAATTTTGTGCTCCTTGATTAAAGGGGCTTGTTGCATGTTGTGATAATCATGCTTGAAAATTTTTCATGATTGATTTTTATGATCCACATGTATTTTTTATTATGATAAAAATGTGAAAATATGAAATTGAAAAATATTTGATGAAAGGGGAAGTAATGTTTCTGCTTCTTATTTGGATGTTATATATATATATTTTGACAGGTTGTTTTGTCATCATAAAAAAATGGGAGACTGTTGGATTTGTTCCAATCAATTAACTAGAATTTTGAAGATAACAAAACATATATGAAGAACTAATGTGTTTGTTTTAAGTGTGCAAGAAATTTAGACAATTTTATATGTTGTTTCTAAGTATGCTTTGTTAAGAAGTTGAAAGTTGAAAGTTATTAAAGCTAAGTTTTAAGGGAAGCAAAAAATATTGAGTTAGAAAGGCTTAACCAGCTGATATTTTGAAGAATTTTCAAACTTGAAATAATGCTAGCTTCAGGGGTCTTCAAAGAAACAAGTTAGAACAAACCAACCAGTTGAATTTTAGAAGCAGAACCCACCATAGTTACTTGAAGTGAAGAACAACTAGTTGAAATGTATCAACAAATTAGAAATCGTCAAAAAAGCCCTACGCATGAAAATATTATCAAAAATTTTTAAAAAATTCAAATTAAATTGATGCCAACTCGGATGGCCATGTGGATTTCATACCAGCCCAGTTAGTATTCAGGCCATTGGAGAAAAGTTTACTTTTTAGTCTAGGACTCAGTTTTCAATAGGTTGAAAATTTCCAACCAATTGAAAATGTTGGATATAAGCAAAAAAATGTCATATTTGACAACAACGGTTATCATATTTGACAGCAACAATTATCATATTTCTTGGGAGTATTTTTGCGCTTTTATAGCTGCTTTGTAACACCTTTTTAGCTCTTAATTGAGTATAAAAACATAAAGAAACTTTTTGGAAAGAGCTTTTAGCCATAAGATCAAATATTCATCATTAAATATTCATCAAAATATTCATCATTTGAGAAAAGAGCTAAGATTTGTGCTTTTACTTGTATATCTAGCAAGAGTGCTATTGTGTGTGCTTGTGATCTTATAAACACTTAAAGTCTTAGAATCTCTTGAGTGTGAAGTGGTTTCTGGCAAGTCTTGAAGAAAAATAGAGAATGATTTCTAATTATCTTTGAAGAAAATTAGAGATTGGTTGTGCGTGAACCTTGAAGAAAACACCAATGTATTCTTGATCAAGATATAGTGGATGAACTTTTACGTAGGCAAGCTTGAGGAGAAAACGTGGAATTTGATTAGTAGAGTTGAAACTCTATAAACCTCAGTGTACTATTTCCTTATCTCTCTTAATCTTTGATTGAGTGAATTTGGTTGTAAAATTTAATTTTGTCAAAGTTTTTTAGAGCAACCAATTCACCCATTCTTAGTTATACTTGGGTCAACAGAGGTGATGGTTGATGTGTGGATTGGTGGATTTATGTACTTGCTTGATTTCTCAAGGATGATCCAAATTGATTTAGAAAAAAACCAGAGATTGATCTTGTGGATTAAACCTATAGTTGTCTTTGCAACTGGGACAAATAGAAAAGCCAATGTCACAAAAAAGATAACTTTTAGTCTTATTATGCTCAAACCCATCACTTTATACAAACTAATTAAGGATGGAACTAAAAAATACAACTGATATATGAATTGAGACTATTAAGATCGAATACTTTGGATAATTTTTGTCCTACAGGATTGAATTAAGATCATAGATTGTAAAATCCTACTAAAAGTCTACAATTCTTTGTTGAAATAATATAATTCATATAAAAACCAATTATATGTATAAAAAAATATAAAAGGCCAATTATATATTAGAAATCTAAGTAAACTTTAAGTGTCATATAACAATGATACAACATAACTATCATTACTTTGATTCTTTTATAAACACAACTTCTGATAAAGCATACATCAATGACAATATTCAAACCCAAGAGAATTGGGCTCCCATAATTCAAATTGCACTTGGACCCAATTGGGCCAATTAGAATCAAAGGGCATTCAAGCCCAACCAACTACGTTCACCCACTTAGGCCTAGCAACCTACACTCAATTAAAGGATAAGCATGAAGTAGGAACCTTACAAGACAATTGTCCTCCAGATCCAATGGTTCTCATGCCATGAAGATCCACCACCTCATCCAACAGACCTCATTGTATGAGGCTTTTCCCTCAAGGTCTATATAAATGTCTCACTATTTATAAATGAGAAATTGATTGATTTCCCTTGAGTTCTCACAGATTGAATCTTTATTAATTAATCTCCCTCATTGTATGAGGCTCTTTCCTCAAGGTCTATATAAATGTCTCACTATTTATAAATGAGAAATTGATTGATTTCCCTTGAGTTCTCTCATACTAAATCTTTATCGGAGTACCAAAGTACCTTTCACAAGTACCCGCACTGGCCCATTTTTTGGTGAACATGGATCGAGGCCTATTTTGCTAATACCAAGGTTTGACTCAAGGTTAGAAGCATCATCAATCAACATAACAAATACAAATCTACAAGAAATCCACAAGTATATATAAGTTAGGATTTATCCATCCAAGATATTGAAAGGCACATAAGAATTAACATTTGCATAAATTTCGTTATCTTATTCTACTGTAAGATCTTCTTGTTCACCTTTTTCACCTTGTTTACAATTATAGTCACTCTCTAATGGATCAATCTCTTCATTAGTGTTCTTTTCTAAATCAACAACTAGATCATTAATAGAAAAATGTAAGATTACAGTGAATGCATTGTCACCTTTTTTTATAAACCAATTTTTCTGTTTTCCTTTTTGGTGTTATTTCATAATTAAACATATAAGTGAGTTTGAGTCAAGTGAATAAACCAACACTAGGCTTGCGCTTCTAAAGCCCAGTTGTTTAAATTTGCAAATTTGGGTAAAAACTTAAAGTAATCCAATAGAAATGCAATAGTACATAAGTGGGATCTCTAAGATATTTTGATCCTACCAATCTTACAATCCTAGTTGTATTCCTACCCCGATGATATTCAATGGCTGACATTCTGATAAGTTCTCATATATCTAAATAGTAGGATCGTTTGATTCTATAATTAAATGGTGACCTTAACAGCCATGATATGAACAAATGTTTTCATGCTCATATCTGCACGCATATATAAATTACTTGTACATATCAGTCACTTTATTTGTCTATTAATATTTATACATATCAACTATCTTTATTTGAAAATTAAACTCATATTACTATGATGGAGATATGTAGAAATGAAGAATTGAATATGTATAAATCATATCAAACATGTGTATGAATAAGGTCATTGAAAATACCTATCAAATTAAAATTAGACATAAAATTCAAGTAAAATTTCAAAATAAATGGAGATAAACAAGAATAAGTCAGCTGCATCTATCTAATAGCCAAACATACAGATCAATACAATGTTACTCCTAATCAATTTTTTTCTTAAAAAAATAGAGAACCTAATTTTGATTTCATTTAAGAAAATAGAATATGGAAAAATAAATATAAACTTATGTGCACATATGAAATATTGGACGAATTGTACTCATATATACAACTGAATATATCAGTAATATTCTTTTAAGATCTCATAATTTGTACATAGGTCTTATATGATTTATAGATATTCCTCATATTCGCTTTATATAATAAATTTACACATATTTTATCATCCAATTTGTATACATTTTTCCTTCCTCGGCTGTCTCTATTCTACAGAGACCAAAAATGTCTATTCTATTTTTTTCATTTTTATTTTTACCTTTTTATTTTTTAGTACTCCATATATAATCTCCACTAGCCATCCCTTTTAATCACAGTGGTTCAGGTAACTTGAGTTTGCCATCATCATATTAACTGAACTCTCTGAATCTAAGTCATCCATATCAGTAAATGGAGATAAAATAAAAATAAAACTTTATATATATTTTCTCATAGAAAATATACATATTATCACAATGTTACTACTAATCAATTTTAAATTTTGATTTTATATAAGAAAATATAATATGTACAAATGAATATAAATTTATATACACATACAAGAAGTTTATATGCATAAGCTATGAAATAGTATATGTATGAAAATATATGTCGCCCTTATTGGAGTTCAAGTTCAATACAGGTAAGGTCAATTTCAGTCTTGAGTGATTTCAAATTAGATTATTTGAGTTTCAGGTCAAATTTGAGTTGATCTATTAGGTTTATTTTAACTAGAATAGGGTTTTGTGGGGTTTAAAATGTGTTATTCTGGGTATGAGTCATTTTAGGTTCGTGTCAATTCTAGTTAAGGCTACTTTGGTTTGGGTTTTTTCAAATTTTGCTTATATCAAGTTTATATTTCAAGTCAAGTTTAAGTTGTTGTATTTTTTAGTCAAATTGGTTAGGTAAGGCTTGGGTTTAAGTGAGTCAGGTTAGGTCATCAGGTCAGTTCCAATTTTTCCATCCCTAAACTTAAGCCACCATGAGATAAGAGGGCGTATGACAAGTTTAACAAAATAAGGTAGGATGATCAACTAGGGTTGGAAAGGTTTAATGTGATGTGTATGTTGGCCAAATGCAACCCAACTGAGAAAAAAATGAGATGAACTTTATGCCTCTTAAGAGAAAATGAACAAGCCCACTTAATATTTTTATGTACATAATAATCACTTGAATCGTTTTTGTTAGAAAGTAATTAATTTTTCACAAATTCATTTTCATACACAAATTTAAAAAATGAAAATAACTTATTTTTTTCACAAAATATCTTAAAATACATTTTGGACTTCTTAAATTTTAAAGTTCCAATAGGGGGGAAGTAGAAGAAGGAAAAGAACAATAGGAAGCAGCAGCAGTCGATGCGTGGTGAGTAGGCATCCCCATCCAATCTCACTACCTCCTCTCGATCCCTAAAAGATCAGATCTTGTCACCTCCTCCAGCTCCTCATTTATTACTGATCCAAAACCATATAAATCAACCAAAGAATTATGGGCAAAATAAAAAGCCATGATACTGAAAAATCAAATTGCCATCTATCTTTCTTTGTAAAGGCCTTTCATTCTTCTTTACACTGCTCTTCACAGAAACACTTTTTACACTTTTCTCATTCTTCCCCAAATCATCGACTAAAAAGCAAGAAACTTACTTTGTGAAAATCTTCGCTTTGTTTGGGTTTGATTCACTCTTGCCATCGCTTCTGGTGCCAGCTCTCTTTTCACCAGTACTTCTTTGTTCTATACTCTTTCTAATTGCTTTCACATTTCCCCAATTCATTTTTTAAATTGTTTTTTTTTATTTTGATATTTTTTTAGATATTTTTCTTGGGTGGTTTCA
Organism: Aquilaria sinensis; assembly: GCA_005392925.1. Lineage (NCBI taxonomy): Eukaryota > Viridiplantae > Streptophyta > Magnoliopsida > Malvales > Thymelaeaceae > Aquilaria > Aquilaria sinensis. The sequence continues at coordinate 239,120 of SMDT01000546.1, forward strand.
AAATTTTGTGCCTTTTTTGGTGTCTAGTTCTGAATTAGGATCCTTGATGATCATGATTTTTTCCTGGGGTTTTGATGCTCCATTAATTGATGTGACTTTGAATTGGGATCCTTGATGATCATGATTTTTGTTTTTTGGGTTTTGTTACAAATGATTCTACACCACTAATCTACCATGACAGTGAATTACAGATAACGAACAGTGGGGAAATGTTTGAGAAAGAGGGTAGCAATGTCAATGATCAATCACATCCTAGCCAAATTCCGTTGTTGGGGTAGAAAGAGAGGAAGAATCAATGGCACAACTAATGATCTAGGAGGTGGTGCAGATTTGCTAAAACAAAGATAATCGGTTATGGTAGTGGTGAAGGAGATCAAATCCAAGAGAGAAAGCAACAGTGGTGGTGCATTTGAGTGATCGACTGGGTTGTGGGTGCTTTTAGTGGGAGGAAGAAAATGTATGGACCAGAGTTAGCATTTGCTACAAAAATTTTGTCAAAGTTAATTATGAAAGTGATGAAAGGACTATGATTAAGACAAAATTTGACACTCTAGGAACTTTAAGATGACAAAATGAAAGTTAAAAACCCATTTAGAACAATGCGAAATATTGACAAGTAAATTTTAACCAAATTTTTTTAATAGATAAGGTCTCCAGCTTATGCTGGCCAGGGTACATGGAAGAAGGCCTTAATTAGATCCAAAAATGAGCTCGGGCCCTTGTTCGAGTTAAGCTTGGACTCTTCTTATAGTGTTTGAACAAATTTATATAGAATGGGCATTAGGTTGCATATTATTACTATATATTAATTGCAGAACAAGAACATTATTTATGATCTAACTCCTCTTCCAACACCCCTATAAATTTTCTTTCTTCTGTTTTGGTCCTTAAACTGTTCCATCTGATTATCAAGCTTTTTTTTTTGTTTTTTTGTTTTACTTTTTATTAGCTAATGGTCTAACTGCTTTCCAATGCCCCTATAAATTTTCATTATTCCATTTTGGTCCCTAAACTGTTTCATCTAACAATCAAGCCTTAAGAGACAGCATGAAAGCAGTGGTGGGATTAATAAATCTGCAAGTTTGGGGACTAAAGCAGTCAAAGAAAAAACCTACATAGACTTCTCTAACTTTTGTTTTGAATTTTTTATACTTAAATCTGTTTCAGTCCTTGAGTTATCTATTTTTTTCATTTCATCCATAAATCCTATATGTTTGCCATTTGGTTCTTTTCTTCCTTTTTTTTTGTTTTATTTTTAGCCATTATTAAGTCAATGTTAAACCTTACTACAATATTTCCATCTGCTTTATTAATTTAACTTTTGTGTCAATACTTAAACATAATTTTTGTGATAAGGTTATTTCTACCTTATAAGGGAAAACTTTGGTTAATGTTGTTTGTCTAATTCTGGCCATTGCTTGGAATGTCCTTAGACTTTGCTTAGATTTTCTTTTGTTTAAAGCCACAATTCATGGCATTTTTATTACTTTACTTTTTTCTATGGCAATGGTTAAACGCCATTTTTAATTAGTAAAATCTTGTTCTTTATCACATTAATCTTAAACTTTGTTGTATAAAGATTAGACCCTGATTTTATGTGAGCCCCAAATTTTTATTTTTTTTAAATTTTCAAGGAAATGTTCTTTGCATCAATGGTTAAATTCACCTTTAATTGTTGGAACTCTAATCTTTCCTCCTTTCATCCTCAAACTTTATTATTTTAGTAATTATTTTACTATACTATTTACATTAAATGTTACTACAAATTAAATCGCACAAGACCAAGAAATCTTGTATATGTTCTATATTTGGCTTTATCGTGATATTATGAATACATATTTTGTTGCCCTGAAGCAATGGCAATTTGGGACAGAAAACAATCAACCCCTTCCCCCCCCTCCCCAACAAAAAAAAATCAATTACAAATTATTACAATAATTTACATAAATAATCAAAAAGAATTTTACGAATTGTAGTTACGGTCCCGCTACTCCAAGAAGACAAGAGTGGCTCCATAGTCAGCCAAGGCACCCCAAACACAAACACATGGAAAATTTGGTGGCTGTGTCCTGCCAAATCGAACCACCCCGGCTTCCACCTCTCCGGCACCCAGCTCACGTAAAACCAGTGGCGGAACCAGGATTTTTTGTTTGGGGGGACGAGCCCAGAGAAGAGTCGATTAAACCCGGAAGAAAGGGATGACATCGCGGTGAGGTAAATCTGGAGATTGGGACTAATTCGTACTAATTCAAAGATTAGGGTGCAACTCGTACAAGTTAAAAAATTTGGAGGACTAATAGTGCATTTAGGACATATTAGGATATCTGCTTAAGACTAAAGGGAATAATTACTCATTTGGTCACTGTTTTCTTTAGCACCTACCTCACTGGCCCCCCATCTTCATCTTCTTCCATTATTTCCAAGGGGCAAAAATGCATTTCCAATCCCTAATTTCTCTTGAATTAACCAATTAAGTACCTATATTTAATTTTTTTTTCAAAATTTTCGTGGAGGCAGCGGCACCCCCTACCCCTACATAGGTCCGCCCCTGCGTAGAACCCTGTCCACGTTAGGTAAAACACTATCATGGCAGCCTCATACGCCAGCACCACAAGATATTTTTAAATTTAAAATACTTTTATCAGCCCAAATCCACTATCATCTTTCCAAACCTTCCAACCTCACTTTTGCCACTGCTGCCCCCATCAACCACGCCCTCACCGGTTGCTAATGGTCCTAAAAACCACCCTCACATAACAGTTCTTGAGCATCACAACCCACTAAATTGGATCTGATTGAAAGAGATGGAGATCCGAATTACATCATTAATCTTCACCCACCATCCAATGACAGAAGCAAATCCACATATCACTCCCTAGTTGCCCCGTGACCCGCCTGACACACCTATACCTTGCCTTAGCCATCCTCAATTCCAAGAGGGGTCTTGGAATCCCTGTTGAAGCCTTGGACAGGTGACCAGAGCTTGTGGAGCTTTAGAAATCCTCAGAGTTGAAGAAAGAAGAGAGGTCAAAGTGGATGGAGGCGAAACTAAAGTCTGAAAAAAGAGTTTCCTTGGTTAAGAGGTGCTCATTGTTCTTCAAGCAAAAGTCCACGTAGAACCTACACAAGAGAGAGCGGAAAAGAATGTGGAAATAATAGTTGAAATATTAGATCCATAGACCTTAATGGCTCTTGAAGCAGGACGAGAAAATCTAAGGACTAGAGTTAACATTTTATGATGAGATTTTGTTAGACTTAATGTCTAAAGTGATTTAGAGTGGTCAATTCAAGCCAACTCATAAACACTAATAGTTCATTTGGCCTGAAGAAAATATTAATGACTAATTCAAGCCAAATTAAAAACATTAATGGTTAATTCATTATTTTTGTCAATTGACAACTAATAGAGGCAAGGGCTTTGGCTTATGCTGGCCAGGGCACATAGTTACAATAGATTAATTAGATCCAATGGGCCCTCTCAAGCCTAAAATGAGCTTAGACCCTTGTTAGAGTTGAGCCCGGACTTCTCCAAGAATGTATGAACAAATTTATATAGAGTGGGTGTTAGTAAAAGTGTTCAAAGGTGGGTTCGGCCTAACCCAGCTTGAGATCAACCTGGGTTAAACTCGGCATGAGACTGATCAAAGCAAGCATGGCCCGATGGTCCCGGGGTCCGGTCCCAATGGCACAATTAAAACCATTAGGTGCAGATTTTTTAAAAAAAATGGGAAAATGACACTACATGTCCTTTCAATGGCCTGTAGAATATATTTTTCCACCAAAATTGCTCCCTCCTGTAAAAAGGAAGGCCATTTGCAACACTTCTTTACACCAATCTCAACAATCTCTCCTCTTCATCTAACACATTATCTCTCATTTTCTTTCAGCTGTCAAGCTTATTTTCTTAATTTTTCCTTGATCACTTCCAAATTTCTTCATCTTTTCAATTTAGTTTCTCATAAATGGCATTAAAGGGAAAAGGAAAGAACTTGAGAGGTGCTATGATTTTTTCGAAATGACAAATATAAATGTTCTTGCTATCACTGTCACACTTGAAGAACTTTTGTGTGAATTATACAAGATTTATGTTGACCGGCATATGGATAAAGTAGATAACACTACCTTCTCTATCATCAGGGCTTCATCATCGTCTACCTCAATATCATTCAACCTAGCTGAACAACTCAAATGGCCCTGGTTTGCATCCTTTAGTCTTAATGAAGTCGATGGATACCTCTATTGGGTATAGGAGAACAGTGAGATCGACATTTTGGAACAGTGGAAAGTGAGAAGCAACAAATTTCCATCACTCTCCATCATTGCTAAGGAAGTTCTGGCTATTTCTGTCTTAACCGTTGCATCCGAGTCGGCTTTCTGCTAAGGAAAATGAGTTATTTTGGAGAAACGAGCAAGGTTGTCACCAAATGCAGTTGATATTTGTATCTGTAATCGTGGTTGAAGTCTTACTACATTACGAATGCAAGGCCACAAGAGTTCAAACGATGAGGACCTAGATGAGGTATACACATAGATCTTAGGTTTACACTTTATCTTTCTAATTTGTATTTGATCTGAATATGCTTTTGGGCACGGATCTTAGATTTTCTTTTAAGTTCATCTTTTTGGAATGTTTTGCAATTAACTCATGTAAGGCCCATTCCAATTAATGTAAGTGTCGTTTAGCTTTAAAATTAATAAAATTTATACCAATAGTGATAGTTTATTCTTAAAACACTTATGCAAATATTTTCTAAAAGTGAATCTTTAAAAAAAGTTTTAAAAAATGCCTAGGCTCAACTCAGCCCAAGACCAAGTCAAGCCCAACAAGGGACCGGCACGCGCACTACCTGAGCTGTGCCCTCCCTCTCTCTCCCAAGCTGGGCTGGACTAGGTGTTAGACGGCATATATATGTTCTATATAGGGCGCTAACATGATATTATGAATACATTTTTTGTTGCCCCAAAGCAATGGCAATTTGGGACAGAAAAGAATCAGAGATGACAAACAACCCCATCCCCCACCCCCTCACAGCCTCACCTCCCCCTTCCCCCAAGGATTCAATTACAAATTAATACAATAACTTACATAAATTAGCCAAGAAGAATTTTAGCAATCGTAGTGATGGTCCCGCCACTCCAAGAAGACAAGAGTAGCTCCATAGTGAGCCAAGGCACCCAAAACCACAAACACATGGAAAATCTGGTGGCTGTGTCCCGCCAAATCGAACCACCCTGGCTTCCACCTCTCCGGCACCCGGCTCACGTAGAACCCTGTCCCCGTAAGGTAAAACACTGCCATGGCCGCCTCGTACGCCAGCGTCACGTTGCGCCGAGGGTTCTCCCAGTTCACCACCGCCGAGTGCACCGCCGGAACCAGACCGAATAACCCCATTGAGGAGAACAGCATCGCGCGGAAGAACCGGAACTTGCCGCTGGAGAGTGCGGGTGCAAGCAGGGTGATAATGGTGAAGGCCCCCATGGCGGTGATGCCGCCCAGGTAGATGAACTGCCAGAGGCGGTCGCACTGGAAGATGTAATAGATGGGAGGAAAGAAGGAGGCGATGATCATGGTGGTGATGCCGGCGTAGTCGATGCGGAGGAGGAGGACGTTTAGGCTTTTGGAGTGGCAGGAGAAGAGGTGGCAGATGCTGCTGGATAAGAGGCAGAACATGGAGCCGCCGAGGAAGACGTAGAACGGCCACCGCGTTACCGGCTGCGCCACGTCCGTTGTGGCAGCCGTCGCGATTCTGCTGAAGTCAATGAGGCTTGCTCCTCCGGCGGCCTGAGAATTGAGAGGCATTTATTGATTGGGTACGGTGTTGGGTTACTTGATTACGCAGACAATAATTACAGGAGTTGATTAATGGGTGATGATGTTGGTTTGTTTTCTCTTGAGACTTACCACAAACAGTTGCTTTGAATTGTTGGAAATGTTTGTGAGCTCTGCACTTGTCGGCACAGAAAACCTGGCATAATATGCAAGTGTATTTTTATTAATAGAATAAGATTTTCAATTAATCAGATAATCGATGCGACATGAAGATTTATGAGGGCATTCTTTTTATGGATCAACTAACAATTGAAGGAAAGATAAACAACAGGAGAAAATTTTGTTTTTAGACTTTAATAGGACAAAGTCAAACTTTTTTTTTATCTATTATTCTTTTATTTTATTTGTTCCCCTAGAGTAACAGGAAAAGAGCAAATCAAGAACCTAAACACAGATATAGAAAACAAAGGTTCAGGACCAAAATCCAATTTTTCCTTCAAAGATGACCTCAGGTCCTAAAACATATTCAATTCATCGTGCAGGGATTCATATCGCCGGCGTTGGTTGACAAAGTTGTCTTTTTTTTTTTTTGTTGGGAAAATTACAATTAAATGAGGTTTACCTTAACTTATAATTTGCCCTTTTATTTTTAAAAATCTACACTTTACATTTAGTTATTTTATACTGTTTGATAAAATTTCTGAAACTGTAATTTAAACTGTATGATAGTCATCTTCCAGTAATGTTGGTCTCTCCAATATTTTTTTATAGTTAATAGATATTTTAAATTATCACTTTTTTCTTTCTGTAAATGTATTTTTCTTCCTATAAATGAATATCAGTATATTTTAAAGATCAGTTAACTATGAAAAAATATCAAAAATTTTAAAATTACTGGAATATGGTTATTAGATAGTTTAATTTAGAGTTTCATAAGTTGTTATTAGACACTATAAAACAAGTGTAAGTTTTTAAAAATAAATGAACAAAGTGTAGGTTAGATCAAACCACAATGAAACTTTTTATAATTTACCTTATTTTATTCAGAATCTCTAATCTAAATGTTTTATAGGTATTAAAAGACAAGAGGGGTGAGGGGAGGTTCGAACCAGGATCAAGGGGTTGTAGAAACTCCTATCTCCTGCATTTTCACCAGCTTAGCTGGTTGTGCGGGTAAAGTTGAGGTTTGAGAGGGAGAGACCGAGATTTTCTTGGAGTTAATTACAGCTATGCCATTGATGTTTTCTGAAAATAACACTCACCCCTTTACAACTCCAAAAGCTACATTTACAGCCCCATGGTTTCAAAATCTACGCCCCTGTTTTTTTCACGTTTTCAGTCAACCAGGAGTCTAGTACGTTGTAATAGGGACAAAGTGATAAACCATCAAGTAATTAGACAGTTTAATTTCATCGAGCGATGGTATTAAATAGTTTTAACTTAACACTTGGACAGAGAGCAAAAAAAACAAAAAACAAAACGCCCTTAAATTCAGAAATTGAAGAACATACCTGGAAATTATGTGAAACAGATCCGCAATTTGTGGCACGTGCATCAGATTGGCTACGGTCAATCCCAAGAATAAAGCAAACCCAAGAAGATGCCTACAGAATACAGTCACCGAAACAATCTAATCACCACCAACCGGTCCAAAGATTCTCAGAATTCCCAAAAGAACCCCAAAAGCCAGAAACATTCCACTTACGTCCAAACATTAAGCGTCTCGTTATGCCAGCGGAAGACGCTGAAGAGGGCCTCCTTGAGAGGCCAATTCGCTCTGTAGAAATGGAGAATAAACTCGTTGTCCTTCATGTAATCCGGCAGGTCCTTAAACGACACGAGAGAGTATCGTTTTGGCTTTGGCTTCGGCCCTGCATCTTCAACCGCACCAACATCATCTTCAGGCCGGACCTTGGGATCCATCTTGCTCTGATGAGCTCGTCTTCTGGTTCCGGTCGGAAAAGAGAAGGGCCTGCGATGGGATGGTGAGGTCATGGTGGACCGTTCCGGGAGGAGAAGGATATTTATAGAGGAAACTTGGCTAGAGGAATTGAAGTAGATGATGATGTAACAGGATTCGAAGGACTAATAAACTTGTGTGGATTGTGGGTGAAGAGGGTGGCTGGCAGCTGCTAGAGCGAGCGAGCCAACTACACCAACCAACTGCAGCATTTATGGAGCCTTTTTCTCGCACGCTAATTACGAAACCCCCTAAAGTTTGCGAACAAATTACATTTTCCCCTTCATTGTTTTAGTAACCCACACTTTATCCTTAAAGTAAGAGAAAAAACATTACTTTATATTTAGATGGAGCAAAAATTGATAATATAGACTATTAAATAATTATCAAAATATTATTAATTAGATAGGTTCAATTTACTAATACATGTTACTTAACATTTTTAAATGACAAATTGAAGAGTTGACGTCAAACATTAACTAAAAACTACTCATATTGAAGGGTCAAAGTGTAGTTTTTCAAAACAAATGGGGACAAACTGTGATTGCTTCCGAACCTCGCTGGGCTTTCAAATTTCAATCGCCAAAATGCGTAATTCCTCGCTTCGCTTGCGCCTTCACGTTTGGAGTTGGACTACCCCAATTTCCATTTGTTAGGTTATCAATATTTTGTAACTTCCTTAATTTTTGGTCTCCCATATATTTTTCACTCTAGTCACTTATCTTTCTTTTTTTTTTTCAGATGAAAGTTCAAAAATGCTAATCACATTACTTTTTTCTTTTAAGAAACTTCCATCTTTTGCATGTGATTTATATTATCATTTATGATTTATAAACTATATAGATAGAGCTAACAAAATGGAAATATGCAGCACATAAAGTTTCAGAAGTTGGTAGTGATATTTTTCGGACAGAAAGAGTTATTGAGGCTGTACGAATTTGATATTTATTGTCCTTTATTAATATGATGATGATCAATATATTATATGACCAAGTGTTGCTTAAGAAAGAATGTTAGGATTTTATTAGGTGGTTATGGTCAACGGCAACTAGAAAGGGGAAATGGATGGATTAGTTCATCAATACAAGCAATATTTAAGAAATTAAAAGAAATCCTTGTATACCCATGACAATTGATCAGTACCTCTAATTAGTTTTTAAGCAGGGAAATGATCGATATTAATCTAATAATGGTTATCTCAGTATAGAAACTTGAAGTTTAACCCCAATAGCCACCTAAATAAAACTTCAAATGCGAAGATTGATTAATGGTATAGCATAAGCAATTTCTTAAAAGTAAGAAAAAATTACATTAAGTAACTATATAAATATGGGGTAATTACTAGCTAGCTAGGTTGCAAAGCCTTTAATTTCTTCAAGACATGAATAAATAAATAAAAGAGCTGCGCTTGTTGGGATGTTATGTTGTGGGTGCATATGCAACGTGCACGCAGATGTGTTCGTACCTCCTGGACGGAGGAATAGCGTACGAGACAAACCAATCCGTTAAAATGGCAACAACCTTTTCTGCATGATGTACCACCTCTTCCCAACCTTTCTCGTGATGATCCAAGGTGCCTAATCCTATGTTAATTAACACTAATTAAGGTTAGTACGTAATTAGTTTCTCAACTTAAAAAATTTAATTATCATTTTTGTTTTTATTTAATTTTTGAATCTATATCATTAATTTAGAAGTTAATATATATTTATGTACGTAGCTAATTAGAATCACTATCTATATTATTTCGAATAATATCTTTTTGAAGTACAAAAATAATACATTTAAATTAGGTTAATTTCAAATATATATAATCTATGTCTTTTGAAAACACAAAATATATCTTCTAAAAACGCAAGAATCAAATTTTGATAAGAAAAAAGAAAAAGGGTAAAAGCGGACTCCTTGAGGAGTATGAATTATATATGAGAGATGTCTTGTATAAACAACTTTCATAGGAAAAGAAAACACAGCGAGTACTGCTCAAATTCTTTTACTTGTGGATAATTACTGCTCAAATTCTTTTGCATACGTATCTCTTCATCAGTTGCTGCATGCCTATTTCACCTTTTTTTTCTCCTTCTAATCTTCAAACAACTTAGATTTTTTAATGTCAAAATTGAAATTTCACATGAAATCAGCTTTGGTTTTATATGAATCATAATCATATAATCAAATTAGAATCGTAATTATAAGGCCAAACTATACAATTGGCCCCTGAACTTTGATAACCCGAGCGAGTTAGTCCAGAACTCAGGACTCATTAAATTTTGGCCCCTGAACTTTGTTGAAGTTAGCAATTTGCTCCATTCACCACTTTGCTTGACTGATGGCGATATGTATTAAGGTGAGGTGGCTTGGGAAGGCTTATTTGGCAGTGAAGGTGTTTTAAAAAGGCTTATGTGGCAGTCAAGGTGGCTTGGTAAGGTGATTTAAAAAGACTGGAATTGAGGAGGGACAAAACGAGTCAGTTGCTTCCAGCCCCAATTCATCGTATACGAAGAACAGAACTCTCCAATGTCGAGTTCATCAAACAGTGGGAGAAAGGCCTCAAGCCTGAAATTCGACATCAAATGAGAAGATTCACGACTATGTTTCTGTGGATTACGTGCGAAAATCTATCCAGCTTGGAAGGAGATTGAAAATATCGGGCGAAGGGCGAAGGTTCTATGGATATCCCAGGTATAACAATGTAATCGATTTTGATTTTCTCATGTTTTTGTTGTTGAAATTAGAGATGAGACATTGAAATTGGAGCTGAGACTTTGTTTGGCTTTTTTGGTTAAGGAGGATATGACATTAGACGGTGGATGGTGCAAATTTGTGCTATGGGTTAATCCGGTGTTTTGTGATCGTGATAGACATAATTATAGAGCTTTGTTGGAAAGAGAAACAAGCTGAAAAGGAGATTTCAAGACTGAAGAAGCAATTAGGAATGGTGAATCAAGAGAGTGACCGGGGATGCACAGAGAATGCAGCTATGTACAAGGAAGTTGCTGAGTTGAAAACAGCGGTTTGTAGTTTGTATAGCGTTTGTAAAGGGACATTGTGTGCCTTGATATTGGTGATTAGACTTCTGGTAGTTGTAGTATATGGTAGGATGTTTAGAAGAAGTAGTGGGTCTGAAGTATGTCGCCTATTGTAAGTGTATGTTTCAGGGGCCAATTGTATAGTTTGCCCTTGTTGAAATGCAATGAAGTTTCTGCTTGCGTTTTCCATTTGCTACTGGTGTGTTTGTGGCAGCAGAGTAAAAGTTGGTTTTTTTATTATCTTTGTGTATTGATGTTGGCAATTCTGGACTTAACTGATTTGGAAGAAAATGGCATGATATTGAGACATTGAATGGCAGATAAGTTATGCTGGAACAGGTATATTGAAGATAATAGGAACAACTGTCGAACATGAACAAGAAAGATTTCAAAAACTTGCAGGTTTAACAGAAGGCTGTCAAACATGAACCAACTTTTACTGGAGCTTCTCTTGCATTGTATTTCAATTCAGGCCAACAACAAAAACATTATAACTTGTCAAAAAATTGCAGGTCTGAGTATGCTGAAGGAACTTAACACTTGAAACATGGACTTGTAGAAACTCTTAGAACCTAATACAGCAGTTACAGTAGAGACTTACAGCAGTTACAGTAGGGACTTCCAGCAATTCAAGAGCTGTGTATTACAAAAGAGTTCCATTTGTATAGTATAATTACAAAATGAAGTCCAACTAACTAGTTAAATTGATTTTGCATAATCAATAGCAAGATCCATCAACAGCAGCTGATTTTGCACAATCAACATCTTGGAACCTTTGGTCTTGTGCAAAAATATCAAAAGTATGAACAAAAGATATTACATTAGCTTCATCCACGAACTCATACCCAGTGTTGGGATAGTAATCCGGGCTGCATAATGGATTACATTAGCTGGAGCTCATTTTAATAAACTAAATTAATTCACAACATCTATATATTATTAAAGTAAACTTACATTCACAACTATTTATCCAGTCCTTAAATCAGTGTAAATACTAACACCTACTATCCCTCTCAGTGAAACTCCTCTACCTTGACCACCTGTTTTAGTAGTTCTACTAGTACCTGCAATTTGCACCTGGGTTTATACCAGGTGTGCATCAAACAAAAGAGATTTAAATCAGTATAAAAGTCAGTTCCTAAATAGAAGTTAACATGAGGATTAAAACTATTAACACTTACAGCAGCTACTTCTTGACCATTTTTGCATCCTCTCTTGTTGTGTCCAATTCCACCACATAAAGAACATGTCATTTGTCTTCCATCCCTGCTAAGCTTGTTCTTTTTTTTCTGTGGCTCATGTTTTGACTTTCTTCGACACTTTCGAGGCCTACCAGGCATTACTCTTATAACAAGAGGCTTAATTACACCAAATCCACAGTCTGCCCACATTTCTTCACTTGACATCACTTCAATTGAGTATGAATAAGACTTCATAAACATTTCCTTCTTAAACCATTTCTCTAGGTAGTCCATAGGAGCATCACCCTTTCTCCTAATAGCTCGACAAGCATGAATACATGGGATCCCCGAGAATTGCCATGCCCTACATTCACAATGCTTAATATCCAAATGAACCAAGTATTTTGTCAGGCCACTCTTAACCTCATATCCATAGTCACCATTCCATAGGGCTTGTCATCTGTAACTTTTATTTATATTTTTTTCAAGCTTTAACATGATTCTTTTTCCATACTCACCTGCCCATTTACCATCAAAAAAGTCTTTTTTTTACTTGCCTTTCCATAATGTATTCTCTGATCTCCTCAAGCATGGAAATTATGGGCTTACTCCTAGCTCTAACAAGCACAAAATTGAAAGCTTCACAACAATTGTTATCAACTGAGTCACATTTTGACTTGGGAGCAAAATATGCCTTACACCATGTTTTCGGATCAATTCTAACAGCTGCTGCACTAGCACCTTCCTTCAACTTTTCCATTTCTTCCAAATTTTTTTTGAACGTTGATTCATTGGCTGACTTTGCACAAGCATAAAAGGCATTTCTCAAAGCATCACCTCTAAATTTGCTGCACCAGTTACTATAAATGTGTCTTGCACATAATCGATGCTCCACTTTTGGGAATAAATATGCTACTACATGTATCAACCCCTGGCAACACCGAAATATCATTATTAATTATCTATTCTTTAACTTCACATTAACTTTGAAATAATTATATATTAACAACAAAAATATAAAATGAACAATTTATTGTCTCACCTTCTATTGGTCGGACATGAATGTCCATTCTTTTCCATCAATAGTCTCAATGTCACATTTAAGCCGCTCCAAAAACCAAATTCATGAATCTTTGGACTCAACTTCAACTATCGCCCATGCTAAAGGATACATTTGGTTATTTCCATCCTTATTTACCGCAGTTAGCAGTTGTCCTTTCACAATGCCTTTTAAGAAACATCCATCTAACCCTATGAAAGGCCTACACCCTAGTAAAAAGCCCTTCTTCAATGCTGTGAAGCATGTGTACATTCTCTCAAAATATTTTGATCCATCATTGCTTGCATCTGAAACTTGGATTTCTATGGTGCTTCCTGGATTTGCAATTCTGAGTGCATTTGTATAGTCACCTAATCTCGCATATTCATAAGAGACATCTCGCTCAAATTTTTTCATCACCTGCAGCTTTGTTCTTCTCGCTTGGTGGATGGAAAATTCAATTTTGAAATTTTTTTGTATTTGCTCCTGTATAAACCCGGGTTTTATACCAGGATGCCATGTTATTAACTCTCTAACTTCATTTTTCATCCACATAGAAGTAGCCCTCGAAATATTTTGCACCTCATAGCACGTATGCTCATTGCTGAACATCTTAACTTGAAAATAATTCTCTCTTCTCAACCACTGCATATATCTCCCATGGACATCCTTTGGCTTTGCATATTGCTCTAATCCGTGTTGATTCATTCCTCACATAAGTGAAATCACGCTTGCTTTGAATTGAATACTTGATTATAGCCCTCCTAAATTGAAAATGACTTTTAAAGACCATTCCTAACTCAATGTGGCAAACCTTTGCTTTTTCATTATAGCGTGGCCATATGGGTTTCCTCTTCACATAAACTCGGTTGCCCTCACTGTCACTACTTGTTTCATAGCTCCTTGGAGCAGAATCTGTGCAAGATTCATTATCACTTTCACTCTGAAGTTCAACATAAAACACTATTTTTCTTTTTGTTATTGCAACCATCTCAGTTTCAACCCCTTTTTCCTTCATATTCGTCTCACTTTTCATCCTTGCTGGCCCTCTCAAATGCCATTTTCTGAAAGTTGTTATGGCATGATTAATTTCATCATCCTCTTCAGATTGCAGTGCAGCATCAAAGGCACTTAACTCAGCAACATACTCCTCTTCCACATCTACACCATCATCGCCACTACCACTTTCACTTTCTTCTTCTTCTTCTTCTTCTTCTTCTTCTATGCCAGCAACATCATTATTAATTTCTTCATTATCAAGCAACTGTTGGTTATTTTCTTTACCTGTTGGGTCCCAGCCATTAAGAATCCCATAAAATGCACTATCAATCTCAGAATTTGACCACTTTGAAATTTTAGCAACATGCTCATCATTTACATGGTAGCTTGACAATTGATCACTTCTTTGTTCTCCATTATGACCCGAAAAACAATTGCTCACTTCTTTGTTTTCCATTATGGCCCAATTGTTTACTTCATTTACATAACTTTAATTCCACCATTATGACCTGATACCTGCAACCAAAATTCCCCACTAAACAAAACACAAATCAAGCCTCAACCCATAAATGCATTCACAACACCTAATAAATCCAATTTATTACACCCATCCACTAACAACCAAAAAATAAATATCATTTAACTTACCGAATACTTTTTGTTGTTCAATTCCCTATCCCACCAATTGGCATACTGGCCTTGATGGTCCTCTCTTCTCTAATCTAAACTCAATTCTTTGTTCTTATTTGCTAGAAATTTGAGATATGGCAGATAATAACATGGTCAACTTATTATTTTAGGGGTAGAATTGTTTTCTTGGCGGGACTCGGATTAACTTTTCCCGCCATTGCCACATAAGCCAACTCAAGCTCACCTTAAACCATACCATGCCACCTCACCTTAATACATATCGCTGTCAATCAAGCAAAGCCGTGAATGGAGCAAGTTGCTAACTTCAGCAAAGTTAAGGGGCCAAAATTTAATGAGTCCTGAGTTCTGGACTAACTCGCTTGAGTTATTAAAGTTCAGGAGCCAATTGTATAGTTTGGCCTAATTATAATTGTAGAATCTATCGAATCATTTTTCCTATTTCAAATCATAAAATCGTAAAATTCTAAAACTTATATCAGGATTTTAATAATCTTACTTTTAAATACTACTATAACTTATTTTATATTAAAAAGTACTCAATTCAATGTCTTTTTGAAACTATTAAGACGAAACTACTAACCATATTTAAAAGGATTTGCAAGGGCCATATTCTGTCATTGTTATAGGTTAATGTGGACCGTTCAATCGCCATGAGCCCCACTAAAGATTAAGAGGGACCAGAATAATTGAATGGCTCATATTAGTATCTCATGATAATGAATCATGGACTTAGCTTTGTTGTTAAACAAATTTTCAACCATAGCTAAAATACAATTTCATGAGGCAGAATTTCATTCAGTTTAAATATTTTTTTTTTCAGTGGATTTTAGTTTAAACAATCAACTAGCTAAGTTACACAATGTTAGTTTTATATTGAAAAAAGCTTTTGGTGGTAAAAAACTTTTAATGCTAGTGTATATATAGTTTTTTCCTATTATAAGTTTGAACAAAATATTCTTTGGTGACACGAAAGCATATTCCCTCGCTCTCTCTGTTGCTTATGAATTTGTTATTTATGGCTTGCTAGCTAGGGTAGGTTAGGCCACTAAACAAGCAGACTCATTTCCTTCCAGGTGAGTATAAAATATAAATTAATCGTTGGCTAACTCCTGCACGTTGCTTCCTATTTTTCACCCTTTCTTATATAATAATAAGCAAACCTCTTCTCTTGCTTTCTTCTTAATTAATTAACTCCGTAAATCCAAATTAATACCTACACATCAAAATTAGGTGGTTCTAGAAGTGGGCAAGATTGTAACACAGGCACAAGCATAAGCATAGCCTTAAATCCAGATATGTTAATATTAGTGAACAATATATATATATATATATATATATATATATATACCTCACTATCAATACAAAAGTGGAGCTGAAATCGCAATATTATTATGAAAAACTCTATTATATAGTACTCTTACTGCTTCGATCCTCACCTTTGCATGCTCATAAATTACGATTCATTTGTTTTGATAAATAATAAATTTGTACAGATCGATCTTTTAAGTTTTAACGTATTTCGGGGCAAAAAATAAGAATAATAATAATAATGATAGTTATAAGAATACTCCCCAGACATCTTAAAGGACCATCTTTCAATTAATGCAAAATTTCTTGATAAAATAGATATAGATCAAAACAAACATTTTAATCATTTAAAATAATCACTTTCTAACCCACCAGTACCCAACATTCTATATATATCGACATAGAATTAACATCTTAATTGGAGAAAATTATTAATTTTGAAGTGGTACCTGTGAAGAAAGCTGACGTGTGGGCAATAGGACGTGAAATTTTCTTCAAGACATGGGAATTTTTAAAGAACCGCATGCAAAACAACGATCTATTAAGCAGATACCCTCTCCAGACTGCAAGCAGCGGGATTCCTTCCTCCAATTTGCACTCACAATAAAGCAAATCGATGCTTAATTCCCTTTTCTTAATTTGTTTCCTTCTGTTAACCACCAACTCCCACCCGCCCACCCCAACACACACACACACACACATTTCTAGGGGAGTAATGATAAAGAGGATTTTGTAAACAATAAACTATTAAACTTATCCCAACTAGTATGCAATAAAAGACCAAATTGTTTTTATTCATTTCTATACATAATTAAAAACAAGTGGCGTGGGCCTCACTCCGAATACCAAACAGATGCTTTTGGGTTTGCCAACATCTTGGATGCATCGTTTGCTTCACAATCAAGGCATGAATGCCACAAACAAAGAAACTTATTAAACAACGCAAAGTTATTTAATTCCAAGGATGTACAAAAAGATGCAAGCTTCACCTTCAAAGTGAAGAACGCCATTGACATAGCCAGCCCAGACGTCATGCCTATGATCCTTTAGCTCTTAACAAGCCCTAACCTTTCCAAGGAGCTACGAACATCAGTGCTTGTAGAATCATCTGGTGTCTCGACGATGTTGGGGCTGTCAACTGCAATCACATCTGAGAGAGGGTAGTTCCTGTTACCATGGCATCGACTGCTTGCGCTGCTGCAAACTCCTTTCAGTATCACATTCTTGTGCAAGCCACCGAGCAACCACTCATAATCCGTATCCCCACTTTCTCCGACAAAAACCACCATTTTTGACAACTCTACACCCCACCGAACGTAGAGGTACCTGCAACATATTTTTTTTGGTAGAGAAATATGATCACAAAAAGTGCTGTTTGGTTCATGCCTACCATGTGTCACAAGAAAGTTAGCACTAGAAATTCATTCCAATATCTGATTTATCTTCATTCAAATATCAGAATTATCTACATTAGAATATCAAATTTATCCACTGCCATAAGACACCATCTAGTCTAATGGAAGTAATTTAATATGACAGCTCTACCTTGTAACACACTTGACACTGATGATGTTTCTGAAGAAAAACACTTCAAACTTCTAGGACACTATCTAGTCCACACTTTAAAAAAAAAAAAGAAAAAGAAATCAAGAAATCAGTCAGTCAATAGTCTTAACCCATTGAACTAAGGTTGGCTATATGAATCACGTGTCTCTATTCCACTTGAATTAAAATAAGCTCTTCTAGAAGCTCAGAAAAGCCAAATCTTTTCAGACAACTTCTGTCTAAGTGAGCTTAGATCTGCCTTTGCCTCTTTCCTCACCTCCTATATGCAGCCTATCACACTTATGCTTCAACTGGTCTACTGCCTATATTGGAAAAGCCTAAACCATCTAAGATGATAGTCCCTAATCGATAACTGTCACCTTTATGTTACCCCTAAATTATCATTCAAATTTCATCCTTCAGCACATGCACACTTAAAAAGCACAAAATTTTCATTTCTAAGACACTATTTTTTGCATATTCAACAGCAACAAACTTAACAGGTCAAATTGTTGTTCTATAGGATTTTTGCCTCAACTCAATACTCTTTTGCAATATAACTTTGTGATATTTCTTCATTTCATTCATACTGTTCAAGTTCCACTTCCCTATCAACAATTGGGGCTACATACTTAAAGGGCTCACTTTCAATTAGTTCTCGTCCTCCAAGACTAACGTCATTATTGCTACTCCTATTTTGACCAAACCCACACTCCAGGTATTGTGTTAGATTCATACAATTTAAAACCCATTGTTTCTAAGACCTTCCCCATATTCCTTAATCATTTACACTTCCAATCTTTCATCAAATTAGGACCAGTTATTTGCAGATAGAAGAACACCATGGAACCCCATCCTATTCGATGGCAGTGCAAACCAATATTGATGGGGTATTTCATCATATTTCCCAAAATTATCCAAACAACAGAAATCACCCCTCGTATCATGCATGTCTTCAAAGACAGTAATATATCTAACTAGAACTTCTTTCTTAGATAACAGCTACTAACAGAATTCTCCAAGCATCTATCAAAAGCTTTCTCAACATCAATCAAAATCAAGGAAAGATCTTTTTTCCTTCATCCTAACCTCTACATTAGTCTTCATAAACAATGGCATGGTAGATCTCCCTAGCAGAACACCATACTGATTTTTTCCACCTTGTGTGACACCTTAACCAATACCCTATCACCACCTCCTACAGCTTCATGCTCTCATTGGCTTAAAGCGCTAACAGTTAAAACAATCTCACAAGTCTCTTTTATTCTCACATTATAACTTGGATATTCGAATCTTTTCCTCCAATCCTCTGATGCTTTTCAGTTCTTAGGATGTTAAGCAAATTGACCTGCCATCTGAGGATTTCCATCCGTCAATAACGACTCCACCTAATTCAATTAATTCGAATCTCACAATTACATATTCCAAATAAGTTTTTCCAAGGAATTCTTCTTTTGGTTAATTGATTAAGGCATACAAACTGATTAACACACATAGAGCAACTATACCTGAGGGCTTGTGATCGAGAAGCTAACACTGGAATTACATTGATCCTGGTACCATTTTGGCAATAAATGACATTACAGCGGAGAGCTTGAATTCTCAACAACTTGCGAAGCTCCTTAACAGGGGGGACCTGACAGATAACAAGATAATGAGTATTTTCCCGGATGTGTATGCCAGAAAACACGCACGAAATGACTATAAAATAAGTTTCAAAATGCAAACCAGATTCAACAGAATTTAAGGTTGAAGTTAATAGAATCAGGAACAATTAGCATCGGTGGCACAAATAACATACCAATCCAGGCTCTGTTGCTTTAAAAGCGTAACAATAGTTGGTGGAGAGTTGTTCAGCAGCAGTAACAATCTGCTCCCCATTTGCCGCCTTCTTGTCAGTAACTGAAGATGCCCATCGAACCAAAGTTTTCCTTAGTCCTTCCGCACCCCACCGATATTCAATGTGTGAGTGGTAATAGAAGTCAACCACAAATGGGCCATCCTCAGGATTAATGGTGGAGTAGTAGAGATCACTGCCGCTATTGCAAATGAATGCATCAAAATCATTAGGATTCAAGCCCCCAGAGGTCAGGAAGGAATGTATCTCAGATATTGTCATAAAAGTAGATAATATAAAGCCAATGGAGCTTTCAGTCCTTTCTTTCTCCACTGCATCCAAAATCTTTCTAGTGGATTGAAGAAGATCTTCATTGCAGTCACAATCCACAGCTATGACAAATATTTGTTTCCTATTCCTCAAAGCAGGAAACTTCACTGTGCTGGTCTTTTGGTCCACTTTATCTGTTGAGGAAGCTTTCCTGGAGTCCTTTAAGACACCCTTGGACCATGTTAAAACGGCATTCTCCAACTTATTCTTTCTATCCACAGTGCTTACTTCAGATTCTAAAGAATTATCATTTGTACCACCCCCATTCTTCTCTCCATCCAATGAGAACTTCAAGTTTAGAGATATGTCCTGTATATCTCTCAAGGAATCACTCGGTGACTCTGATTCTGAATCCTCCTCTCCACTATCAATCCTTTGCCACTGTGGATGCCTTGGTTTGCAGCTGGCAATTCGAGATAAATAAGTTTTACAGTGCTCAGGCCAAGAAAATAAGTGAATATTCTTCAATCCATTTTGCCGACATTTTGCCCAGAGTTGTTTGTCAGCAACAAGCTTTAGAAGGGCATCAGCAATAGATTGCTGATCATGAGGATCGACAAGAAGTCCATTGTCAAGAACCTTTTGCCACAAAAATAATAAAATTAGAAAAAACCATAGATATGACTCAATGGAAAAAATATTCTTAGATATTGCATTGTAATCTCTGTTCAAACTCAAGCAGTGAGCCATACCCGATGTATATCAACCGGGCCTCCATTCTTTGTTGCAACCATGGGCAAACCATGAGCAGCTGCCTGCAATGAGCAGCAATTTTATGATGTCTCCCCCTCATACCCAAAAAAAAAAAAGGCAAGAGACATGAACAAAGCACCTCAATCAACGTGAGCCCAAATGGCTCAATGAAAGCTGGATTAATAAACACGCCCTGCACAGAAAAAGTTGGATTAGAAAAATGACAATGCATAAGCAGAATTTAGTGAGAGCGGAAAGCAGACAAAGCATTGAGACTGTGAGAGGCTGCACATTGAAGAATTGTCATGGTAGTGAAGGGGGAACAGAAGAATTGGATTGAGTTGCCCGGTTACACCCAGGGTAACTGATGTAATTTTGAGGTTATTAAATGAAGTTTTGCCATTTCTCCAAAGAGCACACACACACACACACACACACACACACACAAACACACATATAATAACTAATAATTTACAAATGATAAGATCCCATATCTTGCCTTAGTCTTTGCTGCTAGACGATAAATATCAGGAACCTCGTACTGCTTATGATGTTTAGGGTATGCCACTTGCCCATACAGATCATACTTGTCAATCAGCTTAAGCACTGACATGAGAACAGAAGCATTTGTGCTTGACATTTCATCAATTCCATCTCGATTCCCCATGATTAAAGTCTAGATATAAAGAGATAAATAAAAAAACTTTATTTAGAAAAGAAGCAGTAAAAATCAACAGCTAAGAACCTTAATCCTAATCATATCAAGAACTTGCTAAACATATATATCAGTCAATAATCCAGAAGATTTGAACATACAAGGTTAGCAAGCTCTCTTAAAGGACGGCATTCACCAAAAGCTTTAACCAAAGTTGTGATGTTCTTTTTGGGATCTGGCCTGGCAAGGGCAAGTATCATAGGCTTGCGGGGGTTGGAAAAGAAGCGCATTATCTGCACAGTACCAAGGAAACTTGATTGGTTTTATACATAAACAGCATTGGAAGACATGGAGAAATGATGCCACAAGAACGGAGAGCAGATTCTAGAAATGAATAAGGAAAGATAACAACCTCGGACCAGATAGGTGGATCCAGAGATGATGGATTCTCCTCATTTCCTTCAATGTCTCCATCAACATCACCATCTTGAGGAACAATATGATGGAACTCCATTCCTGGAGGAATTACCTGCAAAAACATATAGTTTTATGTACCATATCTGACGATCAAACAAGACATCAAGGAGGAACCTTCAGTAGAAAGATGACAACAAAAACTTTTCACTCCAAAACAAGAAATGAAAAACCTCCTCAACCAATCCATTTTCTGGTGTCCATGCCTCGGTCTGGTATACCAAAAAGCCAAATTGATAGAAGGAGGGAATATTTATACAAGATTAGTAGCCTTTCCCCCCTCTCAAGATCTTGGGATTGATAAAACAACAAACCACGTATTAGGTTTTGTGGATAAGAGTATAATCTCCAAATGCATGGTACTGCTTACAAGTATATCTTTCAAACATGAATGTCATTAGTAGCCTGATGCATCAAATACCAAAACCCACTACAAGTACAATTGTAAGGAATCGCTAGATTATAAAAGAGTTAATAAGGTGCAATACAAATTCCAAAGAAATATAAACCAGGTAAATATACAATCATTGGATAAACACACCAGGTATTTCAGAACTATCTAGAAATGAAACCCATAAAGAGGGCGGAAGTATTGAGCTAGTGATGGAAATTTTCGATAAGTTTAAAAATGTTTCAGATAATTCACTCATGAATGAGCAGCCCCTTTTTAACTAAAAGAATATACAACCGAGAAAATCTACTTCTTTCCACCTTTCGCTTGTTAGTAGCAATTTATGTACTTACAACCATGCGAGGCATGAACCTGCCGTAGCAGCTGACATTGCGCCTCATCCTTGCTCGCAATTTGCGCTCCAGTATTGGATCAAAACCATCATATAACCGCCACTGCTCATCTATTTCTTGTCTAGTGCTCGTTATGACTATTTCAGAAGAATCAAGAGATAGTTCCTCAGCCTCAATTCGACGCATTATCTTGTATGTCGAATTTATCTCATCCCTGGATAGCCGACCTTGTTTCAAAAGTTGCTCTAGTTTATCCCTGCCAAGGGAGTGACCAGTAAAAAGCATTGGGACATTTAAAGCACCGGAAAGAAGGGCAGCCGAGTCGCCTGCATCTGCATAATGCCCATGAATGGCAACAGGCCAGACAGGTTTCCCGCCACCAACTTGCTCACCCAAGACATTAGACATCTGTATTATATGGTTAAGTGCACCATCAACAAATTCGGGGATGTGAGGCCATAAAAGTTCTTTGGGAATGTATTTATCTCTTTGACCAAATGGTATACGAATAATATATGCACCACTACTTTCCCCCATTTCATAGGTGAAATCATCTGTATTTCTTGGTGTCAACATCTCTGTTGGCTCACCATAACTCCAATCTACATCTGGCGATGCAACCTGTCTGGTCAGTAAATCCACCCGATAAACTCCTGGCATAGATCCCAAGGCCCTTGCAAGTTCGACAACATATTTGACCTATACAGGAAAAACAGAAAAAATGTAAATTTCTACAGGTCAGTTGCACGTAAACTAAATGTTATTGACGGCTATAAAAGCCTATAATTCCCCAAACAAATTACCTGACCGCCAGTATCAGAATCTCGACCAAGTTCCATGTTTTCACCACGAATAAGACCATGAAGACTGCATAGAGCAGTAAAAAAATTAAATAAATTGACTAGGGATCATAACCTTTGCATCCAACAAAAAGATCAAGACCAGAAACAAACTAATTTTTCTCAGAACAAGCTTGTTTGACCATTGAATTTCCTGATTCCAATTACCAAATTTAGAAAACTCTAGAACAGCAACTACACTCAAGGAATTAGTCAATACATCATTCTGCATCACAGCCACATATGAAAACTCAAGCACTAAAGTTTAGTACTTGCCTAATTAATACAATGTACAGCTTTTTCCCTTTCTGTTGGCTTGCCCATGTCTCCATTGCATCCACAGAATTAATCCTAGGTAGTCTTCCCCTGTTGCTCTCACCATGTGCAGATACATCACTAACTGCATCACCTTTCTCTCCTTCGGATAAGTCTTCGGACATATCAGCTGTCGCTTCCTTGCGTCCTTTTTCACGTTCAAGATGACGCCTAGCCTTCCTCCGAGCTAGCTCCCCCTCAAGCTGCAAGATATAGAACAGATATGTGCTCATTATTGACTCACAGCTGAGCGATAGAGTTCTCTTGGCTAACCACTTCATCCAAAGAAGAATAGACTCTCAAGTACTACTGTAACTTATTTTAATAATGATTGTGGAAATTTCATACAAGCTTAGTAACAAAAACTATTAATGTGGTTAAGATAAGCTTTTCCCAAGCAAGTCAAAGAATCAGTGAACCACATGGCACACATAGAAGCTTCTCATAGCTGAACTTAGGATTCATATTCCAGCCTATTATAACATTCAGATTGCTAGACAATGAAGGATGCCACTTCAAAAAATTCAGAGTTAAGAAAGATGAAATTACTCTCCAACAAAAATGTAGAATTTATTCTGATTTAGAAATTAATCCAAGACAACAAGAGAAGTAGTACCTTCAAGAGTACTAACAAATCTCCAGCCCTTCAGCCTAGTGACTAAGAGCTTTGAGAGATATGGGGGAGGTGCAGGGTTCGAATCCTAACCTCCCCACTTCCTACAACATGCTTTACAAAAACTGGTTCAATTGTCATTCTGGTCCTGAAAAAGCTAGCATCCCACTCTCTCTAATTACTATAATAGTATATCCTTCACTATAAACTTGTATGATGATTTTGAATATTAAAAAAAAAATACTAAGAAAAAGTATCAACAGAACTACTGGTAAATAAACCAGATCAAGTACAGCATAAACTAAACCTCAAGAAACCAAAGAGGCAGAGATAAGTTAGTAACACGCAATGTCCTGCTAGTAACTATAAGTCATCAGACATCTCATTCCTCCCAAATTCACGGTCACCAGCAATGCTTCAACCCAGAAGCGGCAACTCAAGCTTATATAGCAAAATAGTTGTGAAGGTAGCACAGACAGTACACTTGAAGAAAAAACAAATGATGAACCTGCTTCTTCTGTCGAGCCAAATTCCAAATCCTCCAGCACATATTCTCCAATCTGGTGTTCCTTTCCTGGGGGCTCCTGGTCGCTTGAGCCTGCAAATTCATTTTCCGACTCAGAAAAATCAGGGTGCACGTGAAAACCGGAGAGAGATAAGAGTGGAGAAAGCAAGTTGAGAAGACAGTACCCGAACCCAGGAGCGGTGGAGATCGGTCTCATCGAAGCCGGTGATGACCTCCTCCACAAAGTAGCGGGTGGGGCTGAAGCGGCCTCTCTCCCGGAGCAGCAGCGACGATTTGACATCATCAAGGCCAGGACCTACATCCAGAATCGCCTCCAAGTAGCTGCTTATCCAGTCGTTGCCCGCCATTTCGCAAGGCCCCCGGAGAGAAGAGACGAGAAGCTTCAGATCACAGCAGAGACGATAATGAGTTGAATTGTACTGCTGGAGGATTCGTCTTGGCTGGTTACGAATTCTGTTGTTTATTGCTTACACGATTGGAGGACTGTAACAGTAAGAAATCAATAGAATGGAGCAGAGAATAATACCGAGAATCATATATATATATATATATATATATATATATATATATATATATAAGCAGACACAAAATTTTATACAGTCGAGAGAAAATATAGAGACCGCTCTTATCCCTCTTCTTGCCCTGACGACAAGCTAAAACGGGTAAGAAGGTTGAGCCACCATAGCAATCCAGTCATGGCAATCAACCAGCAAAAGCGTTTCACCTTTTACCCTCCAAAGGCAGTTGCCAGAGCAATACATTTAGCTGATGTGTGCTGGAAAATACTTCTGTAATGGGAATAATAATCAATCAATTTCTTTTTTGAAGCCATACGAAAATAATTTGGTGCCAAACTGAAGTTATCTCCTTTTAACACCGTCGTTCTATATTGTCACAGAAGCAATCTAGAAGATATATCTCTGAATACGATTCAGATATTCGGCTTTGTTACTTCCTAAATCTGACTGCTATGAGTCAGCCGATAACAATCCTTCTGGAAAATTTTCATAGCTGATCTTTGGTTATAGTGCATAGAAAAACGTCTCTCCAGCTCATCACCTAGCACCATCGATCTTCCTCTAATCTTATAACTTTTTTGCTGTATTTTTTCTTCTGATTTAAAAAATATATATATTCAGCTTTGAAGGTATTATGTTTGATTCTTCTTTATTATTAATCTCCCATGACAAACAACTTGTAAGGTACCATTCTACGTTTCGGTTGGTAGTAACAAACACTTGAATTGATGTGAGATAGCTCTTCGCACCAAAGTTTCAGTTGATTTTCTCTTTATATTCTTTAGAAATAATGTCGATGAAGCAAATACCTTATTGTCATAAAAGTCATCATATCACGTGGCCGACTTAGATTTATATCCTGATTTAGTCAAAAAAAATAGTGAAACTATTTTTTAAAATTCATTTTTCACTGCTATTATATATGTGATATGTAACATATATGAACATATATTAATGAGTGTGTCCCCATAACAAACAAATGTTCTACTTTGAGGTGATTATGTTTTATTATTCTTTATTATCAGTCTCTTAGGATTGACTATTTGTAAAGTACCATACTTACCTCAATTAAGCTAACTGATAACAAACACTAGCATTTAAATGAAATAACTTTTCGCGCCAATATTTAATTTGATTTTCTCACTATATTCTATTGAACAATATCAATGAGGCCATTATCTTATTATATAAAAACCAGCATACCACATGACCAGCTAATGTTCAAATCTTAATTTGGTATAACAGTGAAATTATTTCTTTTTCCATTCCATTGATGGGTACTATCATACAAGTAAATCTAGAACATATATATACTATATATTAATGTGTGTGTTTGGGTAAAGTGATTAGATGTTCAGCTTTAAAGTGAGTATGTTTAATTCTTTTTTATTATCAACTCCCAAAATAGATAATTTATTAAATACTGCTTTATGTCTTAGTTTGGCTCGTAACAAATACTAGGACTCCTATTTTCCCAGGACTTATCCCATTGCTCCTCTTATCAGTTTCTTGTTGATAAGATCCATAGCCATCTAACCAATTGGAAATGGAAGCTACTAAATCCTATTGGTTGTTTCATTTCTATCCAATTAACCCTTTTTTCTATCACAATTTATGTGATGTTATTGTTGAAAATCACGGAAAAATGATAGTATTCATATTCCGCACCAAGGACTTTTGCATCTTTCAAAAGATCTCGAAGGACTTAAAATCAAAGACCTTTAACTTTTTTAATCATATCTTGCTTGTCGAAACTTTCTGGCTTATATTTATAGGTAGCATTGAAACATTAGTCTATCAAGTTTTCTCTGTAAAATATGGTTGTACTCACTCAATTTGGACTACTAAGGCACAAGGTAAGGAATCTTCAATCTAGTGAAGTCTTTTTCATGATAAAGTTCTTCTTCAGGATCATATTTAATGGCCTGTAGACAATGGCTCTACGATTAGGGTTTAGGAAGATGCATGGATTATAAGGATCTTTCCACCCCATTTAAGTACGCTTGTGGTAATGGCACCAAAGATCCCAATCTGCGTTGCAAATTTGTTTGATTCTTATCACATGTGTTAAAACGTTCTTATGCTCCAAAATGGCTCTACGATTAGGGTTTAGGAAGATGCATGGATTATAAGGATCTTTCCACCCATTTAAGTACGCTTGTGGTAATGGCACCAAAGATCCCAATCTGCGTTGCAAATTTGTTTTATTCTTATCACATGTGTTAAAACGTTCTTATGCTCCAAAATTTATTCCTTGTTCACACCATTCGGCTAATTCTAAACATCACTCCTACTGCAAACAAGGACACTCATGACTGTATCTTTTGGCTTAGTAATTTTTCAGCTTCTTGCACGTCAAATAGCGTTATAACATAGAAATCTAGAGGAAGTTGACATTAATCTTAAGTTTTGCAAGTATTTCACTACAATGCTCTATGGTCTATACATCCGGGCTTCCCTGTTGTTGTTAATCGTTATGGCCCTGTAATATCCCCTAAAAGTTTAAGGTTTTCTTATGAAAGTACTTACCGATAGCTTTACAAATGAGGCAAATCTTGTTAGCATGGTGGTTTAATTAAACCAAAATGCTCTCGTTGTCAAACATGTGGGTAACTTTTGTTCTTCTCCTTCATCTACTTTATCTTCATCATTTGAAGACTTTCTTATTACTTTTTTGAGTAAAAAATAGCATTTCCCACCTAAATGGTTTTGGTTTCTAGTCTTCACTTTCTGGACTATCTAGATTGGATGTAACAAATGTGTCTCCTAGTATGGAACTTTCTATGTTCTATCTTTACTTGTTAGGAGGGATGATTTACTTGCACAACTCTGTATGTTTAGAGATATAAGTATAAGTTTTTATTTCATTTGTACAACCCTTTTCTTACTTTATGTTGTACTTAGGGTCAAAACCAGAACATGTGCCATTCTAGTTATTCAAATGTTACTATTGCTGATGGGGCGTCACACGCATATCAGGTCTGGGTGTAGTGGCTTGAGTATAGATAGAGACTAACGCTTATCTTCAACTTTGCCAAGGCATCAATATCTATCAATGTGAATATGCACTCGAGGCTTAGCTTCATGCCATTAATGGGACCTTATCACTGGCAATTGATTATCATCCATTTTCATCGCTTTGTTAACTGACTACTTGTAGGTGTTACAGATGTTATTAGGTGTTCTTGATCTAGGTTTATCTCCTCTTGAGGTGATTCGCAAAGTCATGCATCTTCTTGGCTCCTTTCAACATTGTTTAGAAATGGAAATGTCAAACAAAGGGTTATTATTGCTCATCAGCTTGTAGCTATTTTTTCCTTTAGTTTTCTCTTTAATGCATGTTTTTTATTACAAAAAAAAAATCGTGCAAATAATTTGATTTGATTTTCTCTTTAAATTCTTTATAAGCATTGTGATGAGAAAAGAAACCATTATATTTAGGGTTGAAAGGATAACCCGATACCCAATAAATGACTTGAAAATGTCAAGTCTGTGTTGGTTTGATAAAGAATATGTTGAATTTGATTTGATCTAACTCAATTTTGTGTTGCTAAAGTCGGTTTTCTGGGTTAGGTTGAACTTGATAAACCCAGCAAAACCTGAAATTGTTTAAGGTGGTGGATGTGAGAAAGATAGTACTAAGAGTGTGAGATTATAAATAGTGGATGCTTAAGTGGCAGGCAGAGGATAGATAAGGAACTCAATAGTGTAATTTTAGAAAGGTTCTCGTATCTTCCTCTTCTCTTCTCACATCATGTCTTCTCTATGGCCTATCTCTTTTTTGTTTAGCCAATCGTCTCGCCTTAGTCCTCACTAGATCCTCTCCTTGTTTTCTTTATCTGCACCGCGTCGTCCTCCTCATCCATGCCCATCGTAGTGATGTCACTTCGTCTCATTATTCTATTCATAGCCTAGCCCATGGTCTCTTGCTCTTCTTGTCATCTTACTTTCAAATCGTCTACCCCCATCCTACCTCCATCGAATTTGGGACTCCTTATTCTTGATCTTTGTTTTCTTTGTTTTAAGCACTGGAGAAAATAGAATCGGGTCAATCTGAACCTAATTAATGCCAATCAAAACTTGAACTAATCGAGTTCTAGTTGAGTCGTCCCGTACATAATAGGGTCATGTTTGGGTTATGTCCTAAGGATAAGAGTAGACATAATTTGAGTCGGATTTAATCCGAACCCAACATTTTTAGCCCGATTTTCATCCCTATTATATTACATTAGTGTCAATCCTAATTTATACTTTGAGATTTCTTCATTTTAAGTAGCCTAGTAATAAAGGTATATATTAGCATATTAGATAGTATAATTTCTCTTGTACTTTTACACCTAATGTTCTCAATATAATAATGATAATGATATTTTTTTTATATAGTCACTTGTAAGAGCAACATACTTTTATCTGAATACTACATGCTTTATAGTATATTTGAAACAACCAAGTTGTAGCTAAACAAAAAGGAAAGACAAAATATTGTTTATTAATCCTAATTCCTAAATGAATTTAAATTTGTTACCCGTTCTTGGTTTGAGCTATTAAAGATTATTAATTTCTAATGCATAATATAGAATGTTAATAGAGATCCTACAAGTCGCTTAATCTCATTTTTAATGTTTATGTACCTGCAATTTTGTCGGTTTTCTCATTACAGCTTCTATGATTAGTTTTTAGGTAGAAATTTTTAGCAAACAAAGGAAAAAGGTAGATGGACTTTATTCAATAAAGTAGTATGAGTATTTTTTTTAGTTAAGTCATCAACTTTTTTGAGTTTTTTATTTGCATCGTCATTTTCTTGCTCAAGAATCTATTTATACTTTATATATGAAACGTGAGGATGCATGATTAGGGTTTGGCTACACAAAAACTGTCACTTTTTTGTCCTCACTTTTTGTTTCATTTTGTTGTCCCCCTAGAGTTTATAATGCTATAGATAAGTCATAGTTAGATTTGCTACACATGGCCGGCCTTTGGTGATCTAATTTCAATAGTATTTCTTGAGCTATTACTCTGAGTTGTTTAGCTACTTGAAGTTGAAGAAGTTTCAGCCATGCCCCTATGACAAAAGTTTACTATGTGATTTTTTTCTGCCATTTTTCTCTCTGTTTTGCACTTTTGTTGATATTGACTTAATATCTATATATAAGAGAGTCGTAGGAACTTCGCATTACTTTGTGTGTGCGTGTGTGTGTGTTTCTGATTTTGATTGGTTTTGTGTGAAAGGATAAAAAATTAGGACTACAAAGAGAAAATGAGCATATCATTTTTAGAGGGTAAATTTTATTTATTTTCCCTAATCTTTTGGAAATGTCCTAAATGGGTCCCTAACATTCATTTTGTCTTATTAAAGTCCTTAACCATCCTATTTTTTTCCCAATCATAGTTCTTCCATTTAATTTCACAGTTAAATGTGACAAAATTATAGGGGAAAATGACAACATTCATCCTACATTTTCTTATTCTTATTATCTCATTTTCTCTCCCTTCCTCACCAATCACCATACCCAGTAGCCACCATCTACCTCCACTGTTGCGTGTTGCTTGTCGTCAGCCACCATTTTCCTCCACCATCGTGCGTGACCCCTCTGTGAATCGTTTTGTCACTCTTTGCGCATTGCTGCTTGAAGCGTCTAGCCATGATTTCCATCATTGTCTCGAGATCTATAACCAGTGGATATCTGGAAGCACTATCGGAGCCCAAATCACCACCATTAGAGCCTAAATCAAGCCCAAATTGGCAATATCTGTTGTGATCACTGATCCACAACAAAGAATGGAGATTGATTTGGCGAGAGTCACTAGGGTTGCAAAAAAGCGAGGTCACGGAGGTTGCGGAAATGGTGGAGTAAATGAAGGTCGCAGAGGTAATAAAGTTGTAGAGGTCGCAAGGTTGCGAATGGTGATTGGCAATGGCGGGTTTAAATGAAGAAAGAGCAGGAGCCAGTCACGAAGGGCCCCTCCTTCCAAATGGCATCGCCAGAGGTCGAGGTCACTTGGAAATGCCAAACCGAGGCAGTGTGTGACAGTGGAGGTTGAAGACGGTGATAGAATGATTAAATACATTCAATTCTATCCTCAATTAATGCCAATGCATAATTTTGCAACAAACAAAACAAGAAACCATTAACAAGAAAAAGAAACAATGAAAATAACACTACTTGAGTTGGAAACCAGCCTTGGCAACTAAGCCGTTGGTGACATTGAAGTAGATGACTCGAAATGCAGCATTTTTAGGGAGCCTTGAAACTTATAGTCAAAAAGTGAAGCTTGAGAGTTGAATGCTAGGGTTTGCAATAATGTAGGACCAATAGTGTCATTTTCTACGAAAATTCCGTCACATTTAACGGTGAAATTAATGGAAGAACCACAATTAGGACAAAATAGGATGGTTAGGGACTTTAATAGAGCAAAATGAAAGTTAGAGATCCATTTAGGATATTTCTAAAAGGTTAAAGACCATAAATGAAATTTGCCCCATTTTTAGGTGAAGCCCAATACAAGGCCTAAATTTTTTTTCTTTGTTTCAATCAAACGCTCAAATATTTCGATTAGTTCGCAATTGTCACTACATAAAATGTAGAAGACTGCTGGCAATTCCTCACACTTGCACCTATTCATTGCCATATGCCCTTTTTTCATTGCCACCTCAGCTACATACCAGTAATTTGTCCAAATTCTTGGCAATTTGTTACTTTTTTTGTTCGTCTTTTATAGGTGGTTGAAACCATAGAAAAACATGGAGCTTTGTAACAAAGAGTTGTCTCAAGCAATTTAATGGGATAGCAACAGTAAGACCTTCTCAATTTTTTTTTACTATTTGTACTTACCTTTTCTATTTTGTTTCTCCATTGATATAGCTAAAATCTCTCTGGTTTGAAGGGAAGGAAGATGCTTTCTCTGTCCATCTCTCGCTCTCTGTTAGGCTCTCTCCTTTTCGCTTAAGTTAGGGGCTCAGGAGAGAAATAAAGAGCCATTGCAGAAGCTTCGTCCCCCTCTCTCACTCCTATGCTTTCTATCCCTTTGAAATCAATATTTCTTAAGCCTAAGATGATAATTTTAGCCAATACCCAAATTTCTGGGTTAGAAGCCAGTGACCCAAAAGTTTTTATTGACCAAAATTTGGGCTGGGTAAGAAAGAAATTGTTGTTCTCTATTGTAGTTTGGAGATTGGTTCACATCTTGTGGCTAAATTTGAGAAAATACTATCTTGCTATGAGGCTCGGTGCATGTGACAAAAATGTCCCCCAAACTTTTAAAAAGTAAAATATCTCACTTAACCCAAATTATCAAACTATTATTTCTAACATATTAACCAATATCAAGTTGTACCGCAGCAAAGTGCAGTCCCTTTGGTAGTACTTATTATAAAATATTCTAAAACCATTTACAAAAAGAAATGGAATGAAAATTGCAATTAATTTATGGTGTTTATGCATACCCTATAAATTCAAGCTAATAACATTCTTCTTCGTTTTCGAATCACCACCATTTTTTTAACCATTTTTATGCAATTTTATACTATTCATCACTATTAATTATGATTTTTTTTTGCAATTTTTTTTTGAATCTTTGGTAATTCACTACAAATGGAATAGCAGATTTAGATAAAAGGCGCAAAAATGACACTTTTGGCCTTTGCGCCTTGAACTTTAACTCCAACCAGGTCATCCCTTGAACTTTTGCGATTTAAAACCTTTTATCCTCTTGGGCCATTTAAGTGAGCCATGTGCTTGATGTTTGTGCTTTTTGAGGACTGAAACGAAGAGAAAAAAGAAGAGGAAGGCGCAATGGTTAATTTTTAAATAATTAAGTTTTCAGCTACCCGTGTTTAAGAATAATTTTTAACCACATCAATTTTTAAAAGAAAAAGAACTTGCATCCTCATTGGTAAAATCACCCCAAATCAATAAATAAGTTTATAATTACCCTTATATGAGAAGTAAGATCCATAACCATACTTATTAAAAAAAAAAAAAACACCTGTGGAACTGTTTACAATAATGATGTTGCGCGTGATCAAGTTTGTTAGATTTCTTCCAAGAAAATATTTAATTTTGATGATGACAAGTGAATTGTGTTATTGTGTTTATTCTCATTTTATTGGGTCAAAATAGATTTGTTAAAATTGTGCTTAAATTCTAAGTATTTCAAGAGTTATTTCAAAAAATATGTTTTAAGTTTGATGATAAAACTTGTTTTTAAAGAGAATTTGGTAGGTCATCAAAATATATTAATGTTTGAATCAAGTTTATTTTACAAATGACAAGTGTTTCTAAGTTGCTCCCAAGTTTATACTTTAATACGTTAAACTAGTTTAATCTGGAGTCTGAGTTTGCTGTAACTTTTCGAAACCACTAGTTAACGCGTTAAACTTTGATTTTAACCTTTTAAGACGAAGCCTGAAAGTTCCGTTCAAATTGTACAAGTGGCACAATTTCAGTCAAAAATTCAAATGGCACTTGGACGAATCAGAAAACGCCACATGGATACTTTGACAGAATTTTTAATGACCTGTCACTAGCCGTTTTTGACCGTTGGAGGACAAAATTGAGTTTAACTCGTCAAACTCGAAACTTATCGCGAAGCCTGAAAACTCGGTTTTTTGCGTGAAAACACAGAGCAAACGGTCACCAGTTTTTAAAGACCTTTTCCAGACTTCCCCAGCAGGTTTCCAACGTCTCTTTGGCTCCCAAATGAGTATAAAAACATGGAGAAACACTTTGGGAACTAACTTGGCAATAAGATAAAAGATTCATCATAAAATGCTCATCAAAGTGTTCATCATTTGAGAAAAGAGCCAAGTTTTGTGCTTTCACTTATTTATCTAGCTTTGAGAGCTTCTATTATTCTTACCACTTTGTAACCTTGTAAATACCATTTTTGTGAGATTGAGTTGGTGAGGTTTCTAGTTAGCCTCTACGAAAACTTGTGAGGGAAATGGTGTTGATGAGGTTTCTAGTTAGTCTTTAGGAAAACTAGTGAGTGATTGTGGTAGAGAAAACCACCAAAGGAGTGTGTATTCTTGTAATTTATAGTGGAGAAGAAAACTCTCAAGTGGTGAACTTGAGGAGAGGAGTAAGCTCTCAAGATGAGAGACCGAACCTCTATAAATTCTTGCGTGCAAGCTTCTCTCCTTCTACTTACTTGATTATTGCTTGGTGATTTATCTTCATTCATTGGTTGAAGTTGTTTGTTTTCAAAAATACTTCAAGGCAAGTTTTCAAAGCAAAATTTAGGATCATTGTGGTAGTATTTTTTTGTTAGAATAATTTTATTTGAGCTCCTTGAATTGTATTTTGGTTTAAGAGATTAAAAACTCATTTTCGGTATTTTTTGAATTCAACCAATTCACCCCCCTCTTGGTTGCATTTGGGCCAACAAAGTTTTACACTTACATGGTTAAGCAATGTGCATACAAGCGATATGTGACGTTTAAAGTTTGGACGTGGTCTTCAGAGCATTTAGTCATGCAATATGGGCTACAATTAAAAAAATGTGAGACCATCATTAATATTTGGAGGTTTTGTTTTTTATATAAGAACTCTAGTATTCAATAATTACATTGGGTCTTGACTGATTCAGATTGAGCTGTATCAAACTCCATTAAGAAATTAACCAATTATTATTTATAACTATTTTTTGAAAATATTATTAGTTATATTTTTATTTATAATTGATAATTATAAATATATTATTTTAAATAATTAAAATTCAATAATTAACCCTAATTAATTATAACTTATAGTTATAATTAATTAGGGTTAGTTATTGAATTTTAAGTATTTGTAATAAATATATTCTCATAATTACAGGCCAGGTCTGTAGTGAAAATAATCACTTAGAAAATCAATTATTTTTCAAAAATTAATTTCATTTTAAATGTAGTAATTTATTTAGTTAATGATCCACTGAATCTATTCTTTTTTTGTAAAATAATTTTATGGATTTTTTGCTTACCCATATTACAAAATTTTATAAAAATACCCTTTTTACACAAAAAAAAATCCTAAAAATGGCTTTCAAACTTCTTAAATGTGTATGATTTCAATTGGTACATGACTTGAGTAAATAATCACTATATATAAAAATAATTTTTTTTAATAATCTCCCCGGATTTGGATGAAACAATTGCAATGTTAAATGTCATTAATTGGAAGGAAAGGTTTGTAGTGTGTGCATTAAGCGGGCATATCTAAAATTATAAAATGTGATGAGAAATGAAGGGAGTGTGGCGGAGGAATGAACACACACATGCAGTGGAATAAATAGCTAATTAAACCTTTCTCTTTCCTTTTCTCTTTGTTTTGGTCTCAGTAAAACACAAATAATCACTTTTGTCACAAACAGCACACACATGATTGCACATGGTTCAGTTAAATGGGCTAAGAGGGTAAAATATCTCAAATTGCAAAGTTTGAGTGGTGATTGGCCAGAGTCAAAGTTCAGGAAATAAAAAGCCCGAATTACCAAAATTTATGGGGCAAAAAGGATAAGAAGCCTATACTTTTTTAGGCAAATGTGCTATCAATATTTTTTTGCCTATGTAAATGTACTTA
The DNA here is from genome assembly GCA_005392925.1 of Aquilaria sinensis. NCBI lineage: Eukaryota > Viridiplantae > Streptophyta > Magnoliopsida > Malvales > Thymelaeaceae > Aquilaria > Aquilaria sinensis. Next base: position 274,708 of record SMDT01000546.1, read on the forward strand.
TTTACTAATGTTGATAGTTGATACTTGATTTTTATTCAAGTTTGAACTCAAGTAAGTAGGGACAGGACACCTAGTTGAACAAAGATATGTCTTAGAGTTTGAAACATTTACCTGAGCTAGGTGAGTCATGGTGAAACTTAGTTCAGGCATAATTGCTATAGCAGTTGCAGTTTATCAATTCAGTTACCTTATGTTTGTGAATAAAAAGACCCAGTGACCAATGAGGCAATTTGCTCATTGTTTTGTTAGAGTATCTCTAACGACTTCCCCATAATTTTTATAAAATAAAGAAGTCAAAACTAAAATCTTCATAATTTTTTTTACTCAAACTACAAAAGTTTTCCTATCTTATAGAATCTTACATTTATTATACAATAGTTAAATATTACTTATTTAAAGAAAATTTAAATTAATGACTGGTTTAATTATTATAATAATTAAATATTACATATTTAAAATAAATTCAAAATATTCTATAGTTTGTTATCTGTTGTTCATACGTGAGTGGATATTAATTTGTTGCTAGCTTTCTTTCCAATCATAGTTGTAATCTCTTGTTTGCTTGCAAAATCAGTAAACGCCAAAATAACTAATTACCAAACAAACAAGAAGTAATAAACGTGAAAAAATTATTGATTTTTCATTCCCTAAAATCTTTAACATTTCTGCATATATAGAGAATGAGATCTTCACTCTCATCTTATTTCCTATTTTAGAGAATGAGATGATGAAGCTATTGTAGTGAAAAAGGGCTCTAAATTCCCTAAAATAAAAAAAATTATAATATGGGGAAGTTGTTGGAGTAATTATTATACTATGCATATATGTCTAATTAGACATACTAACTCACTCTTAACTCTCCATATATAATCCACCTCCATCAAAACAATTTGATAAAATTGTTTCTCACCAAAACTCTTTCTATTCCTTCAAAAATCCTACCTCAATCCCATCATTGCCGAGGTTGCCGTTGTCGCCACCTCTGGACTTTCCATCATTACTCACACCTACATAAGTGTCAAAGACAAAGATGCAAAGTGTCTAAAGTAATTAGGAAAAGTGTGTAAACATGTATGTAAAAGTGTTTAAAAAAATATGCAGACTATTTGTTCCCTTCAATAATATCCAAACTATTTGTTCTCAACTAAAATGATATGTAAACGTGTGGAAATGTATGAATAAATATATTTAAGTATTTATAAAAATGTGTTAAAGTGTCTGCATAATGTGTAAATAATTTATTATTTTAAAAAATGAAAGTGTTTAAATCAATAAGAAAAAATGTCTAAATGACTATGTAAAAATGTCTAAATATAACATGTAAAAGTGAATGAATAAATATCTTAAAGTGTTCACAACAATATATAAAAATGCTGAAGTAATATGCAAATAATTGATCTTTACAAAGTGAAAGCGTCTAAAGTAATAAATATGAAAATGTTTGGACAAATATGAAAAAATGTTTAATTTGAAACGTAAAAGTGACTATAACAATATGAAGAAAAATTATTAGCTTCAAATTTAAAAATGTCTGAAAAAATAAATCAAAATATCTAAATAAATATATAAAACTATCATAACAAATATTCTTTTAGTATTATAAGCAAACCAAAACTCTATATAGAGCACACAAATCAAACAAAAACTGTAGAACCATTCTAACTTGAAATCGCATAGCACACCTACTTTGGCAGGCGTTCGATGGGGGAGACAATGAGAAACAAGCGGTCAACGATGAAGATTGGGAGAATTTTTTAACATCCAAATTAGAGCTGCCGAATCATCAAAGCCAAAGAGCTTGTAGGTGAGTGCAGATAAGGTGATTGAGAATAAATGGTGGACTGATTGGAGAAGTGGGAATGTCGGAATGTGTTGATGGAGGCGCATGAGGAAGCAATCTAGGAGAAGGCGATGAAGAAGAGGATGACAGTAGCGAGACCCTGATATCTCACTCCGCTGAAGAAAAAAGAAGACGAAATAAGGATGATTTCAATGATCTGACCCTCCCATCCTGTTGATTTGCTCGAATAGAGCACCAAAATGATGATCCTAGAGGTGCCGTCCTCCGATCGAGCACCCAATCCCATCCAATCAACTCAATCTCCTTTGATCGAGCCCCTTCATTCTCTCGAATACATAATGTCCTTTCTCACTCTAGTAGTCAACAACCCAACCTGGAACAAAAAGCTATGGCAGAAAAGCGGCAATGATAAAAGGGGTAGATAAAGAAACCGGGAGAGAGAAACCGGTGACAAATAAAAATTTTAGGGGTAAAATTTTAACCCATGATACTATTAGAGATGCTCTTGCTTCTAAATTTTCAGCTTCAAATATTCGGTGCAAATTGCTCCACGTGGAATGACGGAAATGCCACTGGGGGAAGACCGCCCTCCCTCGGCTCCGCTCAACTCAACGGTCAGTATTGTCCGGGCCCGAGTCTTGAGTTAGCTTCCGGGAAAGCCGAAATATATCAAGTCGAAGCAGAAAGAGACAGCCATAGCTAAGCTTGGCTTGCGTCAACACTCCCACCAATCTTCTTCTCTTCCTAACGTTGGCTGGCCCCAGGTCCCAGTCATCTGCGCCTTCTTTCATGCTTCCTCTCCAATCCTCCATGTCCTTCCTCTAGCCGCCTCTTCCACTTCCAGTGTCGGTTCCTTCGCTGTCTCTTTTTCTACACGCCACGAAGGTTGACTTGCTTATTCTGATGTTGGTTTTGCTCATTTGTGATCAGGTTCGTTTCGTGATTTAGTGAATTGGGTCTCCCGGAGTTCGTTTACCGGCTGACGTGTCGGCGTTGTTGAGAGTTCTTTTTGGGTTTGTGTCTGAAGTTGAAGTGGTTTAGGGGGTTTTTCTGAATTCGGGTTTCAATTTCTCTTTATAAAAGCACTTCGAGGGTATCAAATCCGTGAGCTATCTTGATCTGGGTTCCATGAATTGAGTTGACTTTACTCTAAGCTGCTCTACAAGAATTGGACCAGGGTTTGTATCGTTTTCTGGAGAAATGGAATTTGCTTCATAAGTGTAGATGAGGTTTGAGGTTTAGAAGTTTTCTGTATCAGTTACTGGGATTTGTGCTGTAATTATTTCCCGGTCTGCTCTATTGCACATGGATGATAATGATCGAGTCTCATGAGTTTAATTGGTGGACCTCTGAGTAGGAGACCCCTTATAGGCTGTCTATTTCATAGGTACGGAAGTTTTGTGCACTAATTGCTGAGGATGGCAACTTTCCTATTCGGTCTCCTACTATTTTTGCTAGTACCAGGATTTTTTGCCTCTCTGATTGAAATACAATCGAAGTTCTGCGGTGTTGAGCACCTGGCCTATTCAAAGGCGTTTGGCCATGAGGTGCTTTATCTAAACGGTAATATTGTAGATAGGCTTACATTTTTTAAGGCGCTCCAACACTGTGCAGATGATTGTGCATTTGAGGGCTATGTGGGAGGTGATTCTTGTGAATTGGGCTCTTCATTAGGTATGCAGCTAACAGAAGATGATTGTCTTTTGTTTCTAGTTGAAAGAGTACCAATGGTTGTCTGATTGTACAAAGTTTCCTTGTTTCTTTATGCAACGGTTTTATATGTTTATCTTTGTGTTGTGGTGTTTCAGCTGAGCTCCCCTTCAAAGCTGTGAGAAAACTGTTAATAAGAGAAGCAGAAGGCGGTGAAGGACCAAATCATGATGGCCAGACTAATCCTCAAAGAAATAAGAACTATAAACATTCTTTATCAACACAGGAAAAGGCTGGGATTGTGGCAACTGGATTCGCTGCCATGTGCTGTGCATGTATCTGTCCTTGTCTTTACAAGAGAAGGAAACCAACTGCCCATGCTGTTCTTGCTAAGGACCCAAGTAAGTCTGATTTTGATATAATGATGGTCCTTTGAACTATTAGTTCTTCCAGATTCTCTTCTGTTTTATACTTTTTGATCAGCAAAATCTTTGAATTACACTTGCAGATGGCATTTTCGGTTTCTTATTACCTCCTCATTAGTTTAGCATTTTCCTTTTGGGACAATAATCTCTTCTTTCTTTTATTATTACCACTATTTTTCCCCTTAAATCTATTGTAATGAAATCCTGTTCTCACAGTTGATTCAACTTCCTCTTTTGAAATGAATCCTGTTCCTGAAAAGATTCCACCCGCCAGCCCACTCAGAGTACCGCCAAGCCCTTCTAGATTCTCAATGTCTCCAAAACTCAATAGAGTTGGATCAATTCATCTCACTATGAGCCAAGTTTCCAGAGCCACGAATAATTTCTCACCATCTCGAAGGATAGGTGAAGGGGGCTTCGGAACTGTGTACAAGGCTCAACTAGATACTGGTCAACTTGTTGCCATAAAACGAGCAAAGAAGGTAAGACAGAAAGCCTTGATTGCTCAGGTGCTATTTCTGCATTTCCATTACTGTTCAGGAGCTCTCTCCCTCCCTCCCTCTCTCTCTCCTAAAAAATAGTTAAATGCATCAGCAGTTTTGACAGGCAGCCACTTTTGTATTATTAGTGCATCCAAATCTAGTAGTGAAGAAGAACCATATGTAAGTTACAAATACTCTTAGAACTCAAACTTTTGTTTTTCAAGTAACAGTTACAAGCATGTAGTGACATGGCCATGTAAACTGAATTTTGGGAAAACTATGTAAATGTTATATGTTTGTTTAGAAAATATTTATTTTGATCTCATAGAATTTTAGATGACGGTATAAAATGTGTGAAATTAGATTTGATTGCGCCCCCTAAGAGAATTTCTTGGCTCTACCCTGGCTGGCGTGTGACAATGTATGACAACAGAATATTGGCAAACTGTCTCCATTTTGCAGATCCTTGGATCATATGTTGGGCAAAATTTTTTTAAACCTCTATTATGGCATGATTTTCACACCATAACTGAGCAATGTTTAAAAATTTTTAAACCTTTGTAAGTGGCATGATTTTCACCCCTAATTGGATAATGTGTATTTGTTAGGATATTTGGAGAGAACCATGTACTTTGGATAAATTCCACTATTCCTTGTGTCACAAGCCTAGGGGTCAGCTCACCCCTAGCCCTGCACCCTTGGTGCACTTGTGATGGCGTTGAGCTATCCCCAAGCCCAACCAGCTTCCATAGATGTGAGAAAGCCACTTAAAACGAGACAACACCAAGTTAACATCAAACCATGAACACGGACACACATACGGCAACACTTCCCAACCTTTATTCCCAAAAATAAAGGAACGATGTATGATCTAACTACATGTTACACGAGGTAAGCCTCCCAAAACTAAGTCCTTTCTCCTCGCCTGAGGCCCCATTCTCTAGGCTCAGCCTTAGCCTAGGCTCTCAACTTAGTCGCCACTTTGGCACCCACTTGTACCTTTGGCACACTCTCCCCTTTTCACTAGCTTCCTACTCAAATATACAGAAAATTATGTGATGGACAACTCTCACTACTAGGCCCAACTATTTGGTAATTGCCAAGTAGGTTGTGGACACACCCTACTATTGGTAATACTACCTAGCATGTTTTTCACGTGTCCTATGCTTCCTTCAACATGCAGCACGCCACTCAACCGAACTAGTAGTAGTTTCACACACCTCCCATTTGCAGGTATGTCCATGAGCCACATTCTAGGCCACCACTTTGTTTGTAACAGTCTGCAACTGCTCCCACAACTACCCCTTGGGCAAGTTGGACACAAGCCCACCTTGCCTTGCGCATGCCTCTGCTTCACAGCCCACACACGTAGCCCACACACAAGGTTGTAGCACATAACCACAAAACCCACACAAAGTCCGCCCATGAGTCCACAAACCCAATTAACATGGCCCTAGCCTTTGGCTATCTCGATGCATGTGTCCCCACATGCATCTGTTGCCCAACAACCATGTGTCACCATAGACTCATCTCAGCCCTACTTGTGCACCTCCTTGAGCCCGCGGTGAACACCTTGCCTGCTCCGCGTGCCCTTTGTGCCACAAATCCGAGCCACATGCACCTTGTTTGCCACTTGGACCCTAGTGTGTGCAAGGTTGCCCACACACTAGGCCTCGCCTCGAAGCAAAGCCAGTTAGGGGTTTGGCACCTTGCTTGTTACATATATGGTGTCCTTGGGTTTCTTTGGTATCCAAGTTCTGCATGGTTGGCTTCCTGGAAGGCTTTCCTGGAACTGTGGCAAGCTTGAAAGACACCAGAAAAAGGGGGCAAGGGGGATCCCTGGAGTGTTTCCAGGGAAGGATTCTCTGATGCCCAAGTCAATGAGTGATTTAGAGAAGAGTATGTAGGATGCTCAGCAGGAATCCCATACTTGGGGCTTGGGGATGTTCCTTTTATAGGAGGCCTGGAGGACTGAGGTGCTTTGGGAGTACCTCAGATGAACCATCCATGTGTCTGGTGAGATCTGAGGTCAGGGGTCTATTTTCCCTCAACAACCTCTGCAGCCAGCTATCTTGACACAGGCCTGAGCGAGCACTTTGCACGCCTTGGATGGTATGTTCCCAACAGTCTTGTTAGAGATCTAGAAGTACTTTAGTCTTCAGATGCTGAGGTCTCCCATTTTTCTCTTGGTCAAGTAGGCACCTAGGTACATTGGTCCTTCCCGAGCTTCGTATGGCCCAATGTACCTTCATTTTCCGAATGACTATGCCCAAGCTCTTTAGGGGGCCGAGGTTAGGAGTTTTTCGGGAGGGTAGACTTTGAGGCTCCAAGCCTTTGGCCATCAATATATAACTTTCTTTAATGACCTTCTGGTCTTCTAACCAAAATGATATAATGTTTGAAATGTGGCTGGTGAATGGAGATGTCAGAATCTGACTCTATCTAGGAACCAAGAGCCGACCTAGACTTACTTCAACCCAACCAACCCAACCTGGGTTGACTAAGAATGCTAATGACATGAAACCTGAACTAACCCTGATTGGTGTAAATCTTAAGCCCAATGCTTGTTTATGACTAAGACTTGAAATGCTCGGACCTAGGATAACTCAAAATTAAAGTATGGATGATATGCCACCAAAGTGATCTGAAATATGAATTGATGTGAAACATGAATAACCTGAATACCCAAAAAAAAAAAATGAGAACTAGATTGGCACAACACCATATTGACTTGGTTCAACTGAGTTTGACCAGAGCCACCTGATTTGCCGTCTCTATTGGTGAAGAGAGATTCATGCCAAATGAAATCTTGGAATATTTTGTAGGTGGAGCTCTGAAAATGATGGCATTTAATGAAAATTCAGAAATGTAGTTGAATAGAATTCTGAATCCCATTCAGGTTTCTACAACTGATGCTTTAAGTTGGCCTTACATCTAATGAGAATGGTGATTGCTCAAAGCTTATATTCCATTGCCTGAACCTGTTGCTTTTATAGATAAACTATTTGAAGTTTCCAGATCGGCGTAATTTGTTAATAAAAAAAGATTTGTGCAGGAACATTTCGAAAATCTACAGACTGAATTCAGCAGTGAAGTTGAACTTTTAGCCAAGATTGAACATCGGAATCTTGTCAAGCTACTTGGTTATATTGATAAAGGAAATGAGCGACTTATTATAACTGAGTATGTGCCAAATGGCACTCTGAGAGAGCATTTGGATGGTAAGTATCCAGTGCTATCCTCCTCAGTCCACAAACACACACAAAAGATGTTTATATTTCTTAAATTGTCAAGCCAAAAAGGATGACAGTTCCACCAATACTAATGGCATTGGCAGGTCAGCATGGGAAAATTCTGGATTTCAATCAACGACTTGAAATTGCCATTGATGTTGCTCATGGTTTGACATATCTCCACCTGTATGCAGGTTTGAGAAACTGTCTTGTGAAAATTTCATGGCAGTAATGGATTAGACTTTAGACACCTTCTGTATAGGAAAGCGGATATCTTTAGCCACTGAGTAACTTATCTGAATATATTTTTTGGAGATAATTTTATAAGAAAGGAATATCGAATGGTATGATAGCATTTGACGTACATTATGGTGAGCTTGATACGATATCATGCATATATAGCTTTTTTATTTGTTTTATATTATTCTATGAGTAGTATGAGTTAGATTTGCCCTTGAACTTTAGCTGTTCACCTAAAAGAGTGAAAGTGTAGTGATCTTGATTCACTGTGTATGTACGTGAACACATGGCTCTTCTTTTGGGGAATAAGGAAAGGTATCTGAAGCCTTTTCCAGGTTCAAACAAGGAACTGAGAGATGGGTGGGTGAAATCTTTGTTGAAATCATTTATGTCAGAGCAAAAGAATATCAGATTTCCACCAAACAATCCTAACAAAAACCAAGTAGTTTAAGCGGATAGGAGAGTTGAAAAAATTACAGGATCTCAAACATTGAAACAGATAACGTGGCAAGAGTTTATAGAATCACTTGTTTCACTAGGATGTCAATGTCCTCTTTATTCTTACAACAAAGTCACTATGATCCCCATGGAACTTTGAACATATTATATGATTCACTAGCATTTTTGACTTATATGTTCTCTTTTATGCATATTATGATTTACGGGGCCAATATGACAGTGCTTATTGTAATTAAGATTTTTGGTCTCCTAATCTATGGCTTAACTTTCTTTATCTGGAGCAGAGAAGCAAATTATACATCGAGACGTGAAGTCATCAAACATTCTTTTGACAGAGAGCATGAGAGCCAAGGTAGCTGATTTCGGGTTTGCACGACTAGGCTCGGTGGACTCTGATCAAACACATATATCAACCAAAGTTAAAGGGACTGTTGGCTATCTTGACCCTGAGTACATGAGGACCTACCAACTCACTCCAAAAAGTGATGTATACTCATTTGGGGTTTTGCTCATAGAGATTCTGACTGGGCGCCGTCCTGTGGAATTGAGGAGACCTGTTGAAGAGCGTGTGACACTCAGATGGGTAAGTAATCTGCACTTCAAGTTGTTTCCTGCATGTTTAATGTTTGAATGAGCCTTAATCTTCCCTAACCTAATAATATTGCAGTATCATTAATAAAATGGTCTTTCGGGTTCTCCTGATCTCACCTTGATATGCATCACTTGAAGAAGCAGATCATAAGCTTCACTACTTTTCTGCTGACAGATTGGCCTAGATTTCAGATTTGTTGCTAGTCAGCAATAGGACTTAATCCATGTGCATCTCTCACTATATACCAACTGTTTATGTGAGATCGACCAAAGACGTTATTGCATCAGCTATGAAGCTAATTTAATCCCATTTATTGTTTTTCTTTTGATCAGCAATAGTATAAATATATTAATAAAAGAGAAAACGATGAAGTAGTTCAAAAGTGAGTAGTTGATCTGAGGAAGCCCACAAATAAGACCTGAGCATAAACCTGACCCCACAAGCCCCAAACCCCCAAATATACACCCCTAACCCCTGATCCCATTCTGTGTTAGTTGGCAAGGGTGTGTAGGGAAAGGAAAATCATTAGTTTCACACTTCAACTTTTGTGGCTGTAGTATAAAAATGTTCCTCAAAATATTGGACACATTCAACTTGAGCTTTGAATTTTTATTTTGATGTTTAAAATTACAACCGTCTATATGATTCAAATGTGTCTGAGTTTACTTGACTTCCAACATTGGGTTGGAAGAAACTTGTTTTGTTTTGTTTTGTTATTTATTTATTTACCAGTGCATATCAAACGCTATCTTTTGAAGGTCAAGTTTTGTATATTCAAATGTTAACACATGATTGGCTATACTAATATATTCCTATGTGCCATATCTGCAGTATGTTGGCATTGTAGCAACTAAAATTAGGCTTCTGGTTCATACTTATAAACCATCTTTTACTGAATGTTCTGCTGTTCTGGTAGATGACAAAGCTGACTTCCTGTTCTGAAAGTTCTGGTCTTTCCTTCCTTCACCCATATCTCTAGCATCCATAGCTTATAATGTGAAAATCATTTACTGGTGGTCTGCTCCCAGCTACTCGAATACTGGCATTAATAGTTTTGAAATTTTCAGGCTTTTGAAAGTTATAATGAAGGAAAAATAATGGGTATGGTGGATCATTTGATGGAAGAAGCAATAGATATGGAGATACTTGTGAAAATGTTGGATTTGGCATTTCAATGTGCAGCACCCATTAGAAACGATCGACCAGACATGAAATCAGTGGCAGAGCAGCTGTGGTCTATAAGGGCAGACTATCTTAAGAGTAAGAGAGGGTAAGAACAAGCAATCGAGATTTCTATTTCGGAACCTCTTGCTTCTGCGGCTGCCCTCTGCCTTTCACTAGATTCTTGTAACATCAAAGTTGACTCGCAAGCGTATTGTTTCGATGGCTTGTTCTTCATATGCTGTTGCTACTTCTTGTGTCCTACTTTGTTTTTGGTTGAACAATACTTTTGTCGTATTAGGATGTGGACATGGCATCAATTTCTCTTTTGCAGGAAAGCAGTGCACAGAATCCCACAAACACAAACAGTAATGGATTGGATTGGATTGGCTTGGCCACAAGTGCTTTGTTTTCTTAAAAATATTTCCTTCAATTGCTACTTTGATATATAGCTTCTGTTGGTGTTCAACTCGACCACCGAGAACATTTGGCATTTACAACGTTTGTATAGAGCTACTTTCTTCCTTTTATTTCCCATCCACATCATCTGGGAATTGAGAAATGAGGTAGCGTATTGGATGTTTTCAAACCAAGATCATCTTTTCTATTAACTCAAAAGCGATAATGGGCTTTTTGTAATATTGCAATTATCAGATAACGGCGTCTATGATGCAAAAAGTCTTGGCAACTTCCACCATTCCGCAGCGTCGTAATGCAGGTGAAATGTTCTTGATCTTCAACATTAAGGCTTCAGATAAGCTGCTTTTAGGCTATACCGAGTTCGTTCTCTAGCTTCATGTTATGTTACCCATGTGTTTAACTACGACTTCTCTTTAGTTCCTTTTTCTTCACCATCACTACCCTTCAATTTCATCGGAACAATTTCTGGCTAGCTCTCCAACGTCTCTTGCACTTCCCAGTCTTCCGGACTCTCGTCTCTTGTGGATTTGCTCTTAACAACGGAGGTGAAAATGCAGCCAAGTGTATGGAGTTCATGGAAATTAGTTGCAGATCTACCTAGGACTGCAATCTTCCATATTAACTAAGTGACATGATCATTCTATTTGAGAGTCATTACTCCCATTCTCAAGTACTATAGTTTATTTTTATCCACTTAATTTTTAATATGAGACTTTTTACTCCCTCTTCTCTGTTGCTCGCACTTTACATCACATATTGTTAAAACTAAAACATTATTTTTCAAAATAAAAGTTGAAACATTGTTAAATGATTCATTATATTAACTAAAGAGCCAAGCTTGATGGGACACTGTGAATAGTGTCCCTGCTTGCTACAGTTTTTTTTTTTTTTTTTTGCTGTTTTTTTTGTTGTATGTGTTTTGGGCATTTGGACCATGAGGCATTAGAGACCATACAAAATGAGTAATTACAATATAGGTCCTCTATTGTGTATGATACATCATTTGGTCCTCAAACATTAAAATCATATACTTTTTTTACTATGTCCCAAAAGACATTGAAGATATCTTAAACTTTTGGTTTGTTATTTTAACTCCTCACACTTTCATAAATTACGTTCAAAGCCTTGATTTGTACTAAAATTTCAAATCTACTACTTTGGTTTTTGTATAATGAATTTTCTACTTAAAAATTTTTACCAATAACTTTCAAACATTTTTATTTTTTTTTAAACTCTTGAATTAATCATATTCACAACTATTCTTTTAACACTTTTTTTTTTTCTATAAATGTATTCAATATGAAAATTTTAAAATCTTTATCGACAAACCTACAACGAAGTGCGGGGTGATTATTAGTTTGCAGCTAATTATGTGCTTCTCATATCAATTTGACTTGCACTACTTATTTGCAGACGTTAATGCCTTGGACAATCAGACCATTAGACTGGACTGGAGCTCTTTGGAAAAACATACTAAAGATAACCACAGTTTTAAAAATGAAATTTCAATAAAAAAGAAATGAAATAATCTGCCACGCGGCTAATCCATACCGCCAGAATAACGATAACATGGGACAGACGTCGTTTCTGTTTGCTGAGGTGGCTCTAACTTATTGGCATGTCTCCAAAATAACATATATTCTTCGTGCACCCGAAAGGATCGATCGGCTCGTGTCCAGTCCACAGCTGCACAGCTTCCCGCACTTTCTGTTGCTGTTGCTGTTGCTTCCGAGTTGGGAAATGGAAAGGCCAAACCCGACTCCTCCGCTCGAATCTAACTTTCCTCTCTTTTCTCCATTGAAATCTTGTCTCCCTTTCCCACCAAAAAATTGAACAACCAGAATCTCCTCTTCACTTCTCTCTCTCCCTCTCGGAATAATGGGTTTCGTCGTCGGCTTGGTGATCGGCATCGGTGTCGGAATCGGGATCGTCGTTATGTTTGTCCGCTCCGAGAACAAGCGAGCCAAGCTTCGGGCTGAGCTTGTTGGATTCTCTCTCTAATCTCGGCTTTGATTATTTCGTTCGACTTTGTCTTCTCGGATTCTTCTGTTTTCTTAGTCTCTTGATGTTTCCGATTTTCAGGCTACAACCATTGCGGCTTTTGCTAGAATGACTGTGGAAGATTCCAGAAAGCTCCTGCCCGGCGAGCAATACCCTTCTTGGGTCGCTTTTACTCAGCGCCAGAAGTTTAGTTCGAAATCTTTACTCGACATTGAATATTGGTTAATGGCTCTTTCTCTGTTCTTTCGTCATTCTTCTTCTGGCTGATTATTTTGGTTCATTTTTTCTTTCTTCAGTTGACCTGGCTCAATCAACATCTTACAAAGATCTGGCCGTACGTTAACGAGGTATCTTCCTTTCATTTTTTGTCCCAGTCAAATAATTTGGTGTTGATAAGGATTAGAGAAGGACATTTATTTTCCTTCTCTTTCAGGCAGCATCTGAGCTGATAAAGACATCAGCGGAGCCAATACTGGAGCAGTATAGACCCTTTGTGCTTTCTTCACTGAAGTTCTCCAAGCTCACGCTTGGAACCGTTGCACCACAGTTCACAGGTTGGCTTATTACCGTCATTCTCTTATTCCTGTTCCGTATCTCTCTTATATTTTTCTTGTTATTCTTTTATGGGGAAGAAAACTTGGTATTGTTAAATACAAGCTGTGAGATGTTAAAGTATTTTGTAATACAGGTATGTTACCGTACAGGGGGAAAGCCAACAATATAGCCGTGCTCGCACATGACGGGATTCAGTCTAGTCGTAAATGTGCTAAGAATTTATTTCCAAGCACTGGTATCATAAATTTATATTGTATAAGTAGTTGATGCTTCGAAGTAATATGCACCAACATTAAGATACAACTGATAAATAAAAGGACAAAATTGAATTAGTTTGTAAAGGCCCATCTATGAAGGGGTTGTCACCCCCTTCTTCAGGGAATAAATGTGGCAGGATTCAGACTAGCATTGGGTACTCCACCTCAAGTAGTTTGGATAGGGCCAAGCTGGGAACAAGGAAGAGTGTTACTCCAAGGATACTGTTTTGGGCCTGATTGATTCTGTTTTTTTGTTCTTGATCCAATACCCTTCCTAGTAGGTTTTAGGAATTAATCTTGCGATGTTATCATTTTTAGGTGCTTCTGTTATGCTTATTTTAATATCATCTTCTAGCTTCCATTATCTATAGGTGGAGTTAGGTTATCAAATTAATTTGATGAATTTTCCAACTGAATTTGTTATTGAAGAGATGTTTTGGAAGTTATGCCTTTGATTTTACTTACAATCAAACTCTTATTATTATCCGATTCTTTAGGAGTTGCTATAATTGAAGATGGACTAGATAGTGTTACGCTCGAGTTGGACATGGACTGGGATGGAAATCCAAGTATAATATTAGATGTCAATACTAAACTTGGCGTAGCTCTTCCCGTGCAGGTAGTATGCATCATTTTCTTTTATGCAATGGGCACGTTTTAATGGTGTCCTATATGTGTTACAAATATGAAATTTTAAGAATCACAAGTTGCTTTACATCATGTTTTGTGGCTGAAGTTGCAAATTCATCCTTTAGAGAATAGCTTCTCTGTTATCTACTGTACTTTACTTTTTTTTTTCACTTACCTTTTTATCTATATGTGTTATTAGCTTATTTATGATAAGCAGTAATCAATGAGTGGAAAAATTCATGAATTTTGTTTCCCACTAAAGTTATAGTCCTCCAGAACCGTTGTGTGTCTCATGTACTAATGATGGAGGATTTTGTTTCATTGTCATTTGTAACAGCAGTTGATAGAAACCTTGTGCTTATCCTTTGGAATGACAAACGTTGTTTTTGGTTCTTTTCTTTTCTTTTTTTTTTTTTAAATTTTTTTTCAGGTAAAAGATCTTGGGTTTACAGGGGTCTTTAGGTTGATATTCCAGCCACTTGTTGATGAGTTTCCTTGTTTTGGAGCTGTTTGTTATTCCCTGAGACAGAAGGTACACACTATTTCCTTCTTAGACTTAAAATGCTGTTTATACATTTTCTTTACCATTCAACATGTTTCTTTATTGGATCTTGTTTGGGCTACCATTTGATTCTTTTAGAGACTGAGTTGAGGATATCAGAGTAAACTATTTTTAAAGCAGAAGAGCTTCTCTAATTTCGTTTTCTTTATCTTTTATACATTTCACTTTGATATCCTATCCAATCAGAAAAGTGTTTTCTCATAATGCTAACTGAGAATTCTAACATGACCAGCTTGAAATCATTTGTTGTCTCTAATGTTGTCTGTTCAATGCACACACAAAAAAAACTGCTTTACATAAATGGCATAAACTGTGGATGAATTTAACTCACGGGGTTACTGGTTTTGATTTCTCTTTTTGCTGGCAGAAAAAGCTGGACTTCACTCTTAAAATTATTGGTGGTGACATAACATCAGTTCCTGGAATTTCTGGTGCTATTGAGGTTTGTAAAACTTTTTTATTTTTGGCTTACATGTTTATGCTCCTTGTAAACTGAAGACTTTGACCATAATAAAAAATCATAGTTATAAGATGTCTCTGCTTTAGTTATGATGCACTCAGGTGATGACAAGTTTCAAAATATTGAACATTCTTTCTTTCTTTCTGCTTTTTCTTTCTCCCTTGGAAGGATTGGTAAGCATATTGGGCAGAGACTAGGCAAATTTCAGTGATTTGTATGAAACATAAGGAGTTGCCTTCAGTTGGCAGTTGTGAGCCATAAATATTTAGTTTGGAGTACTTTTATTCAATTGGTTTGAATCAATTTTTGCACATTAGGAGAGAGGATGCTGTTTTGCAAAACAGTTATCACTCTTAGACACTAGTCAATCTATTGGTCCATGCTGGATATGCCAAGTCCTCTAAGGCTGCCATTCCTAATTTTGTTCTCAACTGGAGCAACTTATACCTTACCCCTTATTTTCCCCTTTCTAATTCTATCTTTTGGTGCATGTATGTTCATCCTATGCAACATTCATTTTGTTTGCATTGTTATTTCTTCATGGCCCAACACCTAGTACTGTTAAGCTTGGCAGGTTGAATGGTCATTTGTATGAAACCATATTTGGTTGTGCCACTATAATTCGGTGATTGACGTCTTGTTCAGGATCCTCCTCTATATGGATCATTGAGCCTAAGTGCTTAAAGGATCATTTCACTTAAGTACTTAAAAGAGTTAAACATTGAGGAAGTTTTAGCTTCTGAGTATCATAATGTCATTATCACTACTTGTATGACTAAACTTACACTCCACTTATGCTAACTTAGGTCTACTTATTTCTTTTTCAACATACTTTAATATTCATTTAATATATTTGGCTTTTTTACTTTGTCTTTCACATATCTAGTGTTTCTAGTTAAATAATTGATATTGAATATCCAATTCTTCATATGATCGTGGATATCCTCAACAATTTGGTTCTGCGCTGTGTTGGAAGGTAGACACATATAACATACCTGGTTAGGAAAATGAGATAGTTAATGTGGACCAGAGTTTTCAGTGGTGTTCAGTTTTTGCAATATCTAAAATTGAGAAGCATTGTGGCTTGATAAGAATAGGTTATCGGTAAATATGGGCACAATTATGCACCAAGTAATTCTTCAGTATTAAGATTCTTGCTTCGGATGTAAAATTTGGTGATTGGGTCATATTTCTTCTCCTTAGATACCTGATAGCATGCGAGATGTTGCTCTTGGGATTCAACTTTGTTTTTAACATGTCAACAGAATGCCTTTTATTAACACTTTGAGGTGAAAAGATTGAATTCCTGATTGAATAATATGTTAAGCACCCTCTCTGAACAGGATACCATACGAGATGCTATTGAGGATTCCATCACGTGGCCAGTTAGAAAAATTGTTCCCATTTTGCCTGGAGATTACAGGTATGCCTTGGATGAAGTAAAGTGCGTCAAAGACAGCTGACCTTTTATTAATTGCTTCATTAATGTCTTCAACCTTCTATTTATACATTTTGAATATCTAACATGATTCCTTCTATTCTAGTATTGGCGTTACTTTTCTCTCTATAAGTATAGATAAGCACTAACTGGTAATTACAGAATTCTTTATTAAATTTACTCATTTTGCTCTCTAAGATTTTCATCATTTACGGTGTTTTTTCTTCTTTATTATTTTCCGTGCTTCCTTCTTCCCGCATTTTGCTCTCATCTTTTTTGATCTGGAGCTCCATGAACACCATGAAATGGGAAAAACTATCATACATGTTGAGCTTGTCCTATCTTGTTTCCTGGTGCTGCCTGTGTACTTTCCTCATGGTCAGCTGCTTAAGATAGAATGTCATTGTACCTTATATATGTCAATCACAAAATCCGACCATTTAAAACCATATAAAGCAGATCCTGTGTCCAAGCCTGTGTCTGGGTTGCTTCATGCATACTTTCTCATGCGTTGTCATTTCAAATTTTCAACCAAATGCTACCTTTGAACTGCTTGTTTGTGTTTTGCTTTTACTCATACTTCCATACATTAGATGCTACTTTGCTTCCGTAGGAAATGCCACTTTTACTTCATGGACCACTGGGGGATTGAATCTGGACCACATTTAGGGTCTGATGTGATCATGTAAGACTTAAAAGGTCGATGATGTGAATGAAACGATAAAAGATGCATGGGGATGATAGCTGTTGTAGGTTGCCTTTCTGCTTCCTTCTTTCCTTAAAGAGGGAAGGCATACTCGTAGTGCATGGAAAAGCTTAATTGACTGGACAAGAATTATTTATGCATAGAAAAATAAGAAGCTTCACTTGTAAGTTCTTTTCCTGGAATGTTTTGAAGTGCAAGTGATGACAAAAATGTTGACCTAATATGAGTACCATATACTCATCCTTAGGCACATAATCAATGCTCAGCATCTTTGTGATCTTCCAAAGTTCGCACTTTTGTTTATGAGTTTGAAAAGAAAACAGACACAATTTGTAGAGTGGAGAGCAAAGAGTTGCAAATTGTAGTTGAAATATGTCATTGAGGCATATGTTAGTGTCTTTGTTGTCTTCCCCCCATCTTGAAATCATGTCGCTTTGTAACTTGTATAAGTTCCAATTGAGAGACTGAAATCCCCTAATGGCATCGCTGAACTTTCTTTGTAGCCATTAAGTATATGTTGATAAAGTGTACTTTGGTCTATGGCCCTAAACTAATTATCAGTGAGATAGTTTTCTTCATTATCTATTAAGCCATCAATATTTGTTATTATTATTTATCATTTGTTATTTGTTATTCCTCTCAGTGACCTAGAATTGAAGCCTGTGGGAGTATTAGAAGTGAAGCTTATACAGGGAAGGGACTTGACAAATAAGGACATCATTGGAAAATCTGATCCATTTGCTGTACTGTTTGTACGCCCTTTACCTAATCGAACAAAAACAAGTAAAACAATTGTAAGTTGTTCCTCTTTTCCTGATTTTATTTAGACTGAAACTGGTAAGTCATCGTTACTATACGGCACCTTCATCCTCCAGTACTTTGGGGATAGTGGCATGAAGTTCATAATTTCAATCTATAATTCTCCCTTCATCCTGTAATACATGGCTCCGTTCCAATTTTTTGTGTTCCAAAAGATGTGTCCTCCTCCTGATGTAGCCATCCCATTATGTAAAGCCTCATGAATGCTTGTTGTAATTATGCTATTTAGTATGGGGGCAACCTTGGAGAAACACGTATAATATGCTTATGCCTTTTTAAGCAAAAGGGACATATATTGTGGGATGGAGGGAGTACATTCGCTTTAGAGTTTTACCTGTAACATATATGGTTTTTGTGCCTCCAGAATAATGACCTGAATCCAATCTGGAATGAACACTATGATTTTATTGTCGAGGATACATCAACTCAACACCTGGTGGTAAAAATATATGATGATGAAGGCATTCAGGCAGCCGAGTTAATTGGAAGTGCTCAAGTGCTGCTAAATGAACTTGAACCCTGTAAAGTGAAGGATGTCTGGTTGGATTTAGTGAAAGACTTGGAGACCCAGAGGGACAAGAAATACAGAGGGAAGGTGAGAGCAGTCACTTATCCTATGTGTTTGTGCGGATATGTGTGTCTTACGTGTGTTACTTTTTAATAGAGAAGCAAAAGCAGTCTTTTTTACGTCACTTAAAAAAAAAAAGTTACCCCAATGGCCTTTGGTTATATGTTAGATACTATGGTCTGATAATTCAAGTGAGCTTAAATATTTTTTATTGATTTTCATGCAGAAGATAAATAATGTCACTCGTAACTAAAAGTTGAGCTGCCAATGCATGGGAAAATTGTTCATAGTTTTAGTGTAGTGCTTGACGTTTACTATTCTGGATATTGCTATGTTCTCTCTTTTTTAAGTGATTTGCTGTCAGCCCACAAACTTTTTCTTTCACTTTTGTGTAGGTGCATTTGGAGCTTCTCTACTACCCCTTTGGGATGGAGAATGGTTTTGCTAGTCCCTTTGCCTCTAAATTTTTGTTGACTACCTTGGAGAAGGTTCTTAAAAGCGGAAAGAATGGAACAGAAGCTATTGAAAATGAAAATGAATTTACACAAAAGAGAAAGGAGGTTATTGTAAGAGGGGTATTGTCTGTTACTGTAATTTCTGCTGAAGACTTGCCTGCCACAGATTTGATAGGGAAGGCTGATCCATATGTTGTAGTCACATTGAAAAAATCAGACGCAAAAAACAAAACTAGGGTAAGTTTGAGATGAAGTTTTCTGTTATTTGAGTGCTTTGTCCTCGTTTTTATGCTTTTTGTAGATTTTTTTTGCCACTAGATGCTGTTATAGTACTAAAGTTGTTCCAAATTTGTTAATATCTGGGTAGTGTGATCTTGATCCTGATGCGTGTGTGCTTTTATTTACTTGAGATATTTATTCCACTGCCTAAAAGATGCCTTTTGTCTTGCTTCTCAGGTTGTTACTGACAGCTTGAATCCTGTTTGGGATCAGACTTTTGACTTTGTTGTGGAAGATGGACTGCATGACATGCTAATTCTTGAAGTTTATGACCATGACACCTTCGGGAAGGTAGGTAATTTTCTGCTTGCCAGAGATATATTTATCTTTTCTTGTTCACAGAAATAGGGTTGAGATTTCACGCAATTCTTCTGGAATCAAAATCCTGACAGATATATGTCTACCTGCATGAGTTCATTATAGTTTTGGGTACAACAGAGAATACTTGACATGTGGCCTTGGGCTGCTGAAGGCTTGCATTACATTATTTTCTAGGCTCAATTTGATGTTATTGAATCTAAAGAGAAATGATATGCAATTATTGTTGTCACCTTAAACTGTTTAACCCACACTAATTGGGTAGTGATCCGAACTTCATAATGTTAATCAACGGATGAGAACCATATTGGCATTATAAATTCGTGTGCAGAAGAAGTAGCAAAGCAGCTAAAATTTTATGCCAGTTGCCCTTACATATACAATCCTCTCATGAGGAAATACGAAGACGAAATTTCAAGGTTGTTCTCATCCCGAGTTCTTTCCACTTTTCATGATATGATGATGAAAGAAGATATTTAATTAACATGTTAATCTCTTTTTCTCTCCCATTTTGATTAGGAAAGAAAAAATTAGCGTAGTGGTGGAGAGGTCAGATTCATTTCATTACAAAGCTGGTGATGCATTTAACTAGGTCATTCTGCATACTTATTCTCCAATGGTTCAAGTAGAATAGCTTGGAATCAAATTCCTATGAGTTATCCCTTAAACAGAGTAGCCAATCAAATAATCAGTTTGCTTCCAGCACGACCTGACCTGTATTGGTGGCATTGTCCTAACTAAGATATCTATGAGCATGCAGGATTACATGGGTAGGTGCATTTTGACATTGACTCGGGTAATTTTGGATGGAGAATACAAAGACAGCTTACCACTCGAGGGAACCCAGACCGGGAGATTGAATTTGCACCTCAAGTGGACACCAGATCCAATTTATCGTGACTCTTAAATGATGCAGGTCCGATGGCTCTGAACTACTGCCACAACTCGTTTGATGCTTGTAATGTGGGAGAATTGATGAGCTTATCCGAGTCTCAGCCGTGAAATGAGACTTTGGTGTATATAGATTCTTTGCTTTTCTATGTAGAATTGAGTAGCTGGGAAGCTGTATGTTTGTCTAATTGCAAGGGCAATGGGTATTAGGTTTTAAGTATTTACGTAAAGCTCAAGGTTTGTATCGATATTTGGTCATGGAGTGGTGAAGATTGCAGAGGGCGGATTCTTTTAGGTTCATACATGTATATCCTAGTTCTCTTTTTCATTTGTCTCGCAAATTCTATCACAAGGATCATATTAGTGTACCTTGGGCACATGTATGCTTCAATTTGAGATACGTCTAGGGTAACGACGGAGTCTTCTTTTTGGGCATAAGCGTCTCCAAAGTCCAAACTAACATGGGAGCTCTGCTGATATGTGGCGGGACTACTGGGTTCCTGGTTTTTCTCCAGACAAATTGGTGGGCCGATGTTTGCAGCTCACTGCTCAGGGTGGAGTCAAAGTCACGGACTGGTTTATTCCTTGTACTAATCTAAGAGATTTTGGCCTTCTTCGTTGTGTCTTTTATAAGGATGCGGTTGAGGTGATTGCACTGAATACTCGGCATGTGGCTTGTTATTCTCGTTAACTGGCTAGGTATGGGATGAGGCAAGTGATGGGTCCTTTTCAGTGAAAAAAAAAAAAAAAAAGACATGTAAAGGCCGAGCTCGAAAAAATTTGTACGACTCCAAGCTCATTGAATTTAGCCCCAATTCACTTTTCCTTGAAGCATCTATGGGCTCTTGACCTTCCTCCTAAGATCAAGATATTTGTCTGGAAGTATCTATAATGCCCTTCCTACAAAAACAAAGCTCCTGAAATGAACTGTCGTGGCACCCCCTACAGTGGGCTGGTGGACGAGGACATATCACACCTGTTTCTTCATTGCCTAGTGTTGAGGAATGTGTAGCTCAACACTACGGGCATTTTAACACTAAACCCAAATGAGGATATGCTAGCTTGGCTGCTTCGTAATCTTTCTTCCAACTTCAATGGCAATTTGAAAGGATCTTGTGTTTATCCCGCTTTGGTACTCATGGCTCGGGCACAACTCCAAAATTTTGTCAAGCCAAATTATTAAAGCCATATAAGCTCCTCGTTCATGACATTCAATTATCAAGTCAACACAGGGTGCACATATGTCGGGGCTTTCAACCCTACGTCCTCGTGTTAAAGTGTGGGGCCATGCTCATTTATTCCATTTCCTTACCATCTTCTCTGCTGATGGTGTCCAGAATTCCTCTCAATGGGGTGTTGTTGGACATGACAAGGCATTCAATCGGGTCTTACAAGTGTTGCATTATCAGCTAAATTCGTGACTATTTTGAACGCTATTTGAGTGTTATGAATCACCTAAGCATATCACTATTCTTATAAATTACCTTTAAGTTTTATTTTAGATCTTAGATTATAGTTCGATCTACTTGAATGACAAAGTAAATGTTTGGGAAATTTGGCGTCTTGTCAGTTTTTTTTTTCCAAGTCACCTTGATTGTTATTTGTTGCATTGGTCTAGAATAAGCCCATCGATTTGCCATTACAACTCTTAGGTCTTCTATCCCTTAGTTTTTTGGTTCTTTCCTTTCTAAATACCAAAAAAACATCTTGAAAGGTCAAGATAAGGAAAGTGTATGTTAAGTCAAACTTTATGTGATTCTTGAACGTTTCCCTAACCAAGATAACAAAATAAATCATAGATAATTGTTAGCTAATTAATAAGGTTTTCAATTATACCATTAACTTTCGTCACTTTCAATTACAATCAAATCAATAATATAGAAATAATATCGTTTTATTTTTTCTGTTTTTGTTGATAGAAATTAAAATAGAGAGTAGTATCTGTACTAAAAATTTTACAAAATTCCGTATGATATAGTTTGATTCATGATTAATAAAATAAATTAGATTTGTTAGTTTTCTGACATCCAGTCAAATACTCATCAAACATAATTTTATATAAGTTTTAGAACCAATTGTTCATACATGTAACAAAATGCTCTATTTGTCTTCATGATGAAACATCTCTCCGAGCACAGAAATTAAGATATGTATAATTTATGTATTTTTTTTTCATTTTTTTAACAGAAATTACTTTTTTAAAGAAAAATTTTATGTATTGAGAATTTAAATAAGAATTAAAGAAAGAATTTTTTTTGTTTTAAAATAATATATAAGATTAGTAAGGTAATTTAAATGTTAAAAACTTTTTTTAAGAGAAAATAATTTGACCTTTTTAGGACAATAAAAAAAATATGGTTTATGATTTTTATAACGTAGAAAGTATTAAAATATAATGATGACAAAGAAATGAAGAAGCACAAATAGGTGTAACTACAATAAAACTGGAAAACATTAATGACTTGATTGAAATCAATTCAAAATTAAGGGGTTGTTCATATCCCATTATCTTAAAGTAATTCAATCTTATTAAGGCATCGGGATGAGGTGTCTCACGGGTAACAAATAACCCGACTTGGGGCCTTAACAAATCGCTTCCATTTTCTCTTATTTTACACCTGTGTCATGAGTGTAATAAATGGTAATTAATTAATGTAATAAATTTATGATGAAGGGTATAATATTTATTATATCAACAAAATTGGAGTACCATCCCTAGACGCCATTTTAAAGTGAGAGTCGTATCCATTGCATACTCAAAGTGGGACCGAAATTCAACCCCACATGTCATGACCTAGGCATCACTTAGGAGTTCATTTTTTTTCCTTCTCTCTTTCTCCTTTTTTTTTTCCGATTGTGTAAATGCAAGTCATGAGGGCCGGCCAATTTGCTTTGTTTGGAATTCCGATTCTAGGATGTACGATAATGTAAATAAATTTTATGATTAGTGTTAAAGTTTTAAATAATTTATTTAAATCTTAAATATGAAATAGTATCCACACTTTGCATACTTGATCACTTAAAGGCATGAGTTATGAACTGACACAACTTAGGTCTCGTACTTCTAAGTTTTGTAATTTAGTTTATAAGATGAATTGGTCAGTTAAGTGAAGTTACAAGTTCAGATGCTGTTTGCCACTGTCTAACCAAGTTGATAGACTCAGTAACATTGTGGCTCGTGAAGGTATTCAAACGGTGGCAAATGACATCTGAACGCATGACTTTAACCAACTCACATTCTAAATTTAATCTCCTAAAACTTAGAAGTACAAGTCTTAAGTTATGTTGGTTCATAGTTTAGGACCTTAAGTGATCCAGTAAGTAAAATTTAGGATATTATTCCGTATTTAAACCTTTATTTAATGGTGAAGATGAAATTGTTCAAGCAAAAAGTTAAAAGTTACCATTGAATAGTTTTTTCAAAACTTTAATGTTAATAACTAACGTTAATACCAAACAGAACCAATACTTTGTTCATCCCAAATAATGAAACATATTAGTTTTGGGGCTCTCCCAAAGTGTAGAAGTGTTTCTCCTTTTCAAAATTTTTAACGTTCTATTTATTTTAGACTTAAATACCCCACTGGTCCCTTAACTTAATCAACTCACACGAGTTGGTCCCTCAACCAAAAATCGGTTTCGGCTAGTCCTCAAAGTTGGCAAAACGTGCTAATTTAGTCCCTAAAGTGAGTTGGAACAACATGTGTCTTCAATGTGGAATAACACCGTCACACGCTATCACTACACAGTTAATGGGCAACCTTCCTCTCTAGCTTTCTTCTTACCCATCACCACTGTCCCTCCCTGGCGTTCCTCCCCTTGCCACCCTCCCCTTGCCTTCCCTACCTCTCGGCATCACCCGATTCGCACATCCCCGTCATCAAGATTTCCCCATCCTTCCTCCGCCTCCCTCTCATCTATTAACCCGTCGTTCACCTCCCATCTCCAGCATTAATCAACCGATTTGCTCTCTCCCCTGTCCCTAACGTTAATCGGATGCTTTGATTTCCTCATGTCACCGTCGTCCCTCTTCGGCTTCTCCTCTTACTACCCTTGCTCTTCCTTCCTTCCTTCTTGGTCTCCCTTCCTTTCCCCACCGCCATTGCTCTCCCTTCCCTCCCTCTTGTCCTCACCCAAATTGCATATCCCTGTCATCATGATTTCCCGCTACTCCGACCGCCTCCCTCTCCTCCGGCAACCATGTACTTCGTCCCTAATTCGCTTGCCGAATTCGCTTCCTTTCTCTAATTGCCAACCTCATTCCATCAATTCGCTTTCCCTCCTACATCCGTGACATCAATCTTTGGTAAATCTCCGTTCTTCAATCAGACGCTTCGACAGAGGCAAAGAGGTGGCGAGAGGAAGGGAGAATGACCGAGGCGAGGACAGTAAGGGAGGCCGAGAGAAGGGGAAGGGTGACCAAGAATCCTGGACAACAAAACGTGGACGATGTTACCCCCATATGATGACACGTGCCGATGTAACTCACTTCAGGGACTAAGCCGTCATGTTTTGCCAAGTTTGGGGATTAATATAAACTGATTTTCGGTTGAGAGACCAACTCATTTGGGGACTAATATAAATCGATTTTCGGTTGAGAGACCAACTCAATAAACTGATTTTCGGTTGAGAGACCAACTCATTTGGGGACTAATATAAATCGATTTTCGGTTGAGAGACCAACTCATTCGAGTTGGTCAAGTTAATAGACCGATGTGGTATTTAAGACTTTATGTTATTACATTTATTTAAATTCTTGTTACATAAAATATAGAAAATTTTAACTCATTTAAATTCTTAATACACAAAATCTAAAAATAATTATTTTTATTTTTAGTTGTATAGGTAAAACTGAAAAAAATAATATAAAAAATAATCACGTTAACAAATGTCTCATATGAGAGGAATGAGTACAATTTGGGAGCGTTTTTAACAAGGAGAAAAGGATGCGGGCGACGCGACGGCAGATTCCAAGCAAACTATCAGGATGCTCCACTCAGATTCGCATATCCTTTTGCTTTCTAGTACTTGTAATTTTATCATATGTTTCTCCCTTTGTCTCATAAATTCTGTTATTTTTGTTAATGCACATAAATTAAATTTTATTTTTATTTTTTTAAATATAAAATTATTAATTTATTTATTTTTATGTAAGGTACATATATTTATCTAAAAAAAGTTACTAGTATTTATATTTTTTAATGAGTCCTACATATTTTTATCTTTTAATTTTCTATATATATATATATATATATATATATCATTAAAAGAAGAGATATATATAATAAAAAAATTACTTTATTTAAAAAGATAAGAATAAAACAACTATTTTAAAACTGAAAAAAAAATAATGGTCAAATATTGTGAGATGGAAGGGGTATGATATTTTGTTGAACAGTTGGGTTGGGTGGGTCTCATTTGCTACTGAATCTCAAGTTCCTGGATCATTTTTAGCTTCCATAATTTTTCTTCATATTCTATTCGTATAAAATACAAGCAAAAGTCCACTCTACCCTAAATTATGTCAACACTCTTGCAAATGATATGTGACTTGGAGTTTAGGCTGTTTGGTTTACATAATCCCCTTCTTTGATTTTCTTATTGAAGTTTTAGAATGATTTATATTTTAATACTTTTATAGAAAAAGGCCAATACTGAAAAAAAATATTTTTATACTATTTGTTACTGTTCAACATTTACTCTCGTTCAAAAAATAATTAAAATATAATGGGGGGGAGGGGGACTTAAACACGAAACAAAGCAACATGTATAATATAATATGATCATCATATTCCCTGATTTTTTTATTTTTTAAATTAAAATATTTCTACTTGAACAAATTTTTTTTCAGAAAAAAAAAATAGAATAAGGGTTGAGGATAGGCAACGCCCAACACAGAGAATATGCCCGACCGAACCGTGTGCGTGTGTATATATATCATGTTTGCGATTGCGAAAGTCAAACATATTTGTGTTCATCAGACTCGTTGGAGTGCCGCGATTGGTTTCTCCTTGTTTGACCCGTCTTACGTATGCCACTAGTTTTCTTTCTTCTCTCTGCCCTTTGTTTCTGTTTTCCCCCATCTTTTTTTTTTTTGGCTTTTTTTTTTTAAATCCTGTTCTCCCTCTTCCTTTCTTTTTATTTATTTTTGTTCTTTTCTTCTCTTTTTTTTTTTTGCTTCCCTTCTTCTTTATTCTTTTTTATCTTTTTTTTTTTTCAAAGGAGGGTGACACATCTAAACATATATAGAGAAACAACTAAATTCAGTTAAAGAATGTAAACAATATGATAAGAAATGACCACTACAATATATAGTAAGCAATTATTAAAAAAAAAAAAGAATAAATGGAACAATACGACGATATAAAACAACAATAATATTCAACAAGAGAACAGAAAGCATTTGATGAGGAATAACTACTAGGGTTTATGCAGATATTAAATAGTAGAAGGGAATATTAATATGCATTAAAGGAATAACTAAGCTAGAGAATATGAAAAATATGATGAGGAACAACTATAAGAGGCATAATAAATGATTATTAAATATTGAAAAGAGTATATTGATTTATCAGAAAAAAAACAAAATGTGCCAATGAAACAACTATAATTAATAAAATAACAAAAAGAATAATTTAAGAACCAGTAGAATATAAGTAGTTAGCAGTTATTAAATAGTTAATGGAAGTTATATTTATTAAGAACTAGAAGATACAAAAAGGGAATAGCTATAATGATCAAAGAACAAGAAGAAATAAAGAAACAAGCAGAACAAGTGTACCAGTAATAAAAAGACGTAAGATATATAGAGAACAATAAGAAATTACAAAGGAACATAAAGATATATGTTAGGAAATAATAAGATATGCAGCAGAACAAGATCAAGAACAATAAGAATAAAAGTAAAAAAGGTAGGAAATAATTAACTATTAAATCACAAAGGGCGCATGTAAATATTGTTAGAGAATAATAAGAAATAGAATAGGAAATTGTAGCATGATATATAATATGAAGTTGTGGCGCAATGGATTATTGTAGTTTATAGAAAATTATTGTAATGTGATATATATAGAAGGAAGTGGTGGCGTTGATATTATTATAATTTACAGAAAGTTGTAGTGCAATGACAATAAGGTAAAGAGAGGAAAAATGAGGTGATAATGATATATAGAGGGAACAATTATAATTAGTAATAGAACATGAAAAAGCAACAAGGGAACAAATAATGCAGCAGTAACCAGTAAGGCATGGAGCGGTGGCATTATTGTAAATCTTAGCGTGGTCTATAATAGGAAGTTGTGTTATGGTATTATTATCATGATTTATAGAAACTTGAGTCCAATTTTGTAAATAACTAGAAATTGTGAATTATATTGGATGTATGCTGTGCATGCCAATCCATGATAACAGCAATTCTAGAAAAAAAACTCAAATCAAGGTAAGCAATCGAAATGTCCTTTTCTGGTAGAAAAAGGTGTCACTGATTTTGTTTTACCTTAATTATTGAGCAGCATTTATAATTAATTATAAAGAACAAGGGCAAATTTGGTTTGACCAAGAAATGAAATGTCGAGGAATGAATTATGAATGGCTTCCCCTCCCCCCGGGAGAAGGAAATTCTTTCAAGTAATAATTTTGTTTTTGTTAACACGAAAGTTTCATTTTTCGTATGCAATCCTAGACTAGAGTGGATTCAATGGAATATAAATGGCGCAAAAATCATAATTTCATCGACCTCGTTACTTACTAGTAGTATAATTTTATAAGTAATCTTCGAAACTAAATCACCAGCGCTAGCATGATTTTTTAAGTAATCTTCCAAACCCAGTTAAGTTATACAAAACGGAAGTGAAAAGCAAAACAACATTATTTTTAAAAATTTAAATAAATAGAAATATTATAAAAATGAGGCCAGTAACAGAAACAACAACTAAAAATAAAACAATTACTACTATATTATAACTTAGAGCAATAGTACAGTTGCTCGTCTCTTTCCTTTGCAAGAACCAGACAAAGGAACACATTTTCCCTGCAATTTCAATGAAAGCCCAAATTGTTTATTCGTTTTCTGAATAATCAACAAGAGAAACAATTGATTTGATCTTACGAAAACGACGACTGGTCGTTGGAGCTCATCTCTCATCTCTCTCGGTCGTCTCCTCCCTCACGAAATCCAAAACCCGTAAATATTTCCTTCTTCTTCCTCTCTCTGTTTCTGCGATTAGCGCCTGCCATGGAACACCCGTCTCCAAAGGACGAGAACAGAAGGGTCCTGAAGGTGCTAGAAGCTCTCAAGCAAGCTTCCCACGAGTTACAGACTCACCCCACTCCCAAATCGGCAGAGTTCAGCTTATCCGCCATTGAAGATCTGCTGGAGCAGGAGTCCGACTCCGAAGAGCCCCACCTCTCCACCCTCGCCCACAACCTCTCCGTCCTCAAATCACTTGTCGAGACCCTCCAGGACTCGGGTGGCTACAGCCTCCGCAAGTTCTTGACCCGCCGAGTCAAGACGCACTCCATTTCTCGAGTCGCCGGCTGTATCGAGTCAGAGATTCAGGCTTGGATTGATCGCGAGAGCATTGAGAGCTTGATTGAAGCTCTCAAAGATCCGTCTAAGAACGAGGACGAATTGGTCCAGTTGCTGACTCAATTTGAGGGCCGAGTCTCGCAAGGGTTCGACCGCGGTTTGCAGGACTTGGTGCTGAAATCCCGAGCATTCTCTGCGTTGCAGTCGGTGCTATTTGACCAGCAATGGCCGACAAGAATCCGGGAAAGCTCGGCGCTGTGCGTGGCGGCTTTGATTCGATTCAACAAGGATGTTTTTGTGGGCCAAGTGAACATGGCCGCCACAGGCCGTGCGCTTCTGAGCATAGCCTCAATACGCTCAATCACAGTTCTATCGGCGATGATCAGATCAATCAGATCGCCCTTTTTGGATGAAATCGAGTCAAATGGAGGTATTCCCAAGATTCTTGCTTTCTTGGACTCCAAGGATTTGCATACGAAAATCTCAGCCCTGAATTGCGTCTTTGAGATTGGTTACTTTGGGCTCAAGGAAGCTGTGGAAGCAATGCTGGAAGGTGGCCTGGTAAAGAAGCTGGTTGCGCTGCAGCGATCGGAACTGGGAGGGGATTTGATTGATATAGGAAGATTCAGGGGTGAGAAGGCAGAAGCTGGGACAGGCGAGCAGGTTGAGGAGACGCGGCGAAAGAGTGGGAGAGAGAAGAAGTTCCTGGAGGAACATCCATTAGCGAGCTGCGTGGCAAGATTCGCAGTTCAGTTGGAGGTGGGGGAAGGGTTGAGGCAGAGGGAGAAGAGGGCTTTCAAGCAGGAGATTCTGGAGAGAGTAAGGGAGGCGGCTGCATCGGATGCTGAAGCTGCCACCATTATTGCTGAAGTCTTGTGGGGGTCATCACCTTGAACTCTAAAGTGTCATCACAAAGTGAAAATGTAAAAGCAGCATGTGAAAATTAATCTGTTGTTTCAATCTGTCTTGTAGGTGGGTTTTTCACTTTCTTGATTTGTTGTATTCATCAATTTGTGCATGTACAACGGGCTGTAAATGAAGTGTTGAATGAAATACTAGTAGAATTCTTGAGCAATTAGATTTGCTCCTTCTGTATTACATATGTTGCGGCTCCCATGGAAATTGATGCTTTAAAATCCATATATGGTCATTTACTCTTTCTTTTACATTTATCTTAAAGTGGTCTCTTACTTAAACTTTGTCCTCATGAAGTCCCCTAACTCATATATTTCACCTTAATTGTGGTCCTTTAATCAATTTCAACATTAACTTCAATGGAAATATTGATGTGGCAATTTAAAAGGTCATACCAGGACCCAGATAACCAACATGGCTTCCTTTTTAACTATACTAGATCGCCATATTGTACAGAAATGAAAATTTAGACCCAAACTGGCACAAGTACATAACTTGGGGAGTTGAAACACATACAATCCAGACTACATTTTCTTCCCAAATTTTCTTTGCTAAAAACGATTCAGAGCAATAGGCATGGCTTTTGATTAAGTGACGGGTCTAGTGAAACTTCCCTCCTGGAATGATGATGGCTTTCGATTGAGTGGCAGAGGGCTGAAAATCTTTACCCAAATTTCTTCTTTCTTCTCCAAATATTTTCCGCGTTAAACACAAAAGTGCCATAAAACCTACCAATGACTTTCAATCTAAAAATAAACATTTCTAACTTTTATGCTACTCCATCTCTAACATGTTGGCTTTGGGGTAAAGTAGGTTCCAAATCCAAGTGGCTGGTTCTCCTTTCCTATTCTACTTCCTCTTTCGTACAAGGAATTTGATTGCTTGAATTGATGCAGTGATGATTAATGCATTAGTGAGATGATGATTGTGGATCAGGTTGATACTGGCTGAAGAGGTAAATCAGCTCATTTAATATCTGGTTCATATTCTCTCAACATCGATTCATCAACTTGGTGAATTTTATGCAATTTTTGTTTGGATTTTGAAAAAAAAAAACTTTAAGGATTGAAGGAGCTATGGATGGGGTGCCAACATTTCAATCAATTGTACTTGAGTCCAAGTTTGTCTTTGAAAATCAACATTGAAAATTGATCATCTTATTCTGATTCAAGGTTTTGTTCATTTTTAGGAGTTTTACTATTAGTGTGTTCTAGTCCTAAGAGAGTTCATGATTCGAGGCTTCTGAGTTCTTATGTGAGGTTAGAGGCATATAATGGGGAGGATGTAGAAAAGTTGCATCCTTTTTTAGTCAATTGCTGCTTGAATTCTAGTGTGAATGTGGATGGCAGGGGTGGAGGCAATGATAGTGGTGGTAAGTAGTTGGCTAATTGAGGGATGAGGAGGTGGAATAATGGTAGAATTTGGGGAAGGTAGCACCTTGGCCAACTTGGCCACTCTATTAGCAAATCACTCCCACACTACTCGGCCGCAATGTTGACAGATCCAATGAAGTCCAACTCCTCTTAACCCACTTTCATTCCCCGCTTCCTATTATCCTCTCTCCTTCGATTCACAATGGGGGCTGCCGATTGGAGGTTGTGATGAGTTGGGTTGGTTATAGGTAGCATTGAATGGCCAAGGAAATGAACAACAAATATGACAAATGTCTAGGTGGCTAGATTGACAGCAAAATTGACAGAGGTCCGAGGCAAGGATAAGGACAGTTGAGTGTGAAATGAAAGAAATTTGAGAAAGATAGAGAGAGAGAGAAAGAGAAAATTCATTTATGAATGACTAATTTACATTTTAAGTCCATATGATTATATGTTTGTATCAATTTTAATTTGAAGTTTCTTGTTCCCCTAGTATAGCCATCCATATGGTAGTTTAGGGCTCACATTGGAGGTAGCAAGTGTAACGTGGGCAATTTCCATCCAAAATTACAAGGGCAATATCTTGGTTGCACCAAGAGCCACAAAAAAAAGTCCAAAAATTAGTACAACTCTTAGCCACATTTCCCACCTCATGAACTACAACCAACGACTTAGTTTACATTACAAGAATTGCAAAGGCACGTATGTCTCTAGTCTTACAAGAATTGCAAAGGCACATATGTCTCTAGTCTAGTTAAGATCTCTAGTTAAGGGATTGGAGTTATAACGTACCTTTTTTGCTTTTAGTCCAAAGACCATAAAATAAAAGGATAAAACCCAAATTTGGTCCCTAATTTTAAGTTTAGGGTTCACACTTGGCATCATCATCCTCTTCCTAAAAAATGCCACACAGAGCTTGTTCGATTGCCCTCTAGGTCCTGAAAAAGTTGGCATTCCCCTCTCATTACTTAGAACATTAATACCTATTCCTTTATATAATTGTAAGTATGTTTCTGAATATAAAAAAAAATAAATTCATGCTTAACTTGCAATGCTTAGTCAACAAATAACTGGTCAAAACAAACATGTCTTAGATTGAAAAGGTGTTTTACCTCTTATTACCTATTAGGCTAAAGCTGTGGGGACACGCATGAATTTATGACTACAATGAATTATTGGCTACTTTTGCTCCACTTATTTATGCTGCAGTCATGCTTTTTTTACTATATGATAAGGGCACACGCCACTTCATTTCCCACCAGGTACTAGGAGCACCATTCCCTAAGAGTGTTTAATTGATTTTTTTTTTTTCAGTTTTAATAAAGGCCAAATAATTGAATTTATTCAATTTTCAATTTTATGTATTAATAACCGGATAGATTGAACTATATGATAAACCCGAAATAACCCAAAAAAAATTGATTGTTCTGTTTTCAATTAAAATAACTAAATTGTATGCATACACATTCCAAACCTTAAACATTCGTCACATATTCAAATCTAAATGAACATTTCAATCACATAACAAACATCTATAATTCATTCCAAATCCAAACGTCACATACATACACATAAAAAACATCTATCACATACATAATCTTTCCTAAATCTAAAACATAAATACTAGTAAAAAAAATTAGTTACTTCAGTTAACCAAATTTTAATTAGAGCAAACCAAAATTGAATCAAACTTATATATCATTTTTCAGTTATAACTGAAAACCGAACTTACACCTAAAAGTGATAACCAAAAACTAATTTTTTTTATTATTCAGTTATTTCGAGTATAACCGAAATTTTGCTCACCCGTACCATTCCCCCATTTTTCTTTGTATAATACCCCTTAAAAATTTTTACATATAAAATACTTTTAAGAACAAATAACAATAACAATAACAACAATAATAATAATAATAATAATAACTTTAAGGATTTACTATTTGCCTTCTCGATGAAGATTGTTTTAACTTTTGCTCTTTATCATTAACACTTCTACTATAAAGTGCTTAACACTATTAGGGATGGACCCAGTTTTTTTTTTTTATAAAGGATGATCAAAAACAAATATTTTACTAAACTACAATCCTTATAAGAAAATTTGACCAATTTTAACAAAGGGTCAGAATGCATTAACCATTAAATATTAAGGAGAACTACATGTATTTTACCATTTTAGGGAAGCCATGGCCTTTGCTACCCCTACCCCTAAGATCTGCCTCCGGTCACTATCAATTTAGAGCTAATTAAGTCAAATTTAATAATTTTTTTTTTGTCCTAAGTGCCTAGGTCCAATGAACCAGTGAAAGGACACTTGATGAAGGTTAGGGGTTTGAATCCTATCTTACCCTTTACCCCCAACTTTCCCCCTAAATGCCACATATATCTGGTAGACAAAAAAACCATTGGTGGCCTTTTAAGTAAAAATTCTTACCAAAAAAACCTTAAAGTTTTTAAATCCAACAAAAAACCTTAGCCAACACTCTCCAAACTCTCATCCATCTCCGGCATCCCCATCCCTGTGGCCTCTTCTCTAGGGTAAGTGTGATTAATCTAGACGGTGAGTGTGATTAATCACTCATGGTGAGATGAAACGGCAGTATGATAAGGATGAAGAGGAGCGAAACAACGATTTGATGAGTAACGGCTTCAAATCGGGGTTGGATGAGCAACGGCCTCAAACGGTGGGATTAGCGCGAATCAGAATTGGGCTTCAATGAGCAGCGGCTGCACACGGCGGTATAACGGTGAATTGCAATCGGGCTTCAATGAGCAGCGACTTCAATCAGTGGTATAAGGGCGAATCAGAATGGAGCTTCAAATCAATGGCCAACGACGTTAAGCGACAGAACACGGCGGCTATGGGCGATTTCAAATGGGGTTTCGATCAGACTTTTGCTTGTTCACCAGACCGGCAGCGTTATCCAGGAGAGCCGAGGATTAAGCTTCAAATCAATGGCCAACGACGTTAAGCGACAAAATACGGCGGCTATGGGCGATTTCAAATCGGGCTTTAATCGGACATTTGCTCGTTTGAGGAACACAATAATGGAACATGGCGTATGAGGTTTCGATCAGACTTTTGCTTGTTCACCAGACCAGCGGCCTTATCCAGGAGAGCCGAGGATGCTGAAGTTCTCGTTTGAGGTGCCATAGTCAATTTCCCAAATTCCCCAAAGCCCAATTCTTAGGTTCTAGGTTCTTGGATTCCCAGATTTGCGTTCAATGAAATTTGTTATTGGAGATTTGTTTTCTTGTTTGGGTATGAAGCATCGATTCTGGTTTTGTTTTGTGAACTTGGAATTAGAATTGATTCTATTGCCGGGATGGGGATGCCGGAGATGGAGGAGAGGTTGGCTAAGATTTTTTGTTAGATTTAAAAATTTTAAGGCTTTTTTGACAAAGAGGATTTTTACAGGGGTTAAAAGAAGTATTTTCCACTACAATATTTTGTTGATGTGGCTTTTTCTGTCTAAGATAACTATTTCCGTCCAGAAAGGGGCCAAAATGAAACTTTTTATTGAGGTTAGGAATACGGTACGAGCAAAGTGAAAGTTAGGGTTAGAAGTGAAACAACAATTAAAGGTTGGGGTTAGTGAGTGTAATTTACCCGAATCCTACCTTTATCACTTTCCCCCTAAATGCTGCATACATTGGTTTGGTGGCCTTCTAGATTCTTAAAAGTTAGTATCCACTTTCCCTTTAGATATCCTTGTACTTTCTCAACCCTATACACTTGTAAGAGGTATCTCCTACCTCCTTATATATCTATCTACTATCTCAACCCTATACATTTGTACAAATACTTTTGAGTAATAAAAAAATATTAAAAAAATAAGAAAAATAATTTATGACTTATCTAAAGATTAAGTCTGCATAAATTGACACATAGAGAGCACTCTAAGAATAATCAAAGACAGATAGACCAACTTGTGCATCAATTTAAAGGTGTTTAACAATGTGGTGATGACATTGAGCTAGAATTAGAGGCCAGCCTTATCAAGTAAATAGAAGAGTCATGGACAGGATAAGAGATTTACTACCATCAAAGGAGTATGATAAGCTGGTTGAACTAGGGGACAAATTTTTTCATGCCACTAATATTTAGCGTAGATTTTATAATAAAATTTTTAATATAAACCTATTCACCTTTATAACTTCTTTTATGAGATCATTTATAGGGTCTTAGTAAATATTTTAAAGCCTCACTTAAATTCGCTTATCTCTACATATCAAAATGCTTTATTAAGGATTAATCCAATATAACATCATAGTGGCTCATGAAGCTTTTCACTATATCAAGAATAAAAGAAAGGGTAAAGTTTGGGATATGGCTCCAAAAATAGAATGAAAAATGTTTATGGTAAAGTGGAATGAGACTTTTTAATTACTATGAGCGAGATGGGTTTTTGTGATTTATGGATTAGCTGAATAATGAAGCTAGTTAGTATGGTGTCCTACAAAGTGTTATATAATGGGAAAGAAATTGATATTTTTTTTACCATCTAAAGGCCTCAGACAAAGAGATTTTATCTCTCCTTATTTATTCATCTTTGTGATAGAGGCTTTGTCCTCAATTTTTTTAGATGGTGAAAGGAGGTAAGAAATTGCATTTCTTCGATGGGGGTATTGTCTTTCACTTTCACACTTTGTTGATGATTCTTCATTTTTCTTGAAAGCTACTTCAAGGAGTTGTAAAGCTATAGAAGGTAGTTTAGAGGACTATTGTTTGGCCTGTGGCTAGGCAATTAATTTGAACAAATCCACTATCTTCTTTAGTAGAAATATTCCATGTGCTATCTTGGAGGAGATTAGTCAAGTCCAAGGCATTCACAACAATGGAAATCGTGGCAAATATTTAAGCCTGCCTACCATCTGAAGGAAGTCAAAATTAGATGCCATAGCTATTGTTTGAGATAAGATGGCCGAAAAACTTTTAGGTTGGAAGGAAAAACTCCCGTCTCTTACTGGTAAAGAAGTCTTTGTCAAGGTAGTTGCTTTTCCTTTGTCTATTTACACTGTTAAGTTATTGGCTTAAATTCAAAGAAGATGAAGACTTGAAGTTGTTACTAATTCAATTTCTTTTAGGATTGGGTTTATGTTTTTGTTTAGAATTTGGTTTTAGTTTTCCTATTTATTTAGGATTTATTTTTCCTATTTTGATATGGTTTAGGTTTGTTGTATGGTCTATAAAAAGACTTGATATGTTAAAATTTTGGTGGATGAAAGAAAAGTGTGTGTGGTGTGTTGTGCGATTTGAAAAAGTGTAGAGATTGAGAGTTTAAGAGAATTGATGTGTGTAGTTGTTTTTTAGTTTTGATAGTGGAAATGCCATGGAATCGTCACGATTGGAAGAAAAAAATTGATTGTTGTTCTATTTGTTTTTTTCCGCTTCTGCCTAGCAAGTGATATTAGAGCTTGGTTTGAAATGGTTAGGATGTCGAGTTTTTAGATTAATCGTTTTGATGGATCCAAAGATTACAGCCAATTCGTTTCGGCTGTAGCCAATCCGTTTTGGCAACTGTTATAATTCGTGGGTCCCACAACTTGTCTCCTACCCCTATTACAAATTCTGCATAATTACGAGAATTGCCACGGCACGCCTAGGACAGAGAGCTGCGGAGAGACTAGCGAAAATGGCCAATCACGTGAAGGAAGAAGACAAATTTGACTGTCAATGGCAATTTTGTAATAAGTATCAAACACTGCAAACTTAATGGGAATTATGGGTCACTTATTCAAACCATTGGCGAAAAAGTCAAGTTACTGCAGATGAATTCAGCCGAAACGAATTGGCTGTTAGTCTTTAGTAGTGCATAATGAAGGATGTGCTAGTACAATAGAAACTTGATGATGTGTTTGAGAAAATAAAGCCTAAATCTATAACGGATGCAAGGTGGAAAAAGATGGAGCAGATAGCAGTGAGTACGATTAAATTGGCTCTTGCACCACAACGTAAGTATGATATGTTGAATGAGACCTCTCCAACAAAATTGATGGATAAGGTTGAAGGTATATATATGTCAAAGTCTATTACAAATAAGATATGCTTGAAAAAACAATTATATGGTTTAAGGATGAAAGATGGAAGTATATTGATTGTACACTTGAATGAGTTTAATAAGCTTATTACACAATTAGAGAGTATTGGTGAAAAGATCAAAGAAGAAAATATAGCTATAATATTTATTAATTTTTTATCAAAATTTTATGAGCCAGTTGTGACTCCATTGATGATTGGACGAGATACCTTGAAGATCAAAGATGTTACCACTATACTTTTGGAGCATGATCGAATGAGAAAATTTGAAGAAAATAATGTATTCATAGTGGAGTAAGGAAAAGGTCATTGGAGAAGAAAAAAACATATTCAAGAAGAAGATCAAGTTCGAGACAGGGAAAAGATTGGAGCAATACAAAATGTTGGTACTGTCATAATTTAGGATATATATCAAAACTTTTTTCCCAAAATTGGAAGAGGACATGGAAGAATGTTTGAAGGCAAATGAGGAGAAAAAGGAAAAAAATGAGGAGAAAAATAAAGGTAATATGAACATAGTGAAGGATGACAGAAGTGATGATGAAGCTGTGACTTTAATGGTGCAAGAAGCTGGTGGGAAAAAATATTCGAAAGATGTTTGGGTATTTAATTCTACTTATTCAGGGCATGTTTGCACAAGAAAGAAGTGGTTCACAAAATTTGAGACATGTG
This sequence comes from Aquilaria sinensis, assembly GCA_005392925.1. Classification (NCBI taxonomy): domain Eukaryota; kingdom Viridiplantae; phylum Streptophyta; class Magnoliopsida; order Malvales; family Thymelaeaceae; genus Aquilaria; species Aquilaria sinensis. The sequence goes on from SMDT01000546.1 coordinate 312,634, forward strand.
ACACGTCAATTTATTTAGCGAATAACTAAGAAGAAAGAATTGAAGGCATTTGCAGTGTAAAAATCCAATTGCATAATGAAAGTATTAAGACACTTGGTCATGTGAAGTATGTTCCAAAATTCAAAAGAAATTTGATTTCACTTGGTAGATTAAATAGCTTCGGTTATGGATTTTCTGCTCAAAGTGGAGGACTGCGGATTTCAAAGGATGCATTAATTGTGATTAAAGGAGTGAATAACCCAAATAATTTGTATGAGTTGGTTGGTAGTATAATTGTGAGAGAAGAGACAAATAGTTATCCTGTGGATGTTAAGATCCTTACAAGCAAGAATGTGAGTTTCATAGATTTGGTGAAAATATAGAGACAGGGAGAATTTGAACCAATGTGGAGATTATTAGGTTATTGGCTCAAATTAAAAAAAGATAAAGATTTAAAGTTGTTACTAATTCAATTTGTTTTAAGATTGAGTTTATGTTTTTATTTAAGATTTGGTTTTAGTTTTCCTATTTTGATATGGTTTAGGTTTATTTTATAGTCTATAAAAAGACTTGTTATATTAGAATTTTGGTGGATGAGAAAAAAGTGTGTGTGGTGTGTTGTGGGCTTAAAAAAGAGTAGAGATTGAGGGTTTGAAAGAATTGGTATGTATAATTGTTTTTGAGTTTTGATAGTGGAAAGGTCGTGGAATTGTCACAATGGAAAGAAAACAATTGCTTATTGTTTTTTTTTTTTTTTTTTTTGCTTCTGCCCAACATAAACAATGGCTGCCTTTAAGTTTACATAGAAATGGTGTGACTCTTTAAACTTTTTTATTGCTAATTTTTGTAGGGTCGTACTGGGAAGGGGGTAAAATTCACTAAGAAGTTAGAGCACTTTTAACTCTCCCAAAGGAGCAAGAAAGTTTAGGCTTCAAGAACTTTTGGAACTTTAATAAGGCCCTTCTAGCCAAAAGCTAGCTAAGATAAGTATGAAGGACCTTGGGGCCTTGTGGGTAAGAATTTTAAAGGGCTTATACTTCCCTCATCATGAGTTTCTGGATGCCAAAAAAGGATCAAATTTCTTAGAGACGATCTAGTATTCTGTCTGGCAGAGACAATATTAAGAATGACATATGCTGGCAGGTTTGAATGGGAGCAAAGATTGATATTCGGAAGGTCCTTGGTCCCCAATATCCAAGATCATAGATTGCACCCCAATTAGTTTATCCCTCATCATCTGCAAAACATGAAAGCTTAGAGACTGATGAATTTGGATACATATGCTTGGGATCTTAGCAATTTGGAATTTGGTTTCAGAAGAGGAGGGAAAGGCCATTCAAGAGATCCCTATTAGTAAGTCTGCAGGGCTCGAAACTCTCATTTGGCCTCATGAAAAAATAGGACAGTTAACTACTAGCTTTGCTTATCATGCACAAAAGAGCCCCAAGGCATACTGGTCCATCATCCTTTCATCAAGCTGATATGGTATTATGGAAATTTCTCTGGAGAATTAAATGCCCTACTAAACTCCTGAACTTTCCCTAGAGACTCGGTTAGAATAGCATTGTAGTAAATCATAAGCTAGTTAAGAGATGCAAAAAAAGGGTGAGATTAATTGCCCTTTCTGTTTACCTCTCGAAAGAAGTGAACATGCAATTTTTCTTTCTGATTAGACTGAACTTGTTTGGCATAGTTGTCTGGATTACAAAGTTGATAAACTGGCCATTACTACTTTTGATTCTTGGTTAGCAGTTGTCTGGAGGAATCTTGAACAAAATCAGAAGTTAGGTGCCTTATCCTGTTAAAGATTGCTCATATTTGCTGGTACATTTCGCTTGCTAGAAAAGAGGGTATCTTTGAGACGAAGCATTTAAATCCAAGGAGCATTGTGCACAGACTTGAGAGCTTTTGGCAGAATTATGTAGAGCAAATCCTCCTGCTCCCATCAAGGTCTTAGGAGGCAGATGTAATGTGGCTGGAGAAAGCCTGGACAAGGATACATAAAGGTAAATACAAATGGATCATCCGGTGTTGCAGGCTCTGGGGTGATTATCAGAGACTCTATGGGTAAGCTGATAGCTGCAAAAGGTAGGTGTATGACTGCCTCAGATGCTTTGGCAGTAGAAGCTGAAGCTGTTAGGGAGGGTTTGCTACTAGTTGCTGAGGCTAAGAAATGTAACTTTGAAGTAGAAACAGATTGCCTCGAGCTTCTTAATGCTATCTAGAGGGTGACAAAAGACTTGCAAATTGATCCTGTGGATGTGGAAAGCAATCAACTGCTTAACAGTTTCTTAGATTGCAAGTTTTGTCGTGTTTCTAGGGTAGCTAATGAGTGTGCTAATTACATTGCTACTTGGTGTAAAAAGGAGATTGGCCATATGGATTGGATATTATGTCCCTCATCTTCTCATTATTCCCACATTGACTTTGATGCTTTGTATGACCCTCCTTGATTGTCATTAATAAAGCTTCCTTTTCATTGGCCAGAAAAAGAAAGAAAAAAAAATGACACGTAGATCATGTGTTTCATATTAAAAATATTGTATAATGTTTTGATAGTACTTATTTGAAAACAGAACATATCTTTCAACTTACTTTGAATTGCAGGCCAGCAAAAGTTGTAACATAGAAAAAGATGAGTAAGAGCACAAAGAAGATGCCTCAGATTGATGAACGCTACAGTGTGCGTTAACAATGCCAGGAAGAAAAAAAAAAAGAGAAACGGCGGGCCGAGGGTGGGGCGGCCTATGATTGCAACGCCATTTGGCACCCATCTCGTTCCCAAGAATAACCATGGAAAGAACAAAACTCGTTCGCAATTAGTATCTGTACAGTTATTGCTCTAATCTTCACTCCGAAGACTGACTAGTGGTACTAGGAACTGGGACGATTTCATTCTTCCAGTCACTACGGTATTACCAGACAAATAAAAATACATAACTCAGCTTTCAGCACTTGCAATCCACAGCTCTCGGACAACACAACCAGAGTACCAGGAGTCCGCCTTTTTGTTTTGGAATGATATAAAAATTTCCATAGCCTCATCTCTCATAAGTATTGTGTAAGACCGGTGTTGCTGAAAGGGGATACTTTTTGAAAGAAGCTTCCATGTTTAAGAAGGAAACCTAAAAACTCAGTCTCATTCACCCTTCAATGCCTCCATGCTTTCACTTGCAGCTGCTTTTCTGCGCAATACGGACTTGATGACTGAAACAACTGCTATAAGAGCAATGCTCATGTGCTCCGAGCTACTTACCTTCACGCTCATTTGGCCCATTTTTCTGTTATTTATATTGCCATTAACCAATAGCTTCATGCCTCGCATAGGCCTGAAATCAGATTGGATACCTCCACTGAGCACCGTCTCTTTGTTGAAGGAGATGGCTGTCATTGAAAGGGTAACACTCTCATTGTGAATGGGGTAATCCCTTCCTCTTAAAGTGGCTTCAAAACCTAAACCATATGCTGCTGCTTCCGGACCACCCATTCGTGCACCATTCATCAATAGCTTTAGTCTCTTACCAACAAATATGGTATCCTCTAGCTTGACACCAACATAATTCTTTCTTCCAAATGATGTAACTGAAATGCCACATTCAGTCATATTGTGCTTGAAATTCCTCAGCTTTCCATTGCCGCGAACTGTGTACATTATATCTCTGCCAGCAGACTGAACATCAAGTCCAACCAAACATGAGGCACCTGCAGGATCTGTGTAAGCAGCAGTACATTCAGAATGAATGCTGAAGTCACGCTTGTCCTTGCTCATCTGACCTGAAACTGAAGCAATAAGGTCCCTCTTTATTCCCAGAGCTGAGTCCAAACTAATTCCATCAAATCCCACATCATGATCCCACCCTTGAGGATCAAGAACAGGCCTAACAAGCCATTGCTCACTTGTCACAAGGCACCTATACCTGTGGACTGGAAGATCTGAGTCAAAACATGGAGGGATTGCCATATCTGGCAGAGGAACAGCCTCTGGACCCTCTTGAGATTCCTCACCACCCGACTTATCATCAGAAGGAGATGTCTCTTTCAATATCTTCTTTTCCTTTCGTCTTTGGAACTCCTCCTTCAACTGTTTCTTCAGATAGAGGGTCTCCCTGTAGTCAAGCTCATCAAGATAGGCCATTTTTTGTGATTTAGTCAACTTCTCAAACTGAGATTTTGTCAAGATTCTGATTGGAGGTAATTGATCATACTCATCATCTTTCTCTGCATCTGAAAGCAGAATATCATCAACTTCATTTTCTGCTTCAACAGAACCTGGTATAGAACGGTGACGTAGAAGCAATGAGAGCAGCTGAGGCACAGAAGGCTGCCTTGTACTTCTTGCCACCCCCAGTTCAATGCTGTCTCGAAAATCCAACAGGGCATTGACATCAACAAGAATTTTCGAGCACGTGCACAACAGCAGGAATTGCATCTTCCAAACCTGTCCGTTTGGAAGTATATTCTCCCCCATGAAATTTTTCTTGCACCTGGGGTGATTCTCCACCAAAAGCACAAGATTTTCAAGTCTGGTGTCACATACAGCCTGCTGTATGTAATGCTGTAGTATATCTGTACAATGGTTTACATATGACTCATAACTGATGGGGTACCCATTAGGCCCTTCGGGCAGATCCGGAGAAGAGTGAGTCATGACTAGGATGGTGTTAAACCAAATTTCAGTGCCAAAAGTCTCAGTCATAAGCTTCAGAAGAGGGAAATCTACATAACCCATGTTGATAAGGTCAAGTCGCTCAAAATATAACACAATATCCGGTGGAGATCTTCGAATATACCTCACCACAGATAGCATAATCTTCCTATTCCTCTTTAAATTACTTCCGGTTGAGGGTAAGAATCCAGGTGTGTCAATGAATGTTATCTTAATCCCATTGATATTTCCTGCCACTTCCTGAATATGATGAGTAGCAGGCTGAAAAGCATTGGTTTCAGTCTTCAGTTGCTCAAATATGGAATTTATAGTTGCGCTCTTGCCAACACCTGTTTTGCCCAGGACCAGTATCCGCATAGAGAAATCTAATTCAGGTACACCAGAAGACTCCTGTTCCCTCGCTGTTTTATTGGCCACGGTGTTTTTGAAGTTCACCCTCTTCAAATCTGATTCCCCAGCTCGTATCAGAGTTGCCAGGTGAATACGATACAAAACCTTAGCAACAAGAGGATTTTCTTGTGATTGCCCAAGTCGTTGAAGGAGGCGAAAAAATTTAATCCGGAGACTCTCAACCTTTGCTAATGGATTTGTACCTTTTTCATCATAAATGTTACTTGATGGATAAGAATCTTGTCCAGGGATGTTCTGGACAGGATTTGGCTCAGATTCCTGGTTGCTTTCTGAAGGAACAGATGAGACCACCAAATTGCTCACGTGGGATAGGCCTGGTGGATGACCAAAAACAGAAAAAACCATAAGATCAGAACTTTTATGAAGATTTTCTATGCGTAGAAAATTCCCAGCACAAAACAATAACCATTTAGCTAGTATGTAGCAAAAGATGGCAGTGGATGGCAGCACAATTTAGAGTTGACAGATTTCAGCATTATGTGTTAATGCAATGGCTTAGATGAAGATGAAATGGAGACAAAAAAAAAAAAAAAAGGCCTGTGTTTTCAGTTTAGTTAGCAATAGCAAAATAGGACACTGCGATACAAACACAGATCCTAGCGTAAGATCAGTGTCAATAGTATTTTGTACCCATCAGTGTCAATAATATTTTGAAGCCATTCTTGTTATTCAAGGTTTCTGAATAACATCACTGAGCTAATACTAAACACAAGTAAATGAATAACAGTATCAATGACAATTGACACCACACTTAAAATTATTTTAGTTCAAGATTTCCACATAAACCTTTGAAAATGGTCACTGCAAAGTTTTTGAGACTCTTGTACATGTAATTAAGACTACATAAGTCTGGCATATAGGATGTAGTCTAAAGAGCACTGTAAGAGAAGAGTTCAATGTCTACAGTATGTTGTAGGAGAGTTGTCCAATTCCGATTCATCATTCTGCTTAGCATGTTTTATTTTGTTTCTTCATACAATGTTTACAGGTTGCAGCAAAAGGAACTGAAAGTATGTTACCACTTTCCCCACCTGATAAAAATTTCTGACATACCAGAAACCTAAAAGCAAGTTCTACTGTTATGTTGTCTCGCTTTATTTGAACATTAAGTGCCTTCATTCAAGTTCTGAGTGGTATTGCAGATTACTAGACAAGACAAGAAGAAGGAAAATAATGGTACCTTGCTCCCTGGATTCCTCATCTGGAGGGTCTTGAACCTCACGAAAGAAAGTTCCACTGCCTGACAATGGTCTAGACGAAGCCAGAGTATTAGATACTACCTGGGAGAAAACCCAGTCTTTGATACCCTTCATACTTCCTACACAATTTACAGAAAGGCTATCATGATAAAGAAAAAAAAAAAAAAAGACAAATCCTCCTCCTTCACTGACGGTGAAGTTAGAGAGGGCAAAAAGATAATGCCGCAGGTATTCAAAGTAAGGGCTGGACGCTGGAGCAACCTTCTTCAATCAGTACTAAATCCCTCCAAACACACCAAACAGCTGAACAAACTCTTCATTCTACAAAACACAAAAGAAAATAACCGCACCAACGATCTAAATGCTCAGGAAATATCCCTTACAAACTCCAATACTAGTAGCAAGAGCAGCCAGCGAATATCAACCAATGAAAAAGAACTCATACTTCTTTTATCCGAAAAAAAAAAAAAAAAAAAGGAACCCATACTTCATCATGACGACATCTTCTACGATTGAAGAGAAGGGGAAAACAGGTGTTCCTTTCAAATCTTCCACAGAACCGAAATCACAGAGGGAAACCATCAAATTACTGATGGATTGAACCTTAACACCTAACTCTGAAATTCGCTTATTGGCGATGGAAAGGAAGTTTCGTGCTACCTCTAAAGTTACCTCAATCAAAGAAACGAATCCGAATTGGATTGCCAACTTAACCGTCCAAAACCCATTCAACCGGCGAAGAAAGGCTCCAGGGAAAGTGGGGGGCGAAGCGGAACTGGTAAAAAGAATAAGAGGAATCACGAAGAGCGTCTGTTTTGATTGCGAGCTGAAGAGTAATGGAGCGGAATTGGATGGTTTTATTAAGCTTCAGAGGAAGGGGAAGGTGAGGGTGAGGGTGAGGGTGGGGCGAGGATGGGGGAGATCAGATAAGACACCGGGAGATTGCGTGCCTGGTTCCTTGTTCTTTCATCGTTTTGCTAAGCCTCGTTTTGGTTCTCTCTCGGGTTTTCCCCCCCTGTTTTATTTCAGCCAGAAAAACGTGACTGAAAATAGACAATCTCGTAAAGCCAGAACGCGATGGTCCACGGAGCATTTAAAGTCCCAACCTTGCCCACACCAACAATCAAATGTAGAATTTCTTTGGACAATCGTTGCCTTCTCTTCTAAATCAAAAGAAGCATTTTTTTATGGATTGGTTCCTCTTTTTAATAGCTACTCTTTAGTAGTTCTTTTATTGTGTACATATGTCTAATTAGACATACTAACTCATCCTTTAATCTTCTATATATAAGGCATAAATTATTAAAAAAATTGACAAAAATACCCTTAGTTAAAATATCATTCTCTACAAAAAACCCTAGCTTGCTACTGCTGTTTTCTCTGGCACCGGCGTCGCCATATGTCATGTTCAAAAAAAATGCAAAGTGTCTGAATGGATACCGAAAAGTGTCTAAAGAATTATTTAGAAGTGTCTGACCAATACGCAGACAATTTATTCTTTTCAAAAATAACTAATTGAAACAATAGAAAAGTGTCTGAAAGAATATGTAAAAGTGTCTAAAAAAATATTTAGAAGTGTCTTTATTTAGAAGTGTCTTACGCAGAAAATTTACTAAAGAATTTTCAAAAACCAAACTAATTGAAACAATAGAAAAGTGTCTGAACGAATGTGTAAAAGTGTCTAAAAAAATATTTAGAAGTGTCTAAAGAAATATTTAGAAGTGTCTGACCAATACGTAGACAATTTACTCTCTTAAAAAATAACTAATTGAAATAAAGTAAAATGTCTTAATAAAATTGGAAAAGTGTCCTAATAAAATTGTAAAAGTGTCTTAATAAAAGTGTAAAAGTGTAAATGAATGTGTAAACCCAAAAATTGTAAAAATAAAATAGAATGCGTGGTTTGCACCGTTGATTTGCGCACAAACCCGAGCGATTTGATCGGAGATCGGAGATGCGCGATCGAGTGATGGAGTTCGGACGCTACCGAGATCGGTGACGTGCCGGAGATCGAAGATGGTGATGGAGATCGGTGATGCGATAGAGATCGGAGATTGGTGGCGTGACGGAGTTCGGTGGAGCGACGGAGAACACATGGAGCAACAGAGATAGGTGACGCGACGAAGATCGGTAAGGCGAACGAGTGACGTAGATCGGTGACGTTTCAGATCGGAGGTGCGCGACGGAGATCGAAGTTGCGATCGGTGAGCGGTGGCGATGGCGATGAGAGGAGGGCGACGGAGATCGTACGAAACCAAGCAACGATTGGCGATTAGTGGTGGCAGAGATGAGAGGAGGGCCACGAAGATCGAAGTTTGGAGCAGCGATCGGCAATGAGAGGAGGGCGACGGAGATCATGGGAACCCGAGCGACATTCGGCGATCAGCGGCGGCGGACATGAGAGGAGAGCGACAAAGATCGAAATCAACAGCGGCGATCGGCGATGAGAGCGACGGCGGCGGCAATGAGAGGAGGTAGAAAGAGAAACAGAGCGGCGGCTTGAGAGAGAGAGAGAGAGATAAACGGTTTGAGGAAAAAAAAAAGTAGGGTAAGGGGTAAAAATGTAAAATCAATACTATGTCTAATTAGACATATGTTCATGATATCCATTGTAACTCTTTAGACTATACAGATTAATCGCAATAAATGTACTTTCAAAAATAGTATTTTATGTTTTTTCCTTGATATTTTGAAAAGATAATATCTTTCTACAGTTATCTATGGTAACAATTTTTAAATGAAGGTGCTCTCATTTTCTATTTGATCTGTCTCCTATCTTATGTCGTTCATGGGGTCATAATCAGCATATGATTGTCCTCTGTCATCCAAAAATCATTATTACTGATAGTTCTTGATAGAGTTCAACGAGGTTGGATGCGACTACTTAGATATGGCTGGGCAACAACGCCCTTCCAAAATGTCATTAGGGCATTTTGCTTCTCCGTTGCGAATTTGCATTGGAAGCGGAACTCTATGCCATTTGCATCTACTCAAGGCCTTGCGCTGATAACCATTCTCATTGATTGTTTGCAAGTAGCTATAGGCTCTTTTGGGCACTTTATCTCTCAGCTTGAATTTCCTCCATCTTGCTAGTTTTTTATTAGCCACTATGAACTTCTTTCAATGCTACTCAGTTGTTGTCATTCTAAGACGGTGAGTGTTGATTGCCCACCAACTTGCTACCTCTATCATCTCTTAATATTTTGTTTATTTTCTTTAGTCTAATTACCAACAACAAAAAAACAATCAAGTGTAGACACACTAACCTTAAAGGTCTCATATATCAAAACAATAATATCCAATTTCTTTATAAAGTTTATCCTAAATGTATACATTATTTTCATATTTAGTAAATTATTTATTAAACCATCCTTCAGACTATTGGTTTAATATTCATTTTTCTATCTTTTTAATTTGTGTGTAAAAAATAAATGATAAAAGAGAAAATAACATACAAAAAAAATTTTTATTTCCGTGTCAAATGTCAAACAAAATATTTCAAAGAATTTATGACCAAGATAACAGATAATAAATTTTAAAGCCTCTTAAAAGTTTGCTTTTTATACTTTGTGACAAGAGGAGCACAAGAATGTAGTAACAACCAACGTACCTAGATTTGAACTCCAGCTTAAAGAATAATCCAATTCCAAACTCTTGTATGTAAATTGATGAGCAATAGAAAAAGTTTCTCTGGGTCCTCATTTGATGTGGATGTACTTGAATCTCTAGGTAGAGTTCAGTTACCTATTGCCTACAAAACGGTAAAGGAAAACACCAAGAGAACCCTTAGGGATGAAATTTTGAGGATAGTCCGCTGATGCTTAAATTAGTATGTGTAGTTGTAGTATACCTATAACAATAAAAGAGATATCTCTATATATATAGGGAGTGTTTGACTTAATGGACTTGTACCCCAATTAGCCTTTGTTGGCCTTATCGAGCTTGATATCATTTATTCGGTTTTGTCCCTAATGACCTGACACTTGCCGAGACTACTTTCTGATTATTAGTATCAACAAATATTTCTCTTTTGTGGATGTGAGGTTATAAGTGGTCTTTACATTCTAATTTCTTATCCATATTTATAAAGAAAGGTACCACATTGAAAAGTCAACAAGAGGTCGGAGCTGGACTTGCCCCCATGAAGGAAACCCTTTATGCAATTAGGCCTCTTGTGATGAGTTGTCCTACTATAAGCTTTTAATTGATTTTCTTTGGCCATTGTCCATCCTTATATGTTGTGCATTGTTTTGAGATTTAGCGCAATCACTTGTTTGTTTGAATGAATAGAATAAGGCCATAAGGATTAGCTAAGAATGCAAAGGCCAAAGATATGGTGATTGCTAACCTCCAAAGAATAGAAGAAGGATGTTGAGTTTTACAAGACCATGCCTAAGAGTGAGCTTAATAAGGCAACGGATCCAGTAACTAGCACTACTGAAGAGGTGAAGGATGTGTTGGCCAAGCTTGAGGAGCATAAACAGCATTAACCAAGGGTCTTATATGGGAACCAATGGATAGCAAAGTGCAGGGAGTACTTAAGGATTTCAACCACAAGTTCCAAATAAGCCAAGGATGTCACGCTAAAGTGTTTGCAATCTCTAGAGGAGTTCTTGGCCAAGCTTGGAGTAAATAGCACTAATGATAGTTTATTATATATTGGTCTCTAGTTCTGGGCAAGTATAGAAACTCAATTTACAAAGAAAAAAAAGTTGATAGTTTAAATAGTTCATTAGATGTAACAAAATTATGGTTCGGTTTGAATTTATTGGAAGACAACTAGAACAATTTGAACTCATTAACTATCACAAACTATTTGACATTAACTTTTTAAATTCTAATTTAAACTGTTTAGTAATTGTTTTTTCATAAATTCAAAATTTTCATAATTTTCTAATAGTTAACGGACAATTTAAACTATTAATTTTATTCTCTATAAATTGAGCTTCTGTGATAGGGCTAGGGACTAATATACAATAAATTATAAAGATTTAGGACCAAATTACAATAAAAAAAAGTTAGGAACTAATTAACAACATAAATTAAAGGTTTGGGATAAATTGTACTTTTTACTCGCCAAGCTTGAGGTTAGCATCACTCATAGGATGGCCTTTTTCATTTTGCACAGTCAGCCTAGCTGCTAAAGTGCATGGAATACCATAGGGCCGTCAAGCAACTACATTACATTCTTCTCCAACTTTGGCTCCCTAGCGGTGGCAAAATGTAGCCAAGATCTTCCAACTTTCATGCAGCAGGCACTTTCCCTCCTTCACTTTCCTAATGCATTATCTAGCTCCATATACTTGCAATGTTTCTAATGGTAAAGTGCATGGAATGCCACAGGGCCGTCAAGCAACTACATTACACTCTTCTCCAACTTTGGCTCCCTAGTGGTGGCAAAATGTAGCCAAGATCTTCCAAGTTCGTGCAACAGCCACTTTCCCCCCTTCACTTTCCTAATGTATTATCTAGCTCCATATACTTGCAATGTTTTTAAGAGTTACCCCTTCGAGAAACGTTGTGGACCATGTGCTTAAGGTGTTTGGAGAGAAAGTCATGCAACAAGGGGCAAATGTGTCTATACTTAATGTTTCTGAATACTAAAAAAAAAAAGTGACTTCTTTCAATACTCAAGTAACCCCTCCAGTGAAGGCTGTGGACCACACGCTAAAGGTGTTTGGAGAGAGAGTCATGCAAGAGGGAGCAAATGCGAATGGACTTGTACTCAACCACCTTTTGGTGAGAGATACGCTTGGGACCAAAATTTCTTAAATAATAATTCAATGAATTTTAAAAGACTCTTCAATGAACAAGGTGTACCCAATGGCAAGTATTTCTAGGCAGCAACCTTTTAAGTCAACGACTTGACCCTGACCTAAACCTGGCAAAAAATTGGATCCAACCCGATAACCTTTCTTGATTCATCCAAATTCAAGCCCAATTTGACCTAATTTAATTAGAAAAAGTCAACAACTTGAATTTGACAACTAAACTTGATTTAAGTAAAATCCAAGAAACCTGAACTCTAATTACCCAAACCCAAAATGATCTAAACCCAAATTGGCCCCGAAGATGAATAACCCTAACCTGAAATGACCTGTATCCGAAATAACTCAATATCCAAGAAAACTTAACTTCAACCCAAATAAACCTAATTGATCAACCCAATCTCATGCAAAACCTGAATAATCTGATCTAGAGTCACATAAGGTTAAAATTGACCCAAACCGTAAAGAAACCCGACCCAACCTGAAATCCACTCAACTTGAAATCAACCAAAACTCAAATCACCCAACCTAAACCTAAATTCATGATAACTTAATTAAATCCAACTTAAATTATCTAACTCAAACTTGACCCAACTCACCCAATTACCATCTCTATTTTTCAAGACTGGCAAAAGTTTGAGCCTTGTTCATGAGGTAGGCTTGTTGGGCAGCGCTTGCCCTGATCCTTGAGCCTTTATCGGCCTTATTAGGCCCAATATCATTGTCAGGTTTACTTCCAAGGTTTTTGGTGTTGGTGGGTCTTTGGTGCTTCTTCTAGGACGGGAGCACTGACTTTTCATAATTACAAATGCAACGGAATATAATATTAGTATTACCAACATTTTATTTCAACAACCTAACATTTTTCCTTTTTGGTACGTAAAAGGATAGGTTGATGGCTGATGCCAGTAGAAAAATGGAATATAGTATCAACATAACTAAATATTTTATTACGACAATCTAACATTAGTTTTTACTTTTTTTGTTACTAAAAAGTGTAGGCTAATGGCTGACTCACGCACGTCAAGAACACGGTAAATCGCAGATCGCAATGGGGATTTACGGTAAATTTATAGATTGACTGGCTAAATCTCAGAGAGTGAATAGTCGAACTCCAAACCTGACAAGCAGAAAATACCGGCCACTAACCACTCTCATTGGTGACAGTTAGTATCAGTTTAATTGAGGTTTTTTTATTGGGTAGACTGGATATTGTGATGGCATGGGAAGGCGTTGTTGAGTGAAGCGATAGATTAGCATGGAAAGTGACACGATCTTTGCAGTAGCGAAAGAATTGTTGCTCCCCTCCATAACCATCCATATTCCCAGTTCTCTACTACCCTCCCATCATTACTCGCTCACAACTCTCGGATCTTTCACAACTCGGCTCCTGTCATGGCGTGGAAATACAGAGGAGGCTTGCTTCTCATTTTCGCTTCTGTCACCATGTGGGTTACCTCCGCAGAGATCACTCAGGTCTTTCTTCTCTTTTCAACTTCATTTACTACGTACTTGTTTTCTCTGCCATGTACCCTCTTGCTTGCTTGCTTGCTCCAGTTCCTGGTATAGAATCTTGTTCAGTCTTCTGGTTTCAGTGTGACTGACCTTAACCTTTTGTACGTAGGCTGTTTTTGCGGACTATAGGCACCCGTTTGTTGTGACATATCTTGGAATTTCTATTCTCGCACTTTATCTACCAATTGCACTTTTCAAGGACGTGTTGCTCAAGCTCTTTGGATGTACATCTACTGCATCACATGCTGACGTTGATGGCCCAGTTACAGCAAGTTTAACCTCCGTAAAAGATCAAGAACAAACGTTGGGTGGTAATTTTAAAACTGAGCAACTTCATGGGCCAGTGCACGATGTCCTCGACCTCGGTGGTAAGGAGGCCTATCCTATGGTTTCTCTGGAAGAAACTTTTGGGGCAGGAGCAATCAAACCAGAGAAAAAGCTCACTGCTAAGCAAGTTGCTGTGCTCGGATGCTCCATTGCGCCTCTCTGGTTTCTGACTGAGGTCAGTTTCTGATCCCTCTTCTTTTTTTCTTCTTCTTCTTCTTTTTTTCTTTGGGTCTGATTTAGCATGAGTTTGAATCATACGGTCTTGAACTTGACAAGGTCAGGTTATGGCATATATAGCTGCCTTAGCAAAGATATGATGTTGTTTATCTGCTGAGTAGTCCTCTGACGGGTGTTTTTGTTAATTATGCTTCGCTCACCATCTCCTCTCCAGTATCTGATAAATGCTGCACTTGCACAAACAACTGTTGGTAGTGTGACCTTATTGAGCTCAACTTCTGGACTCTTCACTCTCTTCATTGGAGCATTTCTGGGCCAAGAAAATGTAAACATAGTGAAAGTGATTTCGGTTTTCATCAGCATTGCTGGTGTTGCTATGACAACGCTCGGCAACACATGGGCTGCTGATGAATTGGAATGGACCAGCAAAAAGAATTCTCTGCTGGGGAACCTTTTGGCCATCCTCTCGGCCATAACCTACGGCCTATTCACCGGTTGAGTTCGCTCTCTCTCTCCCCTCTCTCTCTCTCTCTCTCTCTCTCTCTCTAGTTGAAAGACATTCTTGGTTTCTCTGGAATTTAACAGTTGCATTGTTCTTACCAAGCGAGTTTTATTGCAGTGTTGCTTAAAATGGCTGCTGGTGGAGGAGACAGACTAGACGTACAAAAGCTATTTGGATACATTGGATTGTTCACATTTGTTGGCCTTTGGTGGCTAGGTTAGATTGCAGCAACCTGCTTAATTATTTGCAAGCTTGTTATATATCTTTCCAGGCCAAACTGTTGTCTTCAAGATGGCCCTTCTTTTTATCATTTCTTCAGCGTGGCCACTGACAGCCATTGGAATCGAACCGAAGCTTGAGTTTCCCAGGTCGACTAAAACGGATGGTACACTCTTCTTGAACAGTTTTCTGGGGAATTTTCTCTGCGATTATTTCATGTATGTATGCCACAGAAACTTCTTAATCATATTATATTAGATACTAACGGATGTGTACCTCTTAAGAGATGCCGGTTCTAATAATGTATGTAACTACAGGGCACTGGGAATTGTTTGGACGTCACCATTGGTGGCTGCGCTGGGGATGTCGCTGACCATACCGACGGCTATGTTGGAAGATATATTGGTTCATGGACAGCAATATTCGGTAATCTATGTCATCGGTTCAGCTCAGGTAGATGCTTCATTTGCAGACGAGTCCCATTTGCTTTTAGAGAATTTGAAGCCCCACTAATTGTTGGTATTTTTAGCAAAACTAATCTGGTATCTTCTTATGCTTATGCTAAAGTTTTATTGATGGAAAAATTACTATGAAATCTTAAAACGTATTACGAGTTATGCTAAATTTTAGTGCCGAGTGCACAAAATTCAGTCTAGTTTAACCAACTACTAGATCCCTACTTTCTCTGTGTTTTGTCAACATATCACCAATACAAAGTAAGCCCCTCATTTACTATTCAGACAACAGTGTTGAGCATCTCCTCTAACTCATCTCATTAGTAAATGCTTAAGCGATTATCTGATCAACAGATTAAATCCAGGTTTTCCTGGGATTTGTTTTGGCCAACGTTTCAGACTGGATATGGTGCAAGTTGAGACCTTTGGTCTGCTGTCCGTGACATGTCTTGGTGGAACAAACCGTTAACGTTTTGTCTTCTCCCGTAGTGATGGATGGACGAAATCCCAATGATGTTTCGACTTCAAGAATCAAAAATTGGCTTCAGCAGCAAACCAATTAACATGGAAGAAAAATGGAGGCACAATAAAAAAAAATGTCGATTCTTTCTATGTAAAAGGATCAATAAATTAGTAACTGGATGTTACGATCCAGAATCGTGCTCATCTAAGCGTTACTTCAGGAGAAAAAAAGAAAAAGAAAAAAGAAAACGTCGACACTTTGAATAAGTGCAAAAGTATTTTGCTTAAAAAGAAAAAAAAAAAAAAACCCTGAAGATCGTTTTCATACCTCATAAAGAAATACCACGAAGTGCCTCAAAAAATTTGGCTCAATCCCTATCTGTCCCAAGGATTAAATTACCCTTTCCAGTGGTGTGGAAAACCAAGCAATATATCATCCAAGAGTATCCGTGAAGTTCTTGATGGTATACAAAACTTGCCCCATCTTTACCCAGTGCAGGTTGGTCCTTTGTAATGAAACCTTGAATAGTTCAGATCGAACTTCTTTTCATCAGGGTCCCGGACTCCAACACAACCATTCATATCAGCATGTAAGAAGGGCACACTACTTCTCGCTTGCTTTATAATGTAGCACCTTCTGCACATAAAACATCATGTATCCCTGTGCAGCTCGTACTACATTCTCATCAACACGAGTGATCCAAGAATCATCACACTTGTACCATTGGTTGCTTAACCGCAAGTAAGTTATGTAGTGACCTGCGTCTAACCTGCCACTATGTGTAACAACCGCAAACAACTCAAACTCAGACGACAAATCATTTGATCCTTCTTGTTCATCCTCATCAAATGGAAAAATTCTATTCCCAAATCGACTTCTTAATATGGAGGATGATAAGTAAGGAGCCATGTTCAAGGATAGTGGAAATTGCAGATAGCGATCGACCTTCCTTGACATTTTGCGTACCGAAGAATGTTCAAATCTTTTAATATGGAAGCAAGAAACCAGGGGAAGCTTTCTTATTGACATCTGCTTAAGAGACTCTTGTCTCACCTGACACTTCTGACAAAAGAATTTCTGGTCAGAACCCAACCTCTCAGGCCTTGTGAATCGGTCCAAGCAACCTCTCAAGGTAGACACCTCACAATTATGATAGGAATCAACACCATCTGCCTCCATGTTGGAAGAATTCTGTGGATTTACGGATGAGGACTTTGCATAACCACCATGGTTCGGCTCCAAATCCAGTGAGATGTCTATACATGGATCATATGTTGTAGATGTGAAACCACAGACCGTACACATGACATCAGAACGGAGGACCCCAGAGAACACTCTGTGTGCAATGCAACATTCGCCACTGCCTGCACCAGCAGCAATGCATGATGTCAATCAATACTTACAATTAAACAATCCATTGGTTGTGTAACGAAAATGAAGCTCAACAAATACTCTGCAAACTGGTCATTAGGTTTTGACTGAGGGAAAAAACATTCATTCTCTGGATTCAAGATAAAGAACCAAACGACTCTTCCATAAAACATACCATTTACATCAACCAAAATTCAGAAAGATTTAATATTTAGAAGCATGCTGTATGCAATGGAGCTGTTTACTTGTACATTATGACTGATTACTGAAAAATAAACAGAGCAACAGGAATGAGTGGGGGGCAAGGAGAGAAAATATTAGGGAAACCAATAACAAGCAGGAAACAATATTTGTCTGTCCAAGCAAAGAGGAGAAAAACAACTTGAGAAGACATCGGTGGACCAGAACACTAACGTGGGATTTGATGATGCCCGTAACCTAACAAGACCCTCTTCTCTTCAAAACCAAGGCAGAACTTTGCCCAAAGTGGAACTACACCTGGCGAAGGGTAAACTGAAATGAGATAAAGCCAGGAGAGAAATCCCTATGATAAAACTAACTGGGCCGAAATCATTGACTTACTGAGTTAAAGCAGATGAGATCATCAAAGCTGCAGAATGAGGATGAGTAATGGTTCTAATTCCGAAGGACTTGTCAACTCCTAGAGCGACAAAGATGAGACCTAAACCCATGCCCTGCAGTTAAATATTCAGGTTACTTTTATTGGACATAGCTCTGATGATCTCGGTAGACATTTACTTAAATAAGAGTCGAAGAGGGACATCAGCCTGTCATCATTACAAACCCTAAGTTGGTTGGTGATTAAAGTTCCAAGACCTCCAGTGCCTAACTAAGGTGTATTGGATAAAATAATCAGTCAGCAATCCATATGCAAGTTTGCAGGAATTAGATACGGCAGAATACCTGGTGGACTTAAAATTATGACACTGTATGCTATAATCTAGAGTTGGGTGAATGCCCAACATAAAAGTACAAACACTACAAAGCTTAACACCCATCAAACACATATGTAGCGGCACAAATCATTTCCAATTTTAATCACCATTGTCCAGCACATGCTTATGGGCTAATACTAGTTTCCAATGCAAACAGAGGAATTGACTCATTCCAGTGCCTTAAGAATGCCAAAATATAATAGATAGAGATACTAAGAATGATAGATTGGATTAACTTTCAGCCACAAAGTAAGCACAAAGTTCTGGTGCAAGCTTGTCGTAAACCAATCACCAGCCATAACTCATAACGACAGAGGAAGCACAGTGCATCAAGGAAAAATATCCCAATAAAACTTGCAAATCGAACATAATTACCTATACTCTGAAGTTTCCGCCTATCTTTTTCAACTTTTTCATGAATCCCATCAAGCATTGAAATGAAGAATTCATGAGCATCTTGTTGCTCATAACTAGCCAAATTTGCTGCATGTTGCCACCAGCTGCAAACAGATTAATCAATCCAGTCAAAGACTTCGCCTTTAATCAAGATTAGAAAACCAGCTCACCGAAGCGGAAACATAAAGGTCAGGATCAAGTACAAAGAAAGAAAGTAGACGAGGAGGCGAAGTTAACACGATCCAACAATACATGAGCTGCACGAACCTATATAAGAATTTGGCAGGACTGTACGGCGTCCGATCTCCAGAAAAGACAGCCGAAAACATCGCATCCATGTCACAAGCCAAACAAAATCTAGCACCTTTTGCCAAATTGATGGCACCATTTTTCTGCTGGCAAGAATAACGATTGTGTCGATCGCTCAAGAAATAATTCCTCAATGGCGGCGTGTGTAACAGCGCCTGCAGGACGGAGTTCATGAAACACGTATTTCCCAAATTGTTCAACCCACGCAATCCCCAGGGAAGCTCCGACGAAGACGACGGGACGTCGCTAGAGTAGTGGAGAGGACTAGAGAGATTTCCCATTAGGCTGCGCTCTCGTGAATCGGGTGTCCAAGGACGATAATCGATTCTACGGCGCTTTCGGAGGTTCTCCGGCATCACTCCGTAATGCATTGGGGCGGATCCGCTCGTCGTGGTTGCCATGGAGGCGGTCTGAGCCAATACCACGGCGGCGTCAAAGTCTCGATCATAGACCTGGTCGCGGCACGCACAGCAGAAGAGCTCGGCACGATCGACGTCGACGGCGATCTCGTGGCCGGATGGCACGGTCTGGGCGTGACAAGCGGCGTGGGAAGGCAAGGGAGGCGCGTGGCAGGAGACGGCGGCGCAGGCCATGCAGGCGTAGAGGCGGGAGCGGGAACGATCGCCGCAGACCCCGCAACGGGGAATCTCAGAAGGGTCCCGGCGGATGGATGCGCGGCCGCCGAGCGGCCTGACGCGGAGGCAGTCCTGAAGGGCGCGGAAGGGCTTGGATCCGTGGCGGGCGCGAAAGTCCAGGAGGTGGGGGCAGGAGGGAGGGGAGATTTGGCCGTTGATCTTGGAGGACATGGCGGCGGAGGGCGGCAGGATAGAGGGAGGACAGATTAGGGCTGAGGTACATAAGGGTCATGGATCGGCGTGATCAACGGCTGGTATTGAAGGGATTAGAGTGAGGGCGCATGGAGGCTGATAAGGATTATTTTCCGATCTAAAACTCTTTGTTCTGTTATGTTTTGTTTTTTATTCCTCACTTCCTTGGCCTTGGGAGTGCCGGTGCCAGATTCTGTCAGTTCTGGCAACTTTGAAGAGTTCGGAGGTCGGAAACTCGGAATTGAGATGTCAGATTCCTTTTGCTCGCGACTGGATGGGATGAGAGGTTTTCCGGGAGGAGTACCAAATTAGTTGCTCCTGGCACGATTTGCCACTAAGTTTCTTTCCAAGTACAAAAAGCCATCAGTCTATTTGTGGTCTCTACTCTTCGGTCGTTTTTTCGTTGTTTTGATATTAGTCCTACAGTTACATCAGTTAGATATGACACACAAAATTTGATTTATAAAAATGAAAATTTTAACAATTATTCATTAACTTTACTAAAGTTTAAATTTACGGATACTTTGAATTAAAATTATATATATATATATTATAATCAGAAACAAACACAATAAGTAAAGAATGAAGAGAAGATGAAAGAAGCGAAGATATCAGTTGACGAGACATTGCCACCTTGTCACGGGGGACAGTTACCACTACACCCTAGGGAATGGACTTGAGCGTTGCCTGGAGCTGAAAGACAGTGTATTGTACTTTAGGGCCTAAGGAGATGGATCTATGAATTGCTTGCAAGACTTGAGCACAATATGATAAAACAGTAACATTAGGAATATGGAGCCTGCATGCTGCTTTACTTGCTTCTAATAGTCCATGGAACTTGACTTCCAAAGCAGAGGAGATGAAAGGAAGAGTAACAACATTTTGAAGTTTAAGTTGTCCATTGACTTCTTTCCACACCCATGCTACAGCACCCATTAGAACTGAATGTCACCAAGCACCATTAGTGATATAGCTTTTCGGGTAAATCAGCATAGGATGGAATATCCCATTTTCCCAAGTGTGACACATAGGATTTGGTTTGTGAAAAAAAAAAAAAAAGACCTCTGAAATTTGTCTTAGTATTCATTGGAAGTTTGCATTTGCTGGATAAGAACATCTCTTCTTGCTATAAGTGATTGGACTGAAAGGGGGCATGATAGAATAAGCACTCATTTCCGCCTAGCCAAACATGCTATAGTATAAGCAAGATAAATAAACCACTCAGAATGTCACTGCTTGTGACCATTAAGAAGATCCGCAAGCCAAGCCTCAAAGGTCAAAAATCTTGTTGCTGATAGCTTTATGCAAAAAGAGCCTCATATCTCTTGGGAGCCATGATAGTCCTAGAATACAACAAGGGTTGTTTCATGATGAACCTGACAGTAATGGCAATTGGGATTCGAGAGTACTCCATAAGTAGTTAGATTAGTAGCTGTAGGGATGGCATCTAGAAGACATTTTTATAAGAAAAATTTGAACTTTTGTGGGATCTTAGATGTCTGCACTTTTTTCATGATGTTGGGGAAGTTCAAAAGATGGCCTATCTTTAGTGTAGTTGCCATTGGATTTAGAAGATAAGTTGATTGTTTTTGGATTTCCAACCTGTAAGCTTGATTTGTGGTTAAAATACGAGAGATATTGTTGAGCTAGATGATGGTGTCTTGCTTGTTGAGGTCAAAGGCACCTTGAATTTTGAGGATTTGATCTGTAATATGTGATGGGAAGATAATATTGGACTCGACCATTTGTGGTTAGGGAAGTTAATTAAATCAGCAACTCTCATATCATTAGTGCTGATAAATTTAATGCTAGATAGTATAGAGATTTGACAGAATATTCCTTTGTTTTATGGACCAACAACAAAATTACTTTCATTGGCTAAAGTAATATAATCCTTCTAGTTTAATTACCACACTTTGTTTCGCCTAGTTGATAGTTCATCAATAATGTTGATGGCCTTTCTGTGTTTGGAAAAGTAGTGGCAAAAATTGCACTAGTAATAACTTTTAGATGGCAATTTTAGTTTATCGTTTGCAAATGTTTTGTGACTTTTGTCGATAGTTCATTTGCATTTGCTCATCACAAAAACTCCTTCAAGGTTTTGGTAAAACTGGAATTTACACCTATTTATTTGAATAGTAACAAAAAATAGTTGTTTTATATTTAGATATACAAACAAGGGCAGAACTAGGAATTTAAGTTAGGGGACCAAACTTTATTTTGAAAAAGTTAGGAGATTAGGGTAGCCACATTAAAGATAATGGGGTTCATTGAACTTTATCTTTACATATACATATGAGTAGTATACATAATTTGTAAACAAGTTGGGGGGTAGGGGGTGGCTGGACACCTCTAGCCCCTATTCCCTCTATCATTGTATATAGAAATATGATAATTTAAACTATTAACTAACTACCAAAATATTATTAAAAAGTTTAAATTTACTAAAAGACGAGCATTTCACAGTTTAAATTAGAATGTAAAATGTATATGTTGACATTATTAAAAAAAAAAGTAGGAGTGTTCTTTCTGTTAGCTTAGTTTAAAGTCGATTCAAGTAGAATAATTCGATCGATTTTCCGTTCCTATAGAATTGAATTTTAGTTTAAATTCATTCTACTCCTAGCATTGTAAACTTTATTTGTTATCCTTCTAGCACCCTAGATATTATAGATCTAACACATTAACCACTTCTCTCCCTTACACACAAACCACTTACTTTAATTGCAACTACTGCACTTTAGCAGTTGTAACCCTAGTATATGCTATCACAAGTAGTAAAATCTCGAAAGTTTGAGTGTCGAATCACATGGATGTGAATTAAAAAATACAAATTAAAGATTTTTAACAAGGAAAGTATTTGTGCAATGTATGATTAAGTGTTGTTTAAAACTCAAATTCAAATAAATAGCTAAAGTTATGGGTTTCACTTTTAGTACATCAGTTATAATTAATTTTAGCCCATCTTACTATTCAATTAAGATCTACACATAAAGAAGTTCCTAATCGATGAATTTAATAATCAAATTTCAGAAATATTAGACATGATTTAGTATTAGCCTTCACTGATCTTATAACTACAACACTTGCAAATGGGTTTAAGTATCTATCATGTCAACTTTTATCCATAATAACTCAAGATTCCAATATAGCTGGCAAAGCCATGCTTTATAAAATGAATCAAGTAGCTTTTGTGGCAATAATTAATTATGATGAATTAAGACTCTCACTTAACAAAGAAAATAACTAAATCGATTAAAAAAATTAATACCAATAATGTTAGGATCCATTCAAATTAGTCATAATTTTTAGACCAAAAGTTTCACTCTTTCAACTTAGCTAAAGAAAAATTTTGTTAGACATAATAAGAATAAACAATATATATAAAGATGAAATAGATATAGATTGAAAGATTAATGTCAAAATAAGAAGAAAGTACCTTGAACAAAGCTTTAGGATTGAAGACAAAAACAGAATAAAAAAAGGAGAGTTATGTTTGATACAAGAGCTCTAATTTCACTTAAGAACAAGCTTAATTTCGTTTTCCCTGAGTTGCTTATTTATAGAGCCTCGGGGAAGGTAAAATATTAATGGTAATTAGAATAATGAAGATAAATTAATACAAATCAACAAAGATGACTCAAACTTCTTTTATTTTTCGACCACCATACACATCGATTTAGCTCTTGCTCAAAGCACAAGATTTGTAGATCTTTTCTTTAGTTTCGAAACAATATCTTGATCATTCAAAATTGACATCTGTAGTCCAAGTTATGATTTTTATATCAAAATTGCTCTTTAGGGCACTACAGAATAGATAATCTCATTTATAACTAGATTTCGGCGATGAAAACGATCAAACTAGTTCCCATCATGTGAAGTATGGTTGAAGATTTATGTGTTGGCTTTTGGATGAATTTAGAATTAATCAATTCTGACATTCACAGCTCCAGATATAATTGTTCTCGTAAATGATCACCAAGTACGTGAATGCTGGAATTAATTCTATTTGTGAGCCAAATTTAGTTTGCTCTATCTCTTAATTAGACTGAACTACGAATTAAAAATTATAGACATTTGAGACCCTAAAAATTGGTCCAAAAATTATGAAATATGATGAGAAATAGTAAATATGAATGAATAGTAATACAGTACAATAATTACTAAAATTAGATAAACTAATTATACTTAAAATATATAATAATAATTTAAACTTTTAATAGTTATACACTTATCAATATTGATCAGCGACCCGTTACCCCGCCATGCACTCCGTCAAATCCAACCACCCTATTGTATCCTATAACCCGGACAAATCACAAATGAAGCACAATTCTTAAAATCACAAATCACAATTGAAAGTAATTCATAAGATCTCAAACACAAACCTGACAGTACATTGACAAAGAAAACATAGTCAATTTCCCAAAATACCAAAACAATATAGTCTGTCAATGCTCATCTCAAACATGAAGAATCGCAAAAAAACCTAAAAGATGAACTCAAATCCGTGCTCTGTTCTCTTTTGTTTTGAAGAAGACAAGAATACGAAGAAAAGATGGGTCTCCGCCACTAATCTGCAGCCTCCGTCTGCCGTCCGTCATCCCTCCCTTGGCGACTCCTCTGCAGCCTCCTTCCTCGCCAGCCCTTGATCTCCCCAACCGTTCCGCCACTACTATTGGCGGTGTCGCAGCTTCGACCAATTAAAATTAAAGACCAGAAAATCAGCTTGCATGGCCATCCTCGACCTCACCGGAATTCTGTACCCAGAAACAACGGAATCCTCCGTTGTCTCATGGAGAAGAAGAATCAGCCATTGTCCATTCACCCATTTGATTCCCAAAAGTTGACCATCGGTTCAGGCCCAATTCTCCACGGCCGAGTCATTAGTCGAGTCCACCATCTTTTTTATGCTGACGAACTGAGAAAGCTCATGGAGATGCAACGGAGCCAAGTCTACCGTGGAAGGGACTGTGTGGTGTGTTTTTAAATTTGGGAAGTTCATTTTCTTAAATCATGGAAAGTATCAATTTCTTGCTGTTTTTATGGTAAAAATTGAAATTTTAATATCAATTAGCCATGGATTTTGGCTGGAGAGAGGGAGAGAGTTTGAGTGATGTAAGGAGGGGTTCTCTGATGGTGGTTTCGGGTGGGTTGAGGGAGAGAGGGTAAGTAATGTGAGGAGGATGGTTGAAATGTTATATTTATAAGTTTTAAGGTGTTTGGAGTTGAATGTAAAAAATATAAGGACTAGATTGGACATTTTCTACCAATTATTTTGGGTAAAATCCAAATTTGGTCCCTTAACTATTCAGTTTGTCCTAAACGGGTCCCTTAACTCTAAAAGTGCCTATTGAGGTCCCTTAACTCAAGTGGCGTGTCCAATTTGAGTCCCATCCGTCAATTGAGCCATTATGTTGGATGAAACTTGCCTATGTGGCACCCATAATGCCACGTGGCTTCATCTTTAACTGAAATAGGTGATTATTTTGTATAGAAATGAAAAAATTAAACCTAAACTGACACAAATACAAAATCTTGGGGCTTAAAACATGGATTAGCCCAAATTGTTAGATTAACTCGCTGTAGACGATGGTGTTGGATTTAATGGCAGAGGAAGATGGACGGAGATGGTGAACGGAGACGAAGATGGATGGGACGGAGGCGGACCACTGGAGATGGTGAACGGAGACGAAATCGGGACGGAGATGATGACAGAGGAGGAAATCGCGACAGAAGATGAATTGCAACGGAGGAGGAAATCGCAAAGGAAGACAAATCGTGATGGAGATGGTGACGGAGGAGGAAATCACGAGGGAAGACGCATCGCGACAGAGGAGGAAATTGCAAAGGAAGACGAATCGCGACGGAGATGGTGACGGAGGAGGAAATCACGACGGAAGACGCATCACGACGGAGGAGGAAATCGCAAAGGAAGACGAATCGCGACGGAGATGGTGACAGAAGAGGAAATCGCGAAGGAAGACGAATCGCGACGGAGGATGAAATCGCAAAGGAAGACGAATCGCGACAGAGATGGTGACGGAGGAGGAAATCGCGACGGAAGACGGAGACGATGAACTAAATCGCAACAGTGATGAAGACGGTGAACTAAATTACAATGGTGACGGAGACGGAATCGGCGATGGAAAGAACCACCAGTGAGAGAAAGAGAGGAGAGAGATCCACGGCGAAAGTGTTGGGCTATTTACATTTGAAGTCCTATGGTTATTTATTTGTGTCAATTTTAACTCGAATTTTTTCATTTCTATACAAAATAATCACCTATTTCAATTAAAGAGGAAGCCACGTGGCATTATGAGTGCCACATGGCATTATGGTTGCTACATAGGTAAGTTTCATCCAAAATAACGGCTCAATTGACGGATGGGACTCAAATTGGACACGCCACTTGAATTAACGGACCTCAATAGGCACTTTTAGAGTTAAGGGACCCGTTTAGGACAAACTGAATAATTAAGGGACCAAATTTGGATTTTACCCCAATTATTTTGCTAAAGTTAGATGGGGTTAATTGCGTCCATGACCCTAACATTTTTTCATTATTTTATTTTAAACCATAACCTTAAAATCTGGCATTGAAAGTCATTATCCTCAATTTATTATGGATCAACTGCTATCGATGATGTGTAAAATGAAGAATAAAATAATAAAAAAATAACTTGAAACCCAGAAACCCATCACCAGTGAATTCTTCGGTAGCGGCCTTCTGCCTCCTCTCCTGCTCCTCTACCCATCACCGGCGAATTCCTCTCTCTCTTACTCAACACCCTTCATCGATGCTGATCCTTTTCATTGACACCCTAATAGTTTGGCTTCTAATTCCCCTTTGTTTCTCCCAATCTCAGTTTATTTTGATTCACAGTCAGAGCTTTTTCTAAATATGGCTGGAACCCTTTGTTGGAAACCATGAGGGTTTGTGAAGACTGCAGCAAAGTTTTTAGCTTTGGGAAGGCTTACGACAGTCACAAGTGGATCCACGCCTAACCCAAAAAGGCTTCAACGACTAAACCAACTCTGGTCAAGAAAGAGGACCAACAACCACTGCTCCTCCATGAACTCCGAATCCATTTTGAAGAACTAATGATTAGCTACTGATGGTTGGCCTTTGTAGAGTTTGAATTAAAGTACAAAAGCCCCATGATTTGTGGACCTAATTTTTTCTGCCTCCCATCAGTAATCTTCAACCCATAAATCAATTTCTTCATCGACCGGTTTCTTCCTCTGAGCAATGTTCTGTCCTTCTACCACCCCTCTTTCCCTGCCAGCCCGACACCTTCACGCCAATGTCGCCCAGTTTGAATTCGCCCTCAAATTCACCTGATCGCCCGACTCTGAGAGGAGGGGGAGAACAGACAGTGAAAATTAGAAGATGAGAGGGTAGACAGCAAAAATCAAGCGAAAATTAGGTAAAAGAACAAATGTGGCAATTTTTTTTTTTTTTCTTCATATTTCCCAGTTTTTCATTAGTTTTTTTTTTTTTTCACATCATTGCCAATAATTAATTATTGTACCAACATGACCAATCACCCCACGCTGACATGTCAAATATAATGTTTTTTGTCCTCCAAATATTTAAAATGGAACAATAAATTGGGGTTATGGACTTTTCATGCAATATTTTGAGATTAAAGTAAAAAATATAATAATAATAAAAAGTTAGGGGTTATTGATGCAATTAACGCAAGTTAATAGTGAAAGTAACGGTAGAGTCCTAGACAAGGCGTGTTATATCGTTAAGACAAAGTAAAGTTTTGTGACCTAGTTGGGGAAAAGAAAACGGGACCAATATAGAGTTTGCCTTTATTATTACTACTACTACTAAAGTGATGGAGATCATAAAAGTTATCAAATTATAGTTTTTAATATTAAACATTTAAAAAAAACTATTATAACCATTCAAAAATTGTCTCAACCTCTAATGCTATTCATTCCCAAAACTAAGCTATAGTTTGTGTTGGAGTGTTTTAGAAAAAAAAAACAAATAGTAATTTGGTAAGAATTTTCTTTTGTATTCAGAAACATATGTACAAGTATAAGGATATTAAGAGGTACTTTATAGTTAAGGAAAAGATGAAATTTCTATTTTTCTAGGATCTGGAAGGTTAATAAACCAATATAACTAGTATTTTATGGAAGTCTGGTGGAGACAGAATTCGAACCTCTGGTGTCTTAAGCCTTAACCACTTGGAAAAGAAAGAAGAATTGAACTTTTATTTATTAGTACAAGTTTAGTTTAGAACGAGGTTCAAAAGACCCGCGTGTTTGCGGCGGTTATATGATGTCATAATATTAAGCAAAATAATAATGAAAAAAAGTAATAAAAATCGTTTAGGGATTCAGAGAGAAAATGTAAAAACCTTATATATTAAGAGTTTAACAATTAACTTAAGAAAAGTTAAGGAAAAAAATCTCTATTTCAATAAAAAAAATAAACTATCATGAACACTTTTTAGTTTAGAAAACAATACACCATTAAAAAAAATCAAAAGATCAAACAAAAATACTATAATTAAATAGTTACTAAGTTCAAGATCCAAAACGTCAAGCTGATCAAAATCAGGATCTAATAATAGGAAACATAAATAATATAGGCACTAGAAACGCATTTCACCAAAAAGAAATGCAAAACAATATAAAAGTGGGAGAATAGCAAGACAGACTCTTAAAAAATTATTATCTTTCAAAAATCTAACATGCTTCTAAAAGAAGCAATCACATTAAAAAAATCAGATGAAAAATAGAGCTGCAGCTCAACCCAAAACTAAGAGACAAAAGCAGAAAAACACTGTAGTTTACTGTAGTTTCGGACATTAACCCGAAAACGGCTTTTAGTATATAGTATGATGGATAATGCTTGATTACCGTAGTCAACACTACCTATAATCTCTTGGACCTTTCCATGGCCTACGTCCTTCAAGATGTTTCCGAGAAATTATGAACATTACTTAACCATTAAGGTCCAAGAGAAATATTTAACCCAAAATAACCATATCAAATTGAAGGGTTAATTTAGGCATTACCGACAAATACAATTCTGGTGTTGGTATTTCTTTCAAGAGCGCATTTGGTTTCCTTTGCAGAGAAGTAAACCATAGTACATCAAATAGTCATGAACGGAAAAATTGAGACATCTCTATAAGTCCCGATTTCTTAAGTTGAGATTTCTGGTATGCTCTCCATTTGCCTTGACCAAGACCTTAATGAGTAAAGGAAATGAAGAAAGGGACCCTTCTTAAAGGAGTGCTTAGGCCATGCCTTTTCTTTAGAGAAGGGACACAGCATCTCCTTTTCAAGACACACTTTATTCCTTTAAGGGGTTTAGATTCCCCCTCTTAACACAAGGCAATCTATAATAACATCCAGATGAGACAACCATCTTTTGTCATCAGACGTTCTTTATTATTATTATTATTATTATTATCAAACATCAGACGTTCTTAATGTGTTCCCCTAAACAAACTACAGGTAATTCAGGACAGACTCAACTCACAAAACTTGTTACATCACGTGCAAGTATAGATTCACTTTGCGTTGTATGCTATGGGACATCACATCTAGAACCAAGCCTCATGGAATATGAGCCATTATTCCATTCCCAGCTCCAATTACCATAGAAACACAAATGAATTAAACATGATCTCATCCATTGAAAAAAGTCTGACAAACTGCATATTATACAATATCGGCGAACTCCAGGGGTGCAGTTGTATAATTCTTTTGCCGTCGATGCAGTACTTATGTTTTCAACAGCTGATGATGTTCATAAATTTCCTCTTTGCAAATGCCAACCACCATTTATTTGGGGTTCCGTTGGGCCTATAAGCAACACTTAATAGTCTCCCACTTGTTTCCTCTCTTATTTGCCTCAGGTAATCACGAAACAGCTCTGCAAGCAAGAGTGGCAAATTGTAGGGAAGCAGGTGATGGAGAACAGTCAGTAACAAAATCAACAAACAATGTTGAAATTGCATCTTGTTTAAACATTCAATTAGGTGGAAAACTCTAGATAAGTTTCATATCAATTGGACAACCATGCAAGATGCTACCTCTGACATCTTGGTTAGCCAACAAAGAATCATATCAAGTGAATTTAAGACTCAGAATTATGAAGGCAATGTTAACAAGTATCTAAATTTGTCAACCATTGCCCTTTCACGTAACATAAGTTAGAAATGTGCAGCCTATCTATCGTCCAGTAAAAATAAGTTTGTAAAATCTAAAACATTTAGAAAAGCTTTGCAATGTGTAATGCCACCATGCAACCCAAAAGAAGAGAGATTTTACCTGCTTCCTCGTGTGATTGAGGAAGAGGGAAAAGGCCGGGGAAAGGAAAACCGGACTCCCCAGGCACAGGAACATTTTCCAAACCCAAGTTGATTATGGCCTTAGTACCTTCTGCGAGTGTTCTACATCCCTCAAGCCTCTTCAAAGCCACGTTCATGTAGAAAGTCAAATATATAAGGAGCTTATCAGCAGCACTTTTGATATCAAAGTTTCTAAAGAACACATTGGCACGAAAGAATGTGATGGCCTCGTCCACAATGTCAGTTCTATCTGCTCAAAGTTCACAAATCATTTATCTCACTGGTTAGAACAAAACAACAAAACAGCATACCTTCATTGTCTGCAACATCATAAAATAAATTGAAGATCTTAGAGCAGACCAAACCTTGATCTGAAACAGGGGCAGGACCCTTGATATGGCTTTTTAAAGGAAGCAAAGGGCACCCACAAGCTTTGGTGATCCCTTCGTCATCAACAAAACTGGAGTGATAAACCTGCAACCATATATATTTCTCCTCACTTACCGGTAAATGTGTTAATTAACGTTATAAATACCATCAAAAATAAAAAATAGATATTCCAATAGAAAAAAGAGAAATGAACAGAAAAGTTATTTTAGTTACCATTGTTTTCTTAATGTCTTCAGAAAACGAACTAGAGCGAACCTAACGTATAATTGAAGAGTTCGAAATCACGAAAACGCTTCCAAACGGACCTGCCACGCTGAACCCAAACCCGAATCAGGGGAACCCTAAAAGCTCAGAAAGAAAAAGAAATGGAAGGAATTTGGTGAAGAGATGGAGAAACAGAAGAGGAACAACATTAACCCGCTTCGTCGTACAAGGCGCATTAGATGAATGGACCGAGATCGAAAGCGTCAGAGGAGAGGCGAGCCAGGAAAGGCACAAAATTGACCTCCTCCTTCCCAATCGACCAACAACTAGGAGGCGTTTTGCAGTTCTCAGATCCAACCGAAGGTTGGGACTTGGGGGCCGGGACTTGTCACTTGTATGCGTATGTGGCCACTCAACGTTCTACAAATGTGCAATCTTGCCACCATATTACGAGTTATCAGTGAACTCACTGCTCAGTTCTTCACAAATCCACTATTGGTTTCACCCGCAGCTTTTTCAAACCACCGCTCTTTTAGTTCAACTGGTCAGTACAATATATTGTTGCCATGCAAAATCAACTTGAAGATTGGCCATCAACTATTTAACTGGCTTTCAACATCTGCTAGATTTATAAATGTGAGCACCAATTAACAATCATGGCAGATTTGGGAGATTTGGGCTAAGAATATGACCCTATTTGGGAATAATTTTTGTAATTAACGTTAAAGTTTTAGATAATTTATTAATGGTTCAGACAGTGATGAACCTATATAGGGGTGGGGGTGCTGCCGCCATGGGAATTTTAAAAATGCATAGAGATCATATATTAATTTGGCTATTTTGTCAGAAGTTAGGGCCAAGTGTGAAATAAAAATATAAAGGTTGAGGACAATGAGACATGCAGTAGGAAGATGGGGGTCATATTATAATTCTCCCCTAAGCAACTGAACCGCCTTCACCTCTCAAGCCAATATTTCAAGTTACACCATGCATGGAGATCAAACCGTTGAAGTTAAAAGAACTACCATAAAAGAATAAACAATAACTTATAAAAAAAACAAGAAGTTAAGCAAAAAAAAAAATTACCAATAAAAAAACAATTAGTTCATCAAGAGAAACAAATATGAACTAATAAAAGAATAATGAGTTGAACCAAGAATAAGTAGCTACACTAATAAACAAATAAATAGCTTATCTTAAAAAACAACTAGAAATAGATAAAAAAAGACTAGAAAGTTGATCCAAAAGTACAAAAATCTACTAATAAAAGAACAACAAGTTTATTTGAAAAAATAAACAGGAACTAATAAAATAATAACAAGTTGAGCCAAATGAACAAATTGCTGCTGATAACAGAACAACTAGTTTATTAAAAAGAATTGGCAGAAACTGATAGAAAAACAAGATTTTGGTTATTTATTTATTTAATGTTAATTGTTCCGTGTTTGGAATAAATTAAATAATGAGTTATTTAATGTATTATTATTAATTTTGTCAATTTCATTTAATTTATATATCAATTGAAAATTTATAATTTAATAATCCTAAAAAGTATTTATTTAAAAAATATAATTTGGAAAAAAATTAAATATTTTAATTAAGTTTTCTCTCTTTAAGTTAGGTACAAAAAAATCATAAAAATTTAATTAATTTATGAAAATTATTTTCTCGAGTGATTGTTAAGTAGATAGAGTATTATCTAATATTAGTTTTGAAAAAAAATGAAAAATTTTAAATAATTAATTCTTTAATGCACTTTTAAATGTATTAATTTGTTCATTTGACCAAATGTACTTATGTTCTAGATTGGACTCAGCTAGAGCAAGACAGGGCCAAATTTCAATTAAGCCTCAGGCTTATGCTAGAGAGTAGCGGTGTTCATCAAACACGGTCAACTCATAAGACCAACTGCCCAAATCAAATCAAACCAATAGCAATGTAGGTTTTATGCAAGTTAGGGTCAGAGGGGACAATGAAAAGATGAACCCGGTCATTCATGCGATGCAGGGCAGATTCCAATTATAAAACCCGCATAAACTTGACTCGTCTTGTTTTTTCCTCTAATTCCTAAATTCTAATATTTAATAACATGATAGCAGTGCTCAGAACTCACTCATTTCTCTTTTGCCACGTAATTTATTTTTTACTTATTTATAACTATTTTTTACTGAGACATTTTTTTTTGTAGAAATTAATGTAAAGCTTTAACCATTTTGTATACATCTAGTTTTCATCATTGAGAATAAAAAATTGATCAATATGACATACATATAAGTTAAGGAGTGAAGAGACAGAAAATGAGAGAAAAAAGATAGATTATTCAGTTACTTATGCAAGTTATTACAAGTAGGTTTTTGTTTATGATATATAGATTTGTGGTGATGAGTGTGAGCTTTTGTAGCTAACGTTTCTTGTTCACTTATTAATATCAAGGTTATTTGAGTTTTGAGATCATTATTTGAAACCAAAGTAGGTTTAAACCATACTTTGCTTTTTGTATGTTTTTTTTATTTTGTATTATTGTTACACAATTGATTTGTATTCTTTCTAAGAATTTTATGCACATGAAATTTTATTTGAATTGAGACTTCTTTTTTGTAGAAATTAAAACTTAAAGTATAATTGTATGTTTTTTCACTTATTTATAATTGTTTTGGATAAAAATTATTGTCTTATAGGAGAATATGAAAAACCTAGTCATATCGAACTGACCCGAACCAATTTTTATGCAACTCAAGGTTGTCACTAGGTTTAAGAGTATGTGGGTAAGGTTGGGTAGTGAATTGGGAAAACCGGTCAATGATACGAGTAGGGTCGGGTTAAGCTAAAACTCGATCATACCTAACCCATAAACACCCTTACTAGAGAGAATGTAAAGGCCTTGCTAGAGTGGTCATGTTTCAACAAAGGTTCAAATCTGAGCTCTAACTAGGTCTGAAGTTGCGATCGGGATTGAATCACAATTTCCTTTATCCCTTGATCGATGAACTATGAATCGCACACAAGCAACAACAGACTCTAGGCTCATAGAAGTAAAGGACAATGACATTAGTGAGAGGCTTGGTGATGGGAGGCCTTAACATCAGGCAACAACAACAACAATGGACTTTATATTTGACATAGGTGAACAAACCAGTGGCATTGGGTGGTGAATTTGGCTTATTGTGGCATTGCAGTAACAATAGTGAGCATGTGTGACGTTCTGAGCTTGGCTAGAGGGTAGAGAATGGTGGTGGCAATTATGCATGGAAACGAATTATGCTAAACTCTTGTACCACACCCGAAGATCGAAGCTCGGCTCATTAAGAATTAGCCCGGCTTGAGCTTGAGCTCAAACTCGATGTGCTTGGTATTCGATAAACAAGGCTTAAAGCTTGGCTCAGTGATTTAATAGTCTCAAAGCTTGACTCGATGCTTGAGCTTAATTCAAAGAGTGTATTAGGATTTTCAGGGTAAGATTATTTTTCACAATTATATTATAATTATATTATAATATTCTATTTTTTGTATATTAGGCTTGTTAAGCTCGATGAGTATTTGAGTCAAACATTATCAAGCTCGAAGTTTGGCTCGTTAAGTATTCGAATATTAGGCGCAGCTTAAGTTGATCTCGAAGCTCGTTAGACTTGATTCAATAACAAAATAATCGAGCTCAAGCTCAAAATGAGACTTTGCTCGTTTCCACCAAGGCAATGACTTGCTGATCAAGGTGACATAAATTGAAAATTGTTGTAGGATCTTGTAAACTACAGCAGCGAGGAAGCAATTATAGTAAATTAAGAGGGCGGCACATGTTACGAGTCTGAGTCACACAAAGCATACATATAAGTTATACAGTAATAGAAAATTCTTGCCTACGAACGTTAGCGGACATTTAAACATGGGGTAAATTACACCCATGACCCCTAACCTTTTAATATTGTCTTATTTTGGACCCTAACCTCAAAATTTCACATGGGAAGTCCTTAACCTGAATTTTTTGTTCCATTTTAGATCTTTGGAGGACGGAAAACATTTAATTTGATAGAACTAGCCACATGGCATGCTAGACTGGGGGCAATTGACCATGTGGCACAATGAATGGACCCTAGCAATGATGTGGAAAATGAAGAAAAAAATAAAAAAAATGAAACCTACCTTAACCCGACCTAACCTTTTCAGTTATTGCCCACGTCATCGTCGTCACCTTCGCCATCGCCATCGCCAATCAATTACCGTTCGCTGCTAACCCTCCCCTAACCTCAACCCGTGGCTCCAAAGTCGTCCTAGAGGCATCGCCACTAAGATAACCTAACACGAATTTCTGATTTTGTTCGCCGATACCCTCCCTGCTGCTTTGCCCATCACCGATGAACTTTTCTCTCTGCCTCAACTCCCTTAGAACGATTGGACGATTGGACAGCCAGATTTGATGATTGGAACAATGTGTGGGAGGACGATGGACCGCCAGATTCGACGATTGGTTGACAATGTGGGAGGACGGCGATTCGACGATTTGAATGGTGTAGGGGAGGGCGATTTGAGCTGGGCAAATATACAGACTAACGGACAGACGATGTGGGGGACGATGATTCCGCGATTCGAATGCTGGAGATTCAGACGGACGGACGACAGCGCCCTGAATGAACAAAATTTTAGTTCGAAACTTTTCATATTTATTTATTTATTATTATTGTTATTATTATTATTTTTCTTTTTTTAATGGTTTTATTTCTCTCTACATTTGATTATTAGGCCACGTGGCAAGATGGACGGACATTGGCATGCCACATATGTAGTTTCATCAAATTAAATGTTTTGCGTTCTCCAAATGTCTAAAATGGAATAAAAAATTTAGGTTGAGAACTTCCCATGCGAAGTTTTGAGGTTAGGGTCCAAAATATGACAACATTAAAAGATTAGGGGCCATAGGTGCAATTTACTCTTTAAACATACGTATGGATGGTGTCTTTTTTAAATGGGATAATTATAATTTGCCCTCGGAGGTTTAGATAAAATTACATTTTGTCTTTGTTATTTCAGAAATATACACTTTGCCCCTGACATTTTAATACAGTCCGACAGTAACTTCTAAAATCTTAATTTAGACATTACAGTAGTCATCTTCTAATAATTTCAATCTATATCTTTTTTTAACAATTAATGCATATTTTAAATTATTATTTGTTTCTTTCTTTATTTCTTTAAGTTTTAAAAACAGTATTTTTTAAATATCAATTAATTATTAAAAAAATACCATACAGATTGAAATTGCTTGAAAATGACAATCATACGATCTAAATTAAGATGTCAAAAGTTGTTATTGAATTGTATTAAAAATGTAGAGG
Organism: Aquilaria sinensis; assembly: GCA_005392925.1. Taxonomy (NCBI): domain Eukaryota; kingdom Viridiplantae; phylum Streptophyta; class Magnoliopsida; order Malvales; family Thymelaeaceae; genus Aquilaria; species Aquilaria sinensis. Next base: position 348,423 of record SMDT01000546.1, read on the forward strand.
TAAAGTGTATATTTTTTAAACAAGAGAGGGCAAAATGTAATTTTACTTAAACCTCAAGGGGTAAATTGTAATTGACCATTTTTAAATTGCGTCTTCTTCTGTTTCCTTTAGAACTTAGAACTTGTGTCGAAATGACAAAACATTGTCAATCAAACTTAGAACTTCTGCCTTAAGAAAACTGTTTGAGAAGTATAACCTTACCTACCAGTCTATGGAATGAAAATGGAACATGTACAAGAAAGGCTGCTTATCCATATCACTGTTGCTCCAAAACAACGCAACTAATACAGTTCAACAGCATCGTGCTGATCCGCTGATTGTCCTTAAAGCATCGTGCTAAGACCTTTTTCATCATTCATTCAAACAAGAATCTACAACACAAAGTTCCCCGAGGACCCCGATCAAAGACAAATGTGCTTGTCCAGGAACACTAGTACAGCAACAGAAATATTACAACACACCTCCCACACAATCCTAACTTCCCTATAGAGCCTTGGAAAACCCCAACCCTTAGAAGATAGGAACACTGTGTAGCAGAATCGGCTGCCTAGTTCCCAATGACCAAGACTCGTGGGCTAAAGAATGACTATAATCTTAGAACTACCTGTACAGTGGCAAAAACACCGGCAATTCCAAAGCAAATAAGCCTTGGTTGTAAAAGAGGAAGCAAATGATTGGCTTATCAATCAAATTAGATTCGTAAATGATGATGTCAACATGTAGGGAACGCTGGCTAGAGGCCCTCGCTGACATGCGAGCTCATGAATGTCCTTCACGATGTCGAATACAGCCTCTGGCTGTGCTAGTTTAAGTGCATTTTCAGACATTCTCTTGAGTTCATCTGTTTTGATGCTGAACCATTCCGCCACTATTCTTGCTGTTTCCTTAGGACTTCTTGTGAACACACCTGCCCCATTGTTAACTACAAAAGGCACATTTCCCTTTTCCTGGCCCGGAATGTAATCATTGAGGATAAGCGGAAGCCCCCTAATCAAGGCCTCTGCAATAGTCCCAGGTCCAGCCTTCAAGCAAATACAATTGGCATGTTAGTTCAAAGCATTCTTCATTCCCTTTTGGCAGCAGAATTGGAAGTTGACAGAAATCTAGCTGGAGAATTACTAATGAACTTACCTTGGTGATTATGCAGTCACAAGCTCCCATCCATTTCTCCATCTGAGTCTCAAATCCTCTAACCTGCAATGAAAAGACAAGTTTGCTAAGAGATGTTCGGTTGGCTTGCGTTCCATCAAGCAACCATTGCAAAATGTCGTACCTTAACAGGGATCTTCCACCCCTCTGCTGCCAACGTGGAAGCAAGAGATTTGTTACGTCCACATATGATGATCAGTTGGCCTATTGGTTTCCCTTGCTCGTGATTAAATAGTAATTCTGCAAGAGCCTCAGCAGTTTTTTTAACAGGTCCCATCCCTTCACCCCCTCCCATCAGCAGGACAGCAGGCAAAGCAGGATCCATCTCAAGCTCTTTTCGCAGTTCATCCTACAGAATGAAGATTCAATGATTACAACTAAAACCCCATTAACCCAAACCATCTGATTGTTTGTTACCATCTGCCCAAGACCATTCCTCACCTTGGAAAGAACTGCACGGGCAAAAGAAGGCCGGATGGGCAGGCCGAAAACCCTTATCTGAGAGTCATCAAGGCCATCAAGTGAAGCTCTTTTGGCTACCTCATTTGATGGGCAGTAGCATCTATTAACACCAGGATGAAACCTGTGCATAAATAAGATCTTAGGATACAGGGCGGAACGATGCAGCTAACATACTTTGAAGCGAATGCATTACAAACTCACCATGTAGGGTGACACGAATTGAGATCGGTAATCACAGTAACGAAAATTACTTTCTTTTGAAGGCCTTGCCATTTTAGAACCCAAAGAGGGATGTGTTGCATCAGTGGATGGACACTAATGATAATGTCTGGCTTGTATTGCATCAGGCCGGCCTCTACCTCCCTTAAACAATAAGCATAAAAAGATAAGTTCAATGATATTTTGAGCTGGAGTTCAATCACATACAATCTAATTGACCGTCCAGCAAGACGCTTGATTTCTGTTTGCTTGTGAAATGGACAACAATGCTTACAATTATTCAAGCCATGAGTAAATTGATTAATAACAACAAGTGGGCAATAAAGAATTTACCCATCTAAAGCAAATGCATAATCACAAGAGGAAGTTGTTAAGGAATTCTCTCATATTTATTCCCAAGATCCAACTTTTAGTCTTTTACTACATCTTGGTGGCCAAACCAATGTAGCAAGGCATCTGCTATGAATATTTGGCATAGAGAAAGAAAAAAATAGAAAACAACAAATTTCCATCATTGGTTCTAACGGTTAGAGTTCTTCGAGACATAGCAAAAGATAAGCAGGGGAAATCCCGAAAGGAAAACGATGAAGATGACATACTTAGCGTAATAGGCAGCAATAGCACCAAGATAGGAATTGTGGATCCATCTGGGGTAGGTGCTGTGGAAGGCAACTTTCCAAAGCTGCACATGTTTCACCATGAACTTGTAGGATCTCTCCATATCATTCAGTGGCCAACCAGTATATTCCTTCCAAACATCTTTTACAAATATCTGCAAATTAAATGTATGATCAGAAACTTCTCACAATTGAAAGCTTTATTATGGTAGATCAGATTTGACTCTGCTCTTAAAAGTCAAGAATTAAACTTTGTGTTCTCGGGTGAAGATGAAATTTTGGTTGATAAATCATCTTGGTTGCAAACAAGAGATTTCGGACGGAGATAGGAATTTTTTTAGATCAGAGCGGCATTTTCAAACAACTCCTGAATCTGGAACTTAAGGATTCAGAAACGAAGGAGGAGGAAAGAGGAAAACGAAAAGATCAAATAAAAAAGAAAATGATAGTAATTTTGAATTACCCTGTACTCGTCACCGAACTCAATCCTGAAAGCGTCGCGGATGGCCTCCGCGGAGGCCCGGTGACCGCCGCCGGTGTCGCTCATGAGAATCAGCACATTTTTGGTCCTCTCTGCGCCCATCTGGACGAGCCTAAAAGCCCCATCTTCCTCTTCATATTCGTCCTCACTTTCATACGAGCACCTTCTCCTGTGATAGAAACAGCTGCTGGCGCCACCAGCGCCGCCGTTGCCACCGGAGCTCCAACCACCGTTCCCATAAACCCTCCACCACACCTTCTCCGTAATGGACGCCGCCTTTTTGGGAGACGCCACCTTCATCACCATCCCACAAACCGATAAATACTATACAGAAAGACAACAAGAAGTCGAATTTCAGAAGCAGAACAGCAACCCAGCTGAAGGCTAAACTTGAAGTGTCCTTAGGAATTCCCGCGCACAGAGAAAACCCGGGAAAGATATATAGAAAGAAAGGAGAGGGGAAGCTGCTCGTTTTTTGTTTGTAGTCGTTTATGTTGGTTTGCTTTGCTTGGGCGGAGGATTGTGTATACAAGCTGGCAAGAACGTGTGAGACTTTTAAGGCTGGAAATGGAAGATCCTGTTATGCTTTGGCATTTTTCTTTTACTCTAATTTGGTTTGGTTCGGTTAACGAATGACGAGTCGAGTCGGGGGTGGTGGGTGGGGATTGATTTACAGGGTTAATAGTGTTTCACAGCCGTCAGATTCGCATTTCCTCGGAATGTTCGGACGGGAAGATTCGGATCTTCGCTGTGTTTTATACGCCTCTTCTGGCCAACGCGATGTCCAATTTTCAATTTTTGTTACTCCTCTCCTCCTATTTTTCATGAAAATATCCTCCTATGTTTTATTATTTCTATTGTCGTCTCTTTGGTAGCGTTACATTATTTCACATGCACATAACAATTTTATATGGTTGAACAAGTTCAATTTATTTTCATTTAAAAAGGCTATATTTGCGCTGGTAAGTAGGATAACATGAAACTTAATTGTGTTTTAACAGATTTGGCGTGCTCCTTTATAGTTGTAAACAATATTTATGTATTGAAAACTCTCTAATATTTGAAATATATATGTATATTACAAAAATATTCATATATAGTACAAAGACAAAAGCCTCAAATTTGTAACTAATATTTTGGGTTGAGACAAAATGTGACACTAGAGTTTTTTTTGTTCATCTCCAACTCCCACTAATGTTTTAAAATGGTTCAAATTACCCACTAATATTTTAAAATTGGATCAAATTGGTCGGTTGCCAATAAAAGGCTACTAAAAAGGGGGGGAAACTACAGGTTTTGGAATTTTAATATGATAATATAGCTTTTAACAAACTTTGAGGATTTTAGGTCATTTAACATTTTTTATCATAGGTTAATTGAAAAAATAAAATAAAATGATATATAGATCAAGTACCTATTTTTCAATCTCATCTATCAAGTTCTAGAACTCTGAAATAGATAAATAGCTTGTTGAAATCACGAACCGACACAGCTTCAGCCCTACATGCACAGCTAGAAATCTATTAGATATCGCTACTAAGTGGGATTGCCACTGACTCTAGCTTTTTTCATTGTCAAATGTGGCCAAAGCTCTTCTGATAGCGTTCAAATCTTTTATTTATTTATTTGATAACGGCTTTTGATTACTTTGAATAAAAAACCCGAATCTCATCCTTTCGTGTAAAGCCTGATTTGATTTGAAACTCAAACCTCCGATTCTGGCAGCTTCGAAATTAAAATGATGAGAAAGAGCTAGTGAAAAATGAACCTTAATTAGGAAAAATGAAGCGGACCAAAACCACAAAACATATCCATTGGAGCTCCAGAACTACAAGAAAAAAATGGATAAATTACCTAAAATCTCTAACTTTGTTAAAAGTTATATTGTCACCCTAAAATTGTAAACTAACTATTTTTTTCCTCTTTTTTCCATTAACTTTTTAATGGTTAGCGGCTAATTTGAGCCAATTTTAAAAAATTAGTGTGCAATTTGAACAATTTTAAAACATTAATCTGAGTTTGGGGTCAAAAGAATTTTTACAGCAAATTTGATTCTAATTCAAAATATTAGTGACAAATTTAAAACTTTTGACTTAATACAAATATACAAGCATATTAGTACAATTTTTTATATTCTCTCTCTTTCTAAGGGTAAATAGCACCAATGGTCCCAAACATTTAATTCAAGTTGCAAATTGGTCCCTAACCTTCATTCTCTAGCAAATTGGTCCCAATTTTTTGTAATTTATTGCATATTGGTCCCTAACCCTAAGAAGACACAGTGACTCGATTTACAGAGAAAAAAACTAATAGTTTAAATTATCTATTAATAGTAAGAAAATTATGATGCAATTTAAATTTATTAGAAGATGACTACCGAATAATTTAAATTTATTAAATCTCATGAATTATTTGACAATAATTTTTTAAATTTTAATTTAAACTGTTTGATAATTATTTTTTCATAAATTCCAACTGTGTCATAATTTTCTAATAGTTGATAGAAAATTTAAGCTATTAGTTTTTTTTCTCCATAAAACGAGTTTTTGTATTTGTCTATGAATAAGAACCAATATGCAACAAATTATAAAAATCTGGGATCAATCTACATCAAAATGAAGATTGGGATCGATTTGCAATGACAATTATGGTGCTTTTTACCCATAAAATAAGCATATATTGCGTCATCTATATTTGTTTCTTCTGCTTCAACAGACATATGCCGTTCAGTTTCAAATGACAGTTTTAATTCGATGGACAAATGTTATTCAGTATTGTGTTCCATATTTATCCTGAAACTAAAGTTTAAAAATATTTTTTTTATGTAGTAAAAATTTAAATAAAAATTAAAAAAAAATTAAATTTTGTATGGTGAAAATTTAATGATTGCAGTAAAGTAAAATGAATTAAAACTTTGTAAAATGGAAAACAATTCAACCTTTTTGAACAATTAAAAAAATATGATTAGGTGAAATGTTGTTTTGACAGATTTTCTCAACCAAACCTTTTCACGTGAGATTTTTTTTTACTCATTTTCTGTTTTAATTATTTGTTGTATATTGCACATGCTAAACGTTTAGTTGCGCAACAAATTTTAATTTTAATATTTTCTGTCTCTATTCTCTATAACTTCACGAAAGTTTCACATCGAGTTTTGAACCTTCAAGATGATAAAAATCTTGAAAAAAGTAAGACAGGTCAAAACCAGTAAATGGCTATGAGTGCTAGAGTAGTGTTTAGTTGTGGATTTCTTCTTTTAATTTTTGTATTTTTTAAATTTATAATAATTTTTTACGTGCATAGCCTGTTTTAAGAATATGAGAATTTTATTTTTTAAAAAATTTATAAATGATTATCATGTAAATTATTTTTTGAATGTTATATATAAACTATTTTAAAATATGAAATATTATATTTTTACTAAAATTTTAACTACATAGCTTTATTTTCAATACAAACTCTTCCATGACATCAGCAACCCAAAGCTTTTGGTTTTGGTTTCGGATGAAAGTTGATGGACTGACTCAACCTCGCCTTAAAGGTTAATTAAAAATGAGCCTACCCACGTTTGAAAGCGATTTAAACAAATATATCTTTCAAGAATGTTGAAGTTACTCATAATTTTCGATTAAATTATTCTACAAATTAATGTGATTTGACAAATAATGAGTTATTTACTTTTTAATAGAATTTTACCATGCAGAAAGCACCGTAATAATTATTAAAATGTTTATTTATTGCGTGCGTTATAGTGGCTTTATCTGTTCTAATATTTAATATAAACATAGTAAAATAACAATTAAATAATGAAATTTGAAGATAAATAGAGGGAAAGTTTGAGTTCCACCAATTAAAAGCATATTAACCACTAATACAAAAAAAAATTACCATATAAATAAAAAAATTTAAGATTTAGAGTTGACCTAAAATTATGATATAATCTTAGCCTAACTATAGAATTAGTTTCTGAACTTTGCTAACTTTAGCGAGTTGATCCGTAACTCACTAGCTACCTACTAAAATTTGACCCATAAACTTTAAAAAAGTATGCAAGTCAGACCAAATGTTACAATACTTAACAAGTGCCGTCTTGGGTAAGAGTGACGTGACGATGCATGAATGAGGTGGAGTTTATGGTGGACTCTATTGTTGACTGACTGTTGAAAAGTTGGAGTTGCCCTATTGTCGCATCTGCTTCACCTCTACTTGAATAACCAACGTCCTCAGTACAAACCTTCCTAAGATTTGCTCCGCCACTCTTTCGTCCAACAGAAATCCTTGACCGTCAGTAAGAAATATTCAAACCCAGATTTGAATGAAAATAATAGATTCTTCGGATGTTTAACAAATTCACAAAAAGCGGCACAATAATCTTAGTTAGCTTATCGATAATTGGTGCACAACCGGATTTAATTGGGGTTGGGGAGATATCAGAAACCTTTTTCTTCTTCATCTTGTTCCTCTTTAGCAGATTAAGACTACTGCTAAAAACAGAGCAAAAAGTGTTCTTTTTCAGTTTCCTAGGGCTTATTCGGTTCACTTATTCCAACCTAGATTCAAACGAAAGCTCTCTTGAAACTACCAGATTGACATCGATGGGGCGGAAAGAATGATATATAAGAGGGGATCAGAGCAAGCTCTACGAGTAATTGAAATTGAAGGCGGAGTTTTCCGGGAATTGGCAGAGCAGTTCTTTGGACATCAACGGCTCCAAATACTCGACACTTCGGCCATCGCTAAGATCAGGGAGTCGGTTTCCTCTGTCCAATGCATTGCTGGGTTTTGATGATCAAACTCTGAAATTGCTCTTTTCTTTTCTTTGAAAGATCGAATTCAGTTTCTTTGCAGAGAAAAAAGAACGGAGAAGAATGGTCTCCTCTTTTGTCAGCTTCACGCTTCCCACCTACTCCACCTCAACCGTTCATCGACACTACTCCACCTTAGCCATCCATATCACGACCACCTAAACGTTATCTGTTAGTTATTGTAGTAATCAAACTAACTCGCATAGCTTTTAAAAGTTCAGGGATCAAGTTTTAGTAAGTAGTGAGTTTTTGACCAACTTATTCAAGTTGATAAAATGCAAGGGCTATTTCTGTAGTTAGGCCTATAATCTTTATACAATAAAGTTTTGGATTAACAGGTAACGAGAAGGATTTTAGTAACTAAAAGTTGACATTTTACCATTTGCACAAAACAAAAAGAAAAGTAACAAAAAATAAATGACAATTTGGGGGTTTAAACCAAAATGTTCGAGTAAGTCAGGTGACAATCCAGGTCATGGCAAAAACATACAAACCATAGCAGCCAAAGTTTTTCCTTAGAAGATAGAAATAACTTCTCTCTAAAAAGTGATGATTAAGCATTGCCCCAAAAGTAAAAGTAAAAGTAAAGTATTAGGATTAATAGAGCAAATGAGAACATTAGGTTATAAAGTTTTAATAGATAGAATTTAGGGATTGAAATAAGCAAATTGATAGCTTAATAATTGGGACAAATTTAGGGGGGAAAATGTGATCAAGCCTGGAGTAAGTCCTTATGGTTTTTGGCCTTTGACAGTTGTAATCTCTAAAATTGCAGATGTATCAACCTCACCATTACACCCTTACTATCTTTCAATGCCCAATCAACAAATGAAACAGTGTAAAGACAAAAACCGAAGAAAGGAAATCTACAAATGGCCAAAAGAGGGATTCAACCATTACCAAGAAAAATGCAAAAAAAAAAAAGTAAAATAGTAGTTTATAAACTGTAACCCAAACCAACAATTAATACATAGTTATAGTTAGCTTGTAAAATTTATTATGGTGCAGTTGTGTTTGTTTGAGATTAAATAAACATATTATTTAATGCATCATATTTATTTTTAGTGATGTTTTGTGCATGACCAATATCATTTGAGAGCTAATGCAATATGTATAATAATGATCACTTGAATAATTTTTTTTAAACTAATTAAAATTTTATGAAATCTTTTTTCATTGTACTTAGGGTAAATAGAACCTACCGTCCCCAAACTAAGTTTCATGTTGCGGATTCATTCTAGAACTACAAAATATTATATTTTTCATCCTATAACTATGAAAATGTTACATTATTCATCATGTCATTAACTGCAACCGTTAAAATAGACAAAAAAAAACTAGTTTTAACCCTTAAAAACTTTACATTTGCCTTAGAAATCTCAAAACTTTTACATCTCATAGTTAAATCACCTTCTCCTAACTGCCCTCCCTCATCTCCCTCCCCCTTCCTAACCAATTCTCGCATCCCCCATCGTCAATTCCAAGCCCTCAAGTTTAGGCTTGAACAGTTAAAATCCCTAAACATTTTCCAAATTAATCTAAATATCATTTTAAACATTAAAATCAACAAATGAAATCAGTTGAAAGATTGCCATGTTCAAATCAAACCCAAAAGACAAAACAATAGAATGAAAAAGATCTATGAGGATATTTTCACCAAAAAAAAGTAAAAATGGTAGACCCGAGATTGACCTGGAACAACTCGGTTAAGATAATAGACCTCGAAGACAAATCATTGTACTTCTTGCCCATCTCAACCCAGCTCAATTAAGAGAAACCCCATTTTGGTCAAGGCATATAGTGAAGAACAAGACATCGCTCCCATAATCAACACCTTCCTATCCTCTATGACGATTACCATCTCATGTTGCTCAATTCAAAGTCCCAAAACAATCATTCTGTTTATTGCCGGACAAAGTGTGGTGAGTAATCCAATTCCAAACCCATCATACCATTCATCTGGGAAATTTGTGTCAAAACCAAATCAGCAATGAACTGGTTTATCGTTCGGGGCTATTATCATGCGTACTGTAAAGACTACATGGTCAAATGACAATGCATTGATGTTGCTGCTCACCATCCAATCCTCATCAGGGTTTAAGTAGAATCGTCTGTTTAGAGGCAAGAACGTATAAGCTCTGATTCGCGCGGGGGGGAGGGGGAGGGGGGAGGGGTTCTGTTGTTGATTTGCTAGTGATTGACAGAGAGTAAAGTGTGACCTAGACCTGAGAGCTTGGAATCGACGGTGGTTGATGAGAGAACCGGTTATAAGGGAAATAGGGGAAGGAGAGGTGAGAGGGCAGTTAAGCGAAGGTGGTTTGATTATGAGATGTAAAAATTTTAAGATTTCTAAGGTAAATGAAAGTCTTTAGGGGTTAAAATAGTTTTTTACTTTCTTTTCCATTCATTTTAACGGTTGTAGTTAATGATAAGACAAATGATGTAATATTTTCATAGTTAAAGGATTAACGGTGTAATATTTTATAGTTTCAAAATAAATCTGTAATATGAGTTTTAGTTCATGAAAGACGAATAGTCTTTACCCTTATGCTTACCTAAAAAAATATCAATAGAATGTGTGTGTTTTCAGTAGTAGAGATTCTACCAGATAATACTTCTTGAGTTTTAATTTTTATGCAAATTGAGTGTATAACTACTAAAAAAATAATATACTAAATAATACTCCTTTTATCTTAAAACATTCATCATTTTTTAGTTTTTTTGTAAAACTATAAATGTTGTGACACATAAATAAATTGTATATTCTTTTTTAAAAAAATTTTAGCATTAATAAATAGCATGATTGTTATTAAATCGTTTTGAAAATTCAAACGTGATTGCGCTAATTTTAGATTAGAAGTCCAAAACAATGTCTAATAATGGACGTCTTAGAAGCAAGTTTTTATCATCTCAAAAGCTTAAAATTAATCTGAGCTTGCATACTTTCTCTCTAATACTTTAAAATATCTTCGCGTATAAGTTAATTAAGGGGGAAGGGAAAAAAATATGGGAGAAGCTGTACGAGTAAATAAAGGTGATAAATACTTTGAAATACACAAAAAGACAAAGTTGAACATTTTAAAATGAATGGAATACATTATTAAATAAAAAACATCCTTTTTATTAGAGATATCCAGGGGAGGCGCTATTAGCCTATTACCCCTATTCAATTTTTGAAAAAACTATAGAATTGGTATATAATTTTTTAGAAAATATCCGTTTTGCCCCTATAAAATTTTGGTAATGCCCCCCCTCTCTCTCCCTCTCCCCTCCCCCTTCTGTCTCCCTCTCTCTCCGTCTCTCCCTCTCTCTCCGTCTGTCTCTGTCTCTGTCTCTGTCTCAAAATTATTTTAAAAATATTTTTCAAATTTCTTAAAATGTATAGTTTAATTCAATAAACCTATAATTTGAATAAGAAATCCTCATATATAAAAATAAGCCATGAATTATGGATTAATCGATAACTTAAACAAAGTGCACCTAAGGAAAATGAACACAATATTTTTATTGATTCGAGTCCGTAACTAATTTTATGATCGTGTGCATTACTTAATGATATGGCGGATGAAGATATTTTTTTCATTTTAGACAATTACTTTCTTACCGTTGAATAGTCTTTTCAACCTCCAACGTTACGTTAACATTTTTTTTTAAATAATGTCACCACCGAAAATAGCTTCTTCTTCTTATTATTATTATACTGTTGTTGTTGTTTTAAAAAATGTAGTCATTTTATTTTGTTTTTTATCTTTCGTATTATATGAAAATCGTGCTCGACCATATACATAGTCAACTTGAGATTAATAAGAGATCGAGTACTAAAAAACCAAAACAAAGAGAGACTGAAGTGATGATCGGAGGGAATCATGATTTATGGCAACAATCAAAGGACTACTGGTCACTAAACTCCACGATTAAGCTGCTAGCCTGGTCCGTCAAAATAACAATTATATGCTTCTTCAGTCTTCCACTCCTCTCACTATGATTGCTTCCATCTTTTCCAAAGTCCAACTAACACTGCTTCGTTTATGTATATGAATGGGTAAATTGGGCCGAGGTTTTTTTTTTTTTTGCAAATTGGTCAGAACCTGTTGCTTGTTAATTAATGGTCCCAAACTAGAAATTGAGCGTTACAATGGTCCATCTGTCAATTTTTTAATTAAATTTCACAGAAAGTCTAACATTTAATTATTATTCCAGTTTAGCCCATAATCTATTAGTTGTTCCATTTTGGTTCTAAATCTGTGAAAATTGTTTAGTTTTGGATCCTCATGAGATAAAATTCATTAATCAAGGTAGTTGTTTATCATAATTTTTTTTAAATTCTAATTTAAGGTATTCGATAATTATCTTTTGGTAAATTTAAATAGTGTTAGGATTTTTTGAAAATACTAAACAATTTATATTAGTAGTTTTTTTATAGATAAAATAAAATCGATTTACAGAGAGAAAAATCTGATTATTTAAAGTGTTCCTTTTTTCTTTTTTGCTAAAAGAAGAGACTTTTCCTTTTTTTTTTTTTTTTTTTTTTTTTTTTTTTGCTAAAAGAAGAGACTTTTATTGCAAATGAACCTCGGGAAGGTTCATACATAAGGTCCAAATGACGGAAATCAGAAAAAGGGGATGAGGGACTACTAATCCACTCAAAGGATCTCATCTCCTTTTTACACCAAGTGTAATAGCATTCACACAAGCATCAAGCTGCCTAGAAACATACTAAAAACTACAAAACTAAAAATGAGCGCACATATTCTGTATATCTCGAACAATGGGCTTGATGATCCAGGGGAAAGTGCCACCTACAAGAACCACAATAAGTTGCTTGGAATTAGCTTATACTTCAATCTCTTAAAGCTTTAGCTTGGCTACCTGTTTCAACTTTACTCTCATAGCCTTAGCTTCAACCACTAAATGATGCTGAGTCTGAAAAGCTGAACCACCCAAAGTTAACAACAATCCTTTATCATTTCTAAGCATTATTCCTATCCTAGCCATACCTGAATTGACATCGTAAGCACTATCAACATTTATCTTTACTCCACCTTGGATTGGTTCTGTCCATACACAATTCTGCAGTTGAGTAGTTTGTCTATCCCTTTGTACTATACATAAAGATTACACCATATCTCCATTTTTTTTTTAATTCTAGCAAAGACCCTTCTATATGTAAGGCATTTTTTTAAATGTCTTCATTCCTTGCTATCCATACAAACCAGCAAGTAAAAACAATTTTTGTTCCCAAGATTTGACTGTCTACACTTGATGCCACATTAGTCAGAGCCATAGATCAAAAGAAAAAATCTGGGTTTTATCTATTTGGTAACCAAACACTCCAAACCAACAGCTCTAGTCTATTCACACTCTAAAATCGCATACTCTGTTGTCTCATCAAATTTACAAAAAAGGGCAAGCTATTGAACTTTAATATTTTTTGTTTGCCGTATTCATTTTGGTAGCCAATTTGTTATGGCATGCCCTCCAAAGGAAATTTTTTACCTTTAGAAAACATTTAATTTTCCATAGTAGTTTCCATAAGCAAGGATTATATTGATAAGATGAAGTAGCTTTACCGAAGAAGTTGGGTCTTTAACCTGAACATTATATGGAGTCTTGATAGTAAACTCACCAGAACTATCCAAAGGTCAAATCACAACCATCAGCAGAGGAAAGGCACCTTAGAGGAATACGCAAAATAACCTGAGCCTCCTCATCTGATAACCATCTTTGAATCTTCTTATGATCCCAAGAGCAATAAGATGGTTTTATTAACTGCCTGACCTTCATATTTATGATATTATTAGGGACTGAAGAACAAGGATGAAACATCTGATTATTTGTTTAGAAAATCTAAAGGTCCTTCCAAATCCTAACTATCTTCACATCACATATTTGCCAACACATTCCATCTTTCATAATGCTTCTACCTTCAATAATACTTGTTCATCCCTAAGTGGTTTTGGCCCTTTTTTGCCTCTAAGAATGAAGTGTTAGTGAAATATAATCCTGTCAAAATTTAAACCCAAAAGCTATTAGGATGTTGCTGAATTCTCCAAGCAAGCTTTGTGAGTAAGGTTCTATTAAAATTCTCTAGATCTTTGAAACCCAAGCCACTTTCATATTTTGCTTTTGTTAAAATCCCTTAATTTTTCCAATGGACTTTAGTTTCTTTCTCAGATAACCACCACAAAAATTTTGCTACTAAAGCATTTATCTTATTACACCAACCACTGGGAAATTTGAAGGAACTCATAGTATACATAGGAATTGCAAGAGCAACGGCTCAAAATTTCCTTACTAGCATGAAAATGCATTTGCCCCTTATAGCCTTATAATTTTTTTGCTATATTGTCTCTCACAAACCTCAGTGCCTCTGACTTTGACCACCTCTAAATAGATAGAAGTCCCAGGTACTTCCTTGAAGAGTTATCTTTAGGGATTCACAAGATGTGACTAATATATTCTTGAAGCTCTAGAAAGGAGTTGCTGTTGAAAAACATATTGGAGTTCTCCAAATTAATGGATTGACCAAAGGCCATACAATAAGCTGTCAAAATATTTTTAAGCTGATGACAATTAGTAGTCTTAACTCGTAAGGAAAAGAGATAATCATTAGCATAAAATATGTGGGAAAGAGTGGGATAATACCTGGTCAATTTAATCTTTTCCAATTGTTTATCTTTAACTACATCAGTCAATATTAAAAAGGGAGCTTTTACAATAAAAAAAAAAAGAGATAATAGATCTCATTGTCTCAATCATCTATACGGCTCCAAGCTATCAAATTCTTTACCATTTATAAGTAGTCTATATTTCATTGAAGTGACTAACTCCATCACCTATTGCACCCATTTATCATAAAAAACTACAAAAGAGTTACGAAATGACAATTGAAGGTCAGTCACTATTCTTAGTAGTCGCTATTCAGTTGGAAACAAAAATGTGTTCTTTTTTTCGTGACTGCTAAGCAACTGACTGTTTCAATGGCCCACTCTGTAGTCATTTTTCAATTGTAATTTTTTCTAGATTAGACTGTAATTGCTTTTTCAGTTAGTTTTGTATCCCAATCTAACTATTGACACCCTTTTAAGTGGCTAAGTTGATTTAAGGGTTTAGGGGTTTTTTAGGGTTTGGAGTTTTTTTTTAAAGTTTAGGGTATATGTATTGGGATTTTTTTAGGGTTTAGGGTTTTGGTTTTTTTCTTTTAGGATTTAGAGATTTTAAGGATTAAGGGTATTGGATATAGATTTTGGGTTTGGAATTTTTATTATTTTGTTTAAGGTTTGAAATTAGTGTTTAGGCATATAGAATTATCTAGATAAGGTTATTTGGATATATTAAATTAATTTAATATTAAGGTTTTGGGATTTATTTTTAGGGCTATCTAGGGTTAATTTGGAGGGTTTTTATGGTTTAGGGATTAATAATTTTTGTAGGGTACAGGGATATATAATTAGCATTTAGGATTTTTAAAGG
This sequence comes from Aquilaria sinensis, assembly GCA_005392925.1. Classification (NCBI taxonomy): domain Eukaryota; kingdom Viridiplantae; phylum Streptophyta; class Magnoliopsida; order Malvales; family Thymelaeaceae; genus Aquilaria; species Aquilaria sinensis. Next base: position 363,629 of record SMDT01000546.1, read on the forward strand.
TTTATGGTTATTGAATTATAAGTATTAAGGTTTTGAAATTTAGGGTTTAGGATTTGTACTTAGGGTTTAGGTTAATGGTAGATTACGTTTAGGGTTTTAGGGATATAGAATTAGGGTTTAGGGTTTTATAGTTTAAGGTTTAGTTAGGGTTTAGGGTTATGATTTAGAGTTAATGGTAGTAAATTAGCTAGGGTGTAAGGATATAGAATTAGGGTTTAGGGTTTTAGGGTTTTAGGGTTTAAGGTTTATGATATTTTAGAGTTTAAGGTTTAAAGTTTAGGATTAATGGTATATTAGGTTTAGAGTTTAGGATTTAAAGATATAAAAATAGCTAAGGTTTAATGTTTGGAGTCTCCGGGTTAAAGGATATAAAATTGGAGTTTAGGGTTTTAGGTCTTAGGGTTTAAGGTTTAGGTTTATGTATTTAGGGTTTAGGGATATAATGTGCCATATATTATAATGTATCATAATATATATATATATATATATTATTACTAAATATATGATATATTACTATTATTATTATTATTATTATTATTATTATTATTATTATTATTACATAACTATTTATATATCATTAATACATTAAAAATTATGGTTTTAATATATATGCTAAAATTGGATCCCCATAATATGATATGATGATGATGATGATGATTATTATTATTATTATTATTATTATTATTATTATTATTATTATTATTATTATTATTATTATTATTATTATTATTATTATTAAATGCCCAAACCCAAACCTAACCTAACCCTAACACTATATGCCCTAATATACCCTCATATCTTATCTGCCTTTCACTCTCATCTTTGTCTCTTATCTTTCTCACCCCCTCAGTTTCATCTCATTTTCATCTATGACTTTCATCCCTCATCTCTGTCTGTGTCATCGTCTACTTAGTCTATCCACGTCGCCCATCCACCATGCCTGTATGCATCATCATCCATTCACTTGGTTGGTTCGTCATCCGTCATCTCCATCTATGTTGCCATTTGCCTCGCCCTTTTCTCTCCATTTCTCACCTCACCTAGCCGTCCATGTCACCATTTCTCACCTCGCTCGTCCACTTCACCTCTTCGCCCTTGCCATCATCTAGCTTGGTGTCCTCCATCTCAGTCTCCTCCACCTCATCTGTCTCAGTTTTCTCCAGATTTGAGTTTTAAATTTTTTGAATTGTGATTTTTGAATTTTGTGACTTTTTGAATTTTATATTTTGATATGTATGTTAACTTTCATATTAATATAAACATAGTTTATTTTAATTCTAAATTAGTTATTTGATGATTTTATTATTAATAATTTGAATAAGTTAATATTCATACCAATTTAATGTAACTATCAATTAAATAACCAATTAAATTAAATATTATTAATTAAATAACAATTATATTAAATAATAATATATTTTGTTTAAAAGATAAAAGTCCTAATATAGCGATTGACCGTGACAATAGCTAATATAGTGACTGAAGTAGTTAAACGCAGGATTTAGGTCGGCCCACAATATTCTCAACTGATTCTTAACTGAGAGTTTCAGTCACCTTTTATAGTCAATATTTAGTCGCCATAAAATTATAACTTGAAAAAATGAAACTGCTATCCACAGTAGCAAAACAATTGCTTCTGGCCAATATCGTGACTGAAAGACGACTGGGCTTTCAGTCGCAATTTTACATTTATGTTGTAGTGAAATCCTATGTGATTTACGGATGCAACAAAGAAGTCCCATTATATTCTGTCATAAGCTTTATTCATGTCTATCTTAATTGCCATTTCACACATCTTTCTTGATTTCTTAGTTTTTAAATTATGGAAAGCCTCATGAGCTATGATGATGTTATCTTAAATTAACCTACCTTTGATAAAAGCATTTTGAAAATGTGGAATACTGGAATTCATATAAGGCTTGATCCTATTTGTTGAGACTTTGGAAATTATTTTGTAACAAAACTTATAGACTAATTGGTATAAAATAAGATACTATTTATGGGGAATTAGTTTTAGGAATCAACACAATAATAGTAAAATTAAGAGAGAAGCTGAAAGTACCATGGATAAAGTATGCTTTTATAATAGCTACAACAGTTTTCCCAACTTTTTCTCAGAAAGAATGAAAAAACACTCTTGGAAACCCAACAGGATCTACAACTTTTAATCCCCCCATTTGAAAAAATGTTTCTTTAATCTCTTGATCATTAACTTCTCTGATTAATAATAAGTTCAACTCACTTGTCACAACCGGCTTAATATGTTTTAGGACTTCTTGCATCTTCCTAGGACTTTCTAATTTGAAAAGCTTCAAAAAAATGTTATTTGAACATGTCTTTAATTATTTTTTCATCATTAGTCCATTGGTCTGTGTTAGTATCTTTAAGCCTCAAAATTTTGTTGGTTACTATTCTCTGCATGGTGAAGGCACGAAAAAATGTTGTGTCTTTATCACCATATTGGATCCACTGAATTATGCCTTTTTTATCTACATAATTTGTGTTCAGAATTACAACTGAATGGTCAGACCCCAAACAAGGCTAATTAACCATTTGTGTATTGATTGAAGCCTTATTAATACACTCCTTAACAGGAATTTTTCCCCTTTTATTAAAACATATATATTTTTGACCTTTAAAGCCTACATCAAAGATATTTACATCTAGCAGCATCTCATGAAAAGTCAGCATTCTTCTATCATCTATTTTATCTGCTCCATATTTCTCATTTCGGTATAGTGCTTTATTAAAATCACCAACACATATCCATGCACTATTATTTTTTTGGCTTGATAAACTAACCAGTTCTTTCCAAATCTCAACTCTTTCATCATATTCTGAACAAGCATAAACCCAAGTAATCGGAAAAAAAAATGGTGAGCATGCTTCTCAATGATCTCAGTATCTATCCAATTCTTATTTGCCATTTTCACTGTAATTGCCACAAAATCAACCCGCCAAAGAGGTAATGTCACAGGCCTTGAACCTTAATCCTATTTAAGTCATATAGGACCCCAGAAACCTTATACTATTTTAGTGCTAGGCCTGCGCAAATTGCTCCTTAAGAGGCCTACTAATTAATTAAATCCTTAATACATTACTGTTTTATACTATGTCTTACTATTGCTGTAGGTCAATGACCATAAAAATAATATATACTTGGTGCAGTTGGTCAGCATTTCAAAACATGCATTCATATAAAACATACTATTATACACTGAGAATCCATACAAGCTACCAGGGAACATAACCACTAGTTCCATAGTATTTACCAGAGGCATAACTTCCACACACATATATACATCATACACAAAAGTGTTATACATATGCTACACACTGAGAATCTTGGGATCCAATCCCACCTGAGTTACACTGCCAAAAAAGATCACTACAGTGTTCAGGTATCCCCTGCTCCTTACCTCTGGTCTCGAAATACTAACAACCTTTCCTTCTATTGGTTGTTAGTCCCAAATGTATTAGTATCTGTACATAAAACATGTAAGGGGTGTGAGAACTGGAGGTTCCCAGTAAGGATTGTAACCTGCATAAAAAATAATCTTATAGGACCATGTATAATATCCACAGGGATGTCAATATATGCTTAGAGCACTTGAGCTCAAATGGTGGTGCTAGGAATTTGTATTATTGGCCAATAATCATGGGAATGGCTAATTCCCATAATTCCTTTACCCATTTGTCCTGCATTTGACAAGTCCAACTTATCCATATAAATATTACTTTGAAAGTTTTTTAGTATTTACTAAAATCCCTTATTTTATGTATAGGAGTGAACTATTTGCTTATTTAAATACATGTGTTAGTTGTAGCATTCCAAGATTTTGTGAGTGGTTAAGGACACCTCTCCCTCTTAGGTTCACCTAAGCCTTGGTCTATCATGGTGACCTTAGGTATCTTAGGTTCTCAAACCATCATACTCTCCATAAATTAGACAATACTAAGGTCCATGTTGCCTATACATTGAAGTTTACAAATATGCATTTATACACTTCATATGCACTTCACAGTTTGGTTTCCTACCAAACCCAATCATATAAGTTTCTTAATAGCCATCAATACTCAATTTACATGCTTGTTAAATTCATCAATAATTTAGCCACTTGATATACAAGTATCTTAGCCAAATTTATTTAGCACATAAGCATATAAATTAAATAGCTCTTACCTTAGATAACTTAGTCTTTTTATCTCGGTTTCAACCTAAACTTAGGTCCTCTTTTAGTAGCTTATTCCCTGCACCTATATTGATCATTTTAAACACAATTTATCAATTTTAACACTTGAAAACATCCCCTGAAACAACCACTAACTGCCCAAAATTATCTGTCTCTGGTTTGCCTATCTTGTGGTTCTTTACACTTTTAATAGTATAAATGCAGCCCAAATCTTGCTCTCTTATTTTTTATGCATTGTATACTAGTGTATAAGCAAGATTATCACCATCAAAAGCCACCAAAATTACTGTAATAATACAGTTTATTCTTGGAAGTAACTACAATTACAGCAGCCATAAAACTTCACTAATGCACATTCATGGTATTCATTAGTAATTCACTTCCAAATAAATGTTCCTTTGCTTCTTAGCCCTAAAATATTAGTTCATAAACAAGATAACATCCTTGGTGAGCTACTAAAAGCCCTGGAACAAGAACTTATGGCTGGCTGTAAAAGAATTAAACCACACTTAGCTTAACACTCACGGTTTTAGCTACACCAAAATTCCAGCCTTAGTTCTCTTGGGTTTTTAGCTCATTTGCATCTCAATTCACATATTACAGCTAGGAAACACATCAAACAATTATCCCAGCCATTATTTTTTCCATAAAAATCGCATGAACAGTGCCAGAAATCCAAAGATGATGAAAACTACACCATAGGAACAAAACTAACCATGGATAAGCTCATGAACACATTCAAACATGTTGAGCACTTTTGATTTCTCTTAACAACCAAGTCTAACATTAATTTCTAGAATTTACAGAGCTAAAATGTAGCTCAAAAATAGGGGAAATAATTGAACCAAACTTACTTGGACAAGAAGCAAGAAATCCTAGCTTAGGATAGCACAAAACTTGATTTTCCTTCAAAATCTTGATTATTTGTGCTTGAATTTGATGGATTAAGCTTGGATTTTGTGTTAGCTATGGTGTTTGGAGAGAAAGAGAGGTTTTGGTGGTCTGGAGACGAAGGTGGAAGATGGCCGGGTGAAAGAATGGACCAAGTCAACTTAAATTGGTTTAAGGTGCACATGTCACACACCTGGTCCCTTCTTTGTACTCAGTAGTACGTTGAGGCCTTCTCTGTAACCGGATAGAAATATTAGGACCAAACCCAGCATTGTTTTGCACCGCATTCCTTCATAGAATTAATTACACGGCCAGTCTTAGCCTTTCAGTTGTATTCAATTTTGGCCCTATGTTTTTCAGGATTACACATAAACCATTTATAGACAGTCTAATTAATCCAAAATTTCACGATGATAAAGCGGAAATCACGAAAAACCGTGATACCTCAAATTTAATATTTTATTATGCTCTATCCAATCGTGCAATAAAAATGAGTCATTATATGAAATGACCAAAATACCCCTCTTAGCCCGGCTTACTTAAATAATCAATTTTATTCATTTTTAACTACTAGACCTTAAATTACCGAGACTTAGCTTGCAAATAAATTATCTAAAGTGTAATTTATTAAATTAACTAATTATATGGTTGATTAGACCTATAGCTCCGAGGCCCGTCACAGGTAAATCTCTTAATAAACCCATTATATCCACATTCATGCTATAATCATATTGACAATCCTTCTTCTTCTGATTCACTACTTCTTTCCTATTTTTTTCTCCATGAGAAGGTTCACCTAAGGTTTTAATTGTTTTTGTATCCTTTGAAAGTTTTGAATTGTTAGGGGAGCCCCTAGACCCTGACAATTCCAACATAATGCTATCATGGCTATTTGGTGGCTTGTTTTGGGAAGCCATTGAGGGTGAGCATGGGTTGGGTAAACCCGAAACTGAAAATCGAACCACCCCCATTAGATTGGGTTGGGTTGGGTAAAAATTGATCATGGTTCTCGGGTTGGTCCCATATATAGGAGACCCGACGATTTTTGGGTTGGTTTTGGTTTCATATAGAACCAACTCGAAGTGGAACCGAACCCGAGATATATATATATAATTATATAATAAAAATTATAGTATTACTAATATATCCACACACACACACACACACACACACACACACACACACATTTCTTTGAAGTATTATGATGGTTATTTTGTGTTTTTATATTAAACTCTTAAACTAATGTTTCAAATTGAAACAGTATGGAAGTTGTGGGATCATTTACGAAATTTCTCCATATTTACTTAAATCACTTTGCTTCATAGACCTACTGCTCCTAAGTCATTTTGCTTTCGATCTTTCATTCCAGACTACTCTTTACGACACAATTATGATATTTTTTTCATTTGAGTCATGCAAAATTAAAAATTTATGGCATCAACATATTTTAGGTTTTGATACTGAATAAGATGGTCTTAAAGGCTCAATTTTCCATATTGAATATCATACCAATATTGGAATTACTGGAATGAAGTAAACTAGTTGAGATAAAAGATACCCCACAAGCAACTCTTTTGAACTATTTTTGTAAGAACAACATTTTAAACTCTTTTGAATGTATCTAAGTACATATATTTAAATATTAATTTAATTGTATATTATGTTGAATATGTCATAAAACTGATTATGGATGTAGATTTATTAAATTTTAGTGTTGTTATAGGTATATGGTATAAACTGAAAAACCCAAGAACCCGAACCGAGAAACCCAGAACCATGGTTCTGGTTATGTTCGGTTCTCGGTTCTCGGTTCTGGGTTGGGTAGAAAAAATTTGGAACCGAGGCTATTTCGGGTTAGTTCAGTTCCACCATAAAACCGAACCAACCCAACCCATGCTCACCCCTAGAAGCCATCATGCCCATCAGTCAAATTTTTAGGATAAAAAATAATTTGTGCTTTCTTTTTAGAAGTTCTCATTTTTTTTTTCTTCATCGTTTCTTGAGAGAGGTGTTCTAAGAGTGCTTCCTAGTCAGTAGGAAGTTCAACAATATAATAAAGTCTAGAAAAGGAAGGTGCAGAATCGGTAGGGTAGGTTATTAGGGCTGTGGTTGAGGGTAGGGTTATAGTTGCTGGGATGGTGGATATGGAGGGATGGTTTTGGTGTAAGAAAACTTGAGGGCTATGAAGGCTAGGTTGTACAGTAATAGAACTATGGGCTAATGTGGAATCAGACACCATATAAACAAATAGCATGCCTACTGATAAGTCGTTGGTGTTCTAGGAAACCAGAAACCTACCATAAGAGGTTGTTTCACATTAATGGATCTAAGCATGGAATGCTTAATGAGCACCACCCAAACAAATAAAAAATCTACAAACCTATGACTCAATTAAAGAAACTATAAATGGGACAGTATCTCAACCTTCGATAGATTCATCTCACCATAATCGAATACTAAAACCAAAGATGGGACTAGCAATTAGAGATTCTTCCATCACTGCTCTACCTACTTAACCAAAACTACTTTTCTGAAAACCTCAAGCAACTTCTCCAACCAACTAACACTCTTCAACAATCTAGAATTGTGAAATTTTTTGCTAAAGCAAGTTAAGAAACCGTGGTTATGGTAGAGAGCCTAAAGAACATGGTGGGTAGTTATAGGCGCTCTCACAAAGAAAGAGCGAGAAGCTCTCAGTTAGAAAGAATAATAGTTAACTACTAACAAACTCAACTTCATAAAATATTTAAAGTGTCCCTTAAATAGAAAAAAGTCATTGTACAAATTAAATTTACTAAAAGATTATTTTCAAACAGTTGAAATTACAATATAAAAAATTTATATCATATAGTTTATACGTTTAGGGCCAAAATGGAACAATTAATAGGTTAGAGATTAAAGTAAAATGATAGTTAAAGGTTTGGACTATTATCCATCACTTTTGATGTTAGTTCTAACAGAAATTTTGGAAACATTCAACTATTATACCCATATGTTACTTTCTTTTATAAATTTAGTCATGAATTTTTTCTTATTTCGATATGTCAAATGTCATTGATGGTTAACTTATTCACGTACACATACTTAAAGCGTATCAAATTTTATTGAGCAAACCAATTTAAGTTCAATGAAGGATTTGTTGGGAAAAAAAATCCTCGATCACCAATTACACGCAGCAAAATAAAAATATAATCGAGCAAGCACAGACAAATTTAACGTGATTCAGCTTTTAACTAACCTATCTCTACGGGTGAGAGAGAAATTCACTTAAACAAAATATAAAGATTATAATAGAGATATGCCCTATTACATATATGAGAATTTCAAAAGTCTTCTCGTTCTAGCTTTCTTCAGCCTCCAGACCTATCATCCCTTTTAAAACTCTCATATATTATCTTTTCAACACAATGACTTTTGTCTCATACTCAAAATTTCAACATAACAAACCATTTTATAAGTCACACACAAGTTCAAACCATATCAAAATAGGAAAACCAAATCTCAAATAAATAGGAAAAACTAAAACCAGATCCAAAATAAAATTATAAACCCAATCCTAAACAAATTAAAATTCTTAAACTTCTTGAATTTGAGCCAATAAACCCAACAATTTGTCTGAAGTCTTAAAATATCAAATATTATCTAAAAAAATTTACATTAATCTCTAATTTTTTCTGAAGTCATCAAATAATCAATAGTAAGAAGCTTAACTTTAAACTGCCAAGTAACCATTTGTTAGTAAATTTGTAAAAATGTGATTGTCAAGCAATTTTCTAATAATTTCAAAACAATTACTTGTCAATTTCCCTTCTTCCCTCTTTCTTTTTTTTTATTTAATCAAAATTTCCATTAATCTCTACATATTTCAAAAGTTTTGATAGAGAAACATAAATAATATCCCTTACTTTAAACAATCAAGTTACTGTTTATCAGTAATTTTCACAAATGATTTATCTGAACAAGAAAAAAAAAAGGTTAACAGCTATAATTTTGCCTCAAATTCTCTGTCAAAATTAACCATCAAATGTGATGGAATGGCTAACAACGTTCAGTAAAGATTTGGGATCATGAAGGAAAGAAATCGGAGGTTTAGTACTAATTTGCTACCAAAGAAAAAGTTTAGCACTTTTAACGGAAAAAAGCCGTATGTATAAAGGGAGAGAAACAAGCACAAACGACCACAGTGGGAGTCGAACCCACGACCTTTTGATCCGAAGTCAAACGCGCTAATCCACTGCGCTATGCGGTCGAGTGGTTGACAACCATTCGCATCATTTTTCTTTTGATAAATACTTTACCCACGTCGCCTTCGTCTTTGCTCCCCAATCTTTGCTCCCCAACCGATAGAGCTGTTTCACGGTCCCTGTTTAATTCCAATCTTTTTTATTTTATTTTTTTGAAAATTGTGTTTGACTAATAACGTTTAACAGTCCCTTTTTAATCTATCTATCGGGTTTTAATGCAATCGTATGGTACTCCGAGACTATCCTGTGCTCGAAGCCCCAACCCAATAAGAGAAGGTTAATTTATTGAAAGTATTATTTGACCATGACTACTCATTGATAATTTTTTTAAAATCAATACTCTAGATTTAAACTTGTCAAATACCACAAATGACGAAAAAAATGGCCATCTATTTTTTACCAAGTATATAAATTACACTGGCAACACTTTCACAATAGTCTTAAGCTGATTTTGCCGTAAAAAAAAAAAAAGGTTACCTACACACTTTCTCTCCTCTTATTTTTCTTCTTTTTTATTCTTTGTATATCCGACCAAGCTTGGATTTCTATTTAAGTTTGATTAGTTGATTTTTCATCATTACTTTGTCTGATTATCCTCAATTACTTTCCCTGTTTTTTCTCTTTCACAAAATTCCTTCACCATTAATGATAGAAGCCTCAACTAGTTCATCAAACACTTTATGGTGAATAAATTTGAGTAGCCCATTTTTAAATTTGGTGGCTACGAGAGTATCGAGTATGGTGTGAAAAGTGGCTGAGACTTAAATAATAAGGTATTTACAAATAACAAATTGGGATGATCGTATGTTTTTTTTATTTGTCTTGTCATTTATTTATTTGTTTTTTTAATTGTTACTTATGAGTTATTTTTTTAGGATTATTCTGATTTAACTGGATGGTTTCACTTCGATCTAATTTTTTTTCCATTTATTCAGTATTGTAGGAATACATAACCTTTTATTAGCCAATTTATATATCCATGTTGTTCTTTATTGTTTTATGTCATTGATTTAGCTCAGTGATCATTAGAATGAAATATCCTTATATAAAGAAAACAGTCTTAAGCTGTAAATCCTGTACTTACAGATTGATAACAACTAGTACATCTTATCTTTCATTCAATTGAGCCTCCATTTAACAATAACATTAATGGTTAATGTCTGAATTTTGGAAAATTATAAATATAGAGATAATATTCTAACCTTTTGATGCTAAAATTTATTACCAAATATAATTTATAACCTCTGAAGCTAATTGCTCTTTCCAAACTTTAATTTTAGTGACTTTAGTATCCAGATACTTGAAACTAAAATCACATCAAATTCAAAAGGGAATCAAATCTTAAAGAAACTCGAATTCCCAAGCTTGCTCAATAAGCAATAAGAATCGTAATCAAATTACAAAACCAATACAAACAAGGATTTGTGACAAATGTTTTGTAGCACGGCAAAAAGTTCGGTGCAAAATTGCAGTTTCACGATAAAACGGATGAGATTATGTATATTAATGGTGGTTTCATCTTAACCAAGAAACCGTCAACGACCAATGGCCAATCGGATCCAATTTTCTTCTATCGCTTCCAATCCAGCACCTTACAGAAGTAAACTTCCAGAACAGCCCTTGTATTAATTCCTCCTTTTCCCATTCTGACCCCTCGAATGTATATTTTAATTTTCCATCGCCCCTAGCTTTTCTAATCTTCCAATAACACAACCCTAAAAGCTTCTCCTAGCCGCCGCTGCTCGCCGATCATTGGCAACTCCGCTCTCAGCTCTCCGGCGCGAACCAGTTTCTCCTTCCTTAGATCTAACAAATTGAGAACACTTGTCTCTGCTTGCCGATTCAGATCCAGAAGAGCAACAAGTTTTGGCCTTTCCTGACTCCCGGAGGTTCAGATAGCTATTGCTGAGTACCGGCCGACCGTCGGGAACTAGGGAATAGGCCTGTACCTCCACCGGCGTAGGACGAAAGAGATTTGTACCGGGATTGTATAAATCCTGTTGGTAAGTATGCTTTCTCGATTAATTTCTCCGTCTCTTCTCAATCTTCTCTAGTTGCTACGGTCTTTCGGATTGTTGTTGTCTGAGTTTTTATTCGATCTTTTTCATGTTTGGGTACCTCAGATCGGGAACCCGAACGGAGGAAACCTTCATACCTGGTCTGTAGTATCCTTTTCGAAAGGTCAAGGCTCAGACATCTGTGTTTTTCATGGCTATTTCATATACATGTGACGTCTGCTAGTTGTTTTGTCCTTACTACATCAACCAGGAACAAAATTTACCAAGCAAAGATTTTACAATGTGCAACAGTAATTGGTATTTGTTGCCCTTTATAGTGCTCAAAATTTCTCTTTGCCTTTCGATTGATAACCTGATTAGTTTCAGACATCAGTATTTGCATGCTTTCTGGCCTGGACTTTGGAGATTTTGTGTTCACCCTGAGTGATTTCTGCCTCTGGTCTGTCGCAGAGAAGACTGATGGTCTCGTAGGATCATATCACAGGCAGTGTAATTATGGGCTCTAGTGGACAAACTTGGTGCACAGAATTAGTTAAATTGCTGACAAAATATTGTCTTGATTTTGTAATATTTTAGTAGTGTTTCCAGTTTTACTTGGGAGTAACCGGTTTGCTTCTGGTTCTTTGTTTGAAATCTCAGGCGTCAGAGTGATAGGGAATGGCAAAGGGGAAGCTTATATTGATCTGCCAAACCGGAGGTGATTTTGCAGCAAACACTGATGGGTCGCTGTCATATAATGGAGGAGAGGCGCATGCTGTTGATATCAGCTCTGATACAGTGTTTGATGATCTCAAGTTAAAGTTAGCGGAACTGTGTGACTTGGAATATAATTCCTTGTCTCTCAAGTATTTTATACCCGGGAACAAGAAAACGCTTATCTCTATATCCAATGACAAGGACTTCAAACGGATGTATGACTTCTACTGCAGCTCTGTGACAGCAGATATTTATGTCACTGGGAGGGAAGGCTTTCATCATGGAGCTCAGAATCATGCTAAGAGGTATTGTCCCTTGTTGTTTTCTTTTCTTTCGTCTTTTTGTTTTCCTGACTCCATTTTTGTTGAGAGCATAATTACTCTGCCTTTGCATCTTATAAATGTTCAGCTCTTGACCATTCATACAAATAAAATGGAAAGTTATTTTGATACTGTCAACAATGCAGGACATCTGGAAGGAAATCAGCTGAAACTGCGATTCTTTCAGATTCAAAGGTGCCTGCTGCCGTCAAAACAACCACAAAGAGACGCACCAAAACCAAAGCCCCTATTAATGCAAAACGTAAACGTTCCAATCTTGTTACTGATGATTCTGAAGCTCATGAACCCCGTCCTGCTCAAACTGATGCTGCTGAAGTTGACATTGCTGACGGTGTCAGTCCTGCTGATACTGTTAAGAAACGAAGGCGAGTTGCTGCTGGTTCTGACACTGCATCTTCTAATCGGAATGGACTGAGAGGATTGAGGAGGAAAAGTACAGCACAGAGAAAGTATACACGAGGTCGGAGTCGTGCTGCAGCAGGTGCTGAATTGGGGCCAGCTCGAAGTGATAGAAGAAAAAGAAAGACTCTTGCAAAGGTTTCTGAGGATGGTACACCAGAGGAACTTGTTGCCTCTTGGAAAAATGGTATTGAGGGGGAAGGCCAGGACTTCGAAGATGTGAAAGAATTTCGTGATGTTTTGCAGAAATATGCTATTGCACATCGTTTTGCCTACAAGTTAAAAAGGAATGACCATAATCGTGCAAGTGGGAATTGTGTAGTTGAAGGTTGCCCATGGAGAATTTGGGCTTCCTGGGTTCCATCTGAGAGGGTGTTTAGGATTAAGAAGTTTGTTGACGAGCATAAATGCGGCGGGGAATCTTGGAATGTAGGTCATCCAGGGAAAAAATGGCTGGTGGGAATTATAAAAGAACGTCTAAGAGAGAGCCCGCATCAGAAAACAAAGGAAATTGCAAATGGAATTCTACAAGATTTTGGTGTGAAGTTGAATTATTCTAAGGTACGTCGTGGGGTTGATGATGCAAGGCAACAACTTCAAGGTTCATACTCAAAGGCTTATGGCCTGTTGCCTTGGTACTGTGACAAGCTAGAAAAGGTGAATCCTGGCAGCTTAATAAGGCTTTGCACCGGTGAAGATAAAAAATTCCAGCGCCTCTGTGTATCTTTCCAGGCCACAGCACATGGTTTCCAAAATGGTTGCCGCCCCCTTCTTTTCCTCGAGGCAATAAAGCTACATTCAAAATACCATGAGGTACTTTTGACAGCCACTGCACTTGATGGTGATGATGCTATTTTTCCTGTTGCACTTGCTATAGTGGATGTTGAGAATGATGAGAGTTGGCGTTGGTTTTTAGGGGAGTTGAGATCTGCCGTTTCAACTTCTCCAATTACCTTTATCTTTGATAAGGACAAAGGATTGACCAAATCTGTTTGTGAAGTATTTGAGAACTCACACATTGGGTATAATTTATTTTACTTGATGGAGAACTTCATAAAGAACTTGAGGGGTCCGTTTACTGGAGATGGCAAATCTTTACCTGCGAGTTTGTTAGCTGCAGCAAGTACTGTCCGCATTGACAGCTTTAAAATGTGTATGGAGCATATTAAGCGGATTTCTTCAGGTGCTTATGATTGGATTATGCAGAATGAACCCGAGAATTGGGCAAATTCTCTTTTCAAGGGTGAACAGTTTGGCCATATAACATTCAATGTAGCAGAACAGTATATTAGGTGGGCAGATGAAGCACGTGCTCTTCCTATCATTAAGCAGATAGAAATGCTAAGATGTAAAATCATGGAGTTAATGGATGGTCGTAGAGCAGATTCAAGTACCTGGACCACAAAATTAACTCCATCAAAGGAAAAGGAACTGCAAGAAGAAATTGAGAAAGCATCTGGGTTGGAAGTCCTATTCTCATCTGATACCTTGCTCGAGGTTCATGACGACCGTAATAATATCGTTGATCTTAACAGAAATGAGTGCAGTTGTATCATTTGGAGAGCAACTGGGCTTCCTTGTCGCCATGCTATTGCTGTGTTTAACCGTACAAACAGAGACTTGTATGCTTACTGTTCAACTTACTTCACTGCAGAAAACTTCCGTTCTACATATGCAAAGTGTATAAACCCTGCTACACCCATTGCAATCCCACTGGATAAAGAAGTAGCGGCATCAGATGATGATCAAGAGGTGCTTCCTCCTCCTGTCCGGCAGACGCCTACCTTGCAGAAGAAAACCAGGCTGCCGAAAAATACAGAAGGAATCATCAGAAGATCAGTCTGTTGCACCAGATGCAAGGCCGTTGGGCACAACAAGGTCTCATGCAAAGTGGTTCTACCACAATCTCTAAGCTACACTGAAGAACCAGAACCACTGCCCATAGGCTCCACGGAGGAACCATTTCCAGTGGGCTCCACTGAAGAACCAGAACCGCTTCCTGTAGGGTCCACAGAAGAAACACCTGCTGTAGGGTCCACAGAAGAAACAGCTGCTGTAGGCTCCACCGAAGAACCACCTCCTGTAGGCTCAACCGAGTAAAGCCTCTGTGGTAAATGTAGGTGCTGTTTATATCTATTTCAGTTCAGTGCTTTTCCCTGCCAGTGATGTATTATTAGAATTGCTAGACGTTTTCCTGTTGAAGTTTTCGTTGCTTAGGAGAACCCCTGTCGGAGCAGTCAATCGGATGGATGTGTGATATATTTGCTTGTTTAAGTTCAGCGTCTGACCCTGTGGCTTCTTCTGAATTCACGTAATGTTTCCTCGTGGTGGTAGTAGTGAACTGGCACGAATTTAGGTTGCATAAAATCCCCTACCAGGATAGGGTGTTCGACCAACTCTTAGTAGGTAGGTATTGTTTTGCCAAAGTTTTATGAGATGAGTGGCAATTTTTCTGTAGTACACAGTTCAATCGCTTAAGAGGCAGCCATGGAATTGATCTGTCTGAATGATACTTCAACGTAACATTTTAGGCTGTTAGAAGCTTGTACAGTTTCTGTGTCCTTCCTTTACTTGTCTGGTGGGGGGCATGGTAAATTGTTAGAAGCTTGCACAGATTTTCTTTCTTTTGTGTTTTGTCTGTGTGGTCTGAACTAAAATAGGGGTAGAGGACTAGGAATATGGCAACGGCGGCGCAATTATTATGGGCGTCTGATTTCCACAGAGAATAACCCAAGAGGTTCAAATGAATTCCCATTTTCTGGTAAAGTAAAAGAGAAATAACCATGAATGCGCAGTTTAGCTGCGATACCATACCACCTAATTTAATCAAAGATCACAGCTATATGTCTGTTTCTCTTCCAACATATAAAAAAAAGGCCCTAATCATACAAGTGGGAGACTGCGAGACTGTCCTCGGCTTTGTTTGGGCCAGCCGAGCTGCTGTTGTTTCGACTCTGTTCAAAAGGTAAAATGGGCAAGTATGCCACCTTTCCTAGGTTATGGGGTAATCGTGCACTAATTTTTTGTTTGGCCAAAATGCACATATGGTCCTCCAACTTGGTAAACTCGAGCGAATTAATCATTTTTGTTTGAATCAGTGCGAGTTAGTCTTCCAGCTTTCTAGATTAAGCATATTAGTCCCTCAACTTTGCTAAACTAAACGAATCAGTCTTAGGTGTGGCGGAAAGCGTTAGATATTTAGCTTGTGACTTGCGCCATCCTCATCCCTTTCTCATCTCTCCTTTTTCCTTGCCCCCTCTCCTCCCTCGTCACCTGCCCGCTTCCCCCATCCTTCCTCGTCTGCCTACCTCCCCCATCCTTCTTTGTCCACTGCACTCACCTGCCCTCCTTGTCTACAGTCCTCGTCTGCTAGGCCGTCATCTCACCTAATGCCTGTCGTCCTTTTCGCACTCTTCATCTCACCAAGCTGTTAGAAGTGGAATGGTAAAACCGTGCCAGATTCGACAAGGGGCCTAATTTGACGGAGATGGGACAAATTCAACGGAGATGGTCGGGAGGTGGTGGCGAGGGGAAGAGAGACAATGACGATGTCGAAAGAGGAAGTCGAAAGGAAAATAGAGATGTGGCAGATGACCCATGCCACATTAGCAAAAATTTTAACACCATCTAGCTGCCATCCATTTTGGATTAACTTGTTAACCTTTTCAAACTTGATGGACTAACTGGTACTGATTCAAAGTTAAAGGACTAATGTGTTAGAGTTGGCAAAGTTAAGGGACCATATGCATATTTTGGCCTTTTTTTTAAAAGGCAAATGACTCACTAAGTTTTAAAGATAGATAAATAACCCACTAAATATAGTTTTTATTTATTTAAAATAATACTCTTGATAACACTAGTTTTTTAATCCAAACAATTTCCATTCAAAATTCAAGGCCCATTCACGAAGAATTACACTGTTCCTATTTCATTCCGTCTCTATTAAAATTGAAATGGCCTATTTAATTATATTCTGAAAGTTGTGAGATTGTTATTATTTATAAACAGTAATATGTGCGCTGTTTTTCTAACATCTCTTATGTTTCGTTTTGTGTTTCTCTTCGTAATATCCAGACCCAGCTTCCAAGTCCTAAAGATTTGCTTTTTTTCTGCCCTTTTGGTTCATACACTTTTCCATCTCAAGATCAAGCCTCAATTTCAACCAAAAAGATTCAGTCCTCCAGGTTTCAGTTTAGCGACAATTATGACCTAAAGCTCGGACCAGCAACATAATTGTAGCAAGGGTGAATCTATGAGAAAAGAGGTGCTCTCGAGAGGTGGGGCCGAATATGCTATCGTTCAAGGCTAGGCTTCAGTAGGAGCAGTGAGAGTGGAGGAGGCAAGTCACCACGACATTTCTCCTGGATTAGGTAAGTCGTAAGGCTGTGAAGGTGCGGCGAGGTTGATTTTGGCGTCAAGGTGTGACAACGGTGAACCAATGAGCTGGAGTGGAGACAAGATGAGGAAGATAGCAGGGTTAGCAATTCCACAAGTTTAGGTATTGTTACTGTTACTAGCAGAGATCAAAATTTCAGGGGCTGAAAAGCATATTCTTTGACTGTAT
Source organism: Aquilaria sinensis (assembly GCA_005392925.1). Taxonomy (NCBI): domain Eukaryota; kingdom Viridiplantae; phylum Streptophyta; class Magnoliopsida; order Malvales; family Thymelaeaceae; genus Aquilaria; species Aquilaria sinensis. The sequence goes on from SMDT01000546.1 coordinate 380,975, forward strand.
CATGTCGAAGGTCCTACATTTTTCCATGATCCTATACTTGCTCAACAAACTTTTAAAAGTTTCAAATATGAAACAATCACATTATTTTGCATCGAAGTGTGGGTGATCATGGTTCCACTAATCTACACAATGATCACGAACATGAATTGCCACATTGTGCATTCACACATAGTGCAGACACTATGAACCGTATTAGTACAATTTTACAAAACTGAAGCACTGATGTTCTAATGACATAGGCTAAAACAAAAATGAAGTCCACTTCCATCTGAATAAGAGGAAAAAACAAACAAACTTCTTTTACGACATTGAATTAAAGCATTAATAATAATGGGTACACCAGTGTAAGTGGTTACACCATTTACACTATTTAATAAATTCATGTAGAATAAAAATTATATCAAACCAAGCACTACTTTTTAAATGCAATTCCTTTTTATTTTTTATTTTTTTCGAATATGAGCAGCAGGCTAGGGGAGTAAAGAATTGAATGTTAGATGTGGAAGCAACCAAAGTCTTAACCACTAGGTCAGGACATTGATTGTTTTTAAAGTATAATTCACGTAGATCATAACATATTTACCTAATAAAGACATTTTATCAATAAATTTCAATGGTTCAAATTTACGGGATAAATTATAGAAGTTATAAACTAAATCAAGTTAAAATTTTTGTATATGAACTTCATGATTAAAATATTAAATGTGACACTTAGGTAGATTATATTGATAACAGATAAAGAATTATCAAATAACAAGAATAATGTAAACACTTATACTAATGTAAGCAGGTAAGTACTCACAATTAATAATATACCTTATGAATAAATAATATCCACAACAGCCCTAATACTTCCTGGTATATTCATGAACCAAGGTTCATCTATCGGCATAGCTCGTACCACAACATTTCTAGGCAAATTGATATCTATTCAATTTAGCAAGCACTCAATAACACGCCCCATCTCAGCTCTTTCCTGCAAGTGCCTAAACAGACCTAAACACAACTGGTTTTATTTATATTCAGCACGCTAATGTACAACAACTTCTGCCTTCCAAACGCATCAAACATCTGGAGCCAAACCAGAACAGTAAGGGCATGAAGGATCATGCCTGTCCTCAAACTCAGTTTTCTGCTCCAAACAATCTGCATGGTATACGTGTCCACAGACTAGAACAGCAACAACAGCCAATTCACCCGAAGACACGACATTCCCCAGGCAATAGGGTCTCCGTCTCAACGGTCTCTGACATATCCAACAAACCATTTTTGCACCGTCAAGTGACACTGAATCCATCACCAGGGAACTAGATCTAATTCTCTCCGGCCTGATAAATGTCTTTTCCCTACCAACTGAAAACAAATTTCGAAAAAGAATCACTCAGACACAAATAGGTTTATATAATGCCGAGTGAAGCAGACCTGAGGTGGCTTCTTGGGTAAATTTAAGCTCTTAAACAAAAACACAGAAAGCTAGTATGAACCTCCATGGCGTCCTGATCCCGAGTTATGTTGGCTAGCCAGTTTGAAGAGCAATCCATCATGATGTAGAGAACTACCCTTCCCTTGGGCAGTTGATGGAAAGTTGCCAGAGTTTCTATGAGAGTACTGATGACCATGATGATAGTGACGAGACCGCTTTAGCAATGAACGCCCAAGATTGTGACGATGATGAGTACTAGAATGCACATTTGTTTGCTTTGCAGAACCACCTCCAGTATTCATACCAGCATCTGCGACGATTGAGGGATTCTGCAGGAAAAAGAGGCAGAAAACAAGAGGCCTGTAATACACACAAAAAGGACAATAAGCTTAGGAAGCATCACTCATTTCATTTTGCAAGAGTTGAACGATAAACCTCGATTGCTATTAACTCTGTTCCAGAGGAGCACGGCATATCATCTGCAATTAATTCAAATAGTTGTCAGTAAAACAAATCATCGGTTTAAGTTATGTTAAAGCATTGTCTAAAGTAGCAGAATTGCATGAATTTTCTTGTCAAAAGTCCGGGAAGGGGAACAACTAAGGGGCTTAAATATAGACTTAAACCATAGCTTGATATATCTGGATGACATGATCACTGTGGTCTGAGGAAATAGAAGTTTCAGATTTTGCTGAGCTCCCTTGACTGACAGTGACAACTAACTGAGAGCATGGAGACCTTGGATGGATGGAGTGATCATGACTTCACCGTACCAGGAAAACAAAAACAAGCCTCTCACGTTAAGTTAGGGTTAATTACACATGTTACCAATATTTAATTATTGTTCTTATTCTAACATCAACATGTATTTTGTTTGTAGTGTGTCACTAACCCAATTAAAATGTTTCATCTTACACCATTTTTTTTCATTGGCAGAATTTGTTATGTTAGATGAAAAATGTCCCATAATAACATAGCATTATAGGAAAAAATACTAACTTTAACCCTTAAAAGTGTTTCCCTTTGCCAAAAAATCCTAAAAACTTTAAATTCTAACAAAAAAACTCCTTAAAAATGCTTCGACCACCCTGCCTCCCTATTCTCGGCCATTCTCAGCCTTTCTCTCCGCCCTCCCTCTCCTGCAACACCACGCATTCTCCATTAGGAACCTACCTTAGTTTTCAATTGCCCAAATTCACTTCGGCATTTCATCGAACAAATCATAGGCAAAACTTAATTTGAAGTGAAAAAGACCATCTAAGCGAGAACAAGTCAAATCCAATTCTATTGGGAATCAACCAGAACAATCGGACGAGTTGGCTGAGTGGGAAGCCTGAACGGTGCGATCGAGGAACGTGGGTAGATGTCGGTGCTCACCCCGGACAACACTTGTTGGTTCTTGACAGCAAATCTGGTGGGTAGCTTGGCGAGCTTGTCATTCAAAGTGGAGGTTTTGGCTTGCTTGCTTGATTTTGCGACGTCGAGAACCATTTGGGGGTTCGAAGGAGAGAGATCGCCGAGCTCGTCGATGGCGGGCTTGGCTTTGTTGATGAGCCAATCGATGGCCTTGTTGGTTCACCGGGGTCAGAGAGGTAGACACGGCGTGGGCGACGGTGCAGACCTGCTGTGAGAGAAGAGACGAACTCGGCAGTGTGGCTCATCCCCAATCACAACGATGTTGCAGAGTAGAGGGAGGAATCACCCATTTTCTGAGCATATTGATACCTGACTGAGCCAAAAGTGATGATTGAGAAAGAAGAAGAGGATGGGAAGATAAAGGACTTCTTCTTGCTAGGGTTGTGTGGCTGGGGATGGAGGATGGGGGATGGCCGGAGGGTGGGAGCTGGTGGTAGGAGAGGTGGGAGAGGGTTGGCAGGAGAGAGGGAGGCGGAGAGTGGCCAAAAATGAGGGCGCTGGATAGTCTAAACATATTTAAGGAGGTTTTGTTTTTTGTTAGATTTCAAAGAATTAAGAATTTTTTAGCAAAGGAAAAAGTGTTCGGGGGATAGAGTTAACATTTTCCCCTACAATTCTATGCTAATTTTGCCTTTTCCGTCTGACATAACAAATTTCATAAAAAAATAAAATAAAAATGGAACATTTTAATAGATTTAATTAGAGACACACTACAAGCAAAATGCATGTTAGGATTAGAACAAGAATAATAATTAAATGTTAGAGATAACACTTATATAATTAAACCTGTTAAGTTGTTAACAGAAGTTAAGATCTTGTTTCATCATAATTTTTAATGCAAGTTTCTTCCGCACTTGTGTATCTCATCTATGAACATGCATCATTCTGACTGCATGATATTTTGATAAGATATGACAGAATAAATGTTGGCGTCACTCATTTGGAGAAAAAAAATTAAAAATATTTTTTGTGGAAGATAGAGTAACACATGATGGATAAAATAGGAGTATACAGGACTAAACAGAATGAACATGAGAATGCAAATGCACAAAAAAGAGAACAACATTGACAATGAAGTAAGACACTCTAGAGTAGGAATAATCTTAGATTTTGTAGACACAGCTCCTACTCATTACTATTGTCAATGACTAGCAAGTTTAATATACTTTCAGAAACCCATTTGATCCTGCAATTGTTACCAAATAATATAGCTCCATAAATTTATTCGAACTATGGAAGTACAAATTTCTCTAGGGAAAGTTTTGATTAAGCTTCCAAGTGCAAAACCTCAAAAACATTATAAGCATTTAATATTTTTCTATAAGTTCCTCAAGTGCTCAGTATCATAAGGCCGGGTTATGGTTTTGGAAAGGAAGCACGGCATCAAGTGGTTCTGGTAGAGATAGTCTTGCTTATCAACATATATAGATGCTTTGACGCAATCAAAGTTTAAATCATATGCACAAAAAAGTTCCTTTAAGAAGAAATTTGAAGAGAGTAAGGGAAGATCCTTTCTGTTTTCTTCTTCCTATATAACACACATGACATGAGGCATTTGGTTCATGAGTTTTAACTTCCCGAACAATCTGAAATTTGAGTTTAAAAAATTTTTCTTTTACTATTTAATCTACACCAAAAGCAAGATCTTTATGCATTAAGTATATCAAGAAACCAAGTTTCTGTTGAAAGAAAATGGAAAAAAATATATGTTTCAAGTGCAAATGGCGCCTTAACCTTCAATCTTAACTCACACAACTTTCTAAACTTAACAACATATATATAGTCTAAAAACAGGGATCAATGAAGTCACATTTGATTCCACATCAAAATCAATTGTAATAGTTAAACCAATACTGAAGGATCATCAACATTTTTCACATGCAGTAGCATTAACATATTTCAGAATTTTACCCGGGCGATATTGGAGTATGCCATCAAACCCTAAAACCCCATTCTCTGAAAAATTCAAAGAAAACATAAGAGACAGATAACAAAAATTAAAATCAAGGGTCTGCTATGTTACCACTTTTGTTCTTCCCTACGAGCTGAATAGAAGAACAAATTTATCACTCAGAAGGAAAATGAAAAAAAAAAAAAAAGATGAGGCTTTCAAATTTCCCAAAGTTTCTAGAAATAGGAAATGCTGAAGAAGGGAGGAAGAAAATAAAGTATCCGAAGAAGAAGGAAGGTTGGGGTTGTGGCAGTGGTAATCGATTCACTTCCTCTTCCCCAAAGTAATCGAAAAGGAAACAAATAGTAAATATCCAAAATTAAAATTGCGGAGTTGAAAAAAACAGGGAACTCGAAATCTAATTTTAGGGTTTTAGTAGTTGAACAATGGGGATAGTACTCGTGGGGCTTTCTTCTTCTTTCAACATGTTACACAATTGTTGATTGTGTAAGAACGAAGAAGTATTGGTGGGAGCAGTTAGCTTCCCATATTTTAAAAAAACCACCGTTACGGTATACAGTAATTATATTGTTACACAATTAGTTTGTAGTGGTTTACAATTGTTGATCCGCACATATGAATTGTTATTTTTTTTATTATAACTGTTGTTTTCTATATATCAATTGCTATTTACATATAACTAATTATTGTGGTTTTATACAATATTATTTCTTCTAATAAGAAATGTTGTTCCATTCATAACAATTACTGCTCTATACAAATGTTGAACAGCAAACATTGAACGAATTGCAAAGCCCATACTATTTGTGGTTAATCATTGATTGAATTGCATGGATTTCACCTAAGTTTTTTTAGGTCCATGATATATTAAAGTTTAGAACGCTAAAATTTTTGATTAAATTGAAGTAATAATATTGGGCTTATCTAGCTAAGAAGGCAATCAATCGGAACTGGGAATGAAAAGGCCTGGAATGCAGAAAGTAGTGCGACTCGCAAAGGTCATGATGCAATAGGAGATGGCGTTGTTTGCTCATGGCGAATGAGAACGAGCTAGTGTAGGGGATGGTGGCTAGACAACCATAGACCGTTGGGCCGCTTTGGCCTTCTTGACCGATGACACTGTGAACTTGAAGGAGCCAATTGGAGCTTTTTGGGGGCAGATCACGAATGGGTTTTCCTAGTCCTTTCCACTATGAAGCTGATATTTTCGACATGTCCTTAGGAGTGCCGAGGGTGTTGATGAGTCGCTGAAAAGTTGAAACGGTGTTGTTGATCTGGAAAATTCCAAAAGCCACAATTTTGGTGGCATCCTTCTTGCAATTGATTGAGTTTTGCTCAGTGGTAATTGGCAGCCGCTTTGCAGATTTGAAAGCTCATGATGTCTTGATTTCATCTCATCGAACTAGGCCAGCGGACTTTCGGCCACACATGGTGGGCAAGCTGCAAGGAAAGCGAAGTCGAGGTGTTTGAAATTGAAGAGAGAAAAGCATATTTTTTTTTTGTTTTTAATTATGGGAGTGGCATTTGATGGTGATTTTCCCTATCCTCAGTCTTATTTTCATAGACTCAACACTAACTCATGGAATAATTGGACCTGTTTAATACCTTTAATGCCAAACTAATTACCCTCTAAAATTGGGAATGTTTTATATACACTCTACCTCATATATGTTATACTCTTATAATTACCTTTTTTACCATCATTAAAATTAAAAAAACATCAGTGTGTCCCTTCTCCCGCTCTCACTCGTCCTTTCTCCTCATTTGGCTGAGCTTCATCGCCATTCCGCTCTCACTCGGTGATCGGGCAGATCTCAATGGGGACCTATGGGATTTGCTCTTCTCCAAGATGGCACAATAAAGGTCCCTGGTGGTTGCGCCGGCACCGACCTAAGTTGATTGTGAGGAGATATCAATATCAATGGAGCAAAAATTTACTGGCGCAGATAATAGTGGTAAAGACATAGGATTTCCTAGGAAAAGGTGAGGAGGATAAGGGGCTTGGGCTTGTTGGTGTGGTTTATGGTGAATAAAAAATTGGAGAGGTGAAGACGATGATCGAAAAGGAGGTGGGGGAACAAAACGGTGGACAAATGGATGAAGCAGAAGGAAAAGGTTTCGACAAAAAAATAAAAAAACAATAAGAAAACAAAGGGTTAAGGTCAAATGTTTTGTCTGTCCCTCATTTTTCATTTTCTTTCAAATCAATCCCTATTGTCTTTTAGGTACACATATGTACACAAATGAAAAGTAATAAATTCATAAATGTGTGCCTTTGTAAAAGTTTATTATTTATATTTAAAGTTTATTCAATTATATATGTGTAATATATTTCTGATCTTATTTGTACATATGTGTCATATGTTTTATACATATCAATCACTTGTCTTATACATTGAGTTTTATACATATCTGTCATCTGGTTTGTATATATCTCTATTTTATATATTAATGTGTTCATACTTATTTTATACTATAAATCGTGGTATTGAAATATTAATATTTATAGATATAAGAGGTATGGTGCACGTTAAACTTACCTTATTAAAATGAATCGAGGTTAAGGATGACAATTAGGTTGGTGAAATCTGTGATCCATGAATATCCGTCCATGACGGGTAGGTAAACAGGTTAAAAATATCGACGATAGAGCGGACATGGGTAGCAAATCACACTCATTTGGCAGGTACGAGCTGATCGCGAGTAGAGGGTATCCATCATAGGTAAATTCGCCCCGCCTACCCATAAAATCCGTGGGTGTAAATTTCCTACTTATTAATTATAATGGGATGCAATAGTTACATTTAACTAATATTTTATACTAATTTTCATAAAATATTTTCTTATATGTATGTTATGATTTTTGGTATTTTATGATTTTGTTGTATTATGTGTGGGCAATGACTTTGTCTTTATTTTTCGTATTTTACTTTTATGAAATTAAAAAAAAACATAATTTAAACTGCAAGTTATGGGCATCAGGTGAGATTTTTCACTCATTTGTTAATATCCATAAAGTCACGAATATTAAAAAAATTACGGTCACTAAAAAAACCACAGATAGAAATTATAGGTAAGAGGTATAGATATCCGACCCGCCTTTACCATCCCTAATCAATCTAGGTTGATAAAGGAGCCCGGGGACGACCCCTGATTCAACATGTATTTAAAGAGACAAATATGGGCCGATGTTTTGACAAGAAAGGAGCTGGAAACAATTGTATTTTGAAAATGGTCTGAGTTCTGCAAAACGGAACTCGTTATAGATGCTGCTGCGTTTTCAATTCTCAGGATCCTTCCTCGCGGAGTGACTCGTGTAACAGTTGCCTCTTTCTTTCTTAATGCATTCACATGTCACTAAAAAAAAAAAGAAAAAAGACTAGACACAAGTGCAACACAAGCAGTCATAAAGGCTAGAACCAGTTATATAACCAAATTGTCACACTCGCCACTCGCCGTATCAGTGGAAGCGAAGAAGAAAGCCCCACGATTTGAAACGTGGGAATCTGAAAGCCTCATTCTTTTTACATTTTCCTCCTGCGATTCTGAGTGATAAATTTGCTCCTGTTCAGCTCGTAGGAAAGAACGAAAGTGGTAATATAGCAGACCCTCGATTTTAATTTTTGTTATCTTTCTCTTATGTTTGCTTTGAATTTTTTTTGAACCCCTTCCCCTGAAGAGAATGGGGGTTTAGGGTTTGATGGCATACTCAATTGCCCGGGTGAAATTCTGAAATATGTTAATGTATCTGCATGTGAAAGCTGTTGATGATCCTTCTGTATTGGTTTGGCTATTACAATTGATTTTGACGTGTAATCAAATGTGACTATGTTGATCCCTGTTTTTAGACTATATATATGTTGTTCTAAGGGTATGTGACATCCTTGTCTGAATTGCTGTGGTGTTGGAGAAGATGAAGGCCTTTGTTTGGAGAATCTGCTTCAAACAATCGACTTATGAAAGTTTAGAAAATTATGTTGGAGTTAAGATTGAAGGTTAAGGCGCCATTTACTGGTGAATTTTCTTCTGTTTCTTTTTCTGAAAATCTTTGAATGGGAACTTGGTTTCTTGGTATACTTGATGCATAAAGTTCTTGTTTTTGGTGTAGACTAAAGGGGAAAGGAGAAGTTTTTAAAATTCAAATTTCAGATTGTTTGGCTAGCTAAAACTCGTGAACCAAATGCCTCCTGTGGGTTATATAGGAAGAAGGAAACAAAAAGGATCTTTCCTTACTCTATTGTTTTCTTCTTAAAGGAACTTCTTTGTGCATATGATTTACACTTGATTGCATCAAAGAATCTATCTTGATAAACAAGACTATCTCAATCAGAAACACTTGATGTTGTGCTTCCCTTTCCAGAACCACAACCTGGTCTTATGATACTAAGCACTTGAGGAACTTATAGAAAAATTTTGCTAGCGTATAGCGGTTTTGAGGTTTGAAATTAGAAGCTTGATCGAAACTTTCCCTGGGGAAATTTGTACTTCCAAAGTCGAATAAATTTATGGGGCTATTTTACCTGGTAACAATTTGAGGATCAAATGGATTTCTAAAAGTATAATTTGCTAGTTATTGACAATTGTAATGAGTAGGAATTTTGTCTACAAAATTCAAGATTACTGCTACTTTAGAGTATCTTGTTTCATAGTCAATGTTGTCATTCTGTTTTCTTGGCGCATTTACATTCTCATGTTCATTCTGTTTAGTTCGATACTCCTATTTTATCCATCATGTATTTTCTACTTTGTTGCAGTTCTAGAATTCTTAGGAACATGACGCATGCCTCTAAGGCTTCGTAAGTATATTCCTCAAGTGCTTATTCTAAAAGCTTCTTAAGCTTTAAAGTGTAAACTGTGTTCACCTCAGTAGATTCTTTGATTTTCTCTAACATTCAGTATGCAACACTTCCCTTGTCACATCTATTAGGCTATAACCCACTCTGCCAACACCTGATTCCTCACTGCCTAATCCCAGCAGTATAACTGTCAAGACAAAAAACTTGATTGCATATGTTTGAACTTATTGTTTTTGATATCTTATGTAATTATGCTTGCTGGACTACAGGATTCTCAGAGCTTTAGCTGCAGGGAGGTTCTCAAGAAACTTGAGTAAATACCATATTTGTTCAGTTAGGTTGATCAGAATGGAGAAAAATAACAATTGCGGCATGAGGGTTGAGGAAAGTAAACCTAGAGGTGCTTTAATAGTTTTTGAAGGACTGGATCGAAGTGGGAAAACTTCACAATGTAGTAAGCTCCTCTCATATTTGGAGGCTCAGGGGCATTCTGCTGAACTATGGCATTTTCCTGACAGAACTACCAGTGTTGGACACATGATATCTTCTTATCTTTCTAATAGATCTCAGTTGGATGACCATACGATTCATCTCCTTTTCAGTGCCAACCGGTGGGAGAAAAGGTTTAAAATCTTACTCATGAATTTTGGTTATTTTCTGCATTGACAATCAGTTCTTTTTTTTCCCGAATGTTTTTGTAAAGGTGGCATGGTATCACCTGCTCCTGATTATTATGTAGTTTTGTTTCCGAGCAATGTGATATGATTTTCTAGACATGACTTGGTGCTAGAATATTTTAGAAATGTTTTACTAAAATATTTTCTTCTAGCAATTGATGTCTCATTAGCAATGGATGTTGTCATGTAGCAATCTTCTATTATAACAATCTGGCCTCCCTAAGTGCTCTTTTTGATCTTCAGTTCCTTGGCTTTTCTTTTTGTAGAGAAACCCTAAACATGTATAGTTACTCTACAAGTGCTGACTGTTGCTAACTTTCATTGTATTTTTTTCATAAGAAGTTCAGGAATAAGGTGACGATGGAAGACAGGCAAGCATGCCTTAGTCATTTGGTCTTCAGGCTTTTCATTATAGCTTTAGGATATGTTGGGTAAGACACCACAATGTTAGATTGATAATTAGTCTTCAAATCAATGCCCAAGTCAAACCATCGGACATGTCTAGCTCCAATAATCAAAATGCAGCTCGGCTGGATAAAGTTATTTATAGCCGGACTTTCTTACTTGATTGTAAGCAGTTCTTGTTCAGCATAAAAACTATCTTAAATATATTGATCCTCAATCAACTCAACCAAAAGCCAAGGTTGTCAAAAACTTAGGGCATTAGTGAATAGCCTGTTTTCCTTCAAGTAGTTTGTTGTGGCATTTTAGACATTGAATGCAGCCATGAGCCTCTGTATTTAAATGCAGCCTCATAGTTTCTGGAACTTTCTGCAGTTTTATGAGCAGTGGTTGCCTTAATTTTGGTTTCTTTGCTATATCTAAGCGAGTCAGTGTGGGCTTGGTTGTTGGTAATATCTTAGCATGCTTGTAGGTTTTAATGGTGTTGATTCAGACATTGATGTGGAGAAGCATCTTAATGTTGTCTTGTGAGTGGCTGTTTACACTTTTAAGTGTAGGAGCATTTGAAAGAAACAAATGGAACATTCTTTAACTGCTGCTGGAATCTAGTGTTTGCTGATATATTGATTATGGCAAACAAGTCTATTCTACTTCTACCTGGCAAATGATACTATGCATATATTATTCAACCTTTTGTTTATGAGTGCTAAATTCCATGAATTTATTAGTATGATAGAATGATCTGAACCTATGAATGAAATGTTATGGATTTGCATGTTGCAGATTGCTGATGGAAAATAAATTGAATGATGGAAAGACCCTCATAGTTGATCGTTATTCTTATTCTGGTGTAGCTTTCTCAGCAGCAAAGGGACTTGACCTCGACTGGTGTAAGGTATAATTGAATGTGAGCAAGTATTACGGTTGTAGTATAACTTACGGATTATTGGATTTCAGAGCCTGAAGCAGGGGAAGAGGCCCGAGGCACATTTTGTGATTATTCAGAAAAGCTGGAAAATTGAATTTCCTACTTTGTTTTCTGTCATGGTTATAGTGAAATAGATATCTTTGTTTACAGGCCCCTGAGATTGGGTTGCTAGCTCCAGATTTGGTGGTCTACCTTGACATATCGCCAGAGGTGTGTTGTCTATCTTTTAATGATGAGAAACTACATCTGATTGATTTCCAGTTTGCTCAGAGTGGAAATGTAGCCGTCTTTCTGAAGCATTCAATTTAGATATATGCAGGCACATCCTCTTTCGACATGATTTCAAATGGGTTCATTATGTGGCTCATTTACTTAATTGAGAGATAATTAATTCCCATATATATGCACTTTTTATATTTTGCGAGTAATGACCGAATCCATCGTTTGGGCTCATAATAAATTAAAAGTTGCTCCTGCCACTCTGCCAAACACGACTATTGCTTTCCAATTGGCTGTTTTTGCATAATTGCAGAGCAAGTGTTGGGATCAAATGCTCGCAACTTTGGTTGCAACACACCAAGGATCAAAGAAATAGGAGATGAATGATGAGTGTCCTTGCGTTTCTTTTGAATTGAATTTATTGTTCTTAACATATAGAGGGCAGAAGGAAGTAGTCAATGTCATCAAAAACCTGCTAGCACATCCTTTGACAGTAGGTGCCTAGTGCACCTGTTGCTGGCTCTGCTACTTCTTGTTGTCCCCGGCATCGCTGGCATGATGGTTAAGGGGACACTAGGGAGGTCCGGGGTTTGGACCTCGGCCTCCCCACTTCCCTTGCATAATGCCCTAAATGCTTGTTAGGGTGCCTTTTGGTCCTGAAAAATCAGGAATTCTCCCTTCCCCTTTAGATATAAATACCTCATAACCCTTCTACCTTGTAAAGATGATTCTTTAAGTACCAATAAAAATAAAATAAAATAAGAGAGGTATAGGCTTATACAATGGTATGCACACATCACAAAATTATGACCAATTCTTCATGAGGAGAGACTATTCATACATTCGTCATGTATCTTTATGCCCATATTCCATATTTGGAGCAAATAGTTTCCTTTAATCCCACTGAAATTATCCTGTTTTTATTTAACTGTTGCAAATTCTCAGAAAGCTGCTGAAAGAGGAGGTTATGGTGGTGAAAGGTATGAGCAGCTGGAATTCCAGAGGAAGGTTGCTCAATGCTATAAGGTTCTCGAAGACCCAATTTGGAAGGTATTCCTTGATTAATCTAGTAATTTGGTAACACTTGATAGGAGCATGTTTAATTTTGTTGGTTTTTTGGTTATAAGTTATGCCATGGGTGATGTGACTCTGAAATGTCTCTCCAAGAGCCTCCACATTTTGTTGCTCAAAACTCAAATTCTAGCATGGGTTTTTAGTGTTTGAGAAATGATCTGTTGCCAAGAAATGATAAATTTGTCCGTTTTATTTGCGCGAAAGCTAGAGATTTTGTGATAAGTAGACATCCAGTTACTACAATTGCCCTTACTTACACAAGTTTCTTTTTCTTTACATTTCGGGAAGATCTCGCAGAATTGTTGACCTTGATTCATAAATTTGCTATCTGTTGTTTTTCACGTACCCATAGTTTCTTTAGACGTTTGGCAGAGATCACTATTTAACTGGGTAGGATTCCGACATCAGAGTAATAAAGAGATACACTGTGTACATATTGCAGAGAGTAGATGCCTGTCAACCCTTTGAAGACATTCAGAAACAGTTGCAGGAAATGGCATTGCAACATATCAAGACATGTCAGAAGGGAAAATTTTTTACATATCTCTGGCCATCTTAGATTTCTCACCATTTTCTTGAAAGGTGTATGAAGAGTTCTTGTGCTAACTTTTGCTAGAGTTTTGTTTCGTGTAATTGGGCTAGCTGCCTTATAATTTGTTTAGTGATAAATTGGGCTTCACCGAGTGTCAGCCTACCCAGTGAAGCAAGTAAACCCGAGTTTAACTTTAGTCTCAGTCGATTGTCGCCACCCGGGAATTTCTTGCGTCCACCCTGGTGGACGTACACCACTGGATGGAACTTTAACGGTGTTAATATTAAATGGATAAGATAATTTTTTAGCTTTTAAATTTTTTAATTAATTAGAAAGATAATTATAATATTTTAAATTTAAAATTAATAATAAGATAATTATATCTCATTATCTCCATTAACAATAAAGATTATCTCCATTAACAATAAGGATCATTTTCCACGATCATGATAATTTAAAACAATTTACAATTTTTCTTCTTTTTTTTCGTTCTCTCCTCCTCTACCTCCTCTCTCTCTCTCTCTCTCTCTCTCTCTCTCTCTCTCTCTCTCTCTCTCTCGTTCTCTCTTGTTTTTTGTTTCACAAGCAAAGGAAAATGGGGCTTTAATTAGAAAACGAAGTGTATATTGATTTTATATTTTACAGATAATTATGATATTTTGAATTTAAAAAGAAGATTATTATACTATTTTTAAAATTTTTGCCTACATTTTTAGACATCAGATTGATAATTTAGATACGAAACTAACATAATTAGACACTATAAAAGTAGTCATAGACACTAGAATAGTAGTTCTAGACACTAGAACATCAGTCTTAGACACTAGATTAATAAATTTATACATCAATATAACATAATTAGACACAGAGAAAGTATTACTAGATACCTAGAACACCAGTACTAGACACCAGAATAACAGTACTAGACACTGGAAGAGCAGCACTGGACACCAAATTAACTAAATTATATATAAATGTAATATACTTAGACATAAAAAAAAGTAGTACTGGACACTAGAATAATAGTTATAGACACCAAAACAACAGTTCTAGACACCACTCCAGCCAATATATGACATCAATTTCACATACACTACAAGCCAAAATTATGAATATGCTAACATTTTCGTATAAAAATGGTAGATATTTTCTCTACATAAATAATTAAAATTTTAGGCATTATTTATTCTATGATTATAGAAAATTATTTAAAATGGTAACTCTCTCCCCTAATAATAACTACCTTATTTACTCCATAATTATGTATTTTTTTTTTAATGGTAACTTCCATTCTGTTAATAATAACTACCTAACATCGTTAATTTCACTGTTAGTGGTAGACGTACAGTGTGGTGAACGTACACCGTGGTGAATGATATAATATCTCGTCGCACCCTAGACTTGAGGCCCCCATAGAGCCATAAGTGATTGACCATCCGGGTACTCTACCTTCTATTTTCTTTTTCGTTGTAGAGAATCAAATATTAGCAATATTTTTGAAATATAGGATCTCTTAACTCTTGTCATAGACCATTACAGACATCTAGCTACGTATGCATATTAACCACCTATATATAACTGGCACAAATTTCATGTTAAATAAAAGTAAGTTACTAATTTTCTATAACTCACTATAGGTGATTGCACTCTTATCCTAAAAATTCTTAGACACGGACATTTTTAATAGGGTCATGATTATTTACAATCCTGACAATCGTGATTTATTGTGAATTGTCGATTGACATTTTTCAAAGCCCTTGAATAAAAATTTTGGCTCATCCTATTGCAAAATTGAAATGTTAGTATTTTTTTATGTATGATGCTAAAAAAAACACCAAAAATGAAAACCAAGTAAGGTTTGTGGTTCAAAGATGCTATGGCAGCATCTCATACCTCAATGTGTTTGAGAATTTATTCAGTACCGGCTGTTGCTGTGAATGAATTGATGGGAGGCGATAATGATGATGAATGATATTAGGTAGAGGCGGGACTAGAAATTTCTGTTAGCCGAGCTGACTATTAAAATCTTAAAATATTCTAATGTAATAAAAATTTTAAAATATAGGCATGATTTATTCAAATTTTACTTATTATTCTTGCATGAAACTAAATTTGTCTATAATTACATTAGTATCAATTGTTATAACATGCTCATTTTTTGCATACATTAATAAAGAACCTATACAAAATTGGTATCTATCTTGTTATGAAATTGAATCTTTACAATATTCATAGTAGAAAAAACTTAGTTTGTCTTACCTAGTCAAACAAAGCTAATAATTTCAAAATTAGTTGAAGAAATCATAAATAAAAGTTAGATAAATGCAAAATTCATGAGTATTCTACTTGAAGTTGGAAATTTTTTAGATCCGCTTCAACTTGAAGCTCTTCATTAAATATTATAATTCGAGTGGTGTTGCCACTCAAATTGGATATGAGTCATGAAATAAAAAAGCAAACTTATATTCATTTTTTATGAATTGTTTACTCAAATAATATTTGATATAATAACTTAAGTTAAAAAGAGCTAGTCTTGGTAAAAAAATACACACTTCACATAAGAGAGAGAAGTAAAAATGGAGCCAAATATATAAAATTACTTAGTAGGGCTCATAGATAAAATTCTCTTACATTCTTCTAAAGGCTAAAACTATCGTTATACATATTTATCGGACCCCACTAGCCCCTCCCTAATTTTGCCTCTAACATTAGGGGTGGTGGTGGACCTGATTGAATTTGAAGCACGAGTGTCTGTGTGTGTGAACTGCGAAGAGTGAAGAAAGGAAAGGAAATAGACCCGCTCATGAATCATAAAATATTCCCACTACAAGCCAAAATGTTCACCAAACGAAGAGGTACGCTAGGCTAGGCAAGCTCTGCACCCACACCACGTGACCCAAAGATATGGCCTGGGCCCAGTTTCATCATAAACCAATTTAAGTATTTGTAATCAAACCCATAACTTTATTATTATTATTATTATTATTATTATTATGGACGAGTTGTATCATTATTTTCAAATGATTTTGATCGAACCCTTCCAATTTCTTCCCCGCACTGCCCTTCAAATTTCGCTTAATTTGGAGCTTCATTCATTGCACATGCATTGCCTTCCATCGTCATTTGGATGCTTATTCCTTTATATTCCAACGCTTGGTTCCCATCAAATTCTAATGTTCTTGACGAAGTAACGGTCATGTTATGTCCTAAAATCATATAATTGTGCTGTCGTGTTTTCCAGGTGATGGTTCATGGTTATGGTTTGGGAATTATGGGCAACCTAATCTTAGGCCAGGCAATTAAAGCGAGATTATATGGACTCATTAAAGGGACGAGGATACTGTGACATTTGTGGCAAATTAGCACTCCTAGATTACATAAATTTGTTAATCCTTTTTGTCACAAGTTCCTTGCATCATTTCAAATTTTTAACTTAAATTTGACTTAAATGATAGTATATTATTACAAAGGGAAGTGCAAGAGACTTTGATAATTATTTAACTTATTACCTTTATACTGTTGAGGAGAATAACTTGACTGCTAGAGCCATGTTCTTTGGGGACTTTTGTGTTTGGGATAAATTCTTATGACATTCCTGATTACCTTTATAGACAAATTTTATTCACTCTCATTTCCTTCCAAAACGGAATCTCTGGTCCCTAACAAAGATATTTGGAAATTTAGTAAAAACAAAAATATGTCAACTAAAATTTGCTTATCATTTCATTGGGAGTTTGACTGTCAATGAGCAAGTTGAAAATTGGAATTGAAATTGGAAAATTCCTAATACTCCCAAGATTCAATTTTTTAGTTAGTTAGATTTTCATGGTAAACTCTTCAATATTCACCATTTATCCTTTAGAGGATTGGGCCAATTCATATGGGTTTAATGGG
This sequence comes from Aquilaria sinensis, assembly GCA_005392925.1. Taxonomy (NCBI): domain Eukaryota; kingdom Viridiplantae; phylum Streptophyta; class Magnoliopsida; order Malvales; family Thymelaeaceae; genus Aquilaria; species Aquilaria sinensis. The sequence continues at coordinate 398,248 of SMDT01000546.1, forward strand.
AGGCTGCTAACAAGCTTTTCGTTCTTCCCACATGTTCTTTATTATTGGCTCTTAGAAATACTTGAAAATGTTGCCAAAATTACCATCGTACCAAATATTATCTTCTCACTATCTAGGTGGAAGATCTTGTGGAATGAGCAAAAATATGGCAATGGTGTTGCTTAGCTCATGCGTTCATCTGTTGCGAATTTTTTCGGCTTCATTGTGAAAAGGATGGAAGTGGTCCTGAGATTCCAACCTAGTTGGACGCGGTAATGTGTGTCTATATTTTGAGTTTTTATCAATTTTGGATGAAGGGTCAGGTGGGTGCCATTGGAGTTCAACATTACAACGGAGGTTGAATCGACACCATTTTGCATCAAATCGAATGAATCCAGGTCCATCTCGTTAGCTCTAATCAATCGGTTAAATCGGTTATAACCAAAACCAAATAACCAATTTTTCTTCGGTTTTCAGTGTTAAGCAAAAATAACCAAATAGACCGAACTTTTTCCAAAACTCAAAATAAATGAACACTGATTTAAACATTCAGTTTTCAGTTATTTAATCAAATAACCAAAAATGCTGTGGATGAGAAACTTGGAATAAAACAAAGAGGAGGAAGCCTGAGACTGGAGGAGATATTTGGGCTAGAACACAACGAAAAGGAGGAGGAGGAGGTCGGCAAAATCTGGGCTAAGATATACTCATTGAGCAAAATTGACTCAATCGACCGCAAATCTAGAATAAAATTAACTTAACCTAGGCTCCTCGATGACGGTCGACGACGATGAAGGAAGCTGTTGTCTCAATAGCTTAAAGCATGAGAGAAGCCTGAACAGTGAGGGAAGCTTGGACAGACGGGATGTGAAGGAGATGGAGGGATGAGAGTTTGAGAAGTCTGAACAAGAGAAAGAAGAATGATGTTGCTGAAAGTGAAAAATAAAGAAGAAAGGATAAAATGATGTCGTTTTGCCTATAATATTTCAGTTCTTTTTGTCACCGAATTTCTGAAAAGTGGAACAAATGACCAAACTAAAATATTAATTTGGTGTTGGTTAAAATTGAAAATTGAATTTATCCTTTTATTCGATCACCAAAAATTGAAAAAAAAAAATCAGTTATCCGGTTAATTCGGTTAAAACAGAACTTCTACCTACCCTTACATCTCGCCTATTTTCAAGCTAATTGCCAACCTCACCCATTGCTCGTCCGATGGATTGTGCAGTGATTTGATTAGCCAATGACGGTCATTTTCAAGCCGATTGCCACCTTCACCCATTGCTCGTTCAGCGTATTGTGCAGCGATTTGATTAGCCAATGACAATCATTGGTAAGCGATAGGAACGGAGGAGGAAAGGATACGGATTCAGCTCAAGTCCGTCTCTATTGGTGATAAACAAGGTTCGATAGTGGGGTGACTCTAATTGCTGTTGGAAATCAATTATTCTCCATGGCAAGTCTTTGAACGGAGGAAGACAATTATAGATGGATCAGACAAGGAGAGGGCTACCAACCTAAAAAGTTAATATTAAAGTACATAGCACAGATAAAAAAAAAAACCTGCCCATATGGCCTTTCAAAGTTTGGTCAAAGAGGTGTAAAAAAGTGGAAGAAAAAGGGTGTTATGGGAACAAAAATGAGGAGCCCATTGCTTGACCCATATGAAAGAGTGAAAAACACGTTAATGAGAGACTAAAAAATTGGGTCGAACAGCCCATAAATGTGGACAAGACTTGAAAAATATGTGACATTGACAAGGATGACTTGATTCATTTGTTCTTACTTGTTATATTGTCAATAATATTTTTGACAAAATTGGCTATCATTGGCAATCATTGGCATAATTGTTTTGACCATTTTTTTTGCATTGGCCGACAAAACGTACCACAAAGGAACACTCACAAGTAATGTTAAGACTTAAGGAGTGACATCGCACTTTATACAAAGCCGGCACTTATAAGTGGACTAATTGTAGGTGAGGCCCTTCAAGGATTGTGCAGCAAACCACTTTACCTTTAGGTTTAAGATTGTTTACTCCCATCCTTACTCATGTAATAAATTTTATTAAATTCTATGTATAAAAAAAATATTTTAACCGTTTCTTTCATATAAAAAATGGTTGCCTTAATTTTCTCCTATCAAAGGTATCCCATATGTGGGTGAAAATTAACTGAGTTAAGTCGATTAGTAAACTGATTATGTTTGACTTCAAATATCTATTGAGTTTAATATTTTACTCATGTTTTGATTGAAACAATATGAACAAGCCATAAATGAGCTTTTAACATATGAAGCTCATTCTATTTGCTTAAATTAGAAAACAATTAAAATCGAGCGAAGTAATAAGTAAATCGAGTTTAGACTGAATTTTGTATCGAGCTTAAAATTTTGTTCATATTTGGCTTGGATAGCAGTTTGAATGAGCCACAAACAAGCTCTAAACCAAGCTTTACTTGAGCCGAGTTTGAGCTGTTTGTTCATTTTTTTACCCCTAAATCTCCTAGAATGTTATTTCCTCTATCCTAAGTTCTTTGCAACTTTCACTATTTAGCAATTAATCTATATTTTTTTTATTTTCAGCATTTTAGTATATAAATGAAATACCTTTTCATATAAATGATAAATAAAGACCTAAATTTTCTAAATATATTTTTTAACATTTTTTCTAACAAATAATAATATGAATAAATTCAAACCAAACTATTAAAAAAAAGGCAAATATTTCAAATAATATTAAACAAAAGGAGTATTATTTTCTAATTTTTTTGAGAGATATTTTTTTGCTAGTATGTTTTTGGGAGATTTGTGTATTCGGAATGAAGTTATTATTTATAATGAGACCTACTACTGCAATGTCACTACTAATAAAATTTGGCTGCAGTGTCTGAAATTTTTTGTTATATTTTTAGTTAATAAGGGCAATCCAGGGGTCAATGCTACCATCAATATGGATTTGATTCCTCCTCCTCCTAATGTTTTTAAACTCAACAGGCATTAGATAGTAAAGGCGATGCATTAAAAAGCATAATAGTGTCTTTATTGTATATATGACATTTTTCACTACTTTTAGTCTAGTTGACAGAGTGACAAGGCTCCCTCTTATACTGTAGTCTTCCATGCAAATTTTCCTTATTATTAATGGTATGCTTATTCACAAAATAAATAAATAAATAGAGCAGAGAATGGTGGACAATTAAAGGATGAATTGTTTATTAATTAGTTTCATTTTTTTTTATACACAGAAGCAAATGAAGCTAGGGTAGAAAAAACACAACATGATAATGAGCTAGAGTAATACGCTGTGAGGAACCACCATCAAAATACAGCGATGCAGAGACTTCATAATAACCAAGACATCTTGGACTAAGGAAAAAAAATTCACATCCGTTGTTGTCCAACTTGTTAAAACTACTAATGCTGCAAAGCAGTCAGTTAAGATAGTTACTGAGGATAACGAGAATTGAATTGTAGTATTCAAGGCACCTTGAATGACTCACAATTCAGCTTCAAGTGTTGAGGAACATGAAGGAATATTAACTCCATCTCTCATAATAACGGGACCATTTATGCCCATCCAAAGCCACACGGCAGCTCCTGGGCCAAAATTTGGACACCAAGTTCCATCAACAGAAAATATATGAAGATGAACATAGAAGGGATTTTCTCCTGCATCCTTCTCCCAAACATGGCAAAGAGTATTTGGATTGATGGATTGAGCCTTTATAAATCGATCCTTAGTCTTTTTGGAAGCTTGCATTAAATTAATCAACTCATCTTTTCTTGCAGGTAAAGAAATTATGTTAAATGGAACGCCCAAAAAAACAAGCTCATTCCTACCCAGCCAAATGGCCCAAAGAGTAAATACTAGAAAGAACAACTAGTCTAGCTTTCATTTATTGGTGGAAATAAGGATATTGAGAAGCCACTCCTGAAAGGATTGAGAGTTATGATGATAATTGGTTTGGCAAGGATTTGTAGTAAAGTTAATCCAAATTGGCACAGAGTCATTACAAATCCAAAAGATATGCATTAGAGATTCCTTCTGAGCTTGACATCTCAGACAAATGGGATTGATGTTACAACTGTGACTTGCCAAATTAGCTACTGTGGGGAAGGCATTAAGTAAGCATTTCCAAAGAAAAACCTTAAACTTGTTTGGAAGAAAAGACCCTCAAATTTTCTTAAGAATAATTGAAAACTTGAGATCTCATGAAAGCCCATAAGAACTGTAGTGAAGATTATTCTATAAGGAATCATTAGCTAGAATATGGGAAGCATAGCCCTTCTTAATAGAGTAGGAACCTGTCGAGCCACCATGCCATTGGATAACATCAACTCCAGCTATCTTTGATGGCACATTCATAAATAAAATCAAAGAAGCTATTTAAGGGGGGAACAATAAAAACACCAGCTCCCTATTCCATTGGGCCCTTTCCTAGTTGACCAAATCTGCAAGCTTAAGTTTCTTGTACTTTTGGTAGAATCCTGGACTAATTGCTCTAAGCAATTCTGGGGGAAAATGCATTACCCAAGAATTATACCAAATCCAGATTGACTTACCATCCCCGATAGACCAGCAATGATTAAATGTAATTATTTTCCTACCATACAAGAGGCTTCTCCAAATCGTAAAGGCGTTAACTTGAACTTTTGTAGACCAAACATAATGAGAGTGCCCATATTTGGATGTGAGGACTTTATAAACCAAAGAATTTGAAGAACCAGAAAAAATTCGCCAAAATGTTTTAGCTAACAATGTCTGATTAAAGAGACGTATGTCTTTTAAGCCCAGGCCTTTAGAACCTTTAGCTGTCATTAACAAATGACAATTCTTGACATGAAATCCTTTTTTATCCTAATTGTTCGACCATCAGAATTTGACAATATTATTAGACAATTTATCTGATAATGTAATAGAGACCTTGAAAAGAAACATTATACAGACTGGAAGAGAGGAAAGTGTTGCTTGGATAAGCGTCAAACTGCCCGCACTATTACGAAGCTTTATTTTCCAACTATTAAGGTGGTAAGCAATCTTGTCTTCTAAGAATTTAAAGAAGGATGACCTAGACATATTTTGACAAAAAAAGGCCCTAAATAATTCAAAATCTGATCATTCAATTGGAAAGGTAAAATTTGACAAAAAGCTTGGATTAAATCACTTGGGACATTCCAACTGAACATCCACTCAAATTTTTCAAAATTGATTTCTTGCCCTACTGCTAGTTCATAGAGTTTCAAAGTAGTACTAGCTGATTAAACTGACTCCTTAAAGGTCAGCAAAATAATAGACAATCATCAGCAAAGAATAAATGATTAACAGAAGTTTCATGTCTACTCGCTCTAAGACCAATCACTTGACCCAAGGGAATCTAAATAAGAAAGATAGGATGAAAGAGTTTCGGCGCATAAAATTAAGATATATGGAGACAATGGATCACATTGACAAAGCCCAGCTTAAGGAGTAAACCAATCCGTTGTACAGCCATTAACAATAACTGAGTAAAAGCCGATGGAGATACATTGTAAAATTAGGGAAATCCAATAGTCAAGACAAATTATTGCTCTAAGCACCTTTTCCACAAATGACCATTTGATCTTATCATATGCTTTCAAAATATCTAGCTTAAGAATTGCCTTAAATCCTTTTGGACCACTATTCGTGCCAGCTCGCTTTATTGTATGAAGAAGTTCATGGGTAATAATAATACTATCTTGGATATGACGCTCAAGAACAAACACATTTTGGAAATCTGAAAATAAAGTTGAAATGATCGACTTTAGACGATTAACATGAGTTTTAGCAATAATTTTATGGACCGTGCTGCAAAGGCTGATCGGTCTAAAGTCTTCCACTTGATACTTGATAGGCACCTTTGATTTTTGGAATTAAAGTAATGAATGTTCGATAGATTTGACGGAGGAGAAGACCGCCATTCAAAAAAGACAAGACTGCATTCACAGTTGAGTTACCCAAGATATGCCAATAATTTTTAAATACTATAGGGGGAAAACCGTCAGGGCCTGGGGCTTTGAAGTTGCCTAGATCAAAGGCTGTTTTTTTGACTTCTTCTTTAATAAAAGGCCTATCCAGGGTCTCTTTCTGATCTTCAGTCAAGGCTTTAACTAGTTTAGCACATATTGAGTCTTAGGTAAGCTCATTGTTATGAGGAACATCGTTAAACAACTTATAAAAGTAATCTTGAATGATGTGCCGATTATCATCCTCAACATAAACCCCATTCTTATTGTTGATAAGTAAAGCTGGAATTCTTAAGGAAATACATCTAGATCGAGTCGCTTAATGAAAGAATCTAGTGCTATTGTCTCCTATAGTCAGCCATTGAACCCTAGATTTCTAAGCCGAGAAAAGTTCTTCATTAGCTAATAGAGTCTTATGCTTACGCCAAAGATTGTTCAGATCAGAGCAATTATTCGGAAAGACATGAGAGATTTACAATTGGGCCATCTGATCTTTGATGTGGTTAATTTTTTCCCTCAATTTACCTATCGTAGATTTACTCCATTGACGAAAAAGATGGACTATTTGAGAACACTTCAAAGCAACCCTATACATGCTAGATCCGACAACGCAAGATGACCAAATAGATTTAATAATGTATTCACACTAAGGATAATTTGTTAAGAATGCTTTAAACCAACGATGTTTGTGATAGAAATTCCTGACAGGAGATGTATCTAGCAATAAAGGCGCATGATCTGACCATTGAATTGATAAATTGAGTAATTATACTTTATGAAACATATCAAGCCAAACTTGTGAGCAATATGCTTTGTCTAAAATCTCACAAACAAGATCACCATCTTCTCTGAAGTTGGACCATGTATATGTGGGACCAAGAGCAGGTATGTGACTTAAGTTGAGCTCTTGAATGAAAGATTGTAAATATTCCGCACCTGAACACACATGAGAATTTCTCCCCTTTTTCTCAATGGATGAAGTAACCTGATTAAAGTCTCCGATTAATAGAAGAGTGTCAGCATACGGCAATAAGATAGCTAGGATTTTATTCCAAGTAGTCTATCTTTGACTAATGACAGGGCTTTCATATATACAAGCAATGGTCCATAAAGTAAAGCACTCCCAACAGAAACGAACTTAAGCAAAATAAGATTTTCATCTTTGTACATAATAGAACCATTCACTTCCATTAACCATCCCACCCAAAGACCTCAATTCTTTCCATTTGGGTTGACAAAATCTGTGGAGATGAACCCTAAATCTTCCAGTTTCCTAGTTGTTTCAACACCTTGAAGGCGAGTTTCCATCAAGAACAAAAGATTAGGACGTTTGCTGCCAACAAGATGGCGCAGATGAACAACTGCCGTGGGACGGCCTAGACCTTGACAGTTGAAGCTCAAGATTTTCAAATGTCGATTGAAGTTTGATTTGGCTCAAACTCTGAAAAGCCATCAGAATTGTGTGGGCGATTGTCACCCGATGGACCAGCTAAAGGATTTATTGATGAGATGAGGGCAAGAGCAGGACCTTTTAACAGGAGAGGCGTCAATTGATGTCAATTTGGCTATATCAGTGACTTTTCTTTTCCGCAATGTTTCTCCAGTGTTGCTTTTTTGTTTTTTCCATGTGACGCTTGAATCAGACAATATAGGTCGCCACAATCGTTTCCTCCAGTTAAGGATTCTTCGTTGATCATGACTCCGACATTCGTCCAAGAGCCCCTACTGGTTCGTAGGACAAATTGCCAATTGAGCAAGGTTCGGGACAACTTGATCTTCAGAATCTGGAGAAGAAGGAGCGAAGTTTTGCAAGAACGCCACAGTTGGGATTCTTTTCCCCTTACCTTTCCCTGCCCCAGCAGTTGGTGCTTGATTCTTGAAAACTAGCAGCTTTTGTCGCTTATTTAGGGGGGAATGGAGATAATTCCTAATTTCCAACCTATTGTTGACTGAGCAAGAGTATATTAGAAGTTGAGTGAGATTCGGCCGAAGTAGTGATAGTGATGGGTGTTTTGTTTCTACCACCCAATTCTCTCCTGTTAAGGAGAATAGAATCCGTATGTAGAAGGTCCAAAATGTTTTTGATGGTCCAAGGAGGAATTGCCGAATTGGTCGACACAGTGGGAATCGAACCAAGGAGAACTTTTGTTGCCTTAGTATGGGCTCTTACCTTAACGTTTTAATGTTCTACGTTCGTATGTCATTCTTGAAAAATGTTTTAACGTTTTAATGTTTTTGCAAATACAATCGTTTGTTGAAAAACTGCAAATACGATCGTTTGTTGAAAAACTCATAAGCTAATAGCAAGTTGAGCTGGAATAATTCGATCTTACATAATGACGATACCATTTTATAATTCTCTTATTGACACTCAAGTTTGTCCAGATATTAATTTTTATTTAGTTCTAGGTTAAAAATTTTAGTTTATGGCTATTTTCATTTTTAGGGATAATTTGGTCAATTGTTAGAAAATTTGGGTCATTTTTATTATTTTAGGATTAGTTGGTCTAGTCACGTTTCAGTTACATTGTTGTTCATGTTATAAATTTTTAGGAATTTAGAATGGTCATTGAGGGTCAAAATAAAATTTAATTTAATTTAGGTGCTAATTAGGGGTCCTAGAGGTTTTGGGGGTTAGTTTAGGTAAAAATGAGGAGTTTGGGTGTGAATTAGATGTTTTTAGAAGATTTTAGGCAAAATTGATAATATTGGAGCAAATTTGGCAAATTTATAAAGATCTAGGAAAATCTGAGAATTTTACAAAGTCTTGGGACAATTTGACAAATCCCTGAAAAATCAAGGTTGAATTGAAATTTCACCAAAATATGGGCTAGATCAACAGCTTAAGAGTTTTTGTGGACTTGAATTAGTATTTAGACCAAATTGTATCATAAGATATTTAAGCCTCTAAAATTTCAATTTTTGATAAGGCTTAGGATCAAATTTGCTTGTTAATCACGTTCATGACACTAATACTATAAATAGGAGTCACTATTCACATAAAAAAGGGGGAGAAAAGGCAAAAAAAGAACTGAATTGGGATAAATTGTACCTGTGGCCCATAATATTTTATTATTGTCATATTTTGGACCTTAACTTCAGAATTTTACATGAGAAGTCATCAACCTCAATTTTTTTTTATCTCATTTTAGCCTTTTGGAGGATGAAAAACGTTAAAATAGATGGAACTGGTCACGTGGTATGCTATCATGGAGCAAATTGTTATGGTGACACGATGAATCAATTTTGCTAGTGATGAAAGAAAACTAATAAAAAAAAAGAAAAATAGAAAAAAAAAAAAGGAAACAAAAGAAAAGAAAAGTTTCGAATGAAGATCTCCTTGGTTCATTCTGCAGCAGGCTGCCTATCGAAATCGCCGTCTAGGCTTTTGCAGGTCTGTTTACACCGACCTCATTTCCATACTTTTGTCAATCTATTTGCGTTGACCTCATTTCTATCCTCCGTCATCTGTTCGCTTTCATTAGTCTATTCGTGCAAGCCTCGTACTCTATCTTCCGACCCAAGTAGAGATGCCTAAGTGGCTATCGCTCTCCTTTCCTTTCTTCTTGGCCGTTGCGATTTGTAGAGAGACGATTTCTGCCATCGTAATCTCCTGATTTGCGATCTCCCTTCCCTCTAGTCATGATTTCTCTTTCCTTCGGCCGCACGTTTTCCCGTCACAATTTACAGCCAGTTCGAGTTACCATATGCCAAGGATACAATGAAAATGTTGCCGAAGTTGAGGCAAAGAGGGGGGTGTACATTGAGATCTGGATGGAGTTGATCACCAACAATTGATTCATTGTGTTACCATGGCAAGTTGATCCATGATGGAGTCGCATATTGTCAGTTATGTCAATTTTAACATTTTTTGTCCTCTGAAGGACTAAAATTTAACAGAAAAATTAAGGCTGAGAATTTCTCATGCAAGGTCTTAAGGTTAGGATCCAAAATAAGACAATAATAAAAGGTTATGGTCCATGGGTGCAATTTACCCAAAAAAACTAAGTTCTTTGAGAAAAGGTGAAACTACAATCTAAGTCCTCTGTCTCGCCACCCTCTCCCCAAGGAACCCGAAAGTTTTTTCCTTTGCCGCTGACACCCCTGCAGAGTTGCCCCTGTTGCTTGGCGCCACCAATGCCGCCACGAGCCGTCGTCGCCGATCTGAGCCTGTTGCCCTCACCTCACCTTGCACCGCGCCGCCGTCCCGAGGAGTTCCCCATCGCCGTTCTAGCCAAACCGTAGGAGGGAGGAAAACCGCCGAGTCGAGTTCGCCGTCCCGCCATTCCCGATTCGTCGATCACGTTGTCCGCTCGGCTGGAAAGGGCTGCCGTCGTCCCTTCTGTGATCGACACCCCTGATCGTCCCAAGGCCTCCACCCCATCGCCGCCGAAGTCGAGGAATCAACGGAAACCCTCCTCCAACCCGTAACTAACCGTTTTCGCCCAGGCCCGATCCAGCCAACCTTCTCCTTTTGGTATAACTCTCGTTTTAGCCCCCTAATCTTTGTATTTCGTTCCTCTAGATTCTAGACTACTAACATTTTTCTATTTTTTCAGAATAGTTTAATTTTTATCTTATAATGCATCTTAAATTTGAAAATAAAAACTAAATTTTTAAGAATTTGTTCTTGATAAATTTGATAAAATCTTAAGGTAGATTATTCATTTAAATCCAATTGATCTAATAAGAACCAAGAATTTGAATAAGATGATTCTTTCAAATTCTTGGTGGATTTGATAAAATTTTTATATTTTAAAGATATCTAGGATTCTATATCCAATTGATCTGGTAGGATTCACAGTTTTAAATTAAATTAAAAATTAAGTATAATTAAATAAAATCAGTATAATTATTCTATCAAAGGTCAGGCATTTAAGGAAACAATAATTTAGGAAGAGATAAAACCGAACCCTATAATATCAATTTTTTGGCGCTATAATAAAATTATTTTAGTGTAACAGATTTATGATCTTAAAATCTCTCATAGATCATAACAAGTATCTAATTAACCTAGGCAAAATTGATTAGTTGTAACTCCTAACCCGTTGCTACATCTCCCAATCAGTTATAAGCCTCTATTTTATTGAAAATTGCTTCAAACTCTTTATAATTCTTTGCATATTAGTCCTTACTCCTTAGCACTAAGTAAAACTTAGTTGGGATAAAAACTTGATTTATAATGATAAAAATCAATATTTTAAATGGTCCATTAAATTTTAAAATATTATGGAATGGTTTGAATTTATTGGAAAACGGCTATCAAACAATTTAAATTAATTAACTCTCACATAACTATTCGATATATATTTTTTAAATTATAATTTAAATTATTTAGTAACTATTTTTCTATAAATTTAAACTGTATCATAATATTTTAACAATTAATATATTATTTAAATTATTAATTTTTTCTCTGTTAATCAGATTTCTGTGTCAACTTTAGTCTTTGCCAGAGCTAAACAAATGTTGGATGAATTTGTAGAGATTTCGTTAAAAGTTTTGGACTAATAGTGTAGTAGCCGAGAGAGACGAGAGGGAAGGGTGAGATGGGATCTGGCATCTGGGGACGGTGCGGTGCGTGCGCTGGGTGAGGCATGGGCTCGCTCGGGCCTTTTGGTCCCACACCGACCAGCCGCGACAACCTTTGCCTAACCAATTTCACCCTTCCTGCCCCACCATGGCAGCCGCTTCCTTCCGTCTGGGTCCGGAAATTCTTCTTACCTTTTTTGTCATTGTCGTAATTTAGGTGGTATTTAGCTGTAAAATCTTTTAATTAAAAAAATGTATAACTTATTTTAAGGAAGTTTAAATTTTTAAAAAATTCTTCTATTAAAATGAAAATTTTTATTTTAGATTTTTTCACTTTTAACTCATTATGTTTCCATAGTTTAAAAAATAATATTTTTTACATTCTTAAAATAAGCCATATATATACACTTAAATTTTTGTAAATGAAAGTTTAAAAATAAAAATAAGAAAATTTTTCACATCTAAATACCTTATTAATGTTCTATGACATGAATGTTTCCTATTCAAATAAATAAAGGAGCTTATGTATAATATTTAAAACTTTATTCAGAAAAGCAAAAAAGATTTTTTAATAACCGTCTTCAACTCTCCTCCCCCTCTCTAAAAATAAGTCCTTTAACCTTGGCCTAGTTGGCCGAATCCGGCTTTTTTTTTTCATTAGGATTTGGCAATCTCTCCTTAATATATATATTACATATTTCTTCAAATAATTGACTTCATTAGTAAAGTTTATCTTTATTTTTATCACATTCAATTTCCTTCTTTTTGTTAGGTAAGATGAAGGAGTTTTAGATTGAAGAGACTATACCATGGAGTTTTACTTGATAGGTCTGCTGATCTGTTTTATCATAGTGGATCGAGTGTTAACATCCCTTAGTTTGTTTGTTAGTTTACATATTATGCTAGGTTTTTGTTACTTATTTTTTAGGGTTATCAAACTGTAGGTTTAAGTAGCGGGTATATTTTTTTATTCTTTATCTGTATAATACAATATCACAAATATACTATAAATAATATAAGTTAAACTTATAAAATTCAGTGTTGTATCTTATTAATAGATGTTGTATGGTAATAAACTTTCATAAAAAATAAAAATTAACTTCATTAAGTGATTGTGGCTAACTTTTTAACCTGATAAAATCGATCTTTTGAGTTTTAACCAAAACTGTAATACAGCCAAAATAAATATGAAAAACGAAAATTTGGTTAAAAATCTAAAGATAATTAGAAAACGAACAAGAATCCAAAGTTTTGAAGGAAGAGAAATACTATAAGCTTTTGTTATTTTTGGACTCGAGCCAAATTGGAATTGCTGATTGTGGTGCTCCGGGTCGTGCCTCAAATTGATATCTTATACGACTTCGATTCTATTCTCTTCTTTATTCAACAAATCAAATTTACGTTGGGCATCTACTTTCCACAAAGCATTTGATCTATCCAAGTAAAAGTAAAGTTCTCTCGTTGCAACTCTTTTGCTTTTTTTTCCCCCTAGTCCTTTTCTCTAGCAAGTACCACGTCTAGAGGAAAATAATTTAAAGTCATTTTAGAGGAGGAGCAAAACCTTGATGTATTATGATGACAATAATCAAGTTAAATGTGCTAGCCAGGAAAACTTGATTCATTTCTTTCACATGCATAAAAAAAACATGGATAAATAACTGTTTTTCTTATCGGCAATAGGAGCAATTACATTAAAAGTAAAAACGTACAATCATCATCTTAAAGAGAAAGATGATAAAAAATAAAAAGAGAACAAAACCAATATCCCAATTTAGCAAGGTCCAATGAGGAAACTCAAAACCCAAGAACCCTGACTGACAGAAGCAATAGAAATTAGCAAATCTCATAAAATTAAAACTCCCCAAATCACAAAAATAGCAGAGTCCACCAACAGCTCATATTTCGAACCCTAGCCCATAACCTAAGAATGCGGCCTTATCTCAAAGGGAAGAAGAACATTGGTTAGCTTTCCTAGCTTCTTTCTGGTAGCGATCTTTGCAAGGAAGTAGGAACAGACCTACTTCATAATCAATATTCTCCTTATTGTAGCCTTGATTAACCTGCTTGCCTTGCAATAAACCTTTCAACACCTCTCTTTTCCTGTCCACTTCCTGTATTCAAACTTCTCAAAAATGAACTCTACAAGCTTGCACACTCTTTTTAAAAAACTACCAGCCTAAGTGGATGAACCCGATTGTAAAGAATCTTTGCCAAAACCGTAAGGATAAATAAAAATTAGAGATTAAGATAAAATAATAATGCCCGCAATAACAAGCAAATTGGAAAAATGTTGGGAAATCCTGACTCTCAATCAAGTTTGACTTCCGCCAATTATGCTTTGAGTTTGCAAGGTTGACGACTAACCGTTCATTTAAACCATTTCAAAAGTAAATACACATAAATATTACATATACATGAAATGAGAAATAATGTAGGAGAACGTGACACATTTGCTTTTTTCCTTGGGCTGAATGTTAGTTTTCATCCTTAAAATTTTTGGTTTGTTTTATTTTGGTTACTGGCATTGTTAATGTTGCAGTTGTGGCATAGAAGGATTTGTGACGTGGTATAGCTTGGTCACTTAATTCTTGATTGAGGTAACATATTCACATATTAATTTGCTGGATTCGTCAACATGTGTGATGTACATTTCGCTCCATCGGCTTAAAAGTTTAACCTGTAAGTTTTTTTCGGTTATTTTAAAATGATTATTCTCACTTGCATTTTTAGATAATAAAAGCTTAACAATTTGATTTTGAAAATGGTTAGTTGAGCTAATATTTGATTTTTAAGATGGTCGGGTGCAAAGTTTGGAGTTAATAATCCTTTTTTTTTCTATTATTGGGGTTATTCACTAATAGGCCTCCGAAAAAGGATTTTTGTTGCATATAGGTTATCCTATGTTGAAATGTTAAGAGGAGGCTTAACGGACTGCGGTATCATGAGAGAGGGTGGTTCTGTCATCATTATTATTCCAATGTCATCGCAAGGAGAGATTCTCTTTGTTTTCTTTCTTTCTTTCTTTTTTCTTTTTTTTTTAGAGCGAATGTGAAATGCAATAGGAGGGATGTGGCGTCCTCGGTAAGATTGGGGGCTACGTGTTCAATTGTATGGTGGGTATTAGGGGTGAGCATGAGTCGGGTTGGTTCGGTTTTATGGTAAAACTGAACCAACTCAAAATGGTCTCGGTTTCAAAATTTTTCTACCAAACCCAAGAACTGAGAACGGAACAAAACCAGAACCATGGCTCTGGGTTTCTCGGTTCTGGTTCTCGGGTTTTTCGGTTTATACCATATATTTATAACAACACCAAAATTCAATAAATTTACATCCATAATCAGTTTTATGACATATTCAACATAATATATAATTAAATTAATATTTAAATATATGTACTTAAATACATTCAAGGGAGTTTAAAATGTTGTTCTTACAAAAATGGTTCAAAAGAGTTGCTTGTGGAGGCATCTTTCATCTCAACTGGTTTACTTCCTTCCAGTAATTCCAATATTGGCATGACATTCAATATGAAAAATTGAGCCTTTAAGACCACCTTCTTCAGTATCAAAACCTAAAATATATTGATATCATAAATTTTTAATTTTGCATGACTCATAAATGAAAAAAATATCATAATTGTGTCGTAGAGAGTAATCTGGAATGAAAGATCGAAAGCAAAATGACTTAGGAGGGGTGAGTCTATGAAGCAAAGTAATTTAAATGAATATGGAGAAATTTCATAAATAATCCCATAACTTCCATACTATTTCAATTTGGAATATCAGTTTAAGAGTTTAATATAAAAATACAAAATGACCATCATAATACTTCAAAGAAATGTGTGTGTGTGTGTGTGTGTGTGTGTGTGTGGATCTATTAGTAATATTATAATTTTTATTATATAATTATATATATATATCGAGTTCGGTTCCACCTCCGGTTGGTTCCATATGGAACCAGAACCAACCCAAAAACCGTCGGTTCTCCTATATGTGGAACCAACCTGCGAACCATGATTAATTTTTACCCAACCCAATAGGGGTGGTCCGGGTTGGGTTTCGGGTTTACCCAACCCATTCTCATCCCTAGCGGGTATGGTATTTCTGTCCATTTTTTTTAGCTCCCTATTATCCATCCATCCATCTGTATTGCCACATATGCTTTTCTTACCTACATGCTTGCAACTTGTTCAAGCTATTAGAAATTGGAATGCTAATCGGTGGTTTATAAAAAGATAAATGATGTTAAATGTTAACCAGTTTGGAAAATTGAAATACTAATATCGATTCAAGTTGATTCTTGAAAGCTTCTGAATTCACCTTCATGAGTGATGTTAATTTTGAATTGCAGGTGATTTGGGATCGAATATGATACTTCACAACCATGGGTTTAAGCTTTGTTATTGAGGTATTCGGAATTCTAATTTGCGCTCACTCAGCTTACTCTACGATCAATTGTAACTCTATTCTCTCTCTTTTTGTTCTAATTCTGGATTTGGTAATTTCATAATAAAGAGATGACTTTGGATTTGTTGCAAATAGAGAACCACTGAAATCATGATTAGGGAGTTCTATTGGCTACCTATTAATGTGAGTGTTATGCTTAAATATGTTTTGGGTGTTTTATGTTTTCTGGTTTCTTTACGATTGAGGTTTTTAAGTTATTAAAGAAGAGAAAATTTTTCTTAAGATTTGTGGTGGAGCTGCTTCTGGATTTTTTTATTCTACATCTCGGCTATTTTAACAATTCCTGAGAAGTCCTCTGCATATATCCGGATGCTGAAGAGAACAGGTAAACTTTTCCTCACTTTGTGATTTTTGTTCAATCTTTTTAATTAGGAATTTTGTAATCACAAAAAGCTATTGTTTCATATTTGTTGTTGGTTCATAGTAGCTTGCTTAGAATTCTGCCAATCTGTTTCCCATTAATGGGATTAATTGGTCAATAAGAAAGGGTGAGTCAAATGGGGGCACGTGGGATAGGAGAAAATGGGGCAGGAATGATTTGACAGAAATTACTCTGGTGTGTCATTGAGATTTCTCTCATTTCTTGCTTCGTCCTTCGCCCTTGGTTTTGCGTCCATGGCTTCTGATGCCTATTCAATGTTCATAGTTGTTGACCGCTCCACCATCAGCTGACTTATCTTCCACCATTAATTCCCAATTCGGTCCCCCTTTGACTTCTTACCTGCAGCATCAACTAGCCCAGACATTGGTGTCAGCAGTCAACCTTGATAAGCTTTGTGCCCGACTGCCGATGGCATCAAATTTGGATGCCCATAGTTGGAATCTTCATTGGAGAACCCGGCATAGCCACACACTACCTTAGCCAAACTTCTGTTATGATTTAGCTCGAGCACATCCCTCACATCGGACACTCCTTGTGGGTAAAAAAAATTCAACGCTCTAACAAGACAATAACAAACGCAAGGCCGCTAGACAATAGATTGGGAGGTCGAAGCTATTGTTACCTGATTAGATGGATAGCCAGCACAAGAGGAATGAGACTCCAACTACTGTGCTGGGACTTCTTATTGGTTTTGGATCCATGCGAACTGGCAAATCAAACAAGAAATCTCTAGTTTGAACACCGTGGGTTGGCATTCTCCAAGTGGCTAAGTCTATACATCAACCAGAGGGTCTTGGTGAGGTGTATGTGATGGGGAGTAGCCTAGTATGGGCGACGAAGACCATAGTTTCGCAAAGTCAAGTTGAGTGGCATAAGGCATAAGGTTGGAATTTTAGTTAAACTTAGGGTTACCACAAAAATGACATCAATTGGGTTAAGAAAGACTCGCGTCTGACTCCATTAATTTGGCCTCTTTAATCATAGCTAAACTGGCCTATACATTATAAATTTGGGCCAATAAATGTGAAGATTGTCACTCAATTTATTTTAACTTAAATCAATTAAATCACAAATAGCTTATTTTAATTCACATATCTTTTTTATCTGAAACTAATTTTAATTAAAATCCAATATTATGCACTTGCAATAATTCATTGAAAATATAATTTTTATATTCTTACTAAATTTTTACGAATTTTTCTAATTTTAGATATTTAAAAAAAATTATCAAAATTTAACAACATCATACAAGCTTTCAAATGAATTACTACATTTACATAATATTGACTTTCTAATCAAATTAACTAATTATATATATATAAAACCAATTAATTTGAATTAAAACAAATTGGAGCTAGTTTATGTTTTGAGATTAGAAGAATGAGGTAGCTTCTTTGTATTCCCTGATTGTTAACAGAGATCACATCAATAAATTCCACAGGAAGGTGAATGTCTAGCGAGGAGAGAGAGAGGAGGAGCTGTCTAGCAGAGTAATTTCAATGACAGACATTAACAACGACATCTCCCAGTATTCACAGAGTACTAAATGAAAACATCAATTCATATCCAATATCTTGCATAGCGTGGACAGATCCTCTAGTGTGAGTGTGTGTATGAAACTCAAAATCTAGATCTAATTAACTTTTTTTATTAAAAAAATGAAAAAAAAAGTTTCTTTAAACTTAATAAAAAACACTTGGAACAAAAAAATCCTCCAACGCATTTAATCGGGTACCTACATCTGGTACCTCACCAATTTTCTAGTGGTTGCTGCGGTGCCTTATAATTTAAGTGTTGTCCAAGCCAGATTATGAAACCTCAACATGTGAAGTCTCATGGCTAATTACTCCTATCTAAGAGTATTTAATACAATTTTTAGCGGAGGAAAGGAGGTATAAATCCAATCTGAAAATGAGCATTGATATTTTAGATGAGCTTAGAGCAATAAATCCACCATAACAACCCCGTGACCCGTGAATTATGTTTGTTCTTATTTGTGAATTAAGTAGTTTACCCAAATGAAACTTGGGATTTTTCCAATCAGTAGCAAGATTCTCTTTATTGCCCTGTTGTTTCGATCAAGCTCTTTTTTTTTTTTTGGATTTAGTTGCAATTGTTTTTCCCAAGTTTATCAAAATTGAGTTTTATTGAACTCGTGGAAAGGATCAAACACTTTGTGACATCAAAGGTTATAATTTGTGACACATATAGAGGCTATGACAGGCACTGTGTTATTATTGTGTTGGATACTAGCTTCTGAGTAGTGTTTATTTCTTGTTTCTCTTACCATTAATATAATTTCTTGCTGCCGTTCAAAAAAATAAATGCAGTAAAATCACATTTTGTGGACCGTATATAATTGCATAAAAAACCCATAACTTCCAGGCGATTTTATGTCCAAACTTCTTCTATTGTCACACTTAAAGCTCTCATACAATAAAATGCTTGCAACTGAAATGTAAAAAATTTAATAACAGCTAGCTGCAAAACCCCAACCTTATTTCTTTATTATACTTAAAGCCTTCACACAACCAAAAACTTGCAATTACACCTAAAAATATATAATATGATTAATTACAATATCTCCTCCTAAACACTCCTTCATTTTTTTTCCTTTTCTTACATTTGAGCTCCCAAAATTCATATTTTTCGTCACTACTAATAGTGTAGAACTTTATGATTCGAAAGAGAATTATAAGATTTATAGTTATTGGAAGACTGAAGCGATTTATAGGAAATGTTCTGATTTTAATGACCTTGTTTTCCTCTACGTTTTACTTTTGCGAATATTTCGTGGCCATTTCTCATTGAAATAAAATGCCATGCAGCATGCTAACTGCGAAGCATGAAATCGAAAAACTTAATGCTGACAGGGTAGTATTATTATATAATGATTATTTGTTGAACTTATCAATTTATTAAAATTTTACACTTTAATAAATTAAAAAATTAGTATAAAAAATTAGTATTTTACTTAGCTACCCTATAATGAGAAAAAAATAATAAAAAATAATTACTTTTTAAATAAAGCATTCTAAAATATTTTTTGATCTTTTATAATGCAACATTTTAATAATTTAGTAATTTAGACAAATGATCGCAACATATTAAAATAATTCACAATAATATGTTAAATTAAATTTAAAATGTAGTGATTATTAAACAAAGGGCACAGCAACGTTCATACACATGCTTAAAGCTCATCGCCATGATGCTTTATGGTCAAGAGATATTCCTAACAAAATTTTTGGTACCGGTACCCAAATCATTAAAGACACTAGTTCAAAAGTAAATGACTCAAATCACTTACACAATGTGTTATGATTGATTTGATCGGTTCTTGGCCTTTTGGACAAGTTACTCAATTTAGTCGAATGGCAATCAAAGTTTGATTTATTGTACCGTTGAAATGATAATTGGGCACCATAAAATTTCCTTATTTCGTACGAGAACGCTCGGCCTTCGTCCATTTAAAAGC
Source organism: Aquilaria sinensis (assembly GCA_005392925.1). Lineage (NCBI taxonomy): Eukaryota > Viridiplantae > Streptophyta > Magnoliopsida > Malvales > Thymelaeaceae > Aquilaria > Aquilaria sinensis. The sequence goes on from SMDT01000546.1 coordinate 418,070, forward strand.
TGGATAACTATAAATATTATTTTTTATATATTAATTATGAGTTAAAGTTACTATAGATATACAATGACTTCCGCTTTCGCCAAGTTGAATAATACCTGAGTCAGTCCAAGTTGCGGCTTCTTGTGTCCATCGCCCTTAGTATTTAATTATTGTATTATTTTGAAACTTAATCTTAATTTTTTATATCAAAAATTTTTAACATTATTTAAGTATTTTATTTTAAATTTTTTATGGATAAAAAATATTAATGTGAATGGAAAATGCCATGTGACATGTTAATGTGGACGATTCATCAATGTGACATAATTAATTAATTAATTGCTATAGACAATGTTGAAAAGAAAGAATTTCTTTTTTTTTTTTTTTTTAAATTGAAACCAAATCAAGAAAAAAATCACTCCAAATGCAAAGCTGCCGCCTCCAGTGTTTCCCACCCCCACTGGTCACCACAATAATGTTCAACCTACTCTTCTCTCAAGCTGCTGTTTCACCACCTTCCACCCCCAATATTTTCCACTTCCTTTATCACTTCTCACTGTTCACATCACTCGCATTGATAACCCAATTCGAACTTGATAAAAATGGTTGCCTTCCTCAATGGCTGAGACCCATTTCAACAGAATTTGAGATGGATGGGAATGTGATCAACCACCTATTTGTTCACCACTCCTCCATGAATCTGATCCTGCCCTAATTTAAAGAATTGACATCCTTTTTTCTCCTTTCAATGGGGTGAACTGGGGGCGCCACATGGCAAGGCTTGGGGCGGATGACACAATAAGGGGTGACGTTGGCATGAGGCGGCTACATGAGGGCATTGGGCTGGGCAAGAAAGGAAGGGGAAGTGGTGAGGTTGTTGGAGGAGGAGAGTGTGACAGGGAAGAAAATGGAGGTGGCCAGAGAATCAATCCTCTTTTTTTTTTTTTTAATCTTTTTGTTCTTTTTTCACATCATCCATGACAATTGATTTATTGTGTCACCTTAGCAAGTTGTCCACATCATCTACCTAGTTACTTTTTAAACTCATACTAACAACAAATTATTTATTTCAAAGGCCAAAAATTTTGACCTTGTTATTTTATGGTTGACTTGGTCAATTTATAATAAAAGATATATGAGTACATTAATTTTGTAAAAGGTCAATAATTAATATGTTGTTTTTTTACATAGAATCAATAGTACAAGATATAAAATTTAAGGAGTTACAATTATAATGGGAGAATGTTAACTTGTTTAACACCAAGAAGTAAGGGTGAAAGTTTCAGGTTTTGAGTCAAGTTCGAGTTGGAACCTGAAAAAATGAAGTCTTTCATAATCCAAAAATTCCAACCCAAATCAACTTGAAATAGAGAGAGAACCCTAACCGACCCTAACCCAAAAAAATAAGGTCAGGTTTCGGGATCACCCGACACACAACTGTCGGTTGTCGTCATTTCATCTTCGATCCCCTCCATTCTCATCTCCTCCACCATCTCCTTGTTGATCAATGATGATTTAAAGCGATGAAGCAATAGCGAACGAACGATGCCAACTTGTGAATGGCAGCAAAGTTGCAAACGGCGAGTTGAGGGATGACAACAACTTGCAAAATGGCGGTGGACAGACACCCTAGTGGGCAGAGGCTAAAAGATGATGTGATGAGCAAAAGAGGTAAGAGTGAACGTCGGCAAAAGATGACTTAATGAACATGGGCGATGGGAATGAGCGCTATGTCAAAGGATGACATGCTGACGAAGGACGACATGATGGCCGAAGTTATTAGAAGGGCTGCATGATGATGACGTGGAGGGAAGGAGGCAGACAAGCAGTAGTAGGAGACGGACACACAAGGGGAGGGAGGTGTGCTAGGGTTAGGGTTAGAAATAGTTAAGTAATGTAGTGGGCTTGGGCTTGGGCTAAGAAATAGTTAGAGATTGGGCTGGGAAATAGTTAGGGATTGGGCTGAGAAATAATTAGGAAATAGAGAATCGGGTCTTTTCGGGTTAATTCAGGTTTGACCCGAACCAACTCGATTTTTACTTTTAGAAATTGGATTGGACTCGGGTCAACCCGAATGTCACTTTTTCCTTCTCCTGACTTGAACCTAACCCGAAAAATAGGGTCGGGTTTTGGGTTAGGGTTAAAAGCTCACACCCTTACCAAGAGGCAACCAAAGAAGTATCGAGACATTGTGAAATATTGGGAGGGAAGAGAGGGGGAAAGGGGATTCAATCCATGACCAAGGATAGGGATCTAATGTAGTTGAAGTAGTGGGAAAATAATTACTCAATCCGTTTCACAAAAATGACTTTTACTATTCATAACATTTAATTTATGATTTTATTTCTTTCAAATTTTGTTATTAAAATATGAATATTTTATATGAAAATGAAACTTTAAAGATTATAGTTTATAAATATCATTTTTAAAATTTTTTTTCAATATATATTATTATGAATATGTTCAAGTCAAATTTCAATAAAAAAAAATAAAAGAGTCAATTAATGTGAAACGGATAGAGTAATATGTTTGCGCCACCAGTTATTCCATTTAAAGTAGGGTTTCTCATGTTAGGTAGATATATTTTCTTTTGTTGCCTTATGCTTATTCTTGAGCATTATAGAGTTTGGTAGACTTTCATAAGCTCCTACAACATGAGGAATACAATGTAAGATCGAGTCAAGCTAATTATCTCACAATGATTAATGGGAAATTAGTAGATTCTTACACCCCATGGAAGCTCTTGCTTGAGTTGATATTATCTATTGATGTTTGCGCCATCAGTTTTTATTCTTTGTTCCTCTCTTTTAGGTATTAGTCCTAGTTTTTTTGGTTTTCTTTTTACTATTTTTTATTTTTGATTTATTGTATTCTTTATTTTCAGTTTTTTACTTTATTTTCTTTTTCAGGTTATATTTTCTTTTCTTTTCCAGTTTTTTTTAAATATTTTTCACTTTCACGATTTTTCTCTCTCCAGTTTTCCCCCCATTTTTTCATCATATTTTTGTATCTAACTTTGTTAGTTGTTTGTTTCCAGTTTCATTCTTGTTTTTCTTAGTTTTCAAATTTGTCTACATTTTATTTTTTACTTTTATTTCATTTTTTTGTCTTTTATTTTTTCCCCTAAAATTTATCTATTTTTGTTCATTTTTTTTTACAAAATTGTCAACTAATAAAAGAACAAATATCTTGTTGAGAAAAAAAGTAAACAATTACTGATAAAAGAACAGGTAGTTCCTCTAAAAAAAATAAATATATACTAATAAAAGAACAACTAATTCTTATCAGTTCTAATTTCATTCTTTTATCAGTTTTATCTGCTTTTTTATTAATTTTTATTTATTATTTTATTAGTTTTATCTACTATTTATTAGTTTTTTCTATTCTTTTATCAATTTTTATTTTTTATTTTATCAATTTTTTGTTTATTTATTACTACTTATTATTTTTTCTTTTATTAGTCTATTTGTTCTTTTCAGTAAGTATTTTTTTTTCTAATTCATGTTTATTTTTTCAGATGAATTTAATGTTTGTTCTTTTATCAGTAACTCTTTATTTTTTTTTATTTATATGTGTTTGTTCCTTTAGCATTTCATGTTTGTTTTTTTTATATGAACTAGTTGTTTGTTCTTTTATTATAGCTATTTGGATTTTTATTAGTAAAAATTTATTCTTTCATCAGTTTTTGTCTTTTTTTAGAGAAAATAATTTTTTATTCTCTTATTACTATTTATTTGTTCTTTTATTAGCATGTATTAATTTTTTTATTAGTAGATATTTGTTATTTTATTTTTCATATTTATTCCTTTAGATGAACTTGATGTTTGTTATTTTATTGGTATTTCTTTGTTCCTTTGTTGGTATGTGTTTAAAAGAAAAAGTTTGTTGTTCTTTTATTAATTTCTATTTATACTTCTATCAGTTTTTGTTTGTTCTTTTATCAGTTTTATCTCTTTGTTCCTTTGTTAGTATGTGTTTAAACGAACAAGTTAGTTGTTCTTTTATTAGTAACTATTTGTACCTTTATCAGTTTTTGTCTGTTTTTTTTATTATCAATTTTATCTGTTTTTTATTAGTTTATATGTTCTTTTATCAATTTTTATCTATTCTTTTCTGAGTTTGAGTATCTGTTAGGTTTTTTTTAAATGATTTTTCTTTTATCAATATTTGTTTATTATTTTTGAGAAATATATGTTCTTTTATTGGTTAAAAATGTGAGACAAAATAGAAAATTTTTGAAAAACAATAATAGTTTAAGACCAAGAAGTTGCTCCAAAAGAACAAACATTATTGATAAAAATAACAAATTCATCTCATCTTTTTATTTGTTCATTTTGTTTGTTTATTTGTATTAAATTGTTCTTGAAACTTGATACATCTGAAAAAGGTGAAGAAAAAATAAGCGCAAGAAAGAAGAAATATCAGAGTTAGTAAAAAAGACATTAGAAGAACAAAGTAGAAAAAAATAGACAAAGAATTGAGGAGCTTATTACATGGCAAACATAAAAAAGACAAAAAGAGAAAAAAGAAAAACAGACAGAGGCAAAATGACGAAGAGCGGAAAAAGACGAACAAGTAAAAAATAAGTAGTGTCTCCGGTAGCTAACGCACGAATTAAGCAATCTTGTAATTTTTTATAAATTATGGTGCAGGGGTCAATTCGTAACATTTTGAATAGTTTGGGGATGGTGCATGGCGCACGCAATACTTATTCATAGACGAAATCTTGTTGTCCTAATGTGCGTTTAAGCACCAAAAATATTACTTCCCATTATTTTCAATAAACATCAATAAAAAAACTTTTGAGTCAGTGATATATTGAGAAAGTTGAAACTTGTAAGTGCTAAGTTTTATGCTCCCCATCCCCATCGCGGTTTCAGGATTTTTTTTACCAAAGGAAGTTTATTTCGCTCCTTAACTTTTTCTTGTACCTAATTGGCCCTTAACTTTTTCATATGTTTGAAGTCAAAAAGAGAGTGGTGAAAAAAGTTTAGGATCTAATTGATAAAAAAAAAAACATAAAAGTTTTGGGGCCAATAGAGGATTTTTGTCAATAAATTATTATTTGTAGAAACTAGGGGTGAGTATAGATTTGTTAATCCCAAAAACCCAACCAAAAATATCCCTACTGGGTTGTGTTGGGTTGAATAAAATTAAGGTATGGTTTGCTAGTTGACTCCACATTTAGGAGGGCCATCAGTTTTCATGTTTGCTTAGATGTCATATGAAACCAATCCGATGTGAAACTAAAACCTAGATATATGGTAGAAAAATATAATAAAAAATATGATATTTCTAAGTTAATCACATATTTCTGTATGAACATGTACATTTAAACTTGTACATTACTAAATTGTTCATATATTAAGAACATGTAGTTTAAACATGAATTAAGTTGTGTATTATGTTAAATATTTTTTAAAATGGCTGTGAATATAATTTTATTAGATTATAAAATTGTTAATTTTCATATCTATATAATATAAATTGAAAAACCTGAGAACCAGAACAAAAAAATACTAAATCCATGGCTCTGATTTTGGTTCTGCTTAGTTCTCAATTCTTAGGTTGAGTGAAATTTTTTTAAAACCATTATTATTTTATTTTAGTTCGGTATCACAAGAAAATTCAACTAATCAAAGCCGATTCCTAAACTAGAAACTATAAAGGAAAAAAAAAAGTGACTCACCTTTTGTTAATTTTTTGAGGGGCTGGTTTACATGAACACTCCCAATTGGAACATGAGCATCCGCCTCCACCCAATCAAATATTATTTGGCATTTGTTTTAACTTTTTAAAATTGAAATTTCAAAACAAATTTTTTTTTAAGATTGAGATTGATCAATTTTTTTTATTTTATTGATTATTAAAAATGTCTAAAAAATTTTCTTAAAAATTAGAAGATTTGATGTGTCATTTTCATTTAAATTTATATGTTCAGTTTTTATTCGTAGAAAAAAATTTAGATGGAAGTGTACGCATGTAAACAGAGAAAAAAATCATTCCCAGATTACTTTGTACAACTTTATAAATAAAAACTTTTAGAAATAGTTACAATTACTCTTGAGGTTTACCCTAACCTATAGTTTGCCTCATTTATTTTAGAAAATCTACATTTTATCCCTGATTCTTTTATACTCTTCAATAACAACTTTTAAAATTATAATTTAAATTGTACGATAGTTATCTATCAGTAATATTAGTCTCTCTAACATATTTTTTATAGTTAATATATATATTAAATTATCAATTTTTTCTTTCTGTAAATGTAATTTTCTTCCTGTAAATGCATATCAGTATTTTTTAAAGGACTGTTAGTTATGAAAAAGAATAAAAAATCTTAAAATTATTGGAGCATGGTTATTAGATAATTTAATTTAAGGTTTTAGAAGTTGTTGTCAGATACTATAAAAGTAGCATGGGCAAGCTGTAGGTTTTTTAAAATAGAGGGGACAAACTGTAGGTTAGATCAAACCACAAGGGGGCTTTTGTAATTTACTTAAATTTGTATTTTGAGATCCAAATCAGGAAATTAGAAAATCCTCCCACGAGGTTTTCTCTAACTTACACTTTACCCCCTCTATTTTCCCTTACTTCCTTTATAGTGTTCAACAATAACTTTTGAAACCCTAAATTAAATTATCTGATAACCATGTTTCAGTAATTTTAAGATTTTTGATATTTTTTTCATAGCTAACAGTTCTTTAAAAAATATTGATATGCATTTATAAGAAGAAAAATGTATTTACAGAAAAAAATTGAGAATTTAAAATGTATATTAACTATAAAAAAATATTGGAGAGACGAATATTACTGAAAAATTGCTATTGTATAGTTTAAATTACAGTTTTAGAAATTGTTCTCAGATAATATAAAAGAACCAGAGACAAAGTATAGATTTTTGAAAATAAAAAAATAAACTGTAAGTTAGGGTAAATCTTAAGAGTAATTATAACTTTTCCTTTTTCTAATACTACAATTTCTATCAATATTTTCCGTGGTAATCATTTTAACATTCACTCTTTAAAGTCGATCAACATTGCTTTCATATTGTTGTTATCGGGGGAATATGTCAATATTGTCCTAGTGTTTTTTACTCTTGACAATTTTCCATCCCTATTTTTGTGTGAGTTCTGCCCTTTAATTTATTCTCAACATATTTTCTGAAGTACTAGAATAACAGGCTGCTTTTTCACTCTACCCACCGTACATCGCGTTGTTTATATTTGGCCTAACTATGCAAATGGCCCCTGAATTTGATTAACTCGTGCGAGTTAGTCTAAAACTCAGCACTCATTAAAGGTTAGTCCTTAAACTTTGTAAAAAGTAGCAAGTTAGTGCATTCTCTACTGTTGTTGACTGACGCCGTTTGGACTCACTTGATGGCGTGGGTAACCTTGTTGGGATGGCAGGGGCTCAGTGATGTCGAGGTCAAATTATGTTGACTACCACCATAAACGCTGAGTTTGAGCAATCAATAACTAGTTTTCACTATCTTTCTATCCATGCTTTGGCTCCCACCATCTGTTGTGGATTGAAGTAGGGTAGCATTATCCCCTGTCCAAGCCAAGGAGCGACGCTGACGCTTTTCGTCGACCTTGCTCGTAACATGCCTGTTCAGGGATTTTGTTTTCAAGTTGGTGACCCTGCTCCCCCATTGAAGTTGGTTAATCATCCAACCATGAAGGCCTCACCCCAGCAATGCAATGCTACCTGCCCGAGCTCCCAATTGTGAGTCAATCATTATTCTCGTGTTGGAGAAGACGACATAGACTTTTGTTGGTTATATACAAAACGGGTCCTTTATTTCATACCCTATGGTTGTTTTAGCAACTATTGTTTTAATTTGTTCCAATTTAGAATTTTTAGACATTAACAAGTCTTTGTGTTTCACTTCTAATATCGCTGCTTACAATGCATATATATAAATATATGTTTGTCTGGTGAAAACAAGTTAAGACATGTAACAGATCACCATGTTCATGAAGATTCGGGTAGAATTCAATTTAAGAATTAGGTACAAATTAATTGCATAGTTTAAGTCATAATTTAACCAAAATAAAGCAATCAATTACTTCTATAAGTTTATCTTTTTGGACTAATAAAGTTATGAGAAAACTTTATCATTCAAGTCCAAATGGTCTAATTGATAAAACACGAGCTTTGAGCAATTGTTCTTTTAATTCCTGATGAGTTTAATGAGATTTGGAGATGAACTCAAGAGCATTTTAGTTGTTATTTTAATTGTTCTTTTAATTCCTATTTCCTAATGACTAAACTGAGCAATTGTTCTTTTAATTCCTAATAACTAAACCGAAAAGAAATATACATTAGTTACTAAAGCAGCCATGAGGCTCAAAATAAAGGATCAGTATTGGAATATTGCTGAAAAAAAGTCTATCTTCCCTGACGAGAGGGTGTGTTGAATTGCAGGGGCGAGGCAAACGAGAAGGTCCAACAGTCACCTCACCCCATGTTGAAACGGCGTCCATCAACGACAATAAAAATGGACTAACTCACTAACTTTGCAAAGTTTGGGGTCTAAGTTTTAATGAGTAATGAGTTTTGGACTAACTCACACGAGTTAGTTAAGTTTAAGGGCCATTTGTACATTTAGGGCTTTTTATTTTTTAAGCCCCAAATCAAGGAGTCTTGCACGCTAAATTCTTTCGGGAACAGATTTTTGAAAAAATTACAGAAACCCCCTCATAATATTTGACCTAGCTTATACTTCACCTTTTTATTTTTAAAAATCTTCAGTCTATCTCTCCCCTTTATTTATACTGTTTGATAAAAATTTATGAAATTCTAATTTAAATTATTTAATAATTATGTTTTAGTAATTTTAAAAATTTTAATATTTTTTTACATTTAACTAACATTTAATACATACTGATTTACTTTTATAGAAAAAAATATTTTTACAAAGAATAAAAATTAATAATTTAAAATATCTATTAACTATAAAAAATTATTAAAAAAATTAAAATTAATGAAAGATAATTATCCTATAGCTTAAATTATCATTTCAAAAGTTTTTGTTAAATAATATTAAAATGTAAAAGATAAAAATAAGAAGAGAATTATTATAAGTTCCCCTTTTTTTACGTGTGGTAATAAGCTAATTTTTGGTGTTTCAGAGTTGGATAAACTTAAAACTATCTGACTTCACTCTTGATATTTTTGTAGCAGTCATATTTTAGTGCCTTTTAGATAACAATACATTATCCACTCTAGTATTGTCCAATTAAACGGTGACAAATAAATTGCGAGACAAAAAAATAGTTTTATAAATATATTTATTGCCGCTATGTTGTTGATAGGAACATAAGCATTATTGTAACTGGGATGGATCTGACTTACGATGAGGACCTCGCGGAAAAGAAAAAAGATAAAAAAAAAAAAAAAGAAAATCAAATCTTGAATTGTGCTCTGCCTGCCTGCCTCTTCTCTCGCTCTTTTCTCGCTCCATAAAAAGCATATCCTTTGCCTTTACACTTCCCACCACACACCCTTATTCTCCTAACTATAAAAGCCTCTCCCCCTCTGCGATTTTGATTTCATTATTGCTTCTAATAAAACTCTTTCCTTCCCTCTCTGTGCCTTGTTCCAGTCACTTGGAAGCTCTAGCCATGGCGGTGGCTCTTCTCCCAGATCTCGGGACCGAGATCCTGATACCGGTCTGCGCTCTGGTCGGGATCGGCTTCGCTCTCGTCCAATGGCTCCTCGTTTCCCGTGTCAAGCTGACGCCCGGCGCCGCCGCCGTCAGCAGCGGTGGAAAGAACGGTTACAATGATTATCTCATTGAGGAAGAGGAGGGAATTAATGAACATAGTGTCGTCCTCAAGTGCGCCGAGATTCAGACTGCCATTTCCGAAGGTTGTTATTTTGCTCGCGTGTCTAATTCTTCTTCTTCTTCTCTTTTTTTTTTTTTTTTAAAAAAAATGTTTCTATAAAATTTACGTAATTTACTTTTTAGTTTATTTCCGCGTCAGATCTTCGTTTTCTTCCTTTCTTCTACGCTGTTCCAGCCTTCACACTTCTGGGTTTTTCTTTTGGTTCCCTGGACTTGTCTGGTTAAATTATTTTGTTGGCTTGTGTATTATTACTGCGAAAGAGGCTCGGAAGTCAAGTCTAACAGATCTATGAATACTTTATACTTCCGTATAAAATTTCAATTTTTCCAATTGAGGACGCGAGTTTTATGCTGTGCTTTTATTTGGTGGCTGACTCTGATCATGTGCTAGCTATCCCTACTGCTGCAAGGATGCTTGTGAATGGGTTTCTCCGAACGAGGGGATGGTGGGGAATCTGTTGTGTTGTGTGGTCCCCCATTACATATCAACAAGTTGCGTAATACTTAGTTCTTTGTGTACTTGGAGAATACAATTCAATTTACTTTTTAGGTGTTCCCTCTTTTTGTTGGAATTTTGCTTTTTATTTGTCGCATATGGGTCTGCTCTTAACTTTCTGTTCACCCAACAATTTTTGAGTTAATTTGGCGGTCTCTTTCACTACGTGATTTTCTGCAGTGGGGTATGGTGAATAGTAAACTTTTAGGCTTCCTCAGATCTGTGATATTAAAACTTCCGCTAGGAGAATGTCTATGTGATTGCAAGATTTTAACTTTTTCTTTTAGTTTAATGAAATCTATCTGTATTGGATCTGGGATTCTGGTGTTCTGAAAATTATATTCGAACAGAAATTGCTATTTCAAAGTTGAGAAATGCTAGTATTAGCATACCTCAATCAGAAAGGATTGAAAAAAGGAATAAATATTAGAAGCAGGACGACATTCCTTTTCTCTTATCACATACGGACGACTGATGAGTGCCTGCAATTGTTCAGTTGCTTCAGTGACACGCTTTGATATTGGGGTAGCCATGCCAGTTTAAGTCTCTACGGTCCTAACTATTCCATTGCACCGTAGATCTCAAGGTTTTATCTGGATCAACTTGCTGCCTTGTTATTTCCATCAGTTAATTAGTTTCAGTGTGGCTTTCACTAGTTAGTTGACTCCATGCTGTCGCGGATTCAGGGATGATGCTAACTTTGAGACTTCAGATTGTTAGATTTGATGCTCAAATACTAGCGTGCGTTTGGATGTAATGCTTCAGGAGGAATTTCATTTCACAGAAAGTTCCCAGGAATTTTATCTTCTGCGTTCTTTGTAGTTTCCACTTTGCTTTGGTTTAGATAGCTTCACCTAGAGTACATTTTCTTAATTAGTTCTCATCTTTGTGGCAATATTGTTGGTGAAACATATTTTCCAGTCTTGCTAATTTTTCATGTATATTGTTTTGAAATGTTCAGGGGCAACTTCATTCCTCTTCACCGAGTATCAGTATGTCGGGATTTTCATGATTGCTTTTGCGGTTTTGATCTTCGTCTTCCTCGGCTCAGTTGAGGGATTCAGCACAAAGAGCCAGCCTTGCACATATGATCAGTTCAAGATGTGCAAGCCTGCCCTTGCTACAGCTGGCTTCAGCACAATCTCTTTCTTGCTTGGTGCTGTCACTTCAATTGTTTCTGGCTTCCTTGGTATGAAAATCGCGACATTTGCGAATGCTAGAACCACCTTGGAAGCGAGGAAGGGAGTTGGAAAAGCCTTTATTGTTGCATTTAGGTCTGGTGCAGTGATGGGTTTCCTCCTAGCTGCAAATGGCCTTTTGGTGCTTTACATTACCATCAATTTGTTCAAGCTGTATTATGGTGATGATTGGTCGGGTCTTTTTGAGGCAATTACTGGTTATGGACTTGGTGGATCATCTATGGCTCTCTTCGGAAGGGTCGGTGGAGGCATCTATACCAAGGCAGCCGATGTAGGTGCTGATCTTGTGGGCAAGGTTGAAAGAAACATTCCAGAGGATGATCCTAGAAACCCAGCTGTGAGTAGCGTTTTTCTAAAATCTTTTGGAACTGGTTTTCTCAATTGTTGTGTCGTTACTGAGTTTCTGCCACAATTTCAGGTGATAGCTGACAATGTTGGTGATAATGTTGGGGATATTGCTGGAATGGGATCTGATCTTTTTGGCTCTTACGCTGAGTCTTCATGTGCTGCTCTTGTTGTAGCATCAATCTCTTCTTTTGGAAATAATCATGAGTTTACTGCAATGCTTTATCCTCTCATCATCAGTTCTGTGGGTATTCTTGTCTGTTTAATCACCACTCTATTTGCAACTGATTTCCTTGAGATCAAGGCTGTGAAGGAAATTGAGCCATCATTGAAGAGGCAGCTAATCATCTCTACAGTTCTCATGACTTTTGGAATTGCACTTGTTAGCTGGATTTCACTTCCATCTTCATTCACTATCTTTAATTTTGGAGAGCAGAAACTCGTGAAGAACTGGTAAGCTCTTAGATCATGGTTTTGGAAGATAAGCATCATGAACTCATGTTTTCTGTTTTTAATGATAATGAGTTGAGGTTATGAGAGTGCAAATCGATCAGACTATATAATCATTACGAAATCATTTTGCAGGCAACTATTCCTATGTGTTGCTGTTGGTCTTTGGGCTGGTCTTATTATTGGTTTTGTAACTGAGTACTATACTAGTAATGCGTACAGGCAAGTATCTTGGCCGTATATACTTTTGGTTCTTGAACTTGCTCTTGTTATGGATACCCTTGGTGATCTTGTGAATTTGGCTTTTGTTTCACGCTTTGTCTCAGCCCTGTGCAAGATGTTGCTGATTCCTGCCGCACTGGAGCTGCCACTAATGTCATTTTTGGTCTGGCATTGGGTTACAAGTCTGTCATCATCCCTATTTTTGCAATTGCTGTCAGTATTTTTGTCAGTTTCAGCTTTGCTGCTATGTATGGTATAGCAGTGGCTGCCCTTGGCATGTTGAGCACCATAGCTACTGGACTGGCAATTGATGCCTATGGTCCCATTAGTGACAATGCTGGAGGAATTGCTGAGATGGCTGGCATGAGCCACAGAATCCGAGAGAGAACTGATGCTCTAGATGCTGCAGGAAACACTACTGCTGCTATCGGAAAGGTGTGATTTTCTTTTGAACATTGACATTGATTCTTTTCTTTAAGTTGGTGGATATGTGGCATCTTATTCATGGTTCCTGTACAGTTCAATACGCCCAGTTATTTACTCCCTCTCAAGCAGCTGCTGTTGGAGTTGTCTGGCAACACTTTCTGCTTTTAGAAGCTACTTCGATAAGATAAATTTTAAGCAATGCCAACATCTAATTAACATCTAACTTCTGTTATGCTTTGAACTCACCCACACACTTGCACAGTTTGTTATTTCCCATAAATTCTTTTTGCAGCCTTTTTTCTTAAAATAACAAACCCATCTGAATTCTGAGCAAAGGAATATTTTGCTGTGAGAATTAGCTGGATAAGATTTGTACGAGTGTTCCACTTCTATTTTTAGGTGTATTGACTTGATTACCTCTTCCTTAAGCCAGTAGTGTATTCAGAGGGAATTGATTTTTTTTTTCTTTTCTTACATTTCCAGGGATTTGCAATTGGTTCTGCAGCTCTTGTTTCCCTTGCACTCTTTGGTGCTTTCGTCAGCCGTGCAGCTATTTCAACAGTTGATGTCTTGACTCCAAAAGTTTTCATTGGTTTGATTGTGGGTGCAATGCTTCCCTACTGGTTTTCTGCCATGACAATGAAAAGTGTTGGAAGTGCAGCTCTGAAGATGGTGGAGGAAGTGCGCAGGCAATTCAACACCATCGCTGGTCTCATGGAGGGAACTGCCAAACCTGATTATGCCACCTGTGTCAAGATATCCACTGATGCTTCCATCAGGGAGATGATTCCACCTGGTGCCCTTGTCATGCTCACACCCCTTATTGTTGGGATCTTGTTTGGTGTAGAAACCCTTTCTGGCGTACTTGCTGGAGCCCTCGTCTCTGGTGTCCAGGTAATGCTAAACTCTTGCAAAGAATATCAGTTACAAGGGCTGGTTCCTGGTTTGATGTGGCATGCCAATATCTGGGGTTATTTTTCAGATCAGGATTCTTGTACCGACTTGTTTTGTTTAATTGCCACATTTCTAGGTTGCTATTTCCGCCTCAAATACTGGTGGTGCATGGGACAATGCCAAGAAATATATTGAGGTATGCAAAAGATTTATTTGATCTCTTCACTTTCTTTGGTGCTCCTTGAGCATTAGCTCAGTTCAGTTCTAAATGCAACAACTAGTTAATTAGAAAAAATAAGAAAATAAGATTCACCACTCTTGTACATCACTTAATGGTGCGGTTTGGTGATGTTATGTAACTGTAGGCTGGTGCTTCAGAGCACGCAATAGAGCTTGGACCAAAAGGATCAGACGCTCACAAGGCAGCTGTGATTGGCGACACGATTGGGGACCCTCTCAAGGACACATCTGGACCGTCGCTCAACATCCTGATCAAGCTGATGGCGGTCGAGTCGCTCGTATTTGCTCCCTTCTTCGCAACTCATGGAGGCCTGCTTTTCAAGATCTGAGAGACTGCAAAAAGATGTCTGATTAAGTCTTTGATCCGCATTCTTCTTGTCCAGGTATACTTAGACACTAGACTGTAGTGCAGATTGGCTCCGGATACTGTCCATGGTCAGATTGAAAAAAGGAAATATGACTTGTATTAACCATCACAAGGGTAGTGATGATGATGACAATGTCGAATCGTGTCAAGAGAAACTAACTCATCCCTCGTTTCTGCTTGCTCTTCTAAGAAGGCTCCAATTTTTCTATGATATGTTTCTGTTTCTCCTTGATACAGCCCTGTTTTTAAGGTCTTTTGATATTTTATTGCCAGTTTTGAAGCATACAAAGACATACGCATGTAAGTACCATCTTTGATTCGGGGTAAGTCGTGTCTTCTAAGGCAAGTTTGGGCCAAGTCCGGTACGTCCTCGTCTACTTTGTTGAGATATTGGGTGTAACTCAGTTGTAATCATCCCCACTGTTATTGAGTGTTCATTATAACTCATTACAGTGGAGTTGCATCTTTATTCCTATAATATATTCATTCTGTCGCATGTTCTTTGCAATATTTCTATATTTAGTAAATTATTTTATCATATTATTTTTCAAACTATCATTTTAATATTTGGTTTCTTTTTAATTTTTCTTCATTCACATGCAAAAAGTGAAGGCTAGAAGTTAAATCTGTACATTTAACTTTTTCTCTCTTTCCTACTATATGTGCTAACTTTAAATGTTTCAATGAATTTAGTACCTTGGTAAGGTGTTATATGAAAATGTTTGATAAACGCACCCATTGAATTGGACATAGCACTAATGGCATATGGTAAAATCTCGAGAGCCATTTATATTTGGAATTATTGCAAAAGTAATTGCGTAAAAGGCATTTTCAAATTTGTACAGTATTTAGTCTATCTAGACCTACGATATCATCCGCTAACTCGTTAGAATGAAGAAATCGACAAAATATGGTTCAAAATTTAAACCTGACCAGTTATGGCGATATAACAACACTTGTGTCAATGAGGCAATAACTACATCTATTCAAGCATGGTTAAATCTGAGGATCAACCTTTGAAGAAAAGTAAATTTTGTCGCTTCCCTAGTAATAATGAGAAAGGTTGGTTGAGAAGTGAGAACGAGTTTATTGAAGCAAGGAGGACAGACAAAGACAACGGCCACTATGGTGAGCAGCACAACGCCACAGCGTTTAGCTCTAAATACTAATAACCCCACGCTCCAGTGTCCTCATGTCAGATGATAATTTTTCTGTGTTAAAGCATTATAAATGTAAATAAAAAGTTTGTGTTAAAGCATTATAGAAGTAAATAAAACATGTTAATTTTTATGTTTACAGTCAGTTCCAACAGTACTATTAGCTTTTGTCTAACCTTTTAATACATATTTGTAAAGTTCTTCCTCGAGAAGCTCGTATTGTTGAAACTAGAAGAAATAAAAGACTTGCTCTATTTTGTTTTGGTTGAAATATTTAGGTCTGACACATATTAAAAAGAAGAAAAAAAATTTTATTTGTTATTTTTGCTTTTGCTCTACACTTTTATACGTAAATAGTTATTATATTATGGACATATGTCTAATTAAATATACTAATTCATACATAATTTTCTATATATAACCCATAATTCAGTCCAAAATTTAACTAATTTGACCTTGAATCAAAACCTACTCTCACCCCCTAAAAACACTATCTTGCTATTGTTGCCGCCACCACTTCCTGCAAACTGTCATTGTCTCAAGATCTCGTTTTCATCATTTGCCTTTAGATCTCGTACCCGCTTGCCTTTGGATCTTGTCGTCGCTTGCCTTTAGATTGCATCACCACTGTTTGTATTTGAATCTTGCCACATCTTGCCTTTGGATCATTGCTTTGTTCTGCAATCCGACTTTTATCGCTCATCTCACATTTGTATAGTCACTTACCTCCACAAATCGCGTGTGATCCTTGCTCATCTTTTACCTGATAAAGGCCCGACCCTTTTATGCCCTTAGCTGTGTGTATCTCGTATTCCATTAGAGTCCCTACTTATACATGTGAATGGATGTGTTAGCACTATGACACCTTAGGATTATAGTTCATATGGAATCAATTCTAATGAGTTAAGACTACTGTGGTAGTAGGATAGATGGTTTGAAATTTAATATACTATAGTAATTTATTAAATGTAAAAATGTTATAAAAATTTAAAATAATTCAAATAAAATATTACTCCCCCTGTTTCATATTTTTTGAAACACTCACTTTTTAGCAATTAATCTATTATTTTTTATTTTCAATTTTTAGTATATAAATAAAAAAAATTCTATATAAATGATAAAAAAAGACCTCTAGTGTTTAAATATATTTTTTTAATTTTTTTCTAATAACTAATAATATAAATAAATTTATGTCAAACTAGAGTCAAAAGTTAACTGTTTCAAAAAGTTTGGGACGGAGGTGGGATTATAAAATAAGTTGGGGGCGATGAAATAAAAAGTTTTAAGTAATTGGTAGGCAAAGAGTGGAGAAAGGAAAAGAGTGACGGCCCAATAATGAGAAAGAAAAAGAGTAAATTATTGAAATTAGAAAAAAGAAAAAAAAGGCAGAACACGTGTATTCATAGGCGCTTTTGCAAAATTATTTCCAGTCAAACTCCTGCAATTTTGCCAGGCAGACAATGGCTTGTCTCTCCGTTCTCCACCACCCAAAACCCTCCCTCTTCTCTTTCTCCTCTTTGTCCCCGCCACCCCCGCCGCCCCTCCTCCGGTTACTGTGTCCCACCCACGGAACCATTATCTCCCTTCTGCATTCGTCTAATAGACTCCTCACTCACTCAGTTTCGTCTTCCAACCCTGCTTCTCTCCCACATCCACCCGCTGCCGCTTCCCGCTCACTCAAAATCGCCATAATAGGCTTTGGAAACTATGGGCAATTCCTCGCCCGAACAATCGTCGCCCAGGGTCACCAGGTCTTGGCTCATTCCCGCTCCGATCACTCGCATGTCGCTGACAAGCTTGGCGCTTTGTTCTTCTCGGACCCCGACGACCTATGCGAGCAACATCCTGAAGTGATTCTCCTCTGCACCTCCATTATCTCCACGGAGAAGGTGGTTAAATCCCTCCCATTGCAGAGGCTGAAGCGTTCGACCTTGTTCGTCGACGTCCTGTCTGTCAAGGAGTTCGCCAAGAAGCTTTTGCTTGATGCTCTGCCTTCCGATTTCGACATCATTTGTTCCCATCCCATGTTCGGTCCCCAGAGCGCCAAGAACGGGTGGACTGGCCTGCCGTTTGTGTACGAGAAGGTACGGATTGGCGACAACGAATCAAGGGTCTCGCGGTGCCAGGATTTCCTCTCGATTTTCGAGCGCGAAGGGTGTCGGATGGTAGAAATGAGCTGCCAGGAGCACGACAAGTTCGCCGCCGGGTCGCAGTTCATGACGCATACGGTCGGGAGGGTCCTGGAGATGTTGAAATTAGAGTCGACGCCCATCAATACCAAGGGTTATGAGACCTTGTTGGAATTGGTGGAGAACACTTTCATGGATAGTTTCGATTTGTACTACGGGTTGTTCTTGTTCAACAATACCGCTTTGGAGATGCTCAAGAGGTTGGATTTGGCTTTTGATTCTATGAGGAATGAGCTTCTCGAGAGATTGCATGGCGTTGTAACAACACAGTTGCTTGGGGACGCCGAGAGGAGGCAGACTTACCTTAACTGTGATATCTTGGAGCCTACGCTAACTGTTTTGAGGTACAGCAGCGTGATTGTTACTTTGGATGCCAGGTGACTTGAATATTTTCCTTTTTGTGGCTTGATTCTGGGTTACAGGTTTTTATCATTCTATATGGCTTTAGCTTTTTTAGTTCACTGACGGGGAGGGTGATGCACGATGATAATCTCCGTTGAAGTTTACTGGATCTAGCAAATAAGACTGGATTCAGCATTCATGTTAAGAATTCTAATATTGTTGCATATCATTTCCGTGTTGCTGCCAAGTGCAGCATCAAGTTAGCTATAGCTGACACCGCATTCTCTGCTAGGATGGGAAGTAAAATTTGACATCTATGGTATTAAATTTGCTTGCAAAATATGTGGGAGTACAGATCATAAATTTTTCAGCATCTTTGGCTTGGCTGTTACCAGCTTTTGTCTATATCCTTTGGACTGTTTTCTCATGATGTCCATATGTGTGTTATGGATGAAAGATAACGAAAAACTGAGTACAAGGGAACTTTCTGGGATTATTCTTTGGCCAATTTCTGTTCTCATTATAACTTCTACAATATTTGCTTGAATTTCAGAGCTGAATTTACTGCTCAAACATATGAATGCTTGGCACAAGTCTCAAATAGTGTCGATGAAAGTTCAAAGCTGAAGATTGCAATTGTTGGTTTTGGAAAATTTGGTCAGTTCCTTGCAAAAACTATTATTAAACAAGGCCACATTGTGTTGGCCTACTCTCGAGCGAACTACTCTGATGTGGCTGACAAGATGGGAGTTTCTTTTTACTCTGATGCTGATGACCTCTGTGAAGAGCATCCAGATGTCATCCTTTTTTGTACATCTATTATTTCAACAAAAAAGGTTCTCATGTCGCTGCCTCTCCAGAGATTGAAGAGAAGCACTCTGTTTGTTGATGTTTTATCGGTGAAAGAATTCCCAAGAAATTTGTTTCTTCAATACTTGCCACCAGATTTTGATATCCTTTGCACACATCCCATGTTTGGGCCAGAAAGTGGGAAAAATGGATGGCATGGCCTTCCTTTTGTTTTTGATAGGGTCAGAGTTGGAAGTGATAAAGGAAGACAATCAAGATGCAGTAGGTTCCTTGAAATTTTTGCACAAGAAGGGTGCCAAATGGTGGAGATGTCTTGTGCAGAACATGACTGGCATGGTGCAGGCTCACAATTCATCACACACACAATTGGAAGAGTTCTTGAGAAGTTAGGCCTTGAGGCAACGCCAATTAATACTAGGGGTTACGAGACTCTATTGAAATTGGTAGAGAATACTGCTGGGGACAGCTTTGATCTGTATTATGGCTTGTTCATGTATAACATAAATGCAATGGAACAGCTAGAGAGGTTGGATTTGGCTTTTGAATTATTGAAGAAGCAGCTCTTTGGTAGATTGCATGGTGTCCTTCGGAAGCAGCTCTTTGGAAATGGAGAAGAGCTAAAGGCACTGAAGGACAAATCTGCTGCAATGGATGGAAATGATGTTGCAGTTCCATCTTCTTTGGCAAGTCTTAAAAGAGATTGAATTAGTTCTTTGACATGTTGGTATGTTGCTCTTTCCTCCTTTTCCTACCTACTCTATTCTTTAAGATCAGAATCTTGAGAAAATTTTTCTTCAATGACACCACGATTTGGCACAGACCTAAAATCTGCTATTTCTATAGAGTTATATGAGCTGACTAGTTTTCTGATTTGTCTAGTGTTGCTATTCGTTGACAGCTTTGCTTTCCCAACTACTCCTGTGAATAGAAATAATTGCTATTGTTGGAATATAATAGATCAGTACATGGGTTAATATGTAAATTTGCTTGACGATTATGTTATAACATCTTTAGGTCAGATCTACATGTCATAAATTGGTTTGAATTTCTTGCAACAGTTGTTTAAATCAAGGTGTTGGCCTGTTACTATCTTTATGTTGGCGCTTATTAAATGTCTAGTTGTGTACGAGGGCACTGGTAACATGGCACTAAATACATCTTATATTATCTCCTGCGATTACCCTAATTATTGTTACTATGGTGCATTGGAACATTAAGGTCATTTGAATACTGATTTCCTTCCTTTCTAATGTCATGAAGGATTCCTTTGAAGTTTAAACAAACGCAAATACTAGTGGGGTTGTGCCAAAACCTGCATGTTTTCAGCTGCACAGCTGCTGATAAGCCATGCATTTGGAGCCGATGAAGTCTAATATTATCTTTCAGAAACTTGGTTCAGACGGCTGCTGTAGTGCGATGAAGTCATGCTTACTTGACCAAAAGGAATTTGGAAGGAATTGCAATTGAATGCAATATTGTCAAGTAAACAAATCCTTAATTCATGTTGTGTAATTTTAGTAGTGTAGCTGTCCTTTTTGTATTACTCATTTGCCTCTCATCCCAAAATGGCATGCATCGTGTCCCACTCAACTCATGTAGTTATTGATTCCCTTCAATTCCTTTACCCATTACTTACGCTATCATTTGGTGGTTTACATAGCATGAGTAGAGGTGAAAATACACATGCCATATATGTGTACATATCTTTTATCTTAGGACACACAACCTAGTAGAGTGTCATTCTCTTGGGATGGAAAGGGCAGTGAAATATTTGTTCTCTGTATAAGCGAGCAATTGCTGCATTACCTGTTTCGATGTTGTGGAATTCATTTATAATTAAATGAGGAGTTCGTTTGGTTGATTGAACTTCTGGAATCTATTTGCTCTTGCATTTACTCTTCCTGGGTCTGGCGGTAATTTTCGGACAAACTTTATGCTTTGCGATGAGAAGAGCTGAATAAGGGAAATATGAGCTCATTAGTAGAGCTCAGTTAAATCACATTGAAGGTGGCTTCGTAAAAGTTTCCCTTTGACAACGCAGTTTCTTGTAGACAAGATGCCAACCAAGATTTGTATAACTTGCACCTTTGAACAGCCAGACAAATTGCTTGAAAGGATGTATCCTGTAACTGAGCTAGCAATCTGTGCAAGTTTATGAGGCCCAAAAGCTTACCAAATGCATACGATCAACAGAATAGCTCAGTTCTCACCTAAGCAGTAGTTTTCTATATTGAAAGATGCAACAAAAAGAAAGAGGTAGAGATCTTTTGTTCCCAACATTCATAGTCATGTTACTTGGAATTTTGTTGTTAAAGGACTACAACTACAACTGCAACTGTGATCTTTTCCTTATTATGTGCTGAAGCCACCCATTCTGCTGACGGTGATGAAAAGGAACGAATCCACTGGTGAAGCGAGGCAGTTTTTTCTAGTGTTCTATTTCATGATTGAAATGCCAGCCATAAAGACAACTATCAGGGGGAAGTCAAATTAGTGCAGCTTCTATAGGTCTCTTGCCCTTCTGGTAATATTGGAAATAGAGACTGACAAAATCTTTCACTGCCTTGTACAATCTAGGTCTTTCCTCATTGATAAGATCTTCGACAGGTCCAATTTCTTGATCTGGGTTAGGAAGGCAGAAGACTGCCAGAGACACTCTCTCCCTTTCTGCATTCGTCAGCACTCTGTGTACCGGGCTCTTGAATATCCCGTTACTCATTATCTGCACAAAGCCAGTACTGGTGCAAGTGACCATCTTTCAAGATACTCAACTCCTTTATGAATATTGTAGCAAGCAAGAGACTAGGTGCTAACAACTAAGGTGTATTGATCACAATTAAAAGGAACCGACCAACTTATCGGCCTACATATGGTTGATTGGTCGATTTCTAATTGGAGCTGCTGGCCTTGCAGCCATCTTCTGGGTTGTTATGCATGTCTCGACCAGTCAAAAAAGAACAAGACATTTTGCAATGGAAAGAAAAAGAAGGAATGGTCTTGGTCATTACCTCAATTTGATCACCTACATTGACAAGAAGAGCATCTGCAATGACTGGAGCTCTAACCCACTGATCATCTGTCAGGAACTGAAGGCCTTCCACCTCTTTGTCTTGCAGCAGAATGGTGATTAGTGATCCATCAGCATGCGCCTTGGTGCCAAGCACTAGATCAGGCCTTGGACATGGAGGGTAATAGTTGAATCTTGCAGTCACAATCGGGTCATCTACGTACTGCCGCAAGAAGCAGTTCTCCTCCAAATGGAGGGACCTTGCCATGGCCTTGAGGAGCAGGTCAGTGATCAGTTGTAGCTTCTCAGCATATTCATTCAAAGTTTCTCTGCAGGGCAAATAAAAAAAAGTGTTTGTTTCCATTGCTCAGACGTTCCTTCTTTACCTACAATTTCCATTTCAGTTTGTATTTATAGCTTCGCTTTCAGTCGTTTCGTTCAAAGCAGTTAAAGTGTGCAAGTTATTAGATTCCCAGGAACGTATACAAAGGCCCCATTCAAAAGAAACTCGACTTAAAACTATAGTTGCATAACAGTAGAAGATGACCTGAAAGCATGAGGATTTTCAGGCCAAAATTTGAGCTTTCGCTGATGCAGAGGAGCAAGTGTGATATACAATCTATCAGTCCAGTCAAGTATTTGGTTTTCCGAGAGAATCATATCACTGCCATAACCTTCAATGCTTCCAACATCTCTCCAATATTCTTTCTTTTCAGCCATTGGAAGAGCAAAGAATTGCTTTCCAACAGCTCGCACTTGGTTTAGAAATTCGGCAGTCATACCATGATTTACAGCCTGAAAGTGTTCAATTTTACCATGAGCCATATCAAATTCATGGAATGGACATACATAAGAACACGAAGCTGAAAGAGTAGGAGATGAACGCGCACTAATAAACAAAACGAGATAGCTTCAATCCAGAAAGGCCCAGAAAGAGTAGGAGACCTGAAAGCAGCCACAGAAAGCGAGAGCTGATCTAAGCCTGTCAAGTTCATGTGCAGAAGTGGAAAGGAGAGCGAGATCGATGACCGGAATCTGCAGCAAGGGGAAGGAAGAATGGGAAGGTAAGCCGTTGATTTGCTTGATTCTGTATCTTTCAGGCACTCCTTCACCCTTCATCACCACTTCTTGTACGGTTATGGTTTGTGGGTTTTCCTGGGTAGCAGAGCCAGAGGGGGGTGCTTGGTCAGCTTCTGCCATTTTTCTCGCCCAGCAACGGGCCGCCCTCACTCGTTCCAACAGGCGGTGGGACTGGAGAGTGTTGCCAGACCGGGAAAAGGCCGTCACGGCCGTAATATAGAGGAAATATATTTGAATTTTGTTTTCATTGTCAAATGATCTTTTATTTTTCAGGAAAAAGGAAAAGATATCGAGTGTGAGAAGAGTTTGATTTGTATCCTTTAAAGAAATTTTTTATATGTATTTTAGCTTTTTCTTGTTTTATTTTTTCAAATTGAGATCAATTTTTTCTATCTGCCTCAAAAACATTTCGAGAATTTTTTCTATAAAAAATCATTTTATAGAAAATTGGAAATGTATTTTCTATTTCTTCTGGAGCGTTGGGTTTCAAATGGTGTAAAACGTTGAAACAAAAACAGAATATATATATATATATATATATATATATATATATAGGGTAAAATTCACCGGGGGTCACCTAGCTTATTTTTTTGTCCTAAACGGGTACCTTACCTTCAAATTGTCCTACCGAGGTACCTTACCTCTTATCGCGTGTCCTGTCTAACTACTTTACGTTAATTTTAGAGTTATATCTAACGGAAAATACTGATGTGGCATTAATTAATATTAAAATAAATATAAAATAGTAATTTTAGTCCCCAAACATTTCCAATTAATGATTTTAAACCTTTCAAACTTCCTAAACATCAATATCAAACCCAAAATTTTAAAATTTTTCATTCTAACCACAAAAATATCAAAAACTAACCCAAATTAACAAACAATTAACTCGAAATTGGCAAACAAAAACCAGATCTAGTTATACCCAAAAGGAGTTGACTGGGTCGACGGGTAGAAATCAGATCGGGTTCGCGGGTTGAAAGCGGGTCTCCTCCGATTTGGCGTTCCTCCGGCGACGATAGAGGGGGAGGCCACCTGGGCTCCACCTAGCGGCGATGTGGTGACCTCAAGGGGGAAACGACGACGCAAGGCTTGGAGCGAACGGGTGTGGGAGACTTTCGGAGACAGCGGCAACTGGCACGGCGTGGAGGGCGGCGGCGGCACAGCTGGAAAGCTAAAGCGCCGGCGATTAAGGAGGAGAAGCGTCAGCTGGAAAAAGGGAAGGCGAAGCGTCAGCAGCAGAGGGGGATAGGGGTGACGGCGGCGAGGGAGGAAGCTTGGGGTTTCTGGGAAGAAGGGAGGAGAGGCTTGGGGCTAAGACTGCTGTTTAACCTTCGATTTCTCTTCTTTCGCTCTCTTTCGAGCTCGAATCAATGGGATTAAAACCTTTCCTTGAGCTTCTTGACATTTTCGAAAACTAGATTTGGTTTTTGTTTGCCAATTTCGAGTTAATTGTTTGTTAATTTGGGTTAGTTTTTTATATTTTTATGGTTAGAATGAAATATTTTAAAATTTTGGGTTTGATATTGATGTTTAGGAAGTTTGAAAGGTTTAAAATCATTAATTGGAAATGTTTGGGGACTAAAATTACTATTTTATATTTATTTTAATATTAATTAATGCCACATCACCATTTTACGTTAGATATAACTCTGAAATTAATGGAAAGTAGTTAGACAGGACACGCGATAAGAGGTAAGGTATCTCGGTAGAACAATTTGAAGGTAAGGTACCCATTTAGGACAAAAAAATAAGCTAGGTGACTCATAGTGGATTTTACCCTATATATATATATATATATATATATATATATATATATATATATATATATATAGAGAGAGAGAGAGAGAGAGAGAGAGAGAGAGAGAGAGAGAGAGAGTAGCTACCTGTTGGATTGGATCAAAAGAAGTGTGAGAGGTTGAATCATAGCCCCATGTCCCCTTTTAGCGACAAAATCACAATTTTGCCACCCACATTACGTGACAGTTACGAAAACCCTGAAAAACCACTAATGTTTTACATCTTGTTTAATTGCACCACTTAGGTTTTATTTTTTCCAGTTAAACCATTCACATTACTTACTTGGTCGAAGACCAATGAAGTTAATAAATTAGGTTCAATTAGACCACTTGCAGTTGAACTTTAAGGCTGAAATGTCATTTAAAAACCTTTAGGGAGTTAATTGGAAAAATTGTTGGGAGTGAATCATTATTTAATAGCCTGAATGCGTGATTGGTATCTCAACTTTGCAAACTCACATGAGTTAATCCTTGAACATTGACTCATAACAACTTAGTTCTCCAACTTTAATAAATTATTCAACTTAGTCCCTCAACTTTGGAACATATAGCGAGTTAGTCCTATTAGGGATGAAAAGAGAGATGTCGTTAGGTCTTTTACTAGAATTTTCATCTTCTTCAACGCAACGAAGGTTGGGAAGGGCAGTTGTCATGGGAAGACAAAAAATCTCAATGATGACAGTGACAGAGGCAAATCTCGATGACAAAGATGAGAGAGGCATTCATTGGGCAGGTGACGGCGAATGATGAAAGTAGATGAAAAGATGGAATCTCAGGGTAGTGAAGGCAGGGCAAAAGTGAGCAGAGAGTGAGAGACAGGGATTGGCCATTGGGAGAGAGGTCTTCAATTCAGAAGCCAAAGGTGTGGAGGGGGGCATCGAGGACGGCGGATTGTGGTGGATTTGGGCTCAATGGATGCATTAAGGATAAGAGTGGTTTTGGGTTGATCTAGGAATGATGAACTTGACCTGAAACTGCCAACATACTCCATGGAAGTGAGGCTGATGGGAGGTGAGGTTGGTGGGAAGCGAGACAATGTCGAGGGAAGCAATGCCTATGGAAGAATGAGTGACAAGGTTGATGAGAGAATTGGTAAGGTGAAGAAAAAGGTTCACAATAGAAGGAAGCCCAATGGTACTGAGAGGTGAGGCCGGCGGCATTAGGGAAAAAAGGCTGATGGTGAAGGTAGAAAGAAACAATGTTTTGCCTTCCGTATAATGAAGGCCTAACTCGCCTAATTTTTTAAAGTTTAGGGACTAAGTCATACTGAGTCAAAGTTAAAAGGCTAACTCATTTGAGTCAGCAAAGTTGAGGGACGAAATGTGTATTTTGGCCCATTTAATATGTGGCTTCCTTCATTAGCGTCTCCTAACAAGACAAACGCGTATAACTAATTTACCCCCATATAGTTTTAAAATGATAGTTCAGTCCTCATATTTAATGGCAATGGTCTACTTGGATCTAATGTTTTAATTTCAGTGGTTGAATTGGACCAAGTCAGTAACATCAGTGGTTTGATTAGTCAAAATAAAACTTGAGTGCCATAATTGAGCCAAAATAAAACATTAGTGGTTTTTAGGGTTTTCTTCCAATTTAGAATGATATGTATTAAGATGGAAAAATTGCCAAGAATCTCCCTCCTCGAATATTAACATGGTGAAAAAAAAAAAGCGAAAATGTCTAACCACACCATCATAGCCTTGTTCCTTCGAAAATTTATCCTCCAACTTATACATCTAACAAGCCACTCCCCTTTCTCTCATCACTTCTTTACTTAGTCGAATCCCAGCTGCCACCAGGGGTTGGCCTGATGCCGTCGCTTTCGGCCATCATCGTTGCTGATGCCACCGGAGTTTTCCAATTTGTTTTCAACCCTCCAACCCCGATTTCTTTGTAACGCCGATTTGACCTAAACCAGAAATCAAGTGAAGTTCACGCTGATTCGACGAGGGTGGTGACTAGGTTGTTTACGGTGAAATAAAAAACTACCATCGGTGGTCTGGCAAAAATTGCCTTATTTTACCATCACCTCCACGTCGATTCGCCTCCACTACCGCACAATTTGACCCCGTGGCGCCTCTTTTGCCCTCTTTTCTCCTTCTCGGTGCTTCTCCAACCACTCGGCCTCCCCCGCAACCTCTGCCATGATCTCCTCCAAACAGCTTGCTTTTCCTTTGCTCTCCTGATTCTCACGGTGATAGCGCCCTGCCGGTGGACACCACCATCGGCGGAGTGGAGAGGGAGATCGGAGTGGAAGGGGGTGAGAAAGAAGGCGAGGCCATCACCTAAGGTGAAAGGGTGGACAGGTTCCAAGGTGTATATGAAGAGAATTTGGGTCTGAGGGAGAGGAGGGAGGGGGGAGAAAGGGGAAGGGCAATAGGGATGAGGGAGAAGGACAGCTGGGAGGAGGAAGGGGAAAGAGAAGATGGTTCTTGAGGTTTTTAGGGTATGATATTGATAATCAAATCAAGTGGAAGAGTGCAATTAAAATCATTAGAAATTAGGGGCAAAGTTTCAAAGAAAGAAAGTAAGAAGGGCAAAGTTGAACGTTTTCGTTTTTTCTTTAGTGATGGCCATTAACAGAGTTAAATGTGGAGAGGGGTAAGTGTAAGTTTTTAAAAAATTGAGAACATAAGTGTAGATTTGACCAAACTAGGAGATTTTTGGTAATTTTCCCTATAAAGATTTGGGGTTCTTATGAAACAAACGATATGGTTGGGACAGATTTGCAACCAGTCTAAAAGGTTTGAAACTTGGCCTAACTTTCAAAACAGAACCATTCACCAAACCGTGAAGGCTTCCTATTCGCAAATCATTCTTCATTCCAGTCTCACCAGAAACTTGGATATGGTTACTTCCTTTGGTTTGTCCTTAATTGGCTTGTTGATGGAGTAGGGAATAACCTATTAGAAACAAAAGCAAGTCAGCTCTTCATCCTTGAACGTTCTCTCTGTTTTTATCTTACTTTAGTTATGACTGATGCTATTGAATCCTCCTAGTCCTACCCAATTTGTTTTAACCGGCTCAATGGTTTTCAACTTGGGTTAAAACAGTTTTAACTCTTAACCACTTTTGATCCGATACCTATACAACATAGCCTAAGAATCAAACAGTTCACGGCCCAAACCCAAAGATCAGGCAGCCAGGTCGGGTCCCGTTGTGACAACCATACCAGCCGCTCTGATTTGTGCGAGTAGGCTGTGAGCCAGCGGAAGAAGCCAGAAATAGCTGCAAGAGTGAACGGTAGTCCATATATTACAAACTTAGCTGTAATAAGTGAAAATTTACATTTTAAAGACCAGCTGATGAAGTCTATTACATTTAAAAATCTCGCACAATAAATAGGAATAATTTAAAAATTAGTAATGTTTTAAAACTACAAAGATTTTATATCGTATGCATATAAAAATAAATATACTTGTATATCATTTAGTCATGATCAATCAAATCAATCATGAGTAAGAAACATGATACATTACAACAATATTGGCAACCATTTCTACATTATTACAGATGCAAATAGATTTCCA
The DNA here is from genome assembly GCA_005392925.1 of Aquilaria sinensis. Classification (NCBI taxonomy): domain Eukaryota; kingdom Viridiplantae; phylum Streptophyta; class Magnoliopsida; order Malvales; family Thymelaeaceae; genus Aquilaria; species Aquilaria sinensis. The sequence goes on from SMDT01000546.1 coordinate 446,458, forward strand.
AATCAAGCAATAGATGCCTGAACCATTACTATCTTCTTCGCAAGGATTCTCTAGAATCACTTGCCACGGTCACACATTTGGAGCATCGACCTTCACCTCCTCCAGTGGTACTTTGCCTTTCTGAAAACATTCATAGTTGAAAGCAGCATAGTTCTGGACATTTTTATATAACCTTGGTCGTTCCTGGCTGATCAGGTCTTCAACAGGTCCAATTTCCTTGTCTGCCTCAGGCTCATTAAACATGGCAACAGATATCCTCAGCTTCTCCGAGTTCGTCACCACCCGGTGGACCGGGCTCTTGAATATTGCATTGGTCATTATCTGTAATCACCGCATACATGACATGTATCACCATGCTTTGCCCTTGGCAGGTCAACACGAGGGAGGGAGAAATCACAAGCATGCTCACTGACTCTTAGAACAGCTTAAGAACACAGTTTGTTTTCGAGCGTCAATCCAGTGCCCAAGCATAAAGCCAGAGAAAACACTACATAAACCATAGCTCTAGCCATTACTAGTTGATCCTGTTAAATCACTAAACTTTCCTTACTGTTTTGCGGCAAAAGAGCATCCTTTAACCCAGTGAATTCGTTCAGTGCCATGCAACCTTTACCTTTCCCAACAGAAACAGAATTTAATGTTGGCGAAGGGACAACCTTCAGCTCATTATCAAGCAGTTGACCGGAAGAGAGACACTTTTGCTTACTTGTTAGAAAAGCTGGAGGGCTAAGAGCTATCATCCAGACACTAATCAATAATGCGTTAAAGAGTTATTTAAGCAAAAAAAGTTTCCCAGCTAATAGATTATATATTCAATAGAGATGTTTACCTGCATTTGATCTCCAAGATTGATAACAAGAGCATGAGGAATGACTGGAACTGTGATCCAGATACCATCCTTAAGAATTTGGAGGCCGTCAATGCTTTCGTCCTGCAAGAGAACCGTCACACCAGATCTATCCGAATGAGGTTTAACCCCCAAAACCTTGTCTGGATGCGAACAAGGTGGGTAGAAGTTAAACCTAACCTGCATAACCGGATCAGCCCCAAACTGTTTTGAGAAGCTACTCTCTTCAAGATTGAGAGATTTTGCCATTGCCTTAAACAGAACATCCATCACATGCTTCAGCTTCAAGGAATATTCATGCAGCGTATCCCTGAAATAAATCCATAAAATCCTCTTCATACAATCGCCACAGATGTCAAAAACCATCTACCACTAATTTATACCGTTGATACAGAAATGATGGTCAAGAAAAGGGTTGATCCAGCAGAAAGCAAGTATATACTCGAAATTATCTGGTTTTGAGGGCCAGAGATTACGCCTTCTTTGATGTTCCGGGAAGACCCTGAGAAAGAGTCGACTTGACCAATCAAGGACTTGTTTTTCTGAAACAATCAAGTCATGGCCATAACCTTCAACCTCATTCACTGCTCTGGCGCACCTATTCTTCTCTTCCAGCGGAAGAGCAAAGAATTGATTAGCTACTTCACGGACTCGATCAAGAAACGAACTGGGTATTCCATGCCCAACAGCCTAAGACCAAAGAAAAGCCAGTAAAATCTCAAGCTCAAATGATCATAGTGTGATCATCATACGATAAAAAATTACTGGAGAAAAATGTTAAAAGTTCACAATGCACGATCAACTAAAAGGTAGCCCAATCGGCGTTCAGGTCTTTGAAACCTGTCATGTAAGCATAGAATCGGAACCTGGAAGCAGCCGACGGAGTGGAGAGCCGATTTGAGTTTTAGGAGTTCGTCTTCCGAGGAGGGAAGGAGACCCATGTCGATGACAGGAATCAAGCCTGATGAAGGGGAAGAAGTGGTGACCGTGCTCTCCTTGACGAGAAAAGGTGGCGGCGGCTTGTCGGCGTCGGCGGACATTTCCTGGACGCTCTTCCGCAATGGAACGCCCTCGCGAGGAACAGCCACATCGGCCATCGCTATTCCTGCGTTTGCAACTCGAGAACTTGGCACCAACGTCGTGATTCCTGACAGCTGAATCGAGCAGTGTATTTTAAAAAAACAAAAGCATCGCATGGGAAAACCCGGTAAAAGTACAAAATTTTCTAAGAAATTTACCATTACCCCCTTTACCCCTGCAGTATGCCTTAATCTACAGTTTGCTTCCTCTATTTTAAAAAATCTACACTTTACCCCTATGTTTTTTAGACTGTCCAACAAAAATTTCTAAAATTATATTTAAACTATACTATAATCATATTTTAGTAATTTAATCTCTCTAATATTTTTTTATAATTAATAAAAATTTTAAATTATCATTTTTTTCCTTTCTGTAAATACATTTTCCTCCCTATAAATGCATATCAGTATCTTTTAAAGGTCAGTTAGATGTGAAAAAAATATAAAAAATCTTAAAATTACTGGAACATAATTATTAGGCAGTTTAAATTAAGGTCTCAGAGGTCGTTATTGGACACTGTAAAGAAAATAAGGGGTAAAATGTAGGTTTTTAAAAATAAAAGGGACAAAGTGTAGGTTAAACCAAACCATAAGGGAGTTTTGTAATTTTCTTAAATTTTCTTTTGACAAAAGTACTAAAATACCTATCATACTGTCTGGGCACGTCGGCTCAGGCTTTTAACAAAAGTTGTTAAAACTACCGCAGCAGAACCAGATAATTTTGTTGTGATATATATCACAAAATAGTTTTATAGCACAATAACATGCATACATATAGTCCTTCCGTAATTTTCAATGTATTAGGAAATAATAATAATAATAATGGTTGTGGTAATTGATCTGTGCCCATAACAAAAAAATATAAAAGATAAAAAAGGCAACTCGCCACGTAAAGGATACTTGTGGTGCCTCATTTGGCATGAATGTCAAGAGGAGGGCTCAAGCGTAAAGATGAAAAGATTTGGATAGCTTTTTACGGAGTTGGACCGTTGTGTTTTGAAAATCAAAAAGCAAATCATGGAACAGAGAGAAAAACAGAGAAGTTTCGAGCCCCAGCCATTACTAGAGCAACGATGATGATGGGCATGGCATCGAAGACCAAAATATCTTTAGCAATTTCTAACGCCGATAACTGTCAAAATTCAATGAAGCTAGAGATAGGGGTGATCACTATTCGGTTAAAATTAAGAAAACTGAAAAACTGAAATAGTTTAGAAATTTGGTTCGGTTAATTTGGTTTTTCAGTTCGGTTTCAGTTGAGGGGTGTCGGTTATTTTAGTAACTGAAAAAACCGAAATTTTTATGTGGCATTTGGGTGTTTGGTGGTTAAGTTGACATATTTAAAAGGAGAACGGGCTGAGTAGAAGGGAAAAAGAAGTTGAAGGCTTCTACTGGGGTTTGGCCATCTAACTAAAGTAGATTCTCTCCCCTTCGCTAAAACACCATCTCCGTTGCTAAAGGCTCCATTGATGGGCTTTAATGGTGGCGCTTCTACTCCACCATCTACTGAATAATTTTGCTAAAATCTGCTTTAATAAGAAACGAATCGATTTGCAGATACGAAACTACCTTGGATCCTATAGATTACGGCTTTAAGAATTGCTATTTCCCGGTGTGCCACGGTGGCGCAATCAAGTTGTACCAGGACACTCATGTAATGGAGTTGAAAATAGAACTAGAGCAAGGGAAAATATATGAGCGTGGGAAGTGATGGGAGGATATCTGCCATGCTATTCTAGAGGCCCATCATTTGATTTACATTGTTGGATGGTCGGTTTTCCATAAGATCCGGCTTGTGAGGGAACCACGAGGCCATTGCCCAACGACGGCGATTTGACTTTAGGTACTGAATTTTCCCAACAACACCGAGACAATTTCCCCAATTTCAGATCTCTGTGGGAAGTGTTTTGGCTTAATTTAAGATTTTGTCCTCTATTTCTCATTAAATGATTAACAAAAGTGCCCCCATATCCTTAGTATTACATTTTAGTCACTGGATTAGAACTCATAAGTAATATTTTGCTTATTTCGGTGTGGAACCGAACCAAACTGAAAAATTTGGTTTGGTTTTACTTCGGTTTCATTCTTTAATTCGGTTATTTCAGTTTATTGTAATAAAAAACTAAAAACTGAAATAATCAAAAAATTTGATTCGGTTTTAACCGAATTAACCGAATAATCACCCCTATGCAGAGAGAGCTGAGAGTCAAAGAAATAGTAAGTACGACGAATGGCAGAGATCAGGAGAGCAACAAATAGACGAAGGCGGCAAATTCTGGTGATAACTGATGATGGAGAAGACATTGACATTTTTATACATCAAGAGTTCAAGACATTTATATATTGATTATAATAATATGAGCGCAATTATTAGATAATTTAAGAATCTATTTATAATAGCATCTATTTATTAATTTATAATAACAGGAGTGAAATTATTTCATAATTTAAGATTTCAGAATATGAACAAAATAGACATAAGAAAACCTGCACTACAACTCCGAGCAACCACAGCTGTTACCAAGAAACTTTTACTTCACTATTATCCAAAGACACCGGTAGAACCTCTCCTCCACCCCTACTTATATAGTGCAACAAAAACTACTATTGCAGCTGCCTGTTTTGCCTAATCACCAAATAAAACCAAGAACACCAAGCTTCTAGTTTTGCTGGTCAGTATGATGACCCTATGAGCTGGAACAAAAACGACACCATGCGTACAATAACAAACAGCCACATGTCAGATTACCCATTGAGAAATTGCCACAGTTCCGCATTTCCTGTTTAAACAGCTAACACAAATCCCACCAATAAAATACTGCTATGGTTCCCATTGGAAAAAAAGGTGGACATTAAGCCACCTGGAATACCAAAGGATGCCACTTGCGAATTCACCGAACTCCCTGCGACGCCACTTGTCAACCAACGAACACCACCTGGACAGGCTGAAACACGGAGACGAACATCCCCCCAGCAAAAACGTCATCGCCACGGTCGCCTGCTCAAACGAACAGGGAAAACAGAGCGTCGACACACATATGTGCGCACATTCATCACGCCTGAACTGAAAACGGTGCCGTATTATGCATACCAGATATACATGTGGCGCCTTCTCCTTTCAGCTTACTCCCTTTACATAGTACTATACATATGGTTTTGAGTAGTTAAAATTATATCACTATAGTCGTGATTGGCTACCAAAGTTCTGAATTAGGAGCAAAGTTCTGAATTAGGAGCAAGATAGCCATCACTGATAGTGAGAATACTCCATCAAATAGTAGAATATTATCTTTAAATGTGATTGTGTGGTAAATGTTGGAAGAAATGACAAGCTAAATATACAAAACACAAAAACTCTATAGTTAGGACCTGAACCAAATAACCCACCATAATTAGAGACCTGGACTGGATTCCCACCATGTCCACCGCCCAGCTTTCTTCCACTGCTTCCAAGTTCCAACCATCACCGATGGTCTTAATCTATTACCTCATTGCACAAACTGATGAAAATGAAAAATGTTATATTTTTCTCTTATAATGTTTAATCTTTTGTTTTTAGTTTGTAACCAAATGTTTTCTCTATTTTCATATTTTAATTTAGGATGCAATTAGAAACATGAAATGCAAAATAAGGCTATTTGGGTGATTCTAGATAGCTTTGATGTCTCTTTGTATTTTGACCATAACTCTCGCATTTAATGTCCGAATGAGTTGATTCTTGATTCATTGGAAAGCTAATTTCCATAGCTATCTTTTATATTCAAACACTTTTGCCTAGTTTGTGTGTCTTGATGACTGAATTTTGCTTCAAAGTCAAAACATATTTTCTCCTAGTGAAACAAAAGTAGTTGTGGTATTTTGGGCATATCTTTGACTGTAGATGTCCATTTTATACGGTTCAAGTGTCATTTTGAAGCTAAGAATAGCTTTACAATGTTTTGAGATTTAAGAAATAATGGCTGCATCAATGTCAAATTTGAGCTCGAAGTTGCTGCTGATGTTCTAGAATGTTTTCTAGCTTGCAACTCTAAAATTGGTTTTGATGTGGATTAATTTTGAAGGCTTCTAAACCATGTGGGTGAAAATTCTAGCTTAAACGTAGTACTCTTCAAATCATATTAAGTTATTCTAATTATTTTTAATCTTTTATATTTATGTGGGGGTTATTTTAGAACAATATACAGAGTTTGGAGAGTTTTCATTGTTTTTCTCCTTTAGGTTAGATTTTGTTCATATACTAGAATAAGAGTATAAGGGGTGGCGGCTCTACCTAGGTTTTCTCTAACTCTCCTTTATGCTTTTTTTTTATAAGCCTTTTATGGCCATGTCCGACTGATTTATTTCATTCTTGGTTAAAAGATATTAAAACCCCAAATTCTTCAGTACTGTAAGATTAAAATTGTTTCTATTAAGTCAATTTATACTTTGAGTATTATGTGTTCTTATATGATTAATTTCATGATTGTTTCATTTTATATGCTAGAATGCCTACTAGTTGTTATTCGAATTCAATCTATTTTAGGTTAGATATCAAATTCATAATTTGTTTGATTTTTATAATCTATGAAGCAATTAAGGTTTATTGATTTACTACATCAGAAATCATCATTACATCTTAGGGAGAACATCCATCTAAATTAAATGTAACTACTTGGGTTTGTATTGTTTAGCTTCATCGATCTCTCTAATTTTTAATGCAATTGTTAAATTAAACCAAAGCGTCTTTCTTAGGTTATTTAGCAAGTAGGACTACTTAGATTGCTTATTTTCTGATTAACTATGACTAAGGAGAGATAGGAAAATAGCCCCAATGATGAATATTCAAAGTATTTATTGATCTATTTATACATCAATGATTAGTTGTAGGAATTCGATGGTGGATGTTAACTGATGTTAAGGTTTGCAGTTTTTATTATTTTGTTAATTTCTTACTTGATAGGTTTCTTAATTTTTATTTTCTGATTAGTTCTTAATTTTATTTTTTATTACAAACAATCCCTAAAATCTTTTATTTTACTTTTCTGTCAGGAAGCTTTTAGATAAAAATTTCTTTTGAAATTTAACCTAATTTTCACCGCTATGATACAAATTTATTTATTCTGAATTATTAGTGAGACTGAAGTTATTTGTTAGGGTTTCGATGACCAACCACATGCCATCGCTAGTTATTCAAGCCTTACCCTACGTTGTCATCACCAGCATCGCCAGGCACTAGTGACACCAAATAGGAGGAGGAGCTATTTGCAAAATCTACCATCTGTCATCACCCCGACATGCCATTTGTTTGTCAGGAAATTACCACTATTCTCTCTTTTGTGACGTAGGCCCTAAATCACCCTAAAATTGCCTTCACCACTACTGAACTCGAAGATGAGAGAGAGGATCTAGAAATAAGTATTATGACCCATTTTCTCAACTTGTTTGAAGAATGATTAGCCCTGGGAGATGAAGGATCTCTTTTGTGGTTTTTGGGGTAGAAACGACAATGGTGGCGATGGAGCTAAGGCAAAAGGTCATGTAAGGGCTATTGAGTTTGGCCAACTTGAAGAATGAGTGGTTGTGGTGGGGACCTAGGCGGTGGAAGGAACCAGTGATGGAGAGGCTGGTAAGCTTGGAGGAAAATGCTGCATGTAGAAAGAGCAACAGCAGCAGCGTCAAAGGAGAAGAGCGACTAACGACGATGATGGATAGGAGGAAGAGTGCGAGGAAGAAGGGTGAAAGGGACCAATTTCAATGTTGCGCCAGCATGCAGAGTAGCATTCCGTTTACAAGTTAGTGTCACTAGCAGCATAGTGGTCAGTTTGGCACCAAATTTATGACTTTAATGATGGAATTGGAATCACCCTAAACTATTGTTGGCAATTGGATTTAGACCCACAACTATGACGGTTTTTTGATATTTTTCTCGTTTCTTAACTTCTAGTAAAAAATTGATTTTTTTCTCCTGTAGTTTTACAATTTACATTCTTATCCAATGACAAGTTAGCTTACTAATCATTGGCGGCCATCACTATTGGGAAAGAAACTTAAAAAAATTTTTTGGGTAATTCAATTTTTTGGTCCTTTGTTTTGGCTAAAACCAAATATGGTAAATATTGATTTTGATTCATTTTCAGTTAGGTCACTAGGTTACTTCGGTTACTAGAAAGTCTAGAATCACTGAAATACATTTTTGTGGGTGGTATGAGGAGTAGAATTATGACGATGGTTATGGAGGCATGCATAAGTTAAGGGTTTTGGGATTAGGGTACAAGCGAAAAAGTCATTTTTTTCATAGTAGCAGCAAATTGTTCTTCTGAAATGATGAAATTACACCTAATTAATGATAGACAATAAGTCAAAATTAGAACAAATTTATGTTTTGGAGGCGTCATACAAAAAGAACCTTACCCTAAGTCTCTTCTAGTTGCCTTTAAATGGAAACCCCTGCCTCCCAAACTTGCCACGTGTTGCTTCATATTCAACCGTATAATCGAAATTGCAAGGATTTGTCTTAAAGGAAAAGTCAGCAAAACACTTGATCAATATACAGAAGAAAGTGAAGTTTTTGTATCCCTAATAGTACACACTGGCCACATCCTACTTGCGACAACTGAGCTTCGTTCCCGTGCCCATGGAATTGCTGCATTTGTTGCACTTGATTTTTGTTGGTAGCATCAGTAGGCGCCAAGGAGTTGACTCGAGATCGAGTGGAAAAGTAGAAGATAATTCAGTTATTTTGGCTGGAACCAAATTACATTGAAATGTTTTGATTTGGTTTAAGTTTGGTTTTATAAGTCAATTTGGTATACTCAGTTTCCTAACATCCAAAACAAAAAACTGAATAAATTGGCTAATTTAAATAAATAAATTAAAAGCTTATCTTTACTGCTGACTGCGGGCATGACCTTGACCCTTCAATTAACTTGATACTTTTCCTATTTTTTTTCTATTATAATCCTATTGGTTAATAACACTTACTGGATACTTTATTGAAATTACATTTTTTATCTTATGATTTTAGAAATTATACTTTTCCCCATATTTTCTAACACATTAGCCAGTATTAATTTAAAAAATCCAATAACTTCAAATAATTATGAAATAATTTAAATTTATTGCTACAGAGTTTCTACATAGTTTACATTAATATTTTTTGTTACTATTCTTTCTCTATTTAAGCTTAAATAATTTTTCTATATTCTTCACTAACAATTGACTAACAGTGTAATCTAATTTTATATATATAGAGAGGCCAATGCAATATAGAGGCCAAAAGAATTGGATCATAGATTTCTTGTCTCCTTGTTTTTTTTTTCTATTTTGGGAAAAATTGGAAAATCCTGGATCGGAGACTTGCCCCAACTTACTTATCGTTGTCTTATTTTATATATTTTGATAAATATATTATTACCCCCATCAAGTTTTGTAAAACATAAAGTTATAACCCTGCAAGTCATTTTGGACATTAAAAGTTTGCCAACTAGTTCCTAGGGTTCAAACAAAATATATTGTTGACTAGGAGTTGTGTTTAAGATTTTAGACAAACACAGAAGATTAAAATATGATGATTTATCAAAAAAAGTTAACTAAATATGATAATTTTATGACAACAATTAAGCTTTCTAACTCTTAAAAAGACATCAGATTTAGTCCTTTTTATGGATTGCATGCTCTTTCTAGTAAATAGTATTTTTTTTATTTGATATTCCATGAACTAATCAAGTTTTTAATTTTAAATGAATGGAGGGATTGTAACTATAGTTTTCAGAAAACCTACTAGGATAAAAATATATTACTCAAAATATGAGGAGGCAATGTATGCTAAGGAAACCCTCGAAGATTTTCTTTTGTCATTCTCCCATCTTTTTTTTTTTGTTGCAATTCTTATTAATTTTTTTTCTCATAAACATGTTACAAGTAAGGGTAGTAAGAGTAATGGCAGTCTGCTAGGAAAGATAGGGGTCAATTGCCCGTTTCTTAGAACTTAAAGGGCATTTGATTCACATTAATAATTATGGGTATTTTGTAAATTTGAACCCAGGCCACTTGTGTGGTAGGTGTCATTCTTGCCATTTTGCTAGAACAGCGGAGACTTTTTTTCCCTAGTTTTTTAGCATGCTCGCCAATTTATTTTGTAGGACTTTACTCAATGTTTTTAAAGTTCTACTTGACTTTGTTTTAATGAAACAAAATTATGTACATAAAAAACTTATTAGAAAGATTTCTTGAGGTACAATAACTCCTAAAATAACCTCCCCTCCCAGTTCTTGTTAAGTTTGGGGCAGTTCAGTGATATTTGCTAGTCCTCCAACCATATCTGTGGTTGATGATGTATGACATCATTGGTGTAGAATGGGTCTGTATGCCAACCAAGATTTGGCTTGCAATGGATGGTTCTTCTAAAGCAAATGAAAGCCATTTAGTTGTTGAATGCTTGTCTTCCCTCTATGTAAAGTTTAAAACTACTGCCAAAGGCTATTAAATATACAATAGCAAACTAGATAAAGGCAGTCACGATTTTATCATACTATGCCCAACCTTTGCTGCTATTCTCTAGGGAACAAAATAGCAGACTTTAAGTTGACGGTGTAGTCTTGAAAATCCTGAGCATTATTTCATTGCTTCACCAATTTTCCCTTTCTTGTGGTTCCTCATGATCAAATGCTACTAATTGCTTGGCTATTTTATTGTTTAGCCATCAAAACATTCAGCTACGAAAGGTATCGGGTTTTCAGATTGTGTTATGGAGAATACTAGAGGTGTGGAGTCTGGTGCCAGTAATCTTGGAAGTTATAAAGCTTCCAACTTTACTTAGGAGTCCTTGGATGGATATGTTGAACTAGTATTGAGAATTTTGGAGAATCTTGACAAAGTTAAGGATCAGTGTTGAAATGTGAATTGAAAAGATAAGAATGATGGATTAAAGACTAGATTTCGATTTTTATTGTTGTTTTAGAATTGGAGGTGATGGCTATTAGTGTGAAGCTTGTATTTTCTTGTGGGCAATTCGGGAAAAATTAACTCATTCCCATTAACTTGTTCTTATAGTAAATATGGAAAAATCATACAGGGCCACTTGTTTTCCTTATTTATTTGCCCTTTGACTAGAAACTTATTACTTTCTTTACCCTTCTCACCTAATATCACTTTGAAAATATTGTGCGAGCCCACCTAACCTTTGTGTATCCTTGACTCATTCTCCATTTATATGTTAGAGGATGCATTTGGTCATCTCCTTCTTCTCCTTCTTTATAATGCGTGTCATGAACCAATCGTTTTAGTATGAAATCAATATGCATGACCAGTCAATAGTCATTGTCCCTAACCTGATCCGATTGCATGTTTGTCTTGCCACTCTAGAACCTAGCCTGCCCAATGTTGTTTATAGGAACTAAGCACAAATTGGTAATGGATATTGTTTTGTTCGGCTTGTTCTAGGCACGAATCACTGAAACAAAGAAAATTAGAACCAATCTTTATTGCAATGTGGCTATATTTTCCAATGTAGCCTTCTATTATTCCTAGAACAAAAACAATAATAATAATAATAATAAAGAAGCAAATATGAAGGGGAAGGGGAAGGGGGTAAAACTAAAATGCCAGGCACAAACTAATTTGTGGCTGATCTGTACAATGAGGGATGAGGAACTTGTGTTCACCTATTTAACCGTAAGATTGGAGAAGATCAATAGGTGGACTCAATATATCTCGACACAAACATCCATTGGCTTAAAATGGTGGAGCTCAAGCTTTAGTCCAACTTTTATTAGGTGAGTATGGACTCTAGCAAGCCAATTGACTTTCAGTAGAAGCCAAATATGCCACAATGAATATGAAATAGCTTCAGCTAAAAAGAACCCATGGATTATAGTTGAGAAATTGTAGACCAAGAGCTTCAAACAAGGTTCAAAGGCGTTCACCTGTAGCTTTGGCAGTAAAAGGGAAGCAAAGTTGTCACATGATAGATTTGTGTGGGATAGATCATAAAAACACATAACTTTTTTGGCATAAAAAAAAAGTCCCATATGACCCTTTTCTCTCCCCTATAAAATATGAGTAAATTACACATGTTAACTCCAACCTTTTAATTCTATTTTATTTCTAACCGTAACCTGCAATTTGTTCATTTTGCTTCCCTAACGTGGTTAAAATGTTTCATTTAAGACCTTTTTGGATGAAAACTGTTATCTCTCACGGAATAGTCTACAGTGGCATAGATTTTTCCCGAATTTGCCACGCTAGCCTATAAAATATGTCTAGTCACCCAGCCATGCAAGTAAAAAAGAAAAAAAAATGATAAAGAAAAAAGAAAGCAGGATCAGAGAAGAGACGGTTTGTTTGGGTTTGGTTCCAGAAAAGTGAAAAGTAAAATTTAGAGCAAGAACCAGGGAGAGAGAGTTAAGGTTAAAGATAGACAAAAGTGTTTTGTGTGTCCTTGGTTTTGACATTGTGCTGAGAAGAAAAGAATTAGAATTAGGAAGAAAATATTCACGAAAAGAATGAGAGTCGGGAAAGTGAAAAAAATGTGTCTAAAGACTGCCCTCAATACAGTAAGTGTTTTCATTTTTTATGACTAAGTGATGGGCTACATTTTGATGTTGAAAGTTGGTAGGATGGGATACATGTGTGTTAATGTAAGTTTTAGGTTGGTGGGGGCTTTGGGGGGAGTTTAAGACATTATGGGTTTAGTGTGTCGTATGTGTGTGTCGTGCTTTATATGTCAGGTATGGGGGACACAATGGGACCAATCCAAAATATAAAAATGATGTAACTGGGGTTCACTTCCTGGACTCCAATGGTAGAACCAGGTTAAAAATTTGGTGAAAGTATTACTTTTTAGTAATGCCATTAAACGTATAATTATAACACTTACTGTAATTTCTCTTTGTAGCTCATGGTGATGGGTATTTCACAGTGAAAATGTACCATGGGAACTATTTTAGATATTTTCCATTCAAGGCTTACATTGGTGGCGATGTAAATTATTGAGATTATTGTCAATTTGATAGGTTTAGCTTGCTGGAGATTGATAAAATGGTTGAGGAATTAGGTTACTCAAGGTATATGGATTATTTTTTGTTGTATTCAGGGATGGAGTTGGATGATGGGCCAGTTCCTTTTTGAAAGATAAAGTATATGTTATGCAAATGATGAAGCTCTGCTTGCCTAAACATCTTATGATTGATATATATATTGTGATGAAGACTGTGGACAAGGTGATTAAGGATGAGATGGCCTATTTTGGGAAAATTAAAGATGCCATAGGTCCGAAGAAAGTTGTAATTGAAGAAATTGTAGAGGAGGGTAGTGATAATTATGCTAAATCCCATGTGAAGTTGAAGACATGTTCCAACAAACAAAGTCCTACTTCAGGTTTAAGGAGAGCACTAACCTGGGCAACTCAAGTCAACGAAGAACAATGTGGGCCAATTAATGTTTGTGAAGAAGAGGGAAGTGAGATGAGGGCTGATAATGAAGATATCCCTGTGAATGTTGTTCCTCCAAAGGTTAATGAGGATGTTGATCATGAAGCACAATATATGGCTGTAATGGAGGAGTTGAACGAGCATACAATAGAGGATAATGATTATGAACCTCAATCTAAATTAGGTACATGTGAAACAATTTAAAGAATCAGACAATGAGATTGCAAAAGATGCTGATGCACTGAAGATGAAAGTTTCAATTGATTACTCAATTAATAGAGAAGGTAGAGGTAAAAAAAGTAAGAAGCAGAGCACATCAAAGACAGATGTATGTGAGAATTCCAAAGGCCATGTGAGGACAGAGGCATGTGAGAATTCTGAAGGCCATGTAAAGATAGAAAATGGTACAATGATGAAGTTTAGTTATGAGCTAGGATCTGATGTGGAAGTGGACTCTGAAAAGTTGGAAAGCTTGCATTCATCCAGTGATGAGGGTCCGAGATACCCCAATTTTAATGGTTAGATTGATATGTCTGACCCAAAGGTCCAAGCTAGCCAAAAGTTTACTTCATTTAAGGTGTTGAAGAAAGCAATCGGACTTTATGCAATTAAGTCAAGGTGTGATTTGAGGATTGTCAAGAATGAGAAACAAAGGGTAAGGGCAAGGTGTTCAGATAGGTGTCCTTGGACATTGTATGCAACACCTATAGTAGATGGAATGGTTCAGATAAAGATGTACAATGGAGAACATAGTTGCATGAAGGTTTTTTAAGTCCAAGAATACAAAGTAGGCATGGATTGCATAAGCCTACCTAGAAAACATAAGATCTGATCCTAATATGTCTATTATAACACTTCAGGATACAATTAGAAGAGATTACAACTTAGAAGTTCCTAGAACCAAAGTATAGAAAGGGAAACATAAGGCATTTAAGATTATAAGTGGTGATGAAACTGTCTGGTTTAGCAAGCTAGGTGATTATGGAGGTGAACTCAAAAGGAAAAATCCTGGAGCAATGTTTATGTTAAAGTTGGAGAATTTAGTTTTCCAAAGGGTCTTCATCTGTATTGAGGCAAGAATTGGTTTTATTAAGGGATGCAGGCTTATAATTGGCATTTACGGTTGTTTTTTTAAAGAAAATTATGATGCATAGCTACTAGCTACAATGGGAAAAGATACAAACGATTGCATTTGGCCAATTGCCTATGCAAGAGTTGAGGTTGAGTACTATGATTAATGGCATTGGTTTCTGAGTACGTTGGGTAAGAAGCTAGGAAAAGACAATACAAATTCAAGGTTGTGGACATTCACTAATGATAGACAAAAGGTAATTGACAATGTTTTTATGTCTTTTTATCTTATTAATACAAAAGCTAACTTAACTTATGTAATTATGCCAGGGTTTGATTCCCGCAGTACAAGAGCTGTTCCTTTAAGCTGAACACAGGTTTTGTGTTAGCCATTTGTACAACTTTAAAAACTCATATTCTAAGGTGTGTTGAAAGAGTTAGTGTGGTCTACTACTATAAGTAGTTATATTTCAGAGTTTAATAGGAATATGGAGAGGCTTAAGTCTGTAGATGAGAGTGCATGGATGTGGTTGAATGTTATTCCACCACAACACTGGACAATGACACATTTTAGAGAGTATTGCATGTGATGGCTCTCCAAAAATTTGAATCATAATTACTAAGATAACGTTAGTTATTTTAGTAATTTAATATACTTAGAATATTTAATGCAAGTAAATTCTCGGTTTAATAAAGTATAACAGTTTAAAGAGGACAAAAATTGGTCATTTAAGAAAATTGGACCAAGAAGGGCATTTTAGTCATTTCATATAGTGACCCATTTTTATTTTACGGTTGGGTAGAGGAGGGAAAAATATTGAATTTAAGGTATTACAATTTTTCTTGATTTCTGCTCTACCTCTATGAAACTGTGAATTGATTAAATTGTCTATAAGTGGTTTATGTGTAACCCTTATAAGTATTGGGACTAAATTGTATGTTTGTAAAAGATGAGAACTGGGCGTGTAATTAAGGTGAAGGAGGATTCAGGCACAGCGTAATACTGGTTTTGGTCCTAAGGTTTCTGTTCGATTACAGAAAAGTGCCTAACGTACTAGTAAGTACAAAAAAAAGGACAAGCTGCGTGACACATGCATAGTATGCCACAGTTGACTTAGTTCTTTTATTTATTCATTGTCTTCTTCATCCATCTCTTGCCACCACCCGAGAGTCTCCTTCCATCTCCTTCAAACCACCATAACCGCATCATCCAAGCTCTAATCCACCAGATTAATCACAAATTCAAGGAAAATTTGGGAGAAAAGTTGGATTTCTTGCATAAAGAGCTAAGTTTGAAGCTCATTTTTTGTAAGCAAGCAAATAATTATTTTTCCCTTAATTTCCTGGTTTATTTTGTTGGTGGAGAGGCTGATTTTGTTGATTAAATTGGTTCCAAGCTTGTTGGTTGAGAGAATTAAGCATGAAAGCTTGAATCAAGCAAGTAATTTAAAGAACGTAGGCTACGGTTTTATTTCCTTAGTTGCTTCAACTGGGAAAAGTTATAAAATAGAAAAAAAATGGCCTTTTTGTTAATTGATTGCTAGTTTTATTAAACTAGCAATAAGGAATTAAAAAGGGCTAAGAACAATTTTTTTATGTGTGTGTTGAGTAGAAAGGGCCGGTTAATTGGAATCCAATGAGAGGGTTTTTCTTAACGACTTAAACCATAAGGGTTGTAGTAGTATTGTCCTTGTTGGCCCAAGTGCAACTAAGAGGGAGGGTGAATTGGTTATATTAAAAAACTTTGGCAAAAATAAAATTTACAACTAAATTTACTTAACCAAAAATCAACAACAAATCAAAGAATGCAAATCACAAATAAAGCAAGTAAATAAAGAAGGATAAAGAAAAAAATGCATCGGGATTTATAGAGATTCAACTCAACCAACTGGAGTCTACGTCCTTTCCTCAAGCTTGCCGACTTGAGATTTCCTCTATTATTTCTTGATCAAGATTACAAGTGTTTTATTCAAGGTTCACACCCAGCCAATCTTTAGTTTTCTCAAAGGCTCACTAGAAACCACTATCTAGTTTTCTTCAAGGCTTATTGGAAACCACTCCACACTCAAGAGATTCTAAGACTTGAAATGTTTACAAACTCACAAGCATACACAATAGCACTCTTGCTAGATATACAAATGAAAGCACAACCACAACAATGAATTTTTCTAAATAAGCTCTTTCTCTTGGATTTGATGATAAATCCTTGATCTTATGGCCAAGAGTTGTCTCCAAAGTGTTTCTCCATATATTTATACTCACTTGGGGGCCAAAGAGACGTTGAAGAACCGTTGGGAAGGTCAAAAAAGTCTCCAAGAAAGCAGGTGACCGTTGCTGTCAAATTTGACAGTTTTTTTCTTTTGTCACACAGTATCAGCCGGGTGAAAAAAATTTCACTCGATTCAAAATTCAGTCTCATAGCAAAACCCCAGGTTTGAACTCCAATAGCTAGATTGCTCATTAATCACATGTCAGCATCTGGTCCACGTGGCAATCTGATGTAGCATGATTTTAAAAAGATTTTTCAAAGAATTTTCAAACTGGAAAATCACGCGAAAATCTAGAATCAATGTTTCACCCGGTTGAAACATTTTCACTCAAGTATTTTTTTGTTCCAGAACCAAAATGCTCTCAGGTTCAAAAAATCACTTCAGTTTCACTCGGTTGAAAACATTTCACTCGAGTGTTTTTCTATTCCAGAAATAAATTGCTCTCGTGTTCGAAAAAATGCTCCAGTTTCAACATGTTAAAATATTTTCATCCTGTTGAAACTGTAGCTCCAGGTTTTTCTCACTTCAAAACTTCCAAACTTCAATGATTTTTTTATCAAAAAAATTTCTTCATTCACAAGCAATGCTTGAATCACCATAAATACTTCAAATATACTTAAGAAATAATTTTCCTTCCAAAGATCAAAACTTTATCAACAAGCGACCAATGCATAAATCTTTAGGTAGAGCGTTGAAACACATAAAACAAATATGTTTTGTTATCATCAAAATCAAATAAATATGTGCCATGAATGGAACAAATCCCATAATGTCCCCATTTTTTATGATAACAAAACAACCTCTCAAAAGACATATATAATATCTAAATAACAAGCGTGAACATTGATTCTCTAATTCTATCTCTCCCCCGTTTTGTCATAATCAAAAAGACATATGGGTAATCAAAATAAATCATGAAAGATTCTTTAGAAAAATTACCAGAACATGTAGCAAGCTCTTCCTTAATCAAGGCATACAAACTTTAAGGAACTTTTACAAGAAAGCATGCCCCCCTTAATCCAAGCATATATAAAAAAATTTCCTCCTTTCTAGATCAAGCAAAATAGCCAAATATCAACTAATAAGCTAGCAACATAATATTTTCCATACAAAATCATATCATCAAAATATTGGAACAAATCCGCAACCATCATGATGTTCATAAAACATATCATATATCTTCCAAGAATAATAAATAACTTATATATACTTATTAAGCAACATAGCACAACCAAATAGCTCAATACATCAATAATTACCATTAACCAAAGAAAATCAACAATATTACCACAATTTGAGCTTTAATCTCAAGCATTTCTCATTGTGCTCAAAATCCCCAATTTCTTTGTGCATATAACTTTCTATATAAGCTTCCAATTATTGCCCCATGCTCTAGCACCCTATAATAAATCTCAAACTTTGGTCTTACGTACCCAAATCTCTTTGGGTCCATAGGATTTAACTCCAACAATGTTAATTCCTTTAGGAACCCATACCAATTTATATCCCAAAGGAACTTTTCCTTTTCTAACCATGCATTCATAAGAATAATGTCATTTTTTACCATAAGCATAGCATGTTATAAATGAACTACTCATGGATGATGAAGATGCATTAATAAACCTATTTCTAATTTTTTTTCCTTAAGTAAAAAATCATAGCCTATACCCGCTTTGTCATAAACACCTTTTTTAGCACTAAGCAATAAAT
The DNA here is from genome assembly GCA_005392925.1 of Aquilaria sinensis. Classification (NCBI taxonomy): domain Eukaryota; kingdom Viridiplantae; phylum Streptophyta; class Magnoliopsida; order Malvales; family Thymelaeaceae; genus Aquilaria; species Aquilaria sinensis. Next base: position 464,843 of record SMDT01000546.1, read on the forward strand.
CAAGGTTTTCTTTACCTTTGACAAATTTAGATAAAGATTGACTAAGATCAAATTTATCATTTTTCAATTCATCTATTTCTTGTCTCAAGGATAAGCTAATATCCAAGTTCTCCTTCTTCAAGTCATTTATTTCTTTTGTTAAAGAGGCATTTAAAACCTTCAATTCATCAACCTATTTGACAAGTCTTTTTGAATTTTTGAAAAGCTCATGAAATGCATCTAAGAATTCTTCATATGATCAACTAGATGAGCATGATGATGATGATGATGTGTTACTAGAATAAGTACTTGTTACCTCATTTTCCTCTTTAGCCATGAGACACAAGTTGGGGTAGCTTTGATTTGAAGAGGCTTCATCTTCTTTAATCATCAAGCAAAGATTGGTTTGATTACTTGTGTCATTTGATGATGATGAGCTTTCACTATAAGATGAACAACTATCACTCCAAGCCGCCATAGCTCTAAGTTTTTTCTTCTTTCCTCTGTTGTGCTTGACTTGCTCAATAGACAATCAAATTGTAGATGTATGGACTCCTTACACTTGTAACAAGTGATTTCATTTTTTTTGCCGCTATAACTCTTATTCTTTGACCTCTTGAGAATTTTCTTGAACTTCTTGGTCGAGATTGTTATATCATCTAAATCATCTTCATTTGAAGAAGTTGAAGATGAATCATCTTCTTTAACTTTGAAGGCCATTGACTTGTTCTTGTTGTTGAGCCTTTCTTCCTCATGCTCATCCATCTCATATGTCAATAACTTCCCAAATAACTTATCAATATGCATGGTTTTGATGCTTCCACATTCATTAATGGCTTCAACTATACTTTTCCAAAAAGAAGGCAAGCTCCACAAGATTTTTCTCACCAATTTTTCATTTGTATACTATTTTCCAAGCAACTTGAGTGGTGTAAGGATTTCATTGAACCTTTTGAACATTTCTTGAATGCTCTCTCTTGGCTCCATGGTGAAAAGTTTATATGCTCTAACTAGCATTTGCATCTTGGTGTCCTTGACTTATGAAGTTCCTTCATATGTCACCAACAACTTGCTCCATATCTCTCTAGCATATTTACAATAAGAGACTAAATTGAACACATCAGGGGTTAGTGCACAATATATAATATTCATAGCCCTAGCATTCATGGTGCACATAGGATCATCCTCCGATTTGAATTCTTTTGAATCTTTTGGTACATGTTTACCATCAACTTCCTTCAAAGGAATATTAAAACCATCTTTGATAATTCTCCATAAAGCATAATCAATAGCTTTAATATGAATCTCCATCCTAGTTTTCCACCAATTAAAATTTGTAGAATTAAACAATGGTAGCCTAAATGTACTTTGCCCCTCAAGATGCATAAAACAAGTGGTTGCCATGGATCTTTTGATTTTAAAACCGAAAGATTTGGAAAATAAAAATTACTAAGCTCTAATATTAATTGTTCGCCCAAGTGCAACCAAGAGGATGGGTGAATTAGTTATATTAAAAAACTTTGGAAAAAATAAATTTTACAACTAAATTTACTTAACCAAAAATCAACAACAAATCAAGTAATGCTAATCACAAATAAAGCACGTAAATAAAGAAAGATAAAGAAAATAGTGCACCGGGATTTATAGAGGTTCAACTCAACCAACCGGAGTCTACGTCTTTTCCTCAAGCTTGCCCACTTGAAATTTCCTTCACTATCTCTTGATCAAGATTACAATGGTGTTTTATTGAAGGTTCACACCCAACCAATCTCTAGTTTTCTCAAAGACTCACTAGAAACCGCTATCTAGTTTTCTTCAAGACTCACTGGAAACCACTCCACACTCAAGAGATTCTAAGACTTGAAATATTTACAAACTCACAAGCTCACATAATAGCACTCTTACTAGATATACAAGTGAAAGCATAACCACAACAATGAATTTCTCTAGATAAGCTCTTTCTCTTGTATTTGATGATAAATCCTTGATCTTATGGCCAAGAGTTGTCTCCAAGGTGTTTCTCCATGTATTTATACTCATTTAGGGGCCAAAGAGACATCGAAGAACCGTTGGGAAGGTCAAAAAAATCTCCAAGAAAGTAGGTGACCATTGCTGTCAAATTTGACAGCTTTTTGCTTCTGTCGCACAGTTTCAGCCGAGTGAAAAAATTTCACTCTATTGAAAATTCGGTCTCATAGCGAAACCCAGGTTCGAACTCCAATGGCTAGATTGCTCATTAATCACATGTTAGCACCTGGTCCACGTGACAATCTGATGTGACATGATTTTAAAAAGATTTTTCAAAGAATTTTCAAACAAAAAAATCACGCGCAAGTCTGGAATCAACGTTTTACCCAGTTCAAACATTTTCACTCGAGTGTTTTCCTGTTCCAGATCCAAAATGCTATTGGGTTCGAAAAATCACTCCAGTTTCACCCGGTTAAAAACATTTCACTCGAGTATTTTTCTGTTCCAGAACTAAATTGCTCTCGGGTTTGAAAAAATGCTCCAATTTCAACACGTTGAAATATTTTCACCCTGTTGAAATTGTAGCTCCAAGTTTTTTTCACTTCCAAACTTCCAAACTTCAATGAATTTTTTACCAAAAAGATTTCTTCGTTTACAAGCAATGCTTGAATCATCATAAATTCTTCAAATATACTTAAGAAACAATTTTCCTTCCAAAGATCAAAACTTTATCAATAAGAGACCAATCTATAAATCTTTAAATTGTGCTTTAAAACACATAAAATAAATATGTTTTGTTATCATCAAAATCAAATAAATATGAGCCATAAATGGAACAAATCCAACAGTCCTAATTATTATTTATTTATATACCTAAATAATCAATTAAAAGAGAAATACTCAAGCTACTATAAAGGGTACAAAGAAGAATACAAAAAAAATCGAGACCATAAGGACATTGAAGTTGGTGCTTACTTGCATTAATTATTCCAGGTAAGGAATTTTATGTTTAAATTAAAATTGATGTATCATGAATTTTCTACAATGCATTAATTAAGGGAGTAAGAGGTGGACAATAAGTGGCTTAAGGACTAAGTGTTTAAATAGCCCTTAAGTAAGTATATAGGGTACTAAGTATTCAAGATGGGCTTTGACACTTAAGAGTACCCTAGTTAAGCTACCAAGCTTGGTAAGAATGAGCCACCAAGTGGAAGAACTCCTGTGCAGTGTGAGTAAAAGTAAGTAATTGCAAGCCCAGCTTGCTAAGGCAAGAATTAAGCTCTTGTAAGAAGGACTAGGTTGAGGATAGGTTCCCCACCATAGAACCCATAATAATGGTCATTAGTCAAGACTTCAGAACATTTTGAGCTCATGTTAATATGTGTATATATGTTATATACACTGCGTCATAAAGTTTATTTTACAGGTATTTAATTTCTTATTGAGAATTTATAATTCTCATTCCCTTAAGTGTCATATTGTGCAGATACTAATATAGTGAAACATAACACCCACTGAAGAGTTGTTAAGTAAGGTTTTGGTGAAGGTATTTAAAGTACATGAATTTTTAATGATTCTAAGTTATTGGCTAGTAATATTGATGTACTAACTAAGTTATTTAAAACAGTCTTGACATATATAGGCAAAGTGCACAAGAAGAAGTTGGATCTTTCATTTCTAGAGCTTCTATGCTCAGAGAGGAGTTATTTTGATAGTCTAAGACTTTGTATATATTGGGTATTTAGGTACCAAGGAAATAACTTTAGTTTGACAAGTGTGCATGGACTAATTTAGTGTATATATCTATATATACATTGTGGTTGCTTATGGATGTACATAGGTTAAGTGTTATATGTACATAAGCTAATGTTTGAAGTTTAAATAAACACATTTATATAACTTTGATATGTGTTTCAAGTGTTTTGTTAATGCCATAGAAAGTATTTTAAAATTTTTTATTTATTACTTTTCTTCCAAATGCCGAAGTTAAGCTTGCATTTATTCATGTTATAGGATAATTAACTAGTAGCATATAAAGGTTTAAATAATGAAAGTATTAGCTTAGCCATTTGTAACTAAGTGTAAGATTAATAAATCTTGAATATCCTAAGATCCTGAGAACAGCCTACATTAGGGTAATTGAGGTTCCCTCACATTGTAAGTTTGATGTGCTGCTAAATAATATAAGAAAGTGTTTCAATATGTTAATCCTAGGTGCTAAGGACAAACCTATTTTAACCATACTAGAGATAATTAGGACAAAGTTAATGGTTAGAATTGAACAGAAGGAGAGTATTATAGAGTTTTATAGGGGTTTTCTATCATAAAATTGTGAGGAAGATTAACAAGTCAACAAAACAAGCAAGTTGGTGCATCCCTATGGGATTAGGAGGGCCATGGTGTCAAGTGAACACCCCCCATGGTCAATTTGTTGTTGATCTGGCAACAAAAACCTATAGTTGCAGAAAATGGCAGCTAAATGGGATACGCTGCCCACATACATGCTCTGCCATATCACACAACAGAGGGAAAATAAAAGAATATGTGAATTTTTGCTACATAACTGAGACATGTGCAAGGACATATGGAAATGTCATCAACCCTGTCACCAGCATGGATCAGTGGCAAGAAACATACCATAACCCCATCCAACCCCCTCAATTGGAAAAGCCAAAGAAAGACAGGAAAGAAAAAAAAAAAGAAGATAAGTGGGGGAAGTGATAACCTAAACGAGATGAAAAGATTTAGGATGAAAATGCATTGCAGTATATGTAAAGAGGAAAGACATACCATGGCTACTTGTAAACATAAAGTCACCAAATCTTAACATTAAAACCAAGGGCTAGCAGGATCCTTAACTTATAGAAAGAACAAAGTTCAGGTATATTAACAAATTTCATCATGTATGAATCATTTCTACAACAAGTTGATATGTTTTAACCATGCTCCAAATATGTGTCTTCATTTTAGGTTTGAAGAAATCAAGCATTAAGCCAACCACCAGAGGCAGTTAGTGATGTAGTTGATTTGGACCAGAATCAAGTGAGGCCACAATCTCATCCATGTCTAGATGCATTTGGTTCGGCATTCTTGCGCACAAATGCAAATGGGGTGCCTAAAGTCAAAAGAGGAAAGGGTTGGCCCAGAAAGAATTCACAAGCTTGAAACTAGGACAATTTGCAATTTTTTTTACATGTGATGTTTTTTGTGAAGTTGCCTGCAGTAGATGTTTTTTGTGCAGTCGTGATGGCAACAGTTAGGGAGTGAATTAGGAATGACCAGATTTAGTAACTTTTGTTGGATCCTTTCATATTTTAGGATATGAATATGTAACAAAATAGCATGTTTAGAAGTTCCTTTGACTTGAAAAAAATATGGAAGCCAGTTGTTTGAAATTTCGACTTAAAAGTGTGCAATTTGCTTTTCACTTGAATGAAATATAAAAGACAGGTTTGGGATCATTCGACAATTATATATAAAGGTTAGGGTTGAATAAGGAATGCGTAATTGATAGTTAGGGTTCAAAATGAAACAGGAAAAAAGGTTTGGGATGAAAATATTAAATTAAAACATCTTTTGGGTTTGATTTAGAACTAATTACAAACTACTCATTACCCACAATAAAATACAAAGTTTCCCTATGCACACCTGCTAACACACCACTCATTTCAAAATATAACATACACTAACTCACAGCACCCACACCAACACATACCTACTAACAAAATATCACCCTAAACCCAAACACAAACCCTACCCCCACTGTCCCACAGACCATCATTCTTGCGCACCAATCCATATCGATGGCCCCATGACAACCACAAGAACAAGCACTTTGATCCATACCTTCAATTGTCTCGTTAGAACTTTTTGCCCCCTTAGCTGCTCTTCCATCCTTCAAATCCACCTTAATATCCCCTAACAACGTCCCGTATCCTACTCAAGGTGGCTGGATCATACTAATAAAAAAACTCATAATTCTCCACTCCTTAAACATAACAAAAAAAAAAACCCTACTGTCAAAACTGAACATAGTTACGAAGATTATAAGATAAAATTTTGTAGGAGCATATCTCATAATTGCTATATTTCAAAAACCTTCAACTTGAGTTTGCATCTGTCCAGAACATCAGTAGGGTTGTGAGTATTCCACATGCATAGATCTTTGACATTGCTCCTTCTATGATTGGACAATTACATATGATTCCAACACTAAAAAGTGTTAACATGCCCAGGTTAGAAGTCCAGTGCCTTTCCCTAAAGCTTTATGGACTTTCATGAGCTAGTTATGAGGGTGGGTGGGGGTAAAGCCACAATTTGCCGGGAAAAATTGGCACAATTTCTTGTGTGGGTGGGTGACTGGACATATTTTATGGACTAGCATGGCCAATTTGAGAAAGATCTATGCCACGGTGGACCATTCCATGAAAGATAACACTTTTCATCCAAAAAAAGGTTTGAAACGAAATGTTTTAACCATGTTAGGGAAGTGAAACAAACAAATTACAGGTTAGGGTTAGAAATGAAACAGAATTAAAAGGTTGAGGTTAATGCTTGTAGTTTACTCCATAAAACACATTAACATGGTGACATTAAATTGAACCAAATTGGGTCTTGATGTTTTGTAGGGAATGTCGGGTTTCTTTAGGTTAAGGAATATTTTTTTTTTATGGGATTTCGGGTTCAATACATAATTTGATAGTTGGATGCACTTTTAATTTTTATGGGGATTTTTGAGGTTAAGTGTTCCATTATCTTTCTAAAACTTACAGTTGTACTTTCTATTTGTTATTAATAATTTATATTTTTACCATTTAAAATAATAATAATAATAATAATAATAATAATTAATTATTATTATTATTATTATTATTATTATTATGAACAAATTTTTTCACTTACTACAGTATTTATTTTTGAGCTGCTGCTTGTTTTGTCTTACTTTCTCCCCAAAAGATGTCTAAACTAATGAATAAATTATACTATAAGTCCTCTATTTTATGTACATATCTTTTAGTCACTAGACTTTGGAATCAAGAATTTTTGCCACTATTTCCTAATAAACACAAGATATCCTAAACTTTTACTTTTTGTGTTTTAAACTTCCAAACTTTCAGCAGTTATAGTCAAAGTCCCAACTTGTGTTGAAATTTCAAATCTATAACCTTAATCTTATATGATCTTTTTTTTGTTTATCAAATTGGTTATTAATAACTTTGAAATTTTTTAATTTTTTTAAAAAATTTGAATTGATCATGACTTAATTTTGAAGTCATAATTTTTAAATTTTTTTTAATAAATAAAGCCAATATGAAAAACTTGCATCTTTGTTGATTGGCCTTCCATAAAGTGCAAACTGAATAGTAATCTTGCATTAAAACACAAAAATGCTTAAGTGTTTCTTTTTCTCTCGTTTAGTGAAATTTGACCTACATAGGTTAAAGGAAGGTCTTTAGCTTGTCAATGAGAATGGTGATGGCGTTGGGTTAGCCATCGTTTACGTTCCCGCCGTGGCTCCACGACGGGGGTGACAGGGACCTCCTGAGGGATGTCATAAGTGGCCGTCTTACGATGGAGAGCGGGGGCCATGAAAGATTTCCGGTGAAGGAAGGAGCCTGAAAAGGCTGACGTCTTCAAGCGGTTCGGCCTGAAATATACAGAAAACAAGGGTTAGGAGGTCCCCGGAGCGATTTTCCGAGGAGGAGCCTCCGACGCCCAAGTCAGTGCCTCTAAATAGCAAAGAATAGGCATAAAATAGACTGGCTGGGGGTATTTTTCTGGCATGCACATAAGGAGAAGCATCACGCCAGAGGCATTTTTCTGGCATGCCTGGAGGAGAAGAGAGGAGAAAACTGGGACTCTGGAGTATTCCCCTCAAAGCTCCTATCCAGCCCCCCTCCTTCCTCCCTTGCCCAGAGTTTTTCCTGCTGTAAATAGGAGAAAATGAACCCTCCTGATCGTGACACGTGTACGGACGGATAGGATCCGTACCTCTTAAATAGGAAAGTGGTCAGCCGTGTGCAAGCTTTCTCGGGCAATGTTTGTCGAAAATCGTGTCTCAGTGTGCCAGAGCACGGCCTACAGTGGCCTGTCAGAATGCTTGAGGTCAACGTCTAGGACGTACGGGCGAATATGTCAGAGACTCCTTCGTATCACCCATCATCCCTCCGAGGTCCCTCCGGCCGACGTTACCTTTTAGGTGGACGAGCAAGGACCTCTCCCCGGGGTGACACCGTTTCTTCGGGGTGTTCTCACTCTTCCGAAGTTGGTTCATTCATCCTCTGATGGGGAAGCGATACAGTAACTTTCTGAGGTTGGTGCGATGGGTCTTCCGAGGTCGGATATAGCAGGCGTTTGGCCCCTCCTCCGAAGTTAGTGGCCAAGACCATGGCACTTCGGCCATCACATGCCCTCCTTCGGAAAGCCGAAGTATGACTTCGGCTTGTAGCCTTTTTGGGAGCACTTTCAGAGGATCCAGCTTATATCATTTGCAAGAAAGGTACTTCGCCATTTTAAGGGTGTAGTTTGCTTGCGCGAATGTCGCGTACCTGCCTTTCGGCGTTGCCGAGATGTCTGATATGTCCAATCTTATCTTTTCTGTCTAAAGTCAATGGACTGTCATGCCTTGAAACTGGGCGCGTTAATCTGGGGCTAGACCCAAATCTTTAGGATGTCAGAAAACATGCCCTAGTTTCTCGCGATGACCGACACGTGGCAAGCGTCAATTGGTATGGCACGTCTTTTTGCGCGGGAAGGGTAATTATGGTGACGTTTCGCTCCCATGCAGCAGTTATGACGCCTTTTCAATTGCCCTTCCTTTGCTCTATATAAGCTTCCCCCTTGTCATTCTTTCCTTTTGATTTTTTCTGTGCTTTCCCCCTTGCTCTCTCTTTCTCGCTCTTTTCATTTCTTTGAGCGACGGTCTGCACGGCAGAGCGTTTTCCGGCCACTATTTACGACGGCATCCAGGAATCCTGATTTTGGCAAGGTTTTTCGTGAGTGCCTTCCTTGGGAGTCGTTCAACTTTTGCTAGTTTCTCAATTTTCCAGAATTCGTATTTTTTCAATTATTGCTGACGCTTTCCTTATTTCCCGGAAACTCCTTTATTGGCTAAACGCCTTTGGACTCGTACTGATGCTTTTCCCCCTTTTTCAGAGATGGCTGACGATTCTGCCGCCTACTACAAGAATCTCTTCCTTGGTCAAGTAGAGAAAGGAGAACAAGCAAAGAAAAGTGGTTCCAAAAGGCGCAAGTCTACTGGGAGCGGACCGTCTTCGGCCAAGAAGTCAAAGAAGAGAGCCCTTACTTCACATTCGGAAGATGTGGTGGAGGTCGATGAAGTTATTGCTACGTCCACCAAGGTTGATATCTCAACCGATGCGATGGCCACTTCCACCGACGCTACTGCAACCTTGGCCATGGTTGATGTTACTCCGTTATCCACCAGGGTTGTCACCCCCTCCGAAGTAGCTGCGACATCTTCTGAGGCCGATATTGCGGCGGCCGAGGTGCCCGCCGGAGTAGTCGCCCTTTTCACTCCGTCGGGTCCCATATCGCCCGTGGGGCTTTCAGGCTCTTTGCCCGAGAGTCCAACTATTCAAAAGTTGGACAGACGTCGCAAGGACAAAGGCAAGTATATTCCGGCCTTTTGCGGCGGACACTACCGAGGATACTACCGGGGTTGCACCAGGTTTGCTCCGAATACGTTCTTGCTCATAACTTATGTTTTCGGGGAGCCCTTCCTGACTCGCGCCCCTCCATTTTGCAGAGGACCGGGCGACCCCCGCATGGATGGCTGATCATGCCCGAAGACGGGCTCTTCGGGACTCCCTTCTCCCGAAAGACAAAATTCCGAGGGAGCCGTTTTGGTCTTTCACGGAAGACATGAACTTGTTTTCCGGAGATTGCCAAGAGATGGCTCCCCAGATGGCGAGGGGTGTTCTTACAGAAGCCTCTTCTAGGACAGTTGCCGAGGAGTGTGCTTCTAGGGATATCCTTGCCACTAGAATTTCTGAACGCGCCGCTCAGGTAACCTTCTCTCTTTTTTGCCCAAGTGTTTTGCCTTTCCTTGTGCTGCTTTCCCTGAGGATATTTTCCTTCTCTTTTCGTAGCTTTTGGGGTACAGTGAACACCTCCGATTTTGGGCAGCAGAGTAGTCTTTTGCCCGAGCTTGGGCTGAAAGTGAACTGGAGCAGGCTAGGCTCTTCTGTATTAATTTGGACATAGCCAATGTCGAGTTAAGGCGCATAGCCAGGGAGAAGGTTGCTCTGCTCCGGGATGAGTTCCTCATAGGCCAATCGGACCTTTTGAAGGACTTTTCCCGCAAAATGAGCGACCTAGGCGAGGAGGTTGTGCGCTTGACTTCGGCCAATGAAGTTATTCAGAAGGAAAAAGAAGAAGAAGCTGCCCTTCTGAAGAAGACTCTTGCCGAAAAGGCGGCTCTTCAAGCCAGGGTTTATTTTCTGAGGAGGAGTGCAGCGAAAAGGAGAAACGCGAAGGGATTGGTGCGGAGGATTGCCGGTCTGAAGGAGGAGATCCTGGGTCTCGAGAAGGAGGTTGCTGGTCTTGAGAATGAGGCGGACTTGCTAGATGTAGGGAGGGATAGAGCCGTCCAGATGTCGAAGGTGTCCTTTCAGGACGGCTTTTGTTTAGCTCGCCATCAATTTTTGCAACGCTATCCGGACCTCGATACCTCCTTTCTTTCGGTCCTAGATATTCCCAAGGGTCCTCGGTGGACTTGGTCGAAAGCTGATCACCTCAACCTGCCACCTGTTCCTCTACCTGCGCCGAAGGCGATGGCAAGAGACACGGGAGCTGGAACTTCTCGCGCTGCCAGGGATCCTTAAGCACCCTAGGGTTTTCTTTTCGTGTTTCTCTTGTACTTCTTGTAATCTTCTCCTTATATCAATGAATTTTTTTTTCTTCATAATTTTGGCTAAGTCTTTTGATCAATCTTTCGGTTTCCCAGTTGTCCCGAGCACTTTCGGTTAGAGGACTTTAGAAACGCGCTTCTTTTGTTTCCTCGTTGTCCTGAACTTTTTCGGCTTCGGAAGCATACTTCTTTTGCTTGTTTTTCCAGCTATTTTTTCAGGCGATCTCGCGTAGTTGGTGAAGTTCCCTTGGACAAATTTTTAGCCTACCATTGTTCGGCCGTATTCGGTACACTCTGATGACCCTGCCAACCTCGGGAGGAAAAGGAGATTTCTAGGAGTGCATGCTTTGTCCTTGTTCGGCGATTCTCCTCAAACAAGAGAAAACTTTTTAGCATTCAGACGAATTCCTGGCTTGCACTATTTCTTGTCTGAAAATTCTAAGTATAGAATTTCTTGAAGGTGCCCAGGTGCCTTGTTCCTCAGTTTTTCTCCCTTCAGTGTTGCCGAGATTGTATACTCTCTTTCGGACCTCGCCGAGCAAGGCTCTTTCCTGTTTGGCCGAAGCACCCCATGTGATGGTTTTTTGGGATTCGGCCTTTTGGAGAGCGAGATCTTCCTTCCGTATTCCTCTTGTCCTTCCATGCAGGTTCACACTTATCGCCGATTTTCGCTGAAAAAACCTTTCTTTTGAGTTTGGCCGTTTCTCAGTGTTCATTAACTAGGGCGAGCTTAATTCTCACTCCGAGGTGATTTCTTCTTTTACCGGACACCTGTCGGCCAAACTACTTTTGTAGGGACAATGGTTTCTCTAGTGACGACTAGGGGTCTTCGGAGAACCATTCCCAGGCCTTTCTGCCGGCTGACTTCGTTTTCTCGGTTATCAAAGACTTTTCAGGCGAACACTAGATTGCCTTTGATGGATTCCGAGCCTTTGAGCGTGCGTGCTTCATCCTTGTTCGGCGGGTAACCTGTGCAGGAGAAAAGAGAAATTTTTCTAAGTACTGTTTAGCTAAAAATACTGTTTACCTAAAAATTCTTTTGAGGTATTTCTCAATTTTCTCCCTTTGATGCTGCCAAGCTGATGATGCTCTCTTTCGGACCTTGCCTTGAATTAGGAGAGGTCCTTTCGGTGGCCGAAGTTCTCCCCTGAGATAGTCCTCGGGGTTCTGTTTTGGCCCTTCGGAGAATGGGATCTCCTTTTGGCATTCAGCGCACTTTTGCGCCTACGGCCACCTTTTGCGGAGGAAACACTTCTCCAGAGTTTGTTCATGCTTCTGGGAGTGGCTCGAGTTCGGTTTCCCGATTTTTGCCGAGCATTCCTCCCGAGCTCGTTCTTCCTTCCTCTCGAATACTCGCGCTTTACTTGGTAGCTTTATTGCTCCAAGTGGGCACTGGCCTTTGTAGGCGAGTAAGGAAGGTTTTTCGTAGTCCCCGGTGTGTAATTCTATTCGGGGACTTCCACTTGCTTGTTACCAAGCTGGTGGACCAAAGCATCTTTTAACTTCGGAGGTAATGGCTAAATTTTTGGCCTCCTTCGCCTAAAGGCTGAAGCCCTTTATGCTGCTGGCAGTAATGTGCCATCTCCGCGCATCATGTTCCTTTAGGCTTTTGTATGCTTTTTGCCTGCTTGATCAGTAGGGGCTTCGCCAAACGAGGTGTTTTATTGTTTTCTCGTAGCGTTTTGCTTCAGGCTTTGTTGGCAGTAGACCGTATCTGTCGAGGGCTGAGGGCACTCCCGGAATTCCCTACTCCGATGGGAGTATTTTGGTCATTTTATTCCGAAGGCCATTTTTCGGGTGCTGGTGCGTTTTTTGGCCATTCTCGCCCTTCTCGGGCGCGTCTATTCGCACCTCTTTTTGCGCACTGCTCTGCACCTCTTTCTGCCGATGCCTCTCTACAATGGGCCTGAACTTTCCTTCCAACGTTGTTCTTCCTCAATCAAGGAAAGATTATCCGGAACATTTTCTGTACTTTTTGCCATTTCATCAGAATCTTTGGAAGATGGCTTTTTGCGGGGCATTTTCCTTCCCTTATCCCAGGTTTTTGTTCCCAATAATGCCGGTCTTGGGTGATTCACGACTTTATTAACCGAATATGCTAACTCAGGCATTTTCCCCATCCTCGGGCCTCCGAAGTATCGTTCCAGTGTCGTAGTGTTTTTGCGCCTGGAGCCCCTTCGGTCGGGAGTCTTTGTCTTTCGCCTATATTCGGTCTTCGTTGGATTTCCCCTTTTTCTATTTCTGGACTTTCGGCAATGGTCTGCTGTTGCCTGGGGTTATAATGTCCCCTTCTGGACCTGTGCGCGATGCAGTGTCTTTGGAGTTCGGCGCACTTGCCCGTTTACTCCCTTCCTTCTGACGTCGCGCCGGGGTGACTCCTTTTTTGGACGATGGTAGTGTGTCCGTTTGGAGTAGGATCATAGTCTTTTTGCCCGTTTAATATCAACGCGTATTCGTCTTTTCGGGGGAGTGGGTTCGGTGTTACTGTCTGAGGGACAGTAACCTTCCTTTGGCACGAACTCTTTTGACCGGGGGGGGGGGGGGGGGGGGGGGGTTTGGACGGCACCGATCCTACCTTTCCCGTCTATCATACTTCGAGGGGAAGCACGTCCTTTGGGTATTCTCCCCACTGCCCTTTGTTTCCCCCGGCTCCTGGGTCGCCCCCACTCCCCTCGTCGAAAGGATCGAGAGAGAAGACGTCGGCTCGTCATTTGCACACGAACATCTTCGGCCTATCCACTGCAGTATTTCGACCACGGCGACGCGTGGGAAATTACGCAGGAAAGCCACGGTGATATCCGAAGGATGATTATCCCCGGAATGGGAAATCCCTGTTCCTTAATTGTTCGGCCGCCGGGCGAGTCTCCGGCGCGGACGGGGGCCTCAGGGAGCCTTTTGTCCTTAGAACACCGAGTTTCTGACCACGGCTGCCCAAATAAGTTCCCACAGACGGTGCCAAATGATGGCGTTGCGTTAGCCATCATTTACGTTCCCGCCGTGGCTCCACGACGGGGGTGACAGGGACCTCCTGAGGGATGTCATAAGTGGCCGTCCTACGATGGAGAGCGGGGGCCATGAAAGATTTCCGATGAAGGAAGGAGCCTGAAAAGGCTGACATCTTCAAGCGGTTCGGCCTAAAATATACAGAAAACAGGGGTTAGGAGGTCCCCGGAGCGATTTTCCGGGGAGGAGCCTCCAACGCCCAAGTCAGTGCCTCTAAATAGCAAAGAATAGGCATAAAATAGACTGGCTGGGGGTATTTTTCTGGCATGCACATAAGGAGAAGTGTAACGCCCCTAATTTTATAAATCTTAATTTAGAAAAATTTCAAAATTGCCCAGATTTTTTAATAATAAAATAAAATGATTTAAGAAATATGAGGTAAAATATTTTATTTTAAATTATTTTCCAAACAATGAGAGTATTAAATGAAATCAAAGTAGTTAAGTGATAATCCCAGGAAAACTAATATGCGGATAAGGTGCCAATTTAAACAAACCGTATGTTTCTTTAGAAATCAAATAACACAAAGTTAAAACCCAATCCCAGCTAGTTCTACTTTCGAGGGGCTACAGCGTACTCTCACTCAGTCTGCTCCACATCTTGAACCTCGTTATATGGTTCAGTGTACTCTGTCTCCTCATAGTACTCACCTAGAAAAACATGTTAAGAGGAGGGATGAGCACAACTTGCTCAGTAAGAGGGAAGTATCAGGCCCATCACGTGGGTCCTAATATTCCCGTAACAAACAACAACGAATAATAAACTTTAAGCTGTAGCAATTTACTTAAAGAACAATTCCATACAACATCATAACAACAAAATCAAAATCCTACTAGCATGCTTGAACTACCATGCATATGCATAATTCTTTTTACCGAATAAATAATATCTTCTTGATCGATCACTTAATCCAATACTTAATTGCCGTCGGACGAACCTAGGGTGGTGAGTGTGTACATCACCCACTCTCGGGATAACTCTTAGGCAGTGCCACTAGGGATGCCACCAAGCCAGAGCCTCTCGGGATACCTACGCCGAGGTAGAGCCTCTCGTGATAACAGCCATAAGCATGGTCCCTCGCCAGCTATGGTCTGACAGCGCACAAATCATATCTCCATACTCCGTGTCAATATCGGGTCATGACTAGGGACGGTCCGCCGCCACCCTAACATGCCTCTCGGGTTCGAATCATCCGTTCCGAACCTCTCGTCTAAATTTACGGCTTGTTAGGTCATGTAGATATGGTTCGTCACCAACCTTGCATGCCTCGTATTTTATCTTACTCTTCAAATCTTTTACTTAATGCAATCTTGTGTATGACAAACATCAATCATATGCAACAACCAATTGATGCATGACCGTAGCTCATTTTATTTTAGCTCTTTTTAGTAGAATGCCATGATTCTAGTGCATCCTATTTCTTTTATCATGTTATCTTAGTTTAGTGTTACATGATGTCATGACAATCAATGATATCTTTTAAGTGTATTTGTGATAAATGTTCATCTCATTTCTCGTGAATTCTTTCTAAGTTTGGTCATTTAGTATTTACGCTCCTAATCCTTTATCTATCGGCTTATAATAATTTATTACGGCCCTAACATGCCACTAACGGTTCCTTCCAATCTCATCATGTTGCTAATGAGCTTGTCGGCCCTAAACATGGTACTAGCGGTGTTTGTCTCGCCGGCCCTAAACATGCTACTAGCGGTGTTTATTTAGGCGGTCCTAACATATTTCTAATTTAATTCTTGTTATAAGCGGTCCTAGTATGATACTAGCGCCAAACATACATCATACATCACATCATTACAACCATACAACCAACCAACCAAAATTACATCTCAAAGGAAGAGAACTAAAATAAAATATAATAAAATAAAATAAAATTCTAGAAAAACTAATTAATTACCCTACCCATGTTGCCCACGCGTTTAAAGATTTTGTTTAGCCCAATTGTTTACTTAAAATTTATTATTCGGGTTGATGCTTATTTTGGGCCTAAGAGGGCCCACGAGAACTAACCCGCTCTTCCCCCTTACCTAGTTCGGAATAATACGACGAAAGAGGGCGATTTTCCTAGGACGGTCCTACAAAATGTTAGTAAGGTAGAAAATTAGAAAATATGCTAAAATTTAGAAATTTTCCTAAATGGTACTTGGAAAGTTCATGTTCTTAACAACTAGGCCGAAATTTTACCTAGTGGGCAAAAAAGGGCTCGGGGTGTCTTCGGTGGCCTCGTGCCTATTCGGGATCGTACCGGAAGCCTTCTTGATATTGATCCTAAAAATTACAGCAGCCACACACTGAGTTATATACTCATTTAGTAGCTTTAAAACTAATTTTGGAAGGAAAAAGTTTTTATTTCGGTTACCGATGTGTTTTCGGGATCTCTGACGCTCCGGGAGTCCAACAAAGCGCCAAACCTTCAAGTAAGGATTTTCTAACCCTTTATAACAACATGGACAGCAAAGATAAGATAATTGTTAGGGCTGTAAAATTTGAAATTGGCAGCCGAAAGAATTTTAAAAAGACTACGGTGGCTTACCGGGGTTTAGGAGCAAGTATGGACCCGATTGCACTGGAAACGAGTACAAAAACCTAAAAGTTGGATAAACGATAATCTACCAAAAAAATTACAGCAAAGATATAAGGCCTTTAGGTGCTGGAAAAAAAAAAGAATTAAAAGAGTGATACATAAGGATTTGGGCTCACACAAATGAATCTGGGATCGTCGGTACGCGTAGGGTCGATTTTACTGTCTGGATGAGATTTCTCTTCAACCTAATGAACCTAGGTAAGATTAGGCAAAATTATTGTTCTAATAATCCAGAATAAAAATTAATCATAGCATAAAGGGTTATACTTACACCGTTTTGATGGAGGAATAAGCGAGACAATAACCGGCGTGAAGAGGACCAAAGGATGGTGGGCTGCCTTTTTCCCAAAATCTAATTTTTTTCTTTCTTATGGTGGTGAGGTGTTGAAGGAGGAAAGAATAAGAAGCGGCAGCTGGTTGTGAGAAGAAAAGATAGGTCAAATTCCTAACTAAATTCGGACTCTTGATCGCATAGAAACAAGAAATAAAAAAAATGGAAGGAAATGTGCGTGGGGTTTAATTAAGGGAAAAAAAAATGGAGACAAGGAATTAATTAGTTTTTTTTTTTTTTTAACTCCAGGAGGTGTTGCGGCTGGATAGTGTTATAAGAAAGAAATTAGGGTTAGGGAGAAAAAGAAAAATAATCCTATGTAGCGGTAGCACGAACCCGGTTTAAACCCCACACGCGCGTTAGCTAAATTTTGGGAAACCTAAGCAAACGAATTCAGAATTGAGTGAGATAAATTTCTCTTGACTCATTTTTTTGAGAAGAATCCAATGGTGCTCCCAGATTTTCCATCCGATGCTCGGTTGTAAATGACAAAAATGCCCCTAGCCTAAAGAAAATGACTTTGAGCTTCCGGTTTGGAATTTGACTTAATAACCAATAAAGGAATCATCTAAGAATCAAGATTCTTAATTTTATATTTTATTATTATTATTATTTTATTATTTTATTTATTTAATTAATTAGGATAATTTGGTGATTTTATTTTACTTAATTTCTAGGGTTATTACAAGAAGCATCACGCCATAGGCGTTTTTCTGGCATGCCTGGAGGAGAAGAGAGGAGAAAACTGGGACTCTGGAGTATTCCCCCCAAAGCTCCTATCCAGCCCCCCTCCTTCCTCCCTTGCCCAGAGTTTTTCCTGCTGTAAATAGGAGAAAATGAACCCTCCTGATCGTGACACGTGTATGGACGGATAGGATCCGTACCTCTTAAACAGGAAAGTGGTCAGCCGTGTGCAGGCTTTCTCGGGCAATGTTTGTCGAAAATCGTGTCTCAGTGTGCCAGAGCACGGCCTACAGTGGCCTGTCAGAATGCTTGAGGTCAACGTCTAGGACGTACGGGCGAATATGTCAGAGACTCCTTCATATCACCCATCATCCCTCCGAGGTCCCTCCGGCCGACGTTACCTTTTAGGTGGACGAGCAAGGACCTCTCCCCGGGGTGACACCGTTTCTTCGGGGTGTTCTCACTCTTCCAAAGTTGGTTCATTCATCCTCTGATGGGGAGGCGATACAGTAACTTTCCGAGGTTGGTGCGATGGGTCTTCCGAGGTCGGATATGGCAGGCATTTGGCCCCTCCTCCGAAGTTAGTGGCCAAGACCATGGCACTTCGGCCATCAAATGGGTTAGACCATATCTTAATAGAGTTGGACCCTATCATTTTTATTTCTCTTGAGACATGTTAAAGCGTGATATGAAATGTAACATCTTCTGAATCCTGGTAACCACTATAAGTATTAATTACTAGATTAAAACATTGGTTATTAGGTTTGATTCAAACTTTACATTTTGAGAAATTATTAAGATCAATTTTTTCCTAAAATAGAAATACTGACCTCTTGAGTTGAATTACACTAGTATAGCACTAAAGAGGTAGGGGGTTTCATTGTTCATATACGGTAGCAAACCTTCAGCCTGGAAATGACTACAGTGGCCTAGGAAAATGGTCCTTAAATTTGGCACTGGCTTTATTGGCCCCCAACTTTTTCTATCTATCAATCGACCCCCCATTTCACACTAAACCATTTTTATGGGCCAAAGCCCACTATCTCCGGATTAGGACAATGAGATCTGGAGATGGGAGAAATTACATTGGAAGTTCAATATCTTTTCAAGAAATTGCACCTTGAGTAGTTTCATAATAGTCCTCGAGTTCCAATGCACAAAGAGAGGCCACAAAATATGAAAAATGAATTAACTTACAAAAAATGTCCTAAATTTTTGCATAATGTTGCATTTTCACATTCAGACTTCAACACTGCAATACAAAAGCATAAACGGAGATAGACCTCATTTTTAATTTTAAGGGCAATTCATTTCTCTTTAATTCAATTAATGTAAACTTGTTTTTTGCTGGTCAAATTTGGGTTTGGTGCGGGTCAAGAAAGCTTGTGAATAACATTGGGAAATTGGAGCAAGGTTTGGTGTTGTTTACATATCACTGCCATTGGTTAAGTAACAGAACACTTTTCCTACCTATCTCGCTGAAACAAGCCCAGGTCAAGTAAAACACAAGATAGCTGGTGGCAGTGTCGGATTTGGACATCCATCAGCATTTGTAGCACTGTCAGTGAGCCGAGCCCTCGAATCTAGTAGTTCACTGTTGGATTTTCACCGACAATCTGCCTTTATCCCAATCTTCTTTGATTATGTCCATCGAATTAGAGCATTGATCCCACAAGCTGACCCTTCCCATGATTGTTTAAAATGTTTTAGATAGGCCATGATTTGGATTTACAGACGAACAACCACAAGTTAGTGACTGATTTTGATTTTGTTAGATCGCCATAAGGATAGGAGTATGTGGGGGGGGGGGGGGGGGGGGGGGGGGGGAGATCGCAAGCTAGGGACATCTAATAGGCTAAGCCCGGTTTACCCACAGTGGATCCAATGCAAAAGAACCAAAATGTGGCTATACGTATTTCAACAGAGCTAGAATTAAGGAAATAAGCAAACCTCTTTACATTTCTCTGCTGTGCTTGTTGTTGAGAGACAAGAGAGAAGGTACACATGGCATAAAAATGTAAATAACACCAAAATAAGGTTCACATGGCATAAGAGTGTAAATAACACTAAAATAAGGCCCATTTTCGTAACCAATCTTGCGCGTCCATTTGACCCATTACCAACCCGAGCTAAACCTGCGAATAATGCAAGCAGATTAATTGCATTAAAGCAATAAGAACTGCCTCTTATATTTCAATTATATATTTTATTTTAATTGATCATTTTAATGATTGTGAGTATGACATAGATAAAACTAAATACAAAACCGAATTAATGTTAGTTTTTATTATTTTTTATTCTTACATTAGAATCTTTTATTATTTATTGTCCAAATTTATTTTAACATTAAACTTATCAACAGAAACACCTGCTGCAAGTCATTAACATTGAATCTAGTCATGTTTCTTGGTACATTTTTCATCGTGTTTTTGTTTCATTTATTTTATACTCCCTCTGTCCTAATTTGTTTGCTCCATTTGTGTATGGCACGGAGATTAAGAAATGATAAAATAGTGTACATTTTCCCATTTTTACCCCTGATTTGTCCTTTTTCCTCTCCCTACGTGCAACACCACCAAACCCGATTCCATCTTCAATTCTATCCGCACCATTGATTCCGGCTTCATTTCGGCCATCGATTTTGTCAGTGATTTCGCCCTCGCTGGTCCTTCCCTCCATGTTAACCAAAGTACTAGTCGGCTCTGGTCGTCCTCCGCGCCTCCTAGTGTGAACAACGTTGATCATGGAAGCTGGGTTTCTCGTCCTCAATTTGTAGCCGTCATCCACGATCTGCAGCCGTCATCCACGATCGCACCATCGCTCCTCTTGATCAACTGTCGTTCTCGATCTGTTGTCTTCCTCGATCGACCGTCGTCCTCGATCCACCATCGTTTTCATTTCGCTACTATCGTCGATTGTCACCGTTCCTGATGCTACATCGTCGCTTCCTGATCTCCTCGAATTCTGCCTCCCCCGATCTCCTCCCCTCATCGATTCGGCCTTCTCTGCTTCTATCCTTGTCTCTTACCTCCGCTTCGCACGCCGCACGTCGCCCGCCATCCTAATCTCCCTGCTCCGTTGCCTTGACCTCTTCACTCCGTCGCCCTGACCTTCTCACCCCGTCGCTCGGCCCGATCTCCTCGCCGCCCTGATTGGCCAGCGAGCCCATGCCGGCAGTGGCCTACGAGGGGATCGGACAAAACAAATGATAGTAGAGTAGATGGGAAGGGGTATAAATGTAAAATTATCTAGTAAAACTTGCTAAAAAGGGAAACGGTGCAAAGAATTTGGAACGACTCAAAAAGGAAAGTGGTGCAAAGAATATGGGACGGAGGGAGTATCAATTAGCACAAAATAAAAGGGAAAAGAAAATGAATAGTTCTATAGTATATTTGAGTCCTTTTTTTTTTTTTAACAAAAGATGCTTTATTCTAATTAAATGTGAGCCAAACAACATCTTACAAACCAACGATAATATAAAACTCTAAGAGATAATAAGAATATAAAACTGGTCATAAAAAAAGCTACTCATTCTTGCGATACCGAATAAATGGAAGAGAATCAAATCAAGCCGAACCTTTCAAATAAGTCAAAATAAATTTGCAGTACAAAACTCACTAATAACTAAAAGAAAGCCCAGGCCAAGCCAAAAATAATCAAGCAATGCTAGAATTAAACAAGCCTCAGAAACTTGAACAAAATTATCTGTAAAAATAAAAAGATTGCCTATAAAACCTAAAAAAATAAGGACTGAATTTATTCAATACAATTGTCTCTATATTTGTTGCCAAGCATCGGGACACCCTGGTAGAGCTAAGATTTCGGTGAATCCAAGAGACGTAGATCCATCGTTGCCCGTCTTCAATTAAAGGTCTACTATGTGAGAGTCTCGAATCACTCTTCAATACCAAGATTTTGATGATATTGTATACACCATAAAATTTGATAAATAATATTAGATAAGATCAGTCAAATAATTAAAAGATTGAAAGAGAACTAGCGGTCTGGATCTGGCCAGAAATGGCAGAGAATATTGAAGGAGATGGTAAAAGGGAATAGGTTGGAGGGGAATAGAGGAGATGTGCTACGGTTTTTTTTAAGCTATAGTATATTTGAGTCTTTGAACACTTTTTAATGTTAAATTACACAACTGTTAATGTATTGATTAAAAAATATCGCCATCGCTCTAATAATACTTATTTCTCTTTCTGCAGTTTAAAATAATTGTCCGTTCTCCCTTTTCTAAATAAAGTAATTTTTTCTTGTTTTCCAATATTCTACCAAGCAAATAAGAGAAGACAAAAAGATTGAAGTGTAAAAAATAGGATAAAATTCATTTATAATTCCTAACATTTTTAGATTATCCTAAATGGGTCCTTAATCTTAATTTTGTCCTTTTAAAGTCCCTAACCTTTTTATTTTTGTCTCAATTATGATTCCTCTATCAATTTTACAGTTAAAGTTAATGGAATCTTGAAAAAAATTACAACTTTGGTCTTTACATCTTGTTCCTTTCACTAAAAAAACCCTAAGTCTGTAGATTTAAAACTTTCGTCACCATCCACATAGCCTCCCACCCTCGCCATCTTTGTCATCGATCGTACCTTTGCCCACCATGCCTTGGTCAAATGCAGCGCCCTGTTTACGGACCGCCTTCAACTGTCTCCTCTCACCTAGTCATCCTAAACCCCAAATTGGCCACAAAATATTCTAAAAGCAACATGTTAAGGTCATTTTCACATTCTGCTATGAAACGGAAGCCGGGAAGATAAAGGAGCATGAAGCAGAAGCTAGAGGTGGTGATGTAGGCATCGGGAAGCCTAGAAGAATAAGCGTAGCCTTTGGCAACGAAGATGCCACCTTGTTCGTGACCAAAAGAATGAGACCTTTTGCCGCAAAATGGGGTTTTGCTTTCTTGAGTGTCTCCTCTCTTCGTTGTAGCCTTCGATGTAGCTCCTTTTTTGTTCACAATTGATTTGAGTAAATGTGGGCTAAACTAAGCATGTTTGGATTCGTGATCAATTTGAGCAAACCAAAAAGGAATCACCCAAATCTCTCTCCCTTCATCTGGCCTCCACAATTATTTTTGTTCCAGGCATGAGTAGTGGAAAGCCCATAAAGCAAGTTAGGTCTAAAAGATGTGATGGTATGTTTAGTGTAGGAAAATGAGAAGTGAAGAAGTTGGTGGCTTGAGAGATATGGCGGCAAGTTTGAAAAAGAAGAATGAGAAAATTAAGAATGTATAGACCAGAGTTGATAGCGGAAAAAGTTAGGGCTCTGGGTGTAAAAGGGCAAAAAATGTATGGATGAGAGTTGTCATTTGTCAAAGAAAATCTATCACATTTCAGTGTCAAATTAATGAAATGACCATGCTTAGGATAAAAATAAGGAAGTTATAGACTTTAAAAGGACAAAATGAAGTTTAGGGACTTGTTTAGGCAACGCAAAAAAGTTAAGGACCATAAATGAATTTTATCCATAAAAAATATATAGCGCTCATCAAAAGTGTTAATTCATAATTACATGGTAGCACCTCTTCCCTTTGAAGTACAAATATAGCATATTAGAAAAGCATAAATAGAGTATGTAATATGACACTATATGAACTAAATTTACATGTGTGACATTTGTGGGGAAAGCATCAAAATTTTCACTAACATTTGGCATTTCTAGCTCCAGCTTCACCTCCAGCTCATCAATCTTCTTTCATAGATTTGCCTCTCCCACCCATGTCAACCTATACAATACCAACACCTCTGCCTCCTCCCTTTATTTCTCCCTTGACTATGGCTCCATCTTCACTAACTGCTCTATCACCACTGTCAGGAAACCCATTGGAGGCGTTTAAGAATCTCCAGAGCAAGCCACAATGCTAGACATGTATGTGCTAGCTAGTTGACAACCCATTCTTAACTCTTCTAGTGTAGTCTTTATAAGGGATTTGCAAGTCACACCCATAATTATCCAATAACCAACACAACATGCGACAATTGGCAATAAGGAATTCAGTTGTCAGGATCGAGGCATGGAGGGTGAGCTAATCAAAAGAACTTTGACTACTCTGATTTGGGCTTCCTCCTACCAGCAAGGGCAACAATTTTGCTTTCAACCCCAGCTGAACCAGTTCTCATCCATGTTTTGAAGCAGGTGATGCCTGAAATTCCAATTTTTGAGTGATGGTGAGATAAGACTTCAATCAATTGGTTATAGATTATGCTAAAGCAGGAGGAGGTGAAGGTTGTACAAGATGATGATAATGGGCAGGAATAGACAGAGTTGCCGAAACAACCAAACGGGGAGCGTTGCGTCACTAGGTTTACCTAAGTTCTTGAAATTTGTTAAAAATTACATTATTATCCTAAGATTTCAAAACCTATAAATTTTCAATTTTTTCATTAGGTTTTTAATAGTTAGTCGCATATCTGGTGACAAACTATAATGTCAGTAAGAACTGGTACCAACAAAAACTTTAATAGAAAAATTCAATTAATTAGCCAAACATTACTGAGAAATTTGATATTTCTCCTAGCTTTATCTATTATGTTACTACATACATAGTATTATATAGGTGAAATTGGAAAAAGTAAATCAATTGGTATGAGCAATTATCTATAATTGTATGATTGTTTATCTACAATTGTATGATACAACAGTTTGCGTTAACCTATATTAGAAAAAAATGTATAACATTATAATTAAATAGAAAAAAGAATATAAGAGTAATTGAGTTCGCCTAAGAATTTTCCAAAACATGGCCTTAACAATCTTTATACTAGAAGGTTTACTAAGTGAATCAGTGATGAATACTCATAAGTATATTGCTATTGAGGGTTTAAATCATCATTATATACTTTGAGTATGACTAATTTATCTATTCTGAGCATTTTTCCATCAGGTTACTATTCACACATTTTTACTATTCACCAAGTCACTATTCACTGACTTACTATTCATACGAGTTTTCACTATTCATTAATATTAAAAAATTATTTTTACGTAGGTAACATCATCACTTGGCGACCCTTCATAAGAAAAATCATATATGGAGTTATAGATTTCGAAATTGAGTGATTCCAAATTCATCTGAAAGCCAACACATAAATTTTCAACTCTGCTTTATTTTGGAAGCTAGTTTGATCATTTTCATTGCTGAAATCTGATTATAGATGAGACTATTCATTCTTTCATGTACTGAAGAGCAGTTTCGGTAGAAAAATCATAACTTAAGCTACACATATCTAATTTAAAGGAGCAAGCTATCAATTTGAAGCTAAAGAAGAGATCTACAAGTCTTGTGTTTTGAGGAAGAGTTGATTCGATGTGTATAGTGGTCAAAAAATTAAAATAAGTTGCAGTCTGCCATTGTTGATTTGTATTTACCTATATTTCACAATTTCATTTTACCATTACACCCACCCCAAAAAATCTATAAATAGGCACCTTAGGGGAAGGGTGAAGGAGGATGCCAATTTTTGATGCCATTTTCTTAGGTCTCCTTTATGTTCTTGTATCATTTTTAGCTTTTTTTCTTTAGTTTTGTTCTAGTTTTCAATACCAAAGCTCTGTTCAAATATTTTCTCATTCTTCTTCTTGTTTGTTCTTTGATCTTTCAATCCATGTTTGTAGCAACGTGATTTTTAGGAGTTGCCATCAATCAGTTTCACCTAGGTCGATTGGATACCTGTTGTGGTCTGTGAAAGATTCTAAGATCGTGAGTCGGTTACGCTAAAATAACCTTATTAAAACGCCCGAAAATTGGTACCATAGGGTTCAATTTTATCTTTTCCTAAATATTTATTTCTTAACCTATTCTTTGATTGAGAGTGATTTTTATTTAATTTTATTTTTGATAATTCCAAACCGTAAATCTTATTAGACCAACTGGATATGGATTCCTAAACCTTACTACTTGATTTTTATTTATTTTATGAAGATTTTGATATTTCCAAATCATGGATCCTATCGGACCACTTGAATATAAAACCTAAAAAAACTTAGCCTATTTTCTATTTTTTATCATTTAAATATTTTGATTGACTATAAATCCAAACCATAAATCCTGTCAGATCACCCGGATGTGGATATTAAAATTATTTCCTTTGCTTTCTTTATTGTTTTCAAAGATTTTTAAATAAATGTCCAAATCATGGATCTTATCAGATCAGCTGAATTCGAACGAATAATCTATCTCGGGATTTTATCAAATAACCAAGAACGGATCATTGAAATTTGTTATGTATTTCATGATTATCTTAATTTGATTTCATCCTAATTTCTAAAAATTCTAGCATAACAAATAATTCTTATGTGTTGTTGAATTTAAGGTGCATCATGAGAACCAAATAAAGAGAACAAAATCAAACTATCCTAAAATTAAAAGACAATAAAGATAAACAATGAGATAAATAATAATAATAATAATAATAATAACAATAATAATAATAATAAATAATAATAATAATGAAAAAATAAAAATCCTAGGTTGTATCCCTATGTGAAGTTGATGGTCGAATCTAATGCATGGTTAAACAAATAAATAAAGCAAAGAAAGAAAGGAAAGAAAAGAAAAAAATATCCGAAAGCTTGCTGTCAATGACTAATCTGCAAAACAAAAGAACGTTAGTGACTTGTGTGAATGAATATGAGAAGATCAAGGGTTAAGAAGGAGTTTTACCCAGCAGAGTCGGATCTTGACAAGTATGAGTTGGGTTCGCGGGTTGAAGTTTGGATTTGGTCTCGATTCGAGCATTCGGTGGCAATAGGGAGGGTGGCTGCTTGGGCTTGGCTCGGAGGAGGTGCGGCCACCTCAGGAGCTGGGGAACGGCAGCCGACGGCGTCGAGGATGGTGGGACGGAGGAGAACGATGACGGTAGGACGCTCGGGCTTCACCGAATTAGAGACAGGAACGGCAATGGGGGCACCTAGGCACGGTGACGTGACGTCGGGAGCAGCGACGGGCGGCAGTGCTGGTGCTGGAGCGACGGACGGAACACTGGAGGCAGAGGAGAGAAGGACCAGGGACGACGTAGCGAGGAAAAGGTTCAGGGTTTCTAGGAAGAAGGGAGGAGAGGCTTAGGGCTAAAACTGCTGTTTAACCCTTTTTTTTCACTAGAAGCTTAGAGTTTCGAATCTCCCCCATTTTCTCTTCCAAATGTGACTTATTTATCCTAGAGAGACTTAAAAACGTGATTAACAAGGTTTTGATAGTTTAAGCGTGATCCAAATCAGATTTGAAGAGATTAGAATATAATCTGATGAAATGCCAGTTTAAGTCCAACAAAACTCTCAAATTTCTGATCTTGCTCTAAATTGTGTGCGAATTCCAATTTGACCCAAAAATTCTAGGATTTGTCAGATTAGCACAAAACTTTGCAAAAATAACCAGTTTTTCCTTGATTTTTATAAAAATCGCCATATTTAGCCGAAACTCTCTAAAATTGACATATTTGCCACAAACCTTCCAATTTTGCCTAAAAACTTTTAAAAACCTTCACTTTCCACCCAACTTTTTCCTCTTGCCTAAATTAACCCAAAAAAACCTTTATGACTCTAAATTAGTATCAAAACTCAACAATGTAACCTAAATGTGACAAGACCAATTAACTTTAAAATGCCAACAATGACCTAAATATCATAACAATCGACCAAATTGCCCCTAAAACTGAAATTGCCCCCTAAACTAATTTTCTTAACCTAAAAGCTTAAAAAAAGTCAGCACCCAAACAAAATTGGGTGTCAACAATGTTAATTTCATCTTTCTACATGTGTAATTTTATTATGGCTAACTAATCTTCTTTTTGCTAAGGTGAAAGGTTGAAGCTTTTGGTATAAAGGTTATGATTGATTTAAATGGATCACAACGTTAATAGTATTTTCTTCCTTAATCTATTTAATTTCCTTCATTGTTAAGTGGGAATATTGATTTATCATAGTTAATCATTGGCACAAGAGCTACTTGATTCCCTCTGTAGAACATGGCTCTACCGGCTATATTGGAATCTTGAGTTATTGTAGACAAAGGTTAGCATGATCGATACTTGAACCCATTAACAAGTGTTTGCGTTTTAAGATCAATGAAAGTTAATACTAACTAAATTCCCCGATTGGGACCTCCTTTATGTATGAATCCCAATTAAGTGGTAAGATGGGCTAAAATTAATCGTAACCAATTTACTAAAAGTGAATCCTCTAACCTTAGCTATTTTATTTGAATTTAAATTTTTAATCAACACTTGTTCACACCTTTCACGAAAATCTTCTTTATTAAAAATCTGTAATTTGTATTTCTTAATTCACTTCCCTATGGTTCGATACTCGGACTCCCAAGATTTTATTACTTGTGACAACCTACACTTGGGTTATAACTACTAGAGTGTAGCAATCAGCTACAAGTTGTTGTGGCAACTCATTGTTTGGGAGGCCAATAGGAAAGAAGCAAAGTTTTGAGACTTAAAGGACAAAAACCAATACTTTAATGACATACAGTTAAGTTGGAGGAGCAACAAAGTAAAGCGCAAAAACTGAGGGATCTTTTTTATAATTCACCCATTTTTCATTTTTGGAGAGTTTTCTAGATTGGGTTGACATATGGTTCATTTTCCACCTAACCCTTGTTGCACTATTAATCTATAGTACTTTCTAACTCTTATTTAGTATATAGATATAACTTGGACAAAGGATTGACTTAATAGTTAAGGTTTATGACTATTATTAAAAGGTATAAAGTTAAAAGGTAGAATTCATATATGGTCCCTTTGCTATAACGATTTCCTTAATGTGGTATCTTACATCAACTGATGTCATCTTAAAGTCCCCCAACTCATATATCTTGTCCTATATACGTCTCTTCAGTCAATTTTTCCATTATATTGGATGGAAGTTGCTATTGGCACTTTAAAACCCCCTATTGGTTCCCACAATGTCATATGACCTTCTCTTTCCTTACATTAAATGACTGTACTAGAATAATAGCAAACTAAAGGCTGAAATTGATACAAACTAGGGGTGAAAAGGGGTCGGGTCTTTTTCAAGTAGTTCGAGCTCGAGCTTAAGTTGAGGCATTTCAAGTCGGGCCTTTTCGAGCTCTAACTCGAGCCTTCGAACAAATTTGGGTCCGGGCTCGAGCCTTAAGATACCTGACCCTATGAGCCCATGGGCCTATTAGGCTCAAGCCTTTTTATTTGTTTCCCATCAGCATTTAAGTCTTCCTAAGTCTCACCCAGTAATCCTTACTCCCCCAAGTAGCCACAGCCAAGCCGAAGTACCTACGCCTAATACAGAGTCGTAGCCTTACCCCCAGTCCACCCACCGTCCCACCTAGTTGATGCCAGTGGCTGCCACTAGGGCTGAAAATAGGCCGGGTCGAGCCCGAGCCCATTAGGCTTGAGCTCGGCCTCTTCACTGTTCGGCATTACCCGGGCTCAAGCTCGAATTGCTCGAGCCCAATTTTTTTAGGCTCAAGCTCGGCTCGAAAAGGGCTCGAGCTTGGATCGAAAGCCCGCCAGGCTCGAATAACACATAAATTCTTAGTACCCTAACTGCAGTTTAGATGAAAGATGAGAACTGAATATGTAATTTTTTTAACATAAATAACCAAATAAGGGAAAATTTAAGAACTTATCCTAAACTTTCTAATTGTTTGCAATTCTACCTTGATTTTGTGTACTTCACAAATAAGGCATCATTTTCCTCACTTTGAGTCTTTCCTAGTGGAACTGGAGGCACCGTAGTTCGTTTTCGTCCTCGAGCTATCGATCTAGGTCTTCAGCATCTGCTTGGAGCGTCGACTGCAGCGGCGGTGGCGATCTTGGTGGGGCTATCGTTGGTTGTCACCGAACTATGGGTGGGGCTATCGTCGGCAGCGATTGTTTTCGATCTCGGGGTTGTTGTCGTTGTCGTTCATCGTCATGCTCTGGTGGGACTCGCTGACAGCCGATTGGGTGGCTGTGAGCAATCGTCGGGCGAGGGATGTCGTTTGCAAAGCTTGGGGTATTGATTGTGCGTGGTTGCCGCTGGAGCTTAGGGCGTTGGGTGGGCAAGGCTAGAGGCGTCAGGTTCGCAGGGCTGGAGGTGCGATCCTTCCTAGTCGACGGCGTCGTCGTCGTCGTCGAGCATGCTTTAATCAATGGTGGCCGACTGGGTGGGTGGTGCGAATGGGATTTAGGCACGAGGCTCGGGCGCTTGGGGGAAGAAGGAAGTGATACGGGTTTGGGCTTACTGGGAAAAAAACAAAGGGTAAGGCCTGTTAGGCCCATGAGTTTATAGGGCCGGATACGTTCAAGCTTGAGCTCGGCCCCTTTTAGAGGTCGAGCCCATTTTTTGGCTCGAGCTCGAATAAGCCCAGCTCGAAATGCCTCAACTTGAGCTCGAGCTCGAGCTACCCGAAAAAGCCCAGCCCCTTTTCACCCCTAGCTGCCACGAAAATCAACCATAACACGATGACGAGAGCCCACCAAGTAGACGATCTCCATAGACATCGCGAATTTGCGACGATAGCACCATGCCGCAACAATCAACCGAAGATTGACGCACCAAGCATACTCCGATGCCGGAAACCCAGGTCAGTAGCAAATAGCAGTTGTGATTTGGATTTATCGGTCGCCGAAAACCCGGGTTGTTTTGATTCAATTACCACTGGGTATTAGTTGTTCACTTGTTTGTGATTTGGATTTATCTAATTGTGTGCTCGATTTGTAGTGTGCTAGGATGAATCCCTCATTAGTTGGCTGCAGTGGCTTAGAAATCAATGAGGCAACTGGTAGAGGACAGATTATGGTGGCTCCATAGTCAAAGTGAGGAAGAAGATGACCCGTTTGTGATGTTCACAAAATCATGATAGAATAGCAAAGAATTTGAAAGTTTGGGATAAGTTCTCAAAGTTTCCCTTCTCTTACCAAAAGATGAAAGACCCAATGCATCCACAAAGGCCAATTAATCCTCCTGTGAAGATCCAGGAACCATCTCATGAAGCTTAGACACTCCAGTCCAATCCAATCACAAGTTTTCTTGATCAACAGCTTTAATAAGGCACAGATACTCCTGCTATCTTAGTAGCAATCCAAGACTTGAGTTCCAATTCATCCAAGAAAATTATAAATTTAGTCGTCATCTTACATAAAAGTTATAGTTAGGGTACTAAAAACTTATGTATCATTCAAGCTTTGCAGGCTTTTGAGCTGAGCTCGAGCTTACCTCAAGTTGAGCTCGAGCCCAAAAAAAATTAAGCTTGAGTAATTCGAGCTAGAGCCTGGGTAGTATCGAACAGTGAAACGCTCGAGCTCGAGCCTAATGGGTTCGGGCTTGACCCGGCCCATTTTCACCCTTAATACAGACAGATAATCATAAGGATTTAAAATATAAGTTAATCCAAACTCTTTCTTCTTCCCAAAATCTTCGCTACAGCAAATGCATCCATAACTCAAAGGAACTCAAGGGCATCAAAATCCAATTTCGGAAACTCCCCGCCATCAAAATCCAGGATCTAACCCAAGGGCTGATGAATTTGGGGGTAGAATCAAAGAGTAAGAAAAGCATTGGATGAATTTTATTTTTTTGTTCATCGAGCAGAATACAGCAAGAGATTGAGACCGCCTCATGCTCTGCGTTTGCTCTGACCCCTCCTCCCTCTCCTTTACCCTCACTTGATCTTTTTTTTTTTCCTCCCGCTCTCGAAGCATCTGAACTGGACGATGACGAAATCCTCCGACGCCGATCAATCACTGTGTCGCTATGGTTATTTGTTTCAATGTCCCCACGACTACCCACCCATCGCCTCCTAGCCTTTGAGAAAATAAGAACCGAATGATCATGAAAAGTGGAAACTATAATGCTCAAATAGGTTATTCAAACGACAAACACATAACAAAGGAAACCCAAGTAGAGAATTGTTAAAACAAATGGAGCATAGGCAAAGAGGAGATATACACAGTACTTGGTCAACTGATCAACAAAGAAAAGTAGCAGAAACAACAATGAACCTTTTGGCTGACAAGTCTTAAATTTCAACAGCCAATGGAGGAACCAATTTCGCAACAGACGTGGGAAAGAAGTAAATAAGAAATCAACGGATCTTTCGTCGATGAAGAAAACTGGGTTTCCTGCCAAGGAAGGGTTGCAAGGAATGTAGCAATGATTGAAAATGGGAATCAACAGGAAAGCTCTCTTGAGCACGTTTTGGCCACCGCGAAGAGCCTTTTTTGGGCAGAGCACGTGGCAGAGGAGAGAGAAGAAAGCATCCGGGGCGATCGGAGCAGAGGGAGCCTGGGGAAATTTTGGGCAAGAAAAAAAATTACATTTTAAGTCCCTATAATTATTTGTTGCACTAATTTTAACTTAGGCTTGGTTCGGGTAGAGTTAATATGTTCAAGTTAATGTGTTTTTTTTTGTTTCTGATGGGGTCCTTACTGAAGAGAAAATGCTTACAACCCCCCATAGTAGGCTTTATTTACAGCCTGAGGATAATGCCTTATTGAATTGACTTATTGGCTGTCTCTTTCTCGTCTCGCCTCTAATGTCTTCATTTGTTGGGAAATTTGATTTGGTACAATGCAATTGTTGGCTTGACCTACACCGCATCTTCATACCAAATTTCCAGCTGTCCTGGTTGCCTGCTAAATTCTCAATTAACGGTGTCATGGACTAAGTATGGATGGTTGTCGTTAGGCTACTTGTTGCACAGACCGCTAGATCTGACTCACCTCATCTTCGATCAAGGTGATGGAGATAGTGGATGAGATGATACAGAGCTACTGTGTACTAGATGGAGAGGGCATCGGTGAGATAGTATGAGACAATCGGAAAAGCAGTGTCCGATAGAAGATAGTGGAGACAGTGGACGAGACAATCGAAAGAGTAGTGTTTGGTAGAGGGGGTGCCAACGAGATGGATTGAAGGAGCTATTATGTGTGAGATGGATCAAAGGAGCTATTGTGCGAGACAGATCGGACGAGGAGCAAAATGATGTGAACGAAGGAGAAAATGAGTCGAATTCAGCCTAGGCCCATCTCTATTGGCAAGAAACACGGTGGTGCGATGTGATGGCAAAGACTGCCTTTAGAAATTAGCTCTTTATCCACGTCAAGCTTAGTGTTAGAGGGAGCAGGATGAAAAGAAATCTGCCCACTTGGCGTTTAGTAGCTCGGGTCAAAGGGTGTAAAAAAATTGAACATAAGGGGTATTATAGGAACAAAAAAAATTGGTCCCCACAGCATGGCCCACCTAGAAATGCAAAAAATGCATTAACTTGTCTAAATTAATTGCAGCTGAACAGATTGTTAAAGTTTTTTTTCCTTCTAATATAGTCATCCACATGACAGTTTAGGACACACGATGGGGATAAAAAGTATCACATAAGCAATTTCCATCCAAAATAATGGAAAAATCGATGAACTTACATAAGAAACTATATATAAGTTAGGAAACTTTAAAATGGTATTAATTGAGGTAAGGAACCATATTAGGACAACTATAGTAAGAATATCCTATATGAATTTTACCCTAAAGTTAAATTTGTCCAAACAAGAGAGAGAAAAAACTTTATTTGGTGGTAAAACCACATAATATCATAATAGGTAGAAATATCAAATTTGTCATTAATGTTTTGGGTAGCAAGCGGATATGTCATTATAGTTTTTTGTTTTGCCCAATATCCCAATAATATTTTAAAATGGGCCAAATATGCCACTGTTGGTTAGAAAAATAACAGAAAATGGTAAAAATAGCAAGTTTTGAAATATTGGGATTATTATGCATCTTTCAAAAAATATCAAGACCTTTAATATATTTGTCAAAAGATGGTCTAATCTTTGCCGTCATTGTTTCAGCCCTGTTGTTGTCTCTATCACTAGTGCCCTAATCCCATTGCCGCACTTCTTCTGTCTCTACTATCTAATCTTATCACTGACATTCTTGAGAGAGAGAGAGAGAGAGTTTAATTATAAAAAGTTTTTAAAATTTGTTAAAACTTGCATTATCACCCTAAAATTTCAAAACTTGTTATTTTTAACATTTTTCGTTGGCTTTTCAACTTTTTCTGTTAGATTTTTAACTGCTAGTGGTATATCCTTTTTTAATTTGAAACTTTATTGGTATATCCGGCTCATTTTAAAACATTAGTCGGATATTGGACAAAAAAAAATTATAATGACATACCAGGTCCCAACCCAAAACTTTAGTGGCAAATTTGATATTTTTGCCTGTCGTAATATCTCTCCGGTGTTTGAAATTCCATGAATACCTGCCAGCGAAGATGCCAAGTCATTCCACCGGTGCCACACACCACGTCCTCCGTGGCGACGTCGGGTCCAGTGGATTACCAATCACTTCACTGTATTCCCATTTCTCATTTCTCACACGACAAGCCTTGAAGCACAAGCACTTACGGAATCTACGCTCGTCACTACGTCCCCTCCGCCTTCTCAGGGGCATAACAATGGCCAAAGTCGCGCAGAGAACTGATTGGTTCTGTGTCCTATCACGTCACACGAAATCTCAGGCCCCGATCTTCTTCAACAACTCCCGGCGCTTGAATTTCTCGTCTGGGCATCGCTCCAAGTTCAGGATTTCTTGCAAAGTCAAAGGGGGAGAGAGTCTCAAAGAAGAGCGTCCAAGAGCTGGTGGGGTGGTGCTGGATGGGCTCCCAGACAACGAGCCGGAAAGAGGTGCGCGTTCGGTTTCCCATGAATGTAGAAAGGAGAGTGGGTCTGTTGAAGTGGTTGTTAGTGGGGAGTGGCCGCCGTGGAAGAACATTCCGCGGAGATACAAGCTAATAGCCACCACGTCACTTGCGTTCGTTATCTGTAACATGGATAAGGTACGCAGTCGCTCTCTTCTACATCTATTAGCCTCTGGGTCCTGCTTCTGTTGGGGCAATTTTACGAACACTTAATGTTCAGAAAGTTTTTCATCTTATCTTAGCATTTTCGTCTCTAGAGTTCCTGGCCAGCGATCAATACGTACACGAACCTCGAATACAACTCTATTAACTACCCATTCCGAAGGCTTTTCATGCCCTTGAAGCATCTTCTGTTCCTTGACCCATTTCTTGAACCATTTAACTTCCTTTCCTTCACCGATGCAGCAAAGGCAACACGTTTCACTCGACTGGGCATCTTCCTTCCCTTCACTCATTTCTTGAACCATTTAACTTCCTCAAGGTGAGGCAGGGGTTTTCTCCTGATTTGCAGCCACCATGAAACAGAGTTCCACACCGCAGCACAGCAGGGACAAGAGAAAAATAAATCTTCAGTTGTTTCTTCCTTCCTTTAACAACGTTAACATCAATTGGGGAATTGCAGGTCCCGTGATTTTAACTTGTCCGCTGTTTTCAAGCCCTCATTCAACATTATCCAGACTACAAATGTGTGTTTAGGCATAGAGCAGTTCTTCCAACGTAAAGCCTTCCATGTACATTTCCTGTCTATAGTTCGCATGCTATTATAAAATTTCTTGTGGCAAACCTTAGCAGATTGAACTGAATCAAATAAGCCTCTGATATTAGAAGAAAGGGGTACCTGATATCTACCTTTCAGCAATTTTTGCCACACCCGAGCATCAGCAGTTAATTTCTTTCAGAGTCCAAATGCCCTCATTTTTAAGTGGTGGGTATGCATCCATCTCACCCAAAGTGACTTCAATGATTGGTTCCATGTTTTAAACTGGTGCAGGCTTAAACGTCCTTCCTTTTTTGGGACAGTTACTTTCTTCCACCCAATGGACACTGTTTTTTGTTCATATCCTTCCTCCCTGTCCATAAGAAAGCTCTACACTGAGCATCAACAACTTTTAGAACTGACACAGGAAGAACATACACCACTGTCCACCAAGCCTGAATATTCACTGTTTGAACTAACTGGTCTCTTCCTGAATAAGACAGGAGCTTTGCACTCCCAGAATCCAGTTGAGCAGTAATTTTGTCAATTAATGAGGCACAATCCTTCTTCAGAAGCTTACTAAATCCAATAGGGACTCCTAGGTACTTAAAAGGGAAAGTCCCCTGTTGGAAGCCTGCTCTCCTCAATGTTCCTTCTTCACGGCTGGATCAAGCCCTCCAAAATAAATTTTCGTTTTATCCAGGTTTGGATATCGGCCTCACATAGCTGTGCAAAATACTCATAGATATTCCAAATCTTCTCTATAGAATATGGATCTCCTCCGCAGAACAACAACAAATAGATCAATACAGTTCCCAGCTTTATGAGGTTATATTGTATGAGTTCAAATTGGATTATTGGACTAATTTTTTTTTGCTGGTCAAATCGCAAGGTCAATTTGAGTGTGGCAATAATCCCAATGTCACAGCAGTTTGGGTGGAACTCATCCGTAGCAGGATTGGTTCAATCATCTTTCTTCTTGGGGTACACTCTGAGTCAGTTGCCAGGGGGTTGGCTTGCCAAGATTTTTGGCGGGAGGTTAGTTCATGGAGGCTCCAGCTGTTTGTTCATGATAGATAGAACATCCACACTTAGAATCAACAGATTAGTTATGTTGTTTCAATTTTCAACTGAAAGAAGAAAGAAAGAAAGAAAAAAGAAATATATTGAAACAACTTAAGCTTTTCTAGATTCAGTTGTCATTGCCTGTGTATTATGAAAATCCATAATCACAAGTAGCAGACTATTATATTGCATGCAACTGATTGTAGGGTCCATAAATCTTGTTGTGCATCTAACTAGATGCTTGAATGTTTTACCTTTTTAACTTTTCCTATTGCTACTTTGTTGCATAACACTGCAAATAGGTCAATATTAATGTCATAAACTGTTTAAATTCGTATTAGTCTGTTCATTACTTAAAACATGAACAGTGGTAATTATATAGAATATGTTAATTTTTTATAATGCTCTGTCATATATGGCATTTCATACTATTGTGTCAAAACATTAGCAGAACTAAATAATTTGGGTATTGAAGTTGTGATCTTCTTCATGCATCACTTATGTATTTGGTTCTTAAGCAATGGATTCTTTTTAGTAGACCTCTCTGGCCACTGTTGATGATCATTGTGCTAGTGAGCTGTTCTTTGCGTGTTGTAACTTAAGCTTGTACACATGATTATTTCCACTTAACCTGTACTACTGTAGTAACTTGTTTATGGGATATCAGAAACTAAAATTTGTCTCAAGGGAAGATCGATCTCTAGACTTATAGGAATTACTGTTTCTGCTGTGTGATAATGCTCATAACCATAAATTCTTATCCCTTGTAATAAGCAAGTAACAATGAGACATGTGTTATTGCAAAATTAATTTCTGGAGATATTGCAGATCATCTAATTGATAATTTGTTTTGGTTTTGTTTGCATATGTGCATGATATTCATTCTCTTTATATTCTTGATGATACAGAAAAGTTCTCGAAATCGGAGTATTAGCCTGGTCTTTGGCTACAGTGACGGTCCCTTTGGGTGCTGGATCTATGCCAGGATTACTTTTCTCAAGGATCTTGGTATGAACCAGTTTTCATTTTTCACATGATATACATGTTGAGGTCATAATGGATCCATTTGAAGATTCTCAGTTTTAGATGTTCTCATGTTCTTTTCAGACTTCATGTGTCATGACACATTTACAAAATTATCCTTCAACTCATGGTTTTTTTTTAATTAAATCTTCTTAATGACATTAACATGTTTTTTCGTCCAAAATCCAGGTTGGGATAGGAGAAGGTGTTTCCCCGTCAGCTGCAACTGATCTTATTGCTCGGTATGTATAGCCTTCATTGTATATGTCTGAACACATGCTAGTGTAATGATCCGCATATGGTCCCTATCATAAAAAATGGATTCTTTCATTAAGAAACACCCCAGTGATTTTATTCCATTGAGATGCCAGAATGAAACTTTTATAACTCCCCTGCCCACCTGATAAAACCAAAAAAAAAAAAATGAAGAAGTAAATTTTAAGTAACAGAATATGCATAAAACCAATCCTTCAAAATATTTTGATAAATTTTTTCTGTCTTATATGATGTAATGCTGGTTCCTTTCAATGCTTTAGATTTGAGGAAACCAATTGTGTTGAATTTCTGAACTTTTATCACGATAGTCAGCAACTGTTCATAAGAGTTTTCTTAACTATAGTAATTAGAAGATGCTTTAAAAACTAAATCTGGATAATGGTAAAAAATTAAATTTGATGTTTTGGTAAGGTCTGTTTGTGAAATAAAAGACAAGAGTATAACCATATACTTTTTACTTCAGTAATCTCTACTGTAACAAGTTTTTTGTTGGCTGCCGACTGATAACAGTCCTTTTCTGTGAAGGTTTAGCATCTTCTGTCTAATAGTTGCCAAATGAAGAAGAGTTGTCGATAATGTAGGATGCTAAGATCATGAGTCTGTAGGTTTCCAACACAGAGGCCATTGTGAGCCAGTTTGATTTCTGCAAACATTTTTGTCCCATGCAGAAAAGATTAATGCTTCTTTAGCTGTGGAAGTTTTTGCATTTTCCTTTGCTGGATTTCCTTCGAATAATAATGTAGTTGTATGCCATACTTTATGGATATTGCAGACATTGTTTTTGTTTTTTTAGATCTAGAGAACTCAGATAAAATAGAAAACAGCTTTTGTTGATTTTCTCAAGTAAACAAAAGGTCATATATTATGATGGTTGGATAGCTTACCACACTCAATATTTGCTTCATGATATGTTCAATGTTGCACAAACAGATACAGATTTCTGTATCTTCTCAATGTGCGTATGGATCTTCTATGATTCGCAAAACTGCAAACCGTAGGATGGAGAAAGACGTTAATACTTGAATGTTTTGGGCATACTAGTCTGAAATGTAC
Source organism: Aquilaria sinensis (assembly GCA_005392925.1). NCBI lineage: Eukaryota > Viridiplantae > Streptophyta > Magnoliopsida > Malvales > Thymelaeaceae > Aquilaria > Aquilaria sinensis. The sequence goes on from SMDT01000546.1 coordinate 503,065, forward strand.
AGGATTAGGCCTCCAGCTTCATTCACTATGTAATTCTTATCAAAATTCCCCTCATCAAAGCAGAGTGTATTTATTAATAGAAACTGGAAAAGGAAAATGGAAAGACATTCTGCATGTGTCTGTGGTTCTATGCAACAAAATATCAACATTGTATCAATTCTTGAGAAATATGTAATGTGTAAGCTAAAATTAATTCTTTGAGGACATATTGCATTGATTTACAGTGCTTTTGGCGTATACGTCATGTCCTTTTCTTGTTTGACTCAAACCTCTTTTTCTGATTTTGCGCTTAACCTATGCTTCTTTTCTGTTTTCCTATTACTATTATTAGTTTATCTCTTTGCTTCAGATGTTGCACACTGAACTGTTTTCTGTCCTGCTTAAATAGTTCTGTCATTTGTTAACATGCAGGTCAATACCTCTTGAAGAGCGCTCCAGGGCTGTCTCATTTGTTTTTGGGGGATTAAGCGTGGGAAGCGTTCTTGGGTATGTTTGATTGAATTGTGCAATTAGGTGACTAAATATCACACTCCCCTTGAGTAAACATATTATTTGTGTTTCCATGTCAATGAGACTAACAATTATCATGTTTTTCCATGCAAAAAGAAGTGCCTTACTATTTATTTTTTTAAAAAAAGACCATTAAAGTATCATGCTGACGCAGCTGACCATACATTAGCAGTGTATATCCATAGTGGGGAAGCTTGGAATCATCTCTAATCTATTTTTGTGGAAAGATCTGATATTCATGCTTACATTTGCATGTTGGAGAGATGGGGCTGAGAAAAGATAGAAGTTGAGTATCAACCAAGAAAGCTTCATTGAACGTTTTTCTTTTGCTAGGAAAATTTCTTCTGTTACTACAACGAGAAATAATAACAGACATGTAGAGACCATGTGCAGGCTTCCTATCAATTGTTGCATCTAGGAACAGTTCTTATATTCAGTGCAGAAAAATTCATTTACTGCTCATACTTTCTCTGTTAATTGTCAATCAGCCAACTAAGCCTTTAAAGGCTTTATCAATTGATTAACTATGTGTTATTATGATGATGCAGACTGCTATTTGCTCCACCACTTATACAAAATTTTGGCTGGGAGTCTCTGTTTTATTTATTTGGATTTCTTGGGCTCGCTTGGTAGGTTGCTATATCTACTCCTTAACTGAACCATCTAATTCTCTGGACAAAGCAATTTATTTTTCTGCAAATGCAAACAAATTTTCACTTGTATTTCTGAGGCAGCTAGCTTTGATTTCACCTGGGTTTTGAAGCTTCAATTTGTTGTAGCATCATGCGTAAATTTTGAAATTTATTGCTGCAATAAGTTTTACGTTTGTAGCAGTTAGAAGGATAACAAGCTTGTTGACATGCCTCCTAAGCCAACTCTCTGTATGATGGTTCTCACATGAGCCATCTAGGTTAGGAACGTTCCCTTTTGAGGCCAACCAGCATAAGCACAAAGAGCTAATTAATCTCTGAGGTTGAATAACTCATTGAACTCAAGCTCCCAGTGGCTTCATCACATGCAGTTCCCGTATTGCAAGCGTAGATCAATGTACCTCTGCTAACACCACAATCACAATTGATTGTCAGCCCTATCACCTCCACCCTCTTCCCTGCTGCAGTATTTACTTTCCTTTAATCATCACCTCCCCCTTTATGGCCTTCAGCTTCTTGCGTTGTCCTTGTGTCCCCTTTGCCCCCTCTGCTCCACCTAACATTTGCAACACAAGTTCCAATTTGGCAATATGAGCCAGCTTCTTTTGTATGTGCAACCAAAGCATGCTTGAAATTTGTAGAGAAGGTTCAGAAAAATCTTTAGCCTGATGCAGGATGAGGAAATTCTAGGGTTTCTGTAATGTTGGGGGGCAGTTGTGGATTTGAGGTTCAAGAATTCTAACAGGCTATTGAGGTTGAGAGAAGCAGAAAAAATGCTTAAATTCATTACTGAAAAGAACTTTAGTGAAGGAGATCATTGGTAATGGGTGAATAAATGGAGGCATCCACATTCTTGACAGCAGGGAGGGATTAAGAACCCTCACTTTGATGGCATCCAACTTTGCCCTGTGGGACCCCTTCTTATTTCTATGGTTTCCCACCGGAGGTGCTTATTACCATTGTGCAATGCCTATTTTCTAGTGTCTGGCAGGAAATTTCTCACTATGGATGATCTATTTTGGGACCAACATGTTGATTGGGAGATAAACAGGATGCAATATCATATTTTATTCATTTTGTGCGGTAACAGATAGAAGCTTCATAAACCAGATGATATCAAAATGTTTAGTTTTGCAACTGCTAGTGCAATGTTTCAAAATATATTTGTAAAATCCAGATGTATGGACAGATGATATCTTGGTTTTTGCTAATCTGCCCTATGAAATTTCTGAAATCATTGACAAAATTCTTGAAGGTTTTTGGTGTTTGAGTTTCTTGGAGAAGGAAAAGTGTCAAATAAAGCTGGAACCGTTGTAGGTAACCCTAAATCCTTTACATTTTTTGTTTTGACAGAAAGGTGGAATTTTTGGTTTCCGTGTGGAAAAAGAGAAGGGAATAATGAATGAGGAAAGAGACCATAATTCAAAAATTGAATTGGTTTCTTGGCACCAAAGCAGCGTCCTAGTTCTATTTTTGGTTGAATAAACACACTACTATAAGTAGCATAACTTTGCTCTACACACACACACACACATGCATGCATGCACACACACACACACACATATATGTTTGTGTGTGTGTGTGTGTATATTGCCATGTACTACTTGTTACCTTTTTGTATATGGCAGAGTCACAAGATATTGATCTTAAAAGACCATGGACTGATTCTCTTCAAGAAGTGGGTTCCTCATTGAAGGTATGATCTTGGAAAATCCATGTTCAACTTGTTACTAATTTGATATTTTTTCAAGGAAATGCTAATAGCTAGGCCCTACTTGGCTCATCCAGGTCAAGGTGGTCTGAAAGTTCAAGTTTATGGTGCTGATGTGTTTTCTTTCAGGGTAGTGGTAGATTTGTAACATTGTGATGGAGAACACAAGAACACAAATTATGACCACTACAATATTAGAATGGCCCGGGACTTCAGATTGTGATTCTTGTTTAAGTTCTATCTAGCTAAATATTAAGTTCTAAGGAGGTAATATTAATTCCTTCAATAATCTGGGACTTGATTAATCCATGAACAGTAAGAGCTTTATGCTTTCTTAAATTCTGTGATGCAATATAGTCCTAAGTGTAATGCTTAGGGACCCTTGTCAGTGGTGTCCAAGGTCATTCTATGCCTTTCTTTTCTCTGCTCAGTTATTTCCAGCAGTATTTTAGAACTCTCTAGCCCCAAAACCCTGAATTTTCATCCTACTGAAAAACTCCTTGTCCTGCACCATATTATCTCATTAGGAATGTTGGTCATGTTCGATTACTATACTATCATATAATTCTTTATATTGTATGACATATGCAATAAAACTGAGCCTTGGCCTATAGCATTTTACAAAGCAATTGACTGCTGGTGTAAGCCTGTACAAGCTCAAATTTATTGCTCCTTCTCCATCAATAATATCTGCTACTTTATCTTGCTCAAAATGGAACTTTCTGACAAACTATTTCTTTTCAATTGATTTCCTTTAGAAGTTGAGCTCAGAAATCCAATATTCACACTTCACTCCATCAAATAGGTCAATTTTTCTTTTGTTTTTTCATTGATCTTCACAAAGAATACCCATAACTGCATTGTGTGACTCATTAGCTTAATACCCTGATAGTTAGAGCTGTCTTGGAAATTTCCTTATTCTTTCTAATTGATAAGATGGCACCCTTTCTTCACTCATCTGGCTTTGCGCCTTCAAGATTTTTTCAAATTACTTGGTCAACTAAAGGGGGCCTATGTCACCTTTTGTCCCTCCCTGCCAACACACACACACACACACAAATGGGGACCTATCTCAACTAAGGATTTCCACATTTCAATAAGGATTCCATTTGGCCCTATTGTTTTTCCTGCTTTCGTTGTCTTGTTAGCATTTGTCACTTCTAAGACTGGCTTCCTAAGTGTAGTTCACTTTTCTATCTGCTTGATTAGAGCTTGTTGATTGGTATCATTTGACATCAGTAAGTCAAGGGGCTTAATAGTGTTTTATTTTGTGGCGAGGCCTCTACCTATTATCAATTAGTTTTTGTATTTGATGCTTTAACAGGGCATCAGACCCCAATGTTTGTCATTCATCTGCTTGTTGATTGTTAGCCTCATCCTCCTTGTCATAGTCCATTTTACTAACTTGTTCTCATTCGTCTCAGACTTCTGCAGTTTTTGTGCATGATATCTATCGAGATTATCAAAGTAACTCCTCCATCTTTCCTTTTTATCATGACAAAATATCAGTACCTTATGGTCCTCATCTTTAGTGCACTAGATGCAGTGGCTAAAGACTTTAGGCAAACTTATTTGAGGAGTAGAATTAGGAAATAAATTTTAATTAGGTTATTTGCAATTTTGTTTATTTTCCAAGTTTATTTGTTTCCTTTAATTATTGTTTTCTTTTTAAAATTTCTCATCCTATAAATTGGGAAATCAGTTTTTGGATGATATTGAATTGAGTGAAATTTCCTCTCCCTTTGGTTTTCTTATTCTCTCTTGTGTGTTTTCTCTTTTGTTCTAGTTTTTTCTAGCTCCTACATCAATTTGGTATCAGAGCCGAACTTCCTACTCTCTTCTCTTCCATCGTTGCTTCAAAATAGAACAATAAAATCAAACAAATCAGTTAAAGAAGAGAAATTGCGAGAAATTTCTGCATCCTTTGTCTGCTGCAGCCTTCCAAAGCCATTGGGATCGCAGCCTTTGCCTTTGACCTTCTTCAATAGTTCCAATTGCAAGTCTCCTAGTCACAAAAGCGTGGTGGCCAAAGTTAGCGTGGGATTTCTCCATTCGCTCAATATTTTTCTGCCAACAACCAACTTTGGAATTTCGTGGCCACTTCATCTTTGGTCTGGGCACTTGGTTGGTTATCGATCTTTAAGTTGTTGAATTTTTCATTGTTGCTTTAATTTATATTTCATTCTTAAGTAGTTAATCCTTTGCATGAGTCAAGTTTCTTACATAATAATAATAATAATAATAATAATAATAATATAGGTTTTTAAAAAACTATTTTTCTCCACTTATCTTTGCAACTAAATGCATCAATATTGTTAAATTTGTTTACTTCTTTGATTGTTGCAATGATGCTTGTTATCTCTTTAATTTATTCATTGTAATCCTTTGTGAAATTGTTGCTTGCATATTATGGCTCACTAGGTAGGAATGACAAGCATTCTCATGATTCTAACCATGGTTATAAACCTGAGGTCACAAAAAAGAGCATGCGAGTCTAAAGGATAGATTAACTAGGAGAGAAGAGGCCATCAACCGACTTGGTAGGACTGAACAAGGAAAGAACCATGAACATGAAGAGGACCAATCTATGAGGCAACCCACTTTTGCCCAAAATGTCAATGACTTAGTCCAAGCTCAAGAAAGTCAATAAACTCCTTGCACTAGTTAGGAACATACTAGGGTACCTGAAAACCCTTATAGGGGACAATTTTGCCACCCATGATTAGAAAGGGAAAGCCCTAGGGCATTCATAAGGTTCTGACTATGATTACGGAAATATGTGGGGAAACTTTAAGAACCCTTAGTAAGATTGGGAAGCTAGTTGGATGGTCAAAATGGACATGTGGTCTTATGATTGTAGGTCGGATGCCAATGATTTCTTGGATTGGTTGGAAGATTTAGAGGAATACTATGACTGGTATCATATGACTAGTACGGAGCAGATTCAGTTTGCTAAGTTGAAGTTGGTAGGATCAGCCAAGAAGTACTGGTGTGGGGCTGAGTAGTCCTTAGAAAACCTAAACAAACCCGTGATTAGGCAGTGGATTGTTATGAAGCTGAAGTTGACTGAAACATACCTCCCCATCTTTTATAGGAGACAGTTGCATGACAAGCTACTCAACCTTAAGCAAACTTCTATAGTGTCTAGTTACATGAAGATATTTCATGAACTTATGTTACGAGTAAGGATCAATGAAGTTAAGTTTCAAACTGTGGGCAAGTTTGTGCAATAGAGTGAGGAGTTATCATAAAAGAGGTTTAGTTAAATATGCCCAACACTGTAATGGAGGCTTACCAACGTGTGCTAAGCTTTTTCAAATATAGAGTTAAGACATTGTTTCATGCTCTGGAATCAAGGTACACCCCATCAAGTCCTGATTCCCATCCTCTGCTTAGAACTCTGCCATAAGAACTAAGGGGAGCTTAACCTCCCAACCTTAATGGACCTTGCCCAAACCCGAATATCAAATGCCACAATTGCATGGTAGGGGCCACATTGCAACCTGATGCCCTTGAAGAGCTCTAGCCATTGAACAGGAATCCAATTACTAGCTCTTTTTTCAGCCCCTTCTTAAGGGTCAAGTAGTTGACCCAGTGGAGTATTCTAGTCATCAAGATGAACTTGATGGGCCACCCCTAGTCGAGCAACACTATAATGTTGTGAGGTGTGTGCTCTTTGCTGTAAAAACACTTGCAAGCAATACGGGTGATGATTGCAAGACCTAGCTTTTTTTGCACTTTCATTAAGTGTGGTGCATGTAGTTGTAAGCTAGTGATTGATGGGGGTACTGCCATGAGGTGATAGCTAAACCAACCATAGCTTGCTTGAACTACAAGGTTGAACCACACACTGCACCTTATAGGGTACCTTGGATTGGCAAAGCCATTCTTTTTGTCACTGAAAGATGTCATGTTCCCTTGCACCTTTAGGAATTATAAAAAAGAGATTCACTGTGATGTTTTTCCCATGCATGTACTCATTTTCTATTTGGACAACCTTGGCAGTATGACCTAGATGTAACTCATGATGGTAGAGAGAAACACGTATGTGTTCAGGTGTAAGAGTAGAAACATCATTATTAATCCTACTAGGCCAAACTTTAGGGCCTTTGTATCACAATCAAGCCCAACTGTGATAGCGCCAAAAAGGTCCATAATCCAACTTTTGAACAGTTAGGCTTTTTTGTTAGAGAGCTTAATTAGTGGATATGTGTTTGACCTAATAGCAAGGGAAATTGTGTCCGGAGGCTTAGAATCTCAGCCGACACACCCAGCTAAGATCTCTAGTCCTTTAGGGAAATTTTTTTATGTCCGAAGGCTTAGAACCTCAGCTGACACACTCAACTAACACCCCTCTGAATGTGCCATTGATTTAGTCGCAATGTCTTAGTTATCTAAGTTTCACCTTCCTTATTATAAGTTGAACTCAAAAGACTGAGAATAGTTAAATAGGCAAGTGAATGAACACAACCTTCATCCTTGCCTATCCTTGGCTTGCAAGCACCAAAGAGTAATGGTAGTTGGCAAATGTGCACAGACAATGGAGCCATCAACAAAATCACCATTTAGCATAGGTCTTAGATACCTAGAATTGAGGAGATGTTAGACATGTTAGCTAACTCTAAATGGTATTATAAGATAGACTTGCATAATGGCTGCTATTTAGATTAGGATTGTGCTGGGGGATGAGTGGAAAACTGCTTTTAAGACCTAGGATTGTCTATATGAGTGGTTGGTCATGCCTTTTGGGTTGTCTAATGTGCTTAGCATCTTCATGAGGGTTATGACACATGTTCTTCAGCCATTTATAGGCAAGTTTTATGTTGTCCACTTTGATGGCATATTAGTTTACAGCCATTCTAGAGAATGTATTGGTCACTTGCGTTAGCTTTTTTTATGTCCTCAAACATTCTAAACTATATACGAACCGTATGAAATATAGTTTTTTTGTAGATAAAGTGTTTTTCTTAGATTTCATAATGGGTGCCCATAGAAGCCAATCCTAGCGAACTGAAAGCTGTTAGGAGTGGCCTAAATCTAGTACTATTTTAGATGTTAGAACTTTTAAGGTTTAAAATTTTTTTGTAGGGGTTTCATCATCATAATTACTTCTTTCTGAGATTATGTTAAGAAGGATGAATTTAAATGGACTTTAGCAGCCTCTAAATTGTTTTAGAAAATCAATGCAAGGTTGATTGAAGTACCCATTTTTTATATCCCGACTCTGGCAAAGGTTTTTTATGTGTTTTATGATGCCTCTGGGTTAGGGTAAGTGGGGTCCTCAACCAAGAGGGTCATCCTATAGGCTTCTTGAGCGAAAAACTTCTAAACAGAACAGAGGTACTTGACTTATGACAATGAATTTTATGCTATAGTTCGATCCCTTAGGTTTTGGAAATACTATCTATTACCTCAGGAGTTTATTCTCTACTATGACCATCAAGCTTTAGGATATATTAGTTCTAAAAAAAGCTTAACTCTTGCCATAGCCAAGTGGTCAGCCTTTTTAAGTGAATGCAACTTTGTATTTAAGTATAAGTCAGGTGTTGAAGATAAGGTAGCTAACGGGCTTAGTAGAATAATTGGCACCTTTCAAGTGTTTAGTGTTAAGGTGCTATGGGTTGATGGGATGGAGATTAGCAAACATGTTTTGATTTTGGTGAATTATACCTCGTTGTTAGCAGTGGAAATAGGAGGCAGTACAATGACGGACTTATTTTTTATGGTTACTTATTCAAGGTAATAAGTTGTGTGTTCCCCGTACTTCACTCAGAGATTTCTAGTTTGGGAGTTACATGCTGGAGGGTTGGCTGGATTTTTCGGTAGGAACAAGACTATTTCTTTGTTTTGATGATAGATTCTATTGGCCCTCCTTTATGAGAGATGTGGAAAGAACTGTGTCTGGGTATCAAACTTGTCAACTAGCTAAGGGTAGACAGAAGAACGCTGGGCTTTATATGTCTCTCTTACTGCCACATGCTCCTTGGAAGGATTTGAATATGAATTTTATGTTAGGCATACCTCTAACCACTTGAGATCATGAGTTTGTTTTTGTTGTGGTTAATAGATTTTTAAAAAATGGCTCATTTCATTCCTCAGAGTAAGCAAATGATGCATCCCATCTTGCCAAGTTCTTTAGGGAGAGGTAGTTAAGTTACATGAGTTGTCAAATTCCATAGTGTCTGATAGAGATTTCAAGTTTGTTAGTTATTTTTTGAAGACCCTTTGGAAATCGTCCTTTTCGAAATTGTGTGGTACCAACTTGCTTTTCTCATCTGCCTTTCACCCTGAAACTGATGGCCAAACTCATTTGCTTACCATCTTGCCAAGTTCTTTAGAGAGAGGTAGTTAAGTTACATGATAGGGATTTCAAGTTTGTTAGCTATTTTTTTAAGACTCTTTGGAAATTGTCCTCTTTAAATTGTGTGGTATCAACTTACTTTTCTCATCTGTCTTTCACCCCGAAACTAATGGCCAAATATTCATTTTTAATTGTAGTCTTGGGGATATGTTTAGTAGATGTATTGTTGGTAAAAAAACATGGTACATGAGGTTTGTTGTTGTCTTATGTTGATTTGCTTATAGTAACTTCGTCAATAGGATAACAGGGTTGAGCCCTTTTGATTGTGTTTTCCAGTACAAGCCTCACAGTCCTCTTAACGTATTTTCCCTTCCCCCTCACTTCCGTGTTTTTGAACCTGCTGAATCTTTTGCCCAACATATCCATGATTTGCATGCTGAGGTTAAACAAAAGATTGCCATGAGTTATTTTAACTATAAACTTGCTGCTGATCTACATCGTAGAGTTAAGGAGTTTAATGTTGGTGATGGAGTCATGGTTCGCATAAGACATGAGCAACTAGCAAAAACTAATTTTAGGAAGTTGCATTCTTATTTTGCTGTAGGATATACCATGGAAGGCATTTTTCCAGAGTCCGGCTGTATGGGCTATGATATATGCCCACTTCTGTGGGAGCTGGGGCCATTACACTTGCTTGTCTTGGCTCCCAACTTACTTTAGGTATCTCTTTAACTGCTTAAGAGTTACTTTCTTACTTGGCCTTCTCAGTCTTGTGAGTTTTTGACTGCCTGGATATTTATCTGGTGCAATAATTTTTGTCAAATTGCTGTTAATTTGTTTTCTTCTGATTTCATTTGAATATTCAGAAAGCATATGTTGACAGCATGTCATGTACAGTGCAATTAAAGAGGTAGAAACTATATTATCTCTGTCTCTTGCACAGAGGCTGGATGCTAAACTGTTGATAGGATTTAGAATTATTATCGGCAGATAGCAGAATCCCTCTTATGAGATCCGCCATTAGATGTATGGTTATATCATAAATTGCATCATTGTCATCTGCTGCGCTCTTGGAACCCATAATTACCAACAGCTGACGGACAAAAAGTTCTGCACTCTACGCATTATTTATCCTCAATATCTTACATCATTGTAGAATATAAAAGTGCAGAACATTCTTGAAGAGATAAATGATGAAGTGTTATTTTACTAGCGTTACTGTTTTAGTTTACTATCAAGTGGAAATCAATTTCTTTTTACTGTCAACTTTCAATATGTTACTTAGACAGGATGATCTTTCTTTTCTTCTTTCCCTTTTTCTTCTTCAATCAATCAACCAGTCTTTTCTTGTGTTGAAAAATGCAGAATTGCAGTTTCCCTTTAGTAATGAAAGTTTGAATTTACGTGTGCAGCGAGGAGCTGAACCTGAACCTAACAGAAGCAGCATGGGTAATTCTAAGAACTCTCTCTCTCTGTATATATATATGTATTATTGCAGAGACTTTCTGGATTTCATAAATGCTTTTGATCTTGATGGCTGTTGCAGATTGCTTCTCATTGACATTAGTAAATATCCCACCATCTGGATGAAGTTTGAGATGGACCTAGAATAAATTTTAAATTGTTTGACAGTAAAACCTTTAAAACATTGGGTCCCTAGCCTTTAACTATTGTTCCATTCTCATCCATAACCTGAAAATTACTCTTAGCAGGTCCTTTGCCCACAAAAAATGTTCCTTTTTCATCCTTTTCTGGACAGAAAATGTTAATTGTGACAAAATAACACCTCAGCATAGGATTGTAGGGAAAATGACACCTTTTGTCCTTAACCATATTATTTTATCTTAAGTGAGACCTTAACTTCAGTTTTCATGCAAAAATATCTTGCAGCAAAAAAAATTTCTTATATCAATTTTTTAATCAAGAATATTTATGTACTAATAATTTATAATAAAAAATTAATAATCCATCAATAACCTTTTTAGACATTGTAATTAGCTTTCAAATAATTAAATGAATAGTTATAGTCATGAATTTTTTTCTCCCAGGTTTCAAAGATAACTAAAATGGTTAATTGTCTTCCAGAAAATGGTTAACTGCATAAAAAATTTAGTGTCAATCATTCTTTAATTGGACTTAGGTAGTCAAGTATTGTTTATTCAATAAGGATTAATAAGCATAGTTAAAAACAAAATTTCTAGACAGAAATAGAAAACCCATTTTCAACTCCTGGAAACTTGATCTCTATCCCAGAAATGCAGAAACTTTCCCATTTGTCAATCTGGTCACCATCTCCTTCTCCTCATTTTCGAGCTCCTCCGATGCCATGGGCCACCACCACCTGGAGCAGCATGGCAGCCAGAGGATCAGCAGCGCTGTCACCGCTTGCCCTTGCGTGGCTGGGGGTTGCAAAGTTGCTGGTTCGGACGGCTGACCATTGGGACGTTGCTGGAGGGCTGACAATCCACTGACTGTAATTTGCAATGCCCAATTTCACCTTATGCACTTTGATTTCATCAAATCCTGGTTAGAGTTCTTGAAAATTTCAAAAACCATATTTTCCTAAATGCTTGATTTAATTGGTTTAAAGCGAAATCTGTTAACCTAACCATGGGGTATTGTTCTTCAGTCCATACTCCATGAAACTTACATATTTTCCTGTGACTTGCACACTTGGTGGCTAGAGAGGGAAGAGAGTGCAAATGTGAAGATGGTGGCTGGATTATCAGATGGAAAAGTTTCAAGGTTTTTAAGGCAAAAGTAAAGTTTGCAGTGGTTAAAACTAGCTTTTCACCATTTCATTCTGGAATGTTTCTTAATTATAATTATTGACTCTTATTGAGTAAATAAGTACTAATTGATTAAATGAGGTTAATTGAAGAATGATTCATACACTAATTTTTTTTATTTGTTTAACCTTTTTTTCAGAATACATTTAATTCACAATTTTTTTTATCTTTGAGACCTAGAAAAAGTAAGTATTATTAGTATTTAGTGAATTGTTTTGAAGCTTATTATAATATGTAAAATGCTTAGAGATGAACTATCATGTTTTTATCATTCAATTAGTAGTTTTTTAATATTATTCAATTAAAGTTTGGAATAAAATTTTTTTTTTTTGCTAACAAAACTATGAATTTTAGTGATGAACTATCATGTTTTTATCACTCAATTAATAGCTTTTTAATATTAAGTTTGGAATAATTTTTTTTTTTGCTAATGAAACTATGAATTTTAGTGAGACAAAATAAAAATTAATGTCTCAATTAGGATAGAAAAATAACACTGAGGACGAAAAGTGTTGTAGCCTTACAGTCCTATGTTGATGTGGCGTTTTCCATCACAATTAACATTTTCTGTTGAGGAATGGATGAAAATGTAACTTTTGTTGCGAGTTAGGGACCTACTACGAGCAATTTTCTGGTTAGGGTCAAGAATGAAACAATAATTAAAGATTAAGGACCATGGATGCAATTTACACATTGGATGCATCAGAGTCGATCATATCTGGCTAATATCTGGATGTCAGTCTAAAAATATAGATACAAGTTGTTGCCAAAAGTGTCTCTATGACAAGGAGTTGGAATAGAACTTACCCTGTGCATGTTCAGGGAGAGCACGTTTGTTGATGGTTTTTCACCTCTTATTCTGATGTCTAGTGCACATTCTGAATGTGGACTGCATATGATCCTTATCTGATATAGAGCAGTGGGCCAGATTTTTCTTTTTATTTTTATATGATTAATATTATACGTGGGGTTATTCAAATATTTCATTGTTGCTTGGGATACAATGATGAATAAGAAAAGACCATGAACTAGGAAAAGGAAACCCAGGTTGGGGTACTGTTTGTCAGTTGTACCATATCTAAATAAAAGGCTTCTGCGGTTTTTGTTTTTCTTTGTGCTCAGTCTCTAGTTGCACTAGCCGTGGTTCATAAATGGCTTTTCATATTCTATTCTATTCATCTTGTACACTTCCATTATTTTTATCCTGATGTCATATGGACCAATTCAGGTTTCTATCCTTCCTCCATTGGCATCAGTTTTGGTGACAAGTATTGCCTCGCAGTTTGCTGATAACTTAATTTCCAGAGGAGTGGAGACCACCACGGTATAAAAGGGAACCAGAAATTTGTATTTCAATCTTTGCAAATTGATTTATCCATCTCTTTGTCTCACATTTAATTGGTTCTTGTTTTTGAAAGAAAATAGTACTATATGATTTACAATTTTTCAGCTGTCCTTTCTTCAACTCTTTTTTGTCTTTTTATTTTTATAGGATTCCTTTGTTTATCTTAATTAGATAGGAAATTGTTGTATGGGCTCGTCCCATTATGTTGTAGTATAACAGGTCAAGTGATTGAGATGGAGCGGAAAGAATATGCAAGATTAGGGAAATAAAGTAAACTTCTAGGGAGCTTTGGATCAGTGGGATGCATAGCAGAGTGAGAATTTGAGAAAAAGAAGTTGGGTTAAGTTCAGAGAAAAAATCACATGGAAAAAGAAAGAGAGAGAACTCAAGAGCAAGAAAATGACTTCAGTTGGAACATCCATCGTCTGCCACCTACTCTATAGCTTTCCACACATATTTTGTTGTATCAATGCACCTCTAAATCACACATTATCAAGTCAAGGGGTTTGTTAGTGTTGTATATGCTGGGGCGGAGGGTTTTCCAGATATTTTGTTGTATCAATGCACCTCTAAATCACATACCTAAAAACGAGAAATTAAAAGTGAATTATGTCAAAACATGTTAACGCACCTAACCTGAGACTCTAAGCAACATCTGGAAAACCCTCTGCCCCAGCATATACAACACTAACAAACCCCTTGACTTGATAATGTGGGACAATAACGTACAAACCAAAACTCTGACTTATAAAACAATGTAATTTTCATTCAGTAATAATCATTTAAACAATACTCATAATGGTTATGGTGAAGAAAATAATAGTAATAGTAATGATAACTATTGCTATTGTTTATATACAACTGTCAAAAGCACTACTAGCTAAATGCAAAATAACATTGTTATGGGATATTCAGATACCTCTGGTAACTGGCTTCTGTTATTTTGCATCACATGATTTGTTTACTTTGTGAGAACTGAAAATGACAATCAGCTTTTATTAGTTGGGTAGAACTTTAGGCAGCTTATTGAGCCCAGTTAGATGTTTTAAATGTAGGTGCGTAAGATCTGCCAATCAATTGCCTTCCTTTCTCCGGCACTTTGCATGACCCTATCCTCTCTTGACCTTGGTCTACCACCATGGGAAATTGTGGGGATCCTAACCAGTGGCCTAGCTCTGTCCAGCTTTGCCTTGTCAGGTAGTGTATAATCTGTGCTACTGAAACTATATTATATTTTCTCTCAAACAGAGCTCCACTAACCCTACTTTTTGAACAGGGCTGTATTGTACACATCAAGATATTTCACCTGAATATGCAAGTATCCTTCTGGTATGTTAGTTCTGAAGTTCCAAATTACAGGTCATAATTTAAATTTTAAAATTCCATACCATTGGCATGGTAGTATTTGTTTTTCTCTCATGCCTGCTTGATATTTAGTCAATGTTTACATTACTTGGTCTCATGCCCATATCACAGCATGCATCTTGCTCTGTCATACTAGTGGAAGAAAGTCTCAGGCTAAGGTGCTCATGCTATTTCTTTTATTGCATTTAATCGTGTGATTATGTAACGTTTATACCTAGAATTTTGCATATTTTTTCCAACACCAAAAGGCAAATAATAATGCCACATGTCGTAGTTTGATCAGAATTGTCAGTCGTGCAGAGCCAGATTTTTGAGATTTGGGAAGGTTGTTCAATTTTCTTTGGAAAATGATTATCAGTCGAAGAATGCTTTAGAAAATTTCTAATAGTATGTGCTCTTGAAGGCTTAAACAAGTTCCTTGTTAGTTTAATGCATTCCTATATATCTAGAAGAGTGGCATTTGGACTTAGAAAGCCGTTTGGTCTGATGCACCTATAAAATTTATATCAATATTACTCAAGATAGAACAATAAATAATGAGCCAGGAAACTTATAAGGGACTTAAACTAGACAACCAAGAAATTTCTTATTTTCCATAATCGATGTAGAAAGTAGTAGCAGTAGGGAAGACAGACGTGCTACCACGCATGCACACAATTGCAACATTTATGATTAATCAACTATTAATTACTTTCTTTATATAATTTTGTAATTTATAAACTAATGTAGAATAGCATAGAGGAGTGCTATCAAAGATGAACTTTCTATATTAAACTTATGTTGTTATTGTCTATTGATTCTTGTTATAGAATAATAGGAGGAGAAACTGAGGGCTTGATGATACAAGACCCTCACATGACCTTTATATATTAGATGGGAGAGGAATACAAGGAAAGAAATCCCTAGGAATAAAGAGAGAAATCCCTAGAAATAAAGAAAGAAATATTATCCTTCCTAAAATATAATATAACATTCCATAACACTCCCCTCAAGCTGGAGCATACATATCATAAAGTCCAAGCTTGTCACATATAGATTTTACTTTAGATCCTCCTAAAGCTTTGGTAAACAAGTCAGCAAGCTGATCCTCTGATTTGACATATGGGGTCTTGATCAAACTTCCTTGAAGCTTCTCACGAACGAAGTGACAGTCAACTTCGATATGTTTGGTTCTCATGAAAAACAGGATTATAAGCAATGTGAATGGCTGCTTGATTATCACACATTAATTCCATAGGAGTTGAGTGTCGGAAACCAAGTTCCATGAGAAGATGTCTTAACCAAACTAGTTCACATGTAGTATATGACATTGCCCTATACTCGGATTCAGCACTTGATCTTGCAACAATACTCCGTTTCTTGCTTTTCCAGGACACCAAGTTTCCTCCCATAAATACACAATAGCCTGAAGTAGACCGTCGATCGTAGGAGCCTGCCCAATCAGCATCTGTGTATCCTTGAATCCGAGTGTGACCATGATTTTGGTAAAGAAGACCTTGTCCTGGTGCACCCTTGAGATATCTCAAAATTCTAACGACTGCATCCCAATGGCTAGTATGGGGAGAGTCCATGAACTGACTTACTGCACTTACAGCAAATGAAATATCTGGACGAGTAACAGTCAGATAATTTAATTTGCCAACAAGTCTTCAATATCTGGTAGGGTCTTCCAACAATTCCCCTTTATCTACATCAAGCTTGACATTTGGCTCCATGGGACTGTCAACCGGTTTGGTTCCCAACAAACCAGTTTCTTCCAGAATGTCTAGAACATACTTTCTTTGCGAAAGACATATTCCCGTCTTAGACCGTGCTACCTCAATTCCCAAGAAATATTTTAGTGAGCCAAGCTCTTTTGTCTAAAACTTGGTTTGCAGAAAAACCTTCAACGATTGAATACCAAATGCATCATCACCAGTAATAACAATATCATCAACATAGACGATCAAGAGGATTTTACCAGCTTCAGAGTGGCGATAAAAGACAAAATGATCCACACCACACTGCTGTAAACCAAATTCCATAACAACTGAACTGAAACGACCAAACCATGCCCGTGGCGATTGTTTCAAACCATACAGTGCTTATTTAGTTGACATACACGATCAGCCTCCCCCTGAGCAACAAACCCCGGTGGTTGCTCCATATAGATAGTTTCCTCAAGATCTCCATGAAGAAAGGCGTTTTTCACATCTAACTGATGTAAAGGCCATGCATATGTAGCAGCCAATGCAATGATGATACGAACAGATGTCAATTTGGCTACTGGAGAAAAGGTTTCTGAATAGTCCATGCCATATACTTGGGAATATCATTTTGCAACCAGACGGGCTTTTAATCAATCAACTGTCCCATCGGGATGAACCTTTACAGTAAACACCCAGCGACAACCCACAACAATCTGACCACGAGGAAGAGAAACCAAGTCCAACGTGTTATTAGCCCGCAAAGCTGACATCTCTTCTTCCATAGCTTGTTTCCATCCAGGATGAGAAATGGCTTCTGAAATAGACTTAGGCAAAGGTATAGAGGACAAGGTGGATACAAAAGCAGAGTATGACGGTAATAGAGAATCATAAGAAACAAAGTTAGAGCTTGGGTGAGAAGTACAAAACCTTTTCCCTTTGCGGAGTGCAATTGAAATATCCAAATCATCACCCTTAGGTATTGAGGATGAAGAAGACGGTTGTGATGAGCATGAATCTCCTGGTGGTACTTCAACTCAAGGACGCCGAGTATAAACCTACAGGTCAAGGCGAGACATACGCTCTAACAGTGGGGGATCAGTATCAGGAATGTGCTCTAAAGGTGTACTACTAGTGTTTGATTCATCAGGAGCTATTTGGGTTGGTACAAATGGTAAAGACAGACAGTCATCGGCATCAGCAGACACAGATTGAGTATTAGAGAAATAAGGTGTGTTTTCAAAGAACGTAACATCAGCAAAAATGAAAAATCGATTCAATGAAGGACAGAAACATTTGTACCCTTTCTGAAGACGAGAGTATCTAAGAAAAACACATTTTAAGGCTCTAGGATCTAATTTGTCAGTGCCAGGTTGGTGTTGATGAACAAAGCAAACACACCCAAATATTCGAGGTAGAATAGAAAACGGAGCTTGAGAAGGAAAGAGAACAGAGAATGGAATTTTACCTGACAAAATAGAGGAAGGGATTCGATTTATGAGGAAGCATGCAGTAAGGATAGCATTGCCCTAAAAACTTATGGGAACATTCATGTGAATTAAAAGCGTACGAGCTGATTCAACAATGTGTTAGATTTTCCTCTCGGCCACTCCATTTTGTTGAGATGTCTTTGGACAGGAGGATTGATGTATAATCCCCTGTTGCTGCATGTAGTTAGACATTGAGTGAGAAAAATACTTTTTAGCATTGTCACTGCGAAGAATTTTAATTCGAGAATTAAATTGATTTTGAATTTCATCACAAAAGGTACAAAAAATAGAGAATAACTCAGAACGATCTTTCATTAAAAACAACCAAGTCATTCGAGAAAAATCATCAACAAAAATTACGAAATATTGAAAACCTAATTTAGACATGACACGACTTGGACCCCATAAAAGTTTTTCAACCCTTTTATTGACTCGAGGAAAGTAGGGAACACGATAATGCTTCCCTAGTTGACACGACTCATAATCTAAATTAGAGGCTGAAACTAAATCTGGAACAAGCTTCTTGAGATTTGCTAAAGATGGATGACCCAAACGACTATGAACTAATTGAGGTGAGACCAATGTATGACAAGCAACTGATGACTGCAGTCTATCAAAGTATTACATTCCATTCGATTCATGCCCTTCTCCAATCGTCTTCTTGCTCCTCAAATCCTGGATAATGACATGATCAGAGAAGAAACAAACTGAGCAATTTAGTTGTTTGGTTAGCTTACTTACAGATATAAGGTTGAAAGGAAAGTTGGGAACAAATAAAGTAGATGGTAAAGTGAGAGAGTGACAAGGATGGGTGGGTCCAACACCTTTAATGGTTGTGTTGGATCTATCTGCAATGGTGAATTTATTATGAGATACTGGTAAAGAAGAAATATGGTCAAAATTAGTTATTTTACCTGAAATGTGGTCAGTGGCACCAGAATCCAATACTCAAAGTTGATTTCTAGGAAGGTTAGAGGAATAACAGGTTGTTGGGTTACCTCGATGAACAGCAGAAGCCATAGAAGAAGTGGAAGCCTGCTGTGCGGACTAATACTGCAGGTACTTAGTATACTCTTCTTGAGATATCGTGACAGACTATTATGGGGCTGTAACTGAAGATGACTCCTCATGTGATGCAAAATGTGCTGTTCGCAGAGCCGGGTACTTATCCCAACAAGTCTCCTCCTCATGTCCATCTCTATCACAATATGTGCAATGCAACCGTGAACCTCTACCACGTCCACCTCTGCTGCCACGACCACCACGACTACTGCGTCCTCCACGATCACCTCCACGACCTCCCTTTGCTTGTGTACTGGGCTGTATTGCAAGGGCAGACCCGTCAGAACTATTGTTTGCTGAACTTTCCTTTATCAGTGCGTGAAAGTCTCGCGAAAACTTCAAGTAATGAAGGAAGTTCTATTCCGCTAAGAATCTGGGACCGAACTGGTTCAAATTCAAGTTTTAGCCTGCCAAAAATGTCATAAGCACCAACTGCTCTCTCTGACGTTGCATCTCCTTGACATCAGGGGTAATAGGAAGCAAAGAATTCATTTCTTCCAATGCATGTTTCACCTTTGCAAACTATTCAAGAAGACTGCCTTCCTGTTTGGACTGAAACACTTCAACAGAAACCTCATATATATGAAGGATATTACTGGAATATAAAAGCTTAGCATACTCCCAAGCTTGCTTACAGGTTCAAACATGAGAAAATAGAGATGAAATTTCAGGTTCCATTGAATCAAAAAGGATATGGAGTAATTGTGCATCATCAGCTTTCCAACTCTCAGGTGCTTGAGGATCGTCAGTCGGATGAGACATCTTTCTTTGACCTGTAAAATACAACTCCACATTCCTAGCCCAGAATGAGTAGTTATTACCGTTTAAACACTGTTTGACAATTCACAAATTGCTGAACTGCGTGGGGGTGCCTGCTGGTGGGACAATGACCGGCAGAGAACTCCCTTGAGGACTTTTGTCATCAGGTCTTGACATGTTTCTAATTATTGATGACTGACAGTATCATAAACTAATAGAAAACTGGGCTGATGATGTACCGACTGACTGAAAACGATTGAAGAATGAAGAAACTCAACTTCTGGTCATAATTAATGCAAACAAAGACCAGAAACTTGTTTAGGACAGAAAACCGATCAGACCCATTGAACCGCCGTCGCCGGAGGTCGCCGGATGGCGGCGCATGACTTGCGCGTGGGTGGTTTTCCGGCGACACTGCCGGTGTAGTTTTGGTCATCGGCGCCTCCTGAGTGTCTCTGTGTTGTTGGTTTTTGGTTTGGCTGGGTGGTTGCTGGTTTTCTGAAAAGGGCAGCGGCTAACGGAAAGTTGCCTAAGGTGGTTTGGGTGAAGTAGTGGCTGCGGAAGGTGCTGAAATTAGGTTATGGCTTTGATACCATGTTACAGAATAATAGGAGGAGAAACTGAGGGCTTGATGATACAAGACCCTCACATGAGAGAGGAATACAATGAAAGAAATCCCTAGGAATAAAGAGAGAAGTCCCTAGAAATAAAGAAGAAATATTATCCTTCCTAAAATATAATATAACATTTCATGACAATTCTCAAATAAAATCCCTGATTTGGTTGAATTCATGAGTTTAATGATTTAAACAACGCTGATGAAAGCATCAACCAAGTTGAGGTGCACGAGGTAGAGTTTTTTGTGCACTGTGGCCAACTGATGGCTCCAGCCATGGGTTGCGTTAATTATGATACTTTAGCAATTCCAAGTGAATCCTTGGTGGAGTTTGCTTTATGTGACTGCCATATCATCAGTTTTTCTGAGATAGCCATCGCAAATGTTCAAATAGTTGGATGTGTATTAAGTCAATACCTGTGACTTGATGATGAAAGTGCCTACATTCCTGTTTTGCAGTCGGCTGTTTTATTTACTGAAATCAATACACATTTACTGAATGAGGAACCTGCCTACTTTTCATTTTGATTTGAAAATATTTTAGTTTCATGCTAAAAGTTTCTTCAGGGCATTTAGATGTGCTGTGAAATGAAATCTGAGTATCTCTTTGAGAAACTTCTACATAGGGTATTACCAACACGGTTGGAGCTATTCCTGGAATTGTAGGTGTTGCACTTACTGGTTTTCTTCTTGATTCAACTGATTCATGGAGTGTAAGTCCGTTTTGTTCCAACTTGTACGTACAGACATTCAATATAAATTGATCTTCTACTTATACATGCTTGTGAGTATGCAGATAGCGCTATTTGCACCATCAATTTTCTTCTACTTGACCGGCACAATTGTATGGTTGGTGTTTGCCAGCAGCAAGGCACAGTCATTTTCAAAGAGAGCTTGATGCTGTCTGCATATTCTATCTATTGAAAGGAAACGTCAAAATGGTGGAAACATTTTGCAAGTATCCATGGTTTGACCTTGCCATTGAATTAGAATGGAATTCATCCATATGGATTAGGTCTATGTAATGTTTTTCTCTTTTGGGTATATATCCGCTTAGGAAGTAGAATGTAGATATCAATTGTAGCTGGATAAAACTCGTTCTCACTAGAAAATCTGATGGCAGAAGCCACCGAAAATGCCAAAGTTGTTTGTATCCTTAATGATAGGCTCCCATTAGCATTTGAGCCATGGCATCCCTTCTGTTAATTTACCTGCTTGTAAAAGAGAGTTTGAGTTCTGATCCAAATCCTTGAAACTGTCCCCGACGGCCATGTGGCTTTCACAATTGACCTCTGGTTCACTGGTTCAAGGACAACGGTGTCAAGATTATTGTTCCTCTCTCTCTCTCTCTCTCTCTCTCTCTCTTGTTTTCTTTTTTTCTCCCTTAAATTAATTTGTCCCAAAAAGAAAAAAGGTGTCCTGAATGTTTACTTGTTGGGCAAAGGATTATCTTTCATTGATACATTGACTTTGACTTTGTCCAGTACAATAAATCTTTGTTAACTCCATACTTGGACTAAAAATTTTGCATTCTATTCTTCACCTGTGGCTAAAAATGGGAATGTTTGCACTGTATGGTATTCATTATTTGACAAAGGGAACCAGTTTCAGTTACCCGAAAGGCCTTCTATCTGCAGGCAGGAAGAACAACATCTGGCATGTGAACAAATGCAATTGAGAACGGAGCAACCAATATCGGCTCTGTGGAATTTACATGGACAGGCTCTAGAGGAGGTATGTTCCCTGCGGAATCTACACTTAGAACATTCCCATTTAGAAGTATGGTTTGGCTGTGCAAGTTTCCATCTTTTGGTGTTAGATGATATTCCTCTCTTCTGATTGCACCAGTAGAATCTTGAGGCATCCATATTATCTTCATTTTATGGGTCTTGTGTTTGTGCCTCAATTTCCATGTACTGTTGAATGCAACTCTAGCTTCTATGGTGTTGTTGCCATCAAGATTAATAAGTAGTAATGTTACCCCATTCTGCAACACCGAAAATGCAGTTGAATAACATGAAAATGCTACTGGTCAGTTAATGGATAGTTAGTGTTTAGGGCTTACAGATTTTTTTGCACAATGGGTGTAAGAGCGTAGCTTCTTGCTTGCATTGAAGCTTGTTGCAAGAGCATTTCTTCCCATTAGGCGGTGCCAGAGAAGGGCACTGTAGTGAAGAAAGAGGAAACCAGTTACATGGACCTGAATATTCAGGGACAAGGTATAGACAGCAATAAAATAACATATGTAAATTGTTAAGATTTTGAATTATTCTTACGCAGATGTGTCAACATAATAGTGAGATGTCAAATGAAATGCAGGATCCCGCTTACTGTTATGACAATTTCATTAGACCACCAACCTGTAGTAATCTGGATTCGGCACAAATGTTGTTGTGTTAAGCAAACCATAGTTTCCACCAATCAATGACTGTCGGCAATATGTTTTTGTGTCATGAGCAGATGCCATGCCCAGCTGGTCCAAGTACCTGCAATTAAGTTACAAGTCCACATGACCAGAAAATCAGCTACACAAGAGGGCGAAGAAGAATGCTGACAAGAGGAGAAATCCAAGGTTCTCATCTGAAAGTCAGTTACCAGAAACTGAACACAAATGCATTGGTGACTGTATTACGACCACTATTATATGCTCCTCCCGCTTCCCCAACCCATGCAACTGCTGATGAAGTTGAGAGCTTGATAATATTTTCAAGACTACTGAAAGTATTAACCTCGCCATCAAGATAGTCTGGATTAAGAATCTTCTCAATCAGGTGCTCATCCACACCTACACAAAAAAGAACTATTTAGAAGTGTGGTCAAGTTCTAGGTTCTGATGTTGTAAAGGGTGCCTATTTCAGCTGAAATGATGCACCTTTTCTCAGAAGTCATAACTTACCGTCTGAGCTACCTTTATCAATTAGAGGTATGTGTTGGACATCTACATCTTTGTCCGACATCCTAATACCATTTTCTGGAGGTTGACACACCTGGAAAACGAGATGAAGGATTTACCTGGTCCAAGGTTGTATATGTGATGAGTGATAACATCCACAATGCCGGCTGTTTTATCTATGAACTTCTTGAACCAATTTGCATCAAAAAATCCAGCAGGTGCAATAACCAAGGGTTTAGGTTCCACATCCTTGTAAGCACTCAGAACTATGTTCTTCAAGGCCTTTGTATCATCAGCATACTGATCTGATGCGACTCTAGTTCCAACCCCACTCCCACTGAGTTCATTCCCTGTTGCGCAAATCCAAATCAATCAATCAACCAATGTCTTAATGCTAACTAGCCGCGTAGACGGCATGAATTGGTAAAGAAGTACTGAAATTCCTATTGCACACAAGTGGCCGTCCTCACCGAGCTCCCAGCCATGGATCGTATAGGTCTTCTCTACAGTATAACGAATTAAGGATTCAGCATTGGTGTAGTCCCAAGCCCCAACAGCAGGGCCATCGGGTTGTACAGACCGTCCCGATAGTGCATTTAATCCGAAAATAATCTTTGCACTGGATTGAGGCCCATGAGGAAACTCGGTTATTCCCCAAAAAAAAAAAAAAGGGAACTGGAAAGAGAAGAAGGAAAGGATTTGAAATGTTACCCTGATTCCTGAAAGAAGGCATTGAGCTCATCCCATCTGCTCATTGGTAAGCATCCCTGAGTGAAACCAAACATCTCCGAAGCGTTCCGAACAAATGGAACACAAGTTTGGCTCTGGTCCCCTGTTTCATAAACCACTTTGTCTTGCAATGTGCCTCCCAGTCTGATCTTTAACGGAGAAAAAGCTGTTTCCAATCATAAACATTAATGTGCGGAACATACAACTAATGAAAACATACCCTGAAAATATATATGTATATATATATATATATATATTTTAACTAATGAGAACATGAAAAAGGAAACTCCTTACCTTTGACAGCATTCAACAAGATTTTGTTGTTCAGATTCTGCTCCAGATAATGCAAACAAGTTTTCAAGAATAAGAAGAAGAGCAACTTAATAAGAAAAAAAAACTGGGGCGGAGAAAGTTTTGAAATCCAAGAGAAAGAAAAAAAAAGAAGCTTAAAATAAATGTAGAATGAGAGAGATATCAATAGAGCAAGTGAGAAAAAGAGAGGAAAAGGTAAGATGGAAGTGAGAGAGTTGTGAGAGAGGAGAAACCAGATTGAGGAGGGAGTCATGGTCCCAGCTGCAAGTGCCGTAGTCGCATTTCTCCGGCGGCCACCAATCCAGAGTGGCGCAGATGAAATCTTCGTCTATTCTCCCAATGGCCTCTTTCCCGTCGATATAAACGATACCCTCCGCCGCGGCCACCGAGCAGTAGAAGAAGAAGAAGAAGAAGAAGAAGAATAGCGGAGCCTGATGAACACCCATGTCGCAAGTGAAGTCAGGTAGTTCCAAGATCTGGCGTATGTTGGAAAAGCTCAGGTCACTGGCCGCTTGCTTTAAAAGTGAGCAAATGCAAATCTGCCATGTTGGCTTCGCGGCTGCTGGGTGGGCTGGCCAACTTAGGCTCCTTAATAATAAGCGTTTTCGTTTCCATTCTAGGCATACGGACATCGAAAGAGCAGGAAACACGACAAGATTTTTTACAAAAGATGCTTTTTCAATTTTAAGAGGGATTTTCTTTCTCCTCTTTTTTCTCTGTATTCTTTGAAAAAAAAAAAAAAGAATTGTGATAGGTACAGATAGAAAGGACAGTCTTTCAAGTGGCATGGATGGATTTGGTTAAAGGTATGCTGTTATGATTGCATTTAATACTATTTACTCACGCAAATCTTTATGGGAGTAAAAACTAAGAGAGTTTCACTTGGGCAATTAAAATTTTTTAACTTCTGGTTTCAATAAGATTCCTACAATTCTCTTTTTCTTTTTTCTTTTCTTTTTTGTTTAAAGAAAAGGTGGAGTGTACTGTTGGATGGTAGAGTAACAGAGGGAGCAGTTTAGAATTAAGTGATGGTTGTTGATAAGTAGGCCATTCCTTTTGATTAACCATTTTCTTCTTTTCTTTTTTCGGTTTTCTTTTTCGTGCAAAAATTTAATATGCCTTCCTTCATCTCAGAATCTGGGCTCCCTCATGCTTGATTTTCTTAACCAATAATTTCTATTCTTAATTTTGACAATTAATTACACTATAGAAGAGTTATTGAGTTTTCTTTTTTGTTTGTACTCGGAATAATATCTTTTGATCAAACACTTCTGTGATTTTTCCCCCAAATATTCTCTCTCTCTGTTTTGTTTTTTATCACAATATTTGTAAACGAATGTGACGTGACTCGTGATTAACCATAAGAGTTTGAATTCAATGGCGGATAGAAACATCTTTCATCAAGTTTTCCTCTAAGTGTACACCGGTAGAACGAGGTTTTTAGGCTCAGGATTAGGTGGATGTAAAACTAGTAACTGTCAAAATCTAGGGAAAAAAATTATTTAAATAATTTTTTATAAAAGTTATTTTATAAATAATTATTTAAAATGTTTATTTTTTATTGTAAATTTATCTCTAAGTTCTTAACTGTTGTATATTTATCTCAATTTGGTCACTAACAACGTTAACTATTAGTCAAATGGTGAACTTGCAACGACAGATAATGATTTTGGATAGATATGCAATAGTTGAGAGGTTGAGGACATAACTTGCAATGAAAAGTAAAGATTTATGACTATTGGTGCAATTTACCCTTTTAATATTCTTCACCGGTTCAAGGGGCAAATATCTCATTTGGTCTTTAACTCCTCACAAAATAATCAAATTAGTATATAATATTTATAGACTTCCAAAATTCTGCTTCCCCCCCCCCCCCCAAGCCATTCGTTGCTCTGCCACTGCAAGTGTATATGATTCTAATTAGATTTATTGGGAGGATGAGTAAAATTGCCATTAATGCTTGTTTTAAGAAGCAACTTTGCCACTAATGTGTTTTACCACATAGTGTTGAGTCTTATTGTTTTCATTGTCAGGCAATCATCCATCATTATCGATCTTTATTCCAAAACTGCAATGCCTCATATTCAATCATTCTTGCATCAATCAAGTTTGGGTTTGTTCGAGGTTTGTTTTAAGAAGTGTTGCAAGAATATATGGAAGAGTAGTAGAAAAATGTTGAGAGTGGCAGAAGGTATAGGTGGTTGCTGGAGCGAGGTTCATATTGAAAACGATAGCAAAAATAATGAATTCAAAAACTTAGATAATGGAATTCTAGGTAAATAAAATTTGAAATTAAAATTTACATTTTCTCCATTTTTTCCACATTTGCCACAAACAATTTTGAAAACAATGACAAACTTGTCACAATAGATTATACTTAGTGGTAAAATTGCTCAAGAAAATATTAGTGGCAAATTAATCCCTCGTGCAAAAAAGTAGTCATAATTTGCTGCTTCTCCCTAGATTTAAAATTACAATTATTTGTTAACCTGATTCATAATTTTCTCCTGGGGAAAAAATTCTTAGGTTTTAGGACAAATTTTATATGGTTGGCAGTGGCAGATGACTTAGATGGGGAGGTGAAGGGGACATCAGAGCGTGCTCCTGCCCTGCCTGCGTTGTGTTTCTGCTCATGGGCCCCCACCATCACCCTCGTTATCTCCTACGGACGGAGTTGTTGTCAACAGTCCCTTGCTGGCCACACAATCTACAATTTCTTGCACCAAACCATAATTCCCGCCTCTGGTCTACAACCAGTAGAATAACGTACGTCTCACATATTGTAAGGGTGAGTAACATATTTTTATTAAGGATATAAGGAAGGTGAAAGTGTCTTGGAATTGAAGTGATAAGTCGAAGGTAAACCAATAAAGTACTAATTCCATTCCAATTTCATTGGAACATTTAGTTTTTCATGCATATCAAGAGAAGGGCAAAATTGACAT
This sequence comes from Aquilaria sinensis, assembly GCA_005392925.1. Taxonomy (NCBI): domain Eukaryota; kingdom Viridiplantae; phylum Streptophyta; class Magnoliopsida; order Malvales; family Thymelaeaceae; genus Aquilaria; species Aquilaria sinensis. The sequence continues at coordinate 530,227 of SMDT01000546.1, forward strand.
TCGGTTTTGAAGTCTACCCTTGCACCCTAACAATCAGCCTTACCCTGCTAACCTCCTCACTTTTGTCCCGGACATCGTCACCTCATCACTATCACCTCGATTGTCGTTTTCGTTACCTTGATCACCATCTCCAACACCTTGTTGCCTCTAAGCTCTATCGCCTCAATCTGCCGCTTCCGTCATCTTGATCTCCGTCAAGTCAATTTGTCATTTCACCTCAATTTGTTGTTCTTCGATCCATCGTTCATCACTTTGATCAGTTGTCTCCCTCTCCATCTCCATCAATCCGTCGCCTCGATCTATCGTCTCCCTCTCCGTCTTCATCAATCCATGCCTTTGATAGTGAATCCGTTACCTCCCTCCCTCACTCCAACTGTCACTAACTCAACCCGTAAAAAAGGTACCTCCATCACCACCAAGAAGGATGATAAAGTCATCTACGCTAATATCAGAGGAGAGAATTGAGCAGTGGTTTTTGCGTGGAAGAGAGAAATTGAGTGATGAGAGAGTGAGAGGTATAATGGTAAAGATACATTGTAAAACTTACTAAAAAAGAAAAAGTTTCAAATAATTTGAGACAAACCAAAATGAAAAATATTACAAAAAATGTGGAATAGATAGAATATTAAGTTTTGGATGTTTGAATTGGAGCAACATTACAAAACATTTAAGTATTAATTATAATTGCTGAGGAGTATTGTCGTCTTATAAGAACTATCATACCATGTGACTAGTTATTAAGATCCGAATCTTAACTTGTACTTGGAATTATTTTTTTTTAAGCAGTCAATATATATGTAGATTAGGCATAGATAATTAAAAAGGTAAAATGATAGTATTTTTCTTTTTTGTGTATGCTACTATGCTTACTCTTGTAATCATTCTAAATATAAACTAATGAAAACTAGGGTTTCTTTCTCAATCTTCAATTGAAGATGTGGTCAGGTGAGGTCAATTCCTAATACAACCAAAAGCTATATATCTATATATATACACACACATACATATAATTCCAGCAGGCAATGATAATGTTGTTTTGGAAGTTGGTACGTCTTGAACAGCAACGATTTGTGTTTTTCAATTGCCCTTAGCAAAAAATATAATGGGCCGTCCGAATATCAGGTGACAATATATCAGGCTCAGACCACCAAAGAAAAATAAGAAATTAAAGCAAAGATTCTGATCCTGACGAAAGACAAGGAAGGAAAACAAAACATTGAAAGAAGACGGCAGGCAACTACGTCGTTCTTCCCGGCGCATCCATCCGTCTCTCTTCTTATAACGTCAACTTGTCAACCAGCTACCAGTGGTACATCCCAATCAAGCCACCCACGGCCACGGGTTGAAACTAATTATAATTACCTCCAACCACTACCATCATTTCAGTTCACACGTAATTTTCATCAGGTTTATCCCCCAATCATTTTTTTTTTTGGATAAAAAATATGTTTCGTTAGCTACTCAGGCAAACAAATCACTCGAGAAAATGTCGATAAGTTAGAGACAAAGTCCTTCATCCACAAAATTAAAATAATCACAAGAGTCCCCTGTCAAATTGATCTCATGATGTGTTCCAGTGGATGAATTAATTTAAGCTAATTTTCAATAACCGTGCGCATCACTGGGTTAGAATATACCCAGGTTTTGTAATAATTGTGTCGGTAAATTAATTACCTGGTTGATCACATCCAGTTACCTTATTTTGTTGACATGATAGTTTTATATTTTACGGTTCTAAATATACAAATAGCCCATAAACTTGACTAACTGGCACGAGTTAGTCCAAAAAGCACTACTCATTGAAAGTTAGCCCTCAAACTTTCCAAAAGTTAGTAAGTTAGTTCGTCTTCCACTATTGTTGACTGATACCATTTAGAAATGAGGTGAGGTGGCTATTGGATGCTTGTGTGTCATTGACGGTTTATTTGACTTCTGCCTTAAAAACATGAATTAGACACAGGGGATGACGAGAACACATTCATAGATCCCCAATTTGGGACAAAGAAGCTTCAACTAAGGAGGGTCATTCAGAGTCATTGAACGAGATTAATAGATTAATTTTCTTTAGAGGTAATTTTATTTTCCATAACACCTCAAATTTAGTCAGACAAATAATAGAGAAATCAAAAACATGCTTTGTAAACTGAGGCCTGGCAAAGAAGCGCAAAACCTGAAACGAAAAAGGGTTAGAGAAAAGAGAAATAAGAAGATAGCTTACAAGAAACATCATCTCATTCATTTACAAACATGTCAAGGCAAAAAGAACAAAAATTTTAGGAGTAAATATTGTATGCACTTGGTCCACAACGTGAATCATGTGTTCTTTAGTAGTTTATATGTGTTCTTTTATTGGATATATATTCATTTCTTAATACTGTTTGTTTTTTTTTTTAGTTCCTATATAGTCTCATTAATAGATTGTTTATTCTATCTTTTCCATTGTTTCATTATCAAACAATAAATATTTTTTTTGTTCTAAACTGATTATTACTAGCTATTTGTTCAACAAACTTTGATCTATAAAAAGAACATATACTTCATGAAAAATAACATACTAAATGTTTTATTTTTTCTTACACTACTAATTCTTATGCTCGTTTGTTTATGTTCTTTTTCAGTTTCTGTATATTTTTTATGTATTTTTGTTTGTTCTTCTATAAATTTATTCATTTTCATTTTCTATATGTTCTTTTGTTTATGTTCTTTTCAGTTCTTATATATATTCTTTTATCCACTTTTATTTGTTTTTGTATAAAAATCTATTCTTTTTCAATTTCTATATGTTCTTTTATGAATTGTTGTTCTTTTTTAGTTCTTATATATTTGTTTACGCATTTTTATTTTTTTTTATAAATTTATTTTTTTTACTCCTGTTATTTTTCAGTTCCTATATGTTCTTTTACTGTTAACACTTCATTTTTTTCTCAACTAGCCATTTATTTTTTTCATTAGTTGATGAATTTGAAAAAAAAATGAAGGAAAAAGAGCAAAACTAGAAATAAAACAACAGATAAAGTTAAATAGGAAAAATAAGATGAAAAAAATGGGAAAATAAAAAGAACGAAGGAAAAGATTGAAAATAGAAAAAAAAATGAAAAAATGAAAAATGAAATTGGAAAAAGAAAAAATTAGAAAAAAAGTGAAATATGAAATTCAGATAAAAGTGAAATATGGAAGAAAAAAGAATATTACACAAAATGAAAAAGAAAAGAAGAAAGTAGATAAAATAAAAGCTAAAAAGATGAAATTATTATAAAAGTAGTAAAAATGGAAACAATGAAACAAGGAAGAAAGAAAAACTAAATGCATGGATCGAAACAAGAAAGAAAAAAAGCCATGTGTAACAGACGAAAAAGAAAGGGGAAAAAAAGAAAAAAACAAATGGACATATGGGTAAAAATACTCGCAACAAGGTGAACATGTGTAAGAAAATATACCTGTTTAGTGGGTAAAAGCAGCTGATAAGTTTAGGGTATCCATAATTGATAAATCCATCCCATCATATTTATAAAATGAGTAATCTCAAATATACTCTTTTTTAATCCATAACTCTAACACCGCCCTTCAATCCCCACACGGTGAGATTCTGCTTCTCATTTTTCCCAAGATCAACGGGCAACCGTTCTAACTCACCTATCTTGGTCTCATTAGCGAACATAAAGGCCATTGTCACTGTCCAGGGACAACCAAAGAAGAGAACATTCAAGAAGTTTAGCCCTTTGGTTTCTTCTCAAGTTTCTATTTAGTGTACGTTTCTGTTTTACTACCTGCAAGTTCTATCTATTGGAGAAGAATTGGAAGGCTGGTTTATTTCTTCTTGTTTTCCCGGTTCTGGTGAGAGTAGAAAAAAGTGAATTTGATGTATGTTTAAATTTTTGTGTTCTGATTTCACGTTAATAGATCTTTGTGGGGAAGGATTTCGCTCTTTAACCTAGGATTTTGATCTATTGAAAGGATGGCACAAGGTTCGATTTCTTTACTCTCTTTTAACTTTCTCAGCAATAAAACAAAATTAGAGGACAGGAGGTGCTTCTTTCATGAGAAATAGAAGGTCACAGAGCTTTCTGGATACAGACTGGCGCAGGGCGAGATTTAGAACGTTTTTAAAGTGAAGTCCATATATAAGCCTAAATTATTTCACTAAATTTTAATTAAGTAAAAAATTAAACTTTAAACTATAAAAAAATTATCTAAAGAAAATATATCTTTTATAATCATTCTCTTGCAAACTTTTTAGTACAAAAAAGACATTCATCTAAATAAAAATACTTTGAGTTAGTTACTAATAGCATATGCGCTACTAAAAAAAGGGGTTTTAGTGACGAATATTAGTAATGATAAACCATCATTAAATTATTTGTAGTAACAGTCAGCCGTCGCTAAATTTACCGTGGCTAATTTACTCGCTACGAATAACTTAGCGACGGCTACTGTCACTAGTTAGCAACGGTCAGCCTTCATAAAGACAATAGTCACTAATTTTCCAACACTGGTCTGTTGTCGGTGAATTAGCGAAGGCTAGCCGTCACTAAATTAGTAAAGGCTAACTGTCACTAACATTGTAACATTAATGACGTCCAGTCGTTACTAAATTAGCAACGGCTAACCGTCACTAAATTAGTGACAGTAGGCCTTCACTAGTCAACAGTCATTTTTTGTGACTTATAGCCATTGCTAGACTATATATATATATATATATATATATATATATATTCTCCTATTTTTTTTCCTACATACATTACTATATTATTATGTTTCTATAATTAGACAATTATAAAATGGAGACAAATTATATATATCGACACCAATGAAATTCATCAACAATGTCCTTTTAATCAAGGTTGTCAAAATCGCGATCCTGATCGTAGGATCGTGCGATCCTACGATCCTGCTCGAACAAACCTATCACTCGCAATAGGATCGCTGACAGACTGGGATCGTTCAGGATCGCGCGTAGGATCATAAAAACGGTGGGATCGGTAGGATCTACCGATCCTAGGTGATATTTGTTTATGTTGGGTTTAGGCTTAATTTGGCCCAAATTGTAAAATCTGGGGTGATAGGAAACGGGCTACCATTGTAAATTTGTAATGGGCTGCTCTCTAGAGCCCAAATTAAGAAATAAAGGGCAAAAACAAAAAAGCCCAAAACTTAATTTAAAATTCACGATTCACGGACGCGTTATTTTCTTCTCTCCAGAGTCCAGTCTCCAGACCAGACGCCTTTCTTGCCAGACGCGTTTTTGCTCGTTCGCGGACGCAAACTTCTCTCTGCCATGCGTGCTCCAAGGCGGTGCTCCAAGCAGTCGCGCTTCAGACGGCTCTCCTCTCCGCCAGGCGGCGCTCCGACAGTCGCTGCGAGGGTTTCATTGCTCGCCTCGTTCTGTCTCCCAGCCGTGCTCCTCCCAGCTGTGCTCCTCCATCGCTCTTCCTCTCGGCTGAAATTGTGGCAATTGTGGGCTCGTTTTCATCAATTAGATGGTGTATTAAGCTACAGCTGAAGGATTGATGTTAGAATATGAGAAATTTCTAATTTATTGGTTAAACCTATGTGTTGAACTTGAACAATTTGCTAGTTAATTACAAATTTAATTAATGCTACATTTTTTTTTTCATGAAATATGCTCATGCTGATGGATTTGTTGGAAATCATGAAATATGCACATGCTATGTTAGTAGAAATTTTGCTGAGTAACTGCGAGCCTGCTGAGACTTTAGAGCCTAAGAAAGTTTCTATTTTTGTGTTTATGAAATATGCTTATGCTATTATTAATATAAATATGATGTTTCCCTGTACTATTAATAATCTAATACAAAATTATCTTCTTTTAAAAAACAATGTGCAGTTTCTGATTGATCTTACTTGTTGCCTTCAACCATGGAAAGTAGTAGTGCATCTGTAGCTAGTTCTATTAAAACACTTAGAAAAAATGCAGCTGGTAATAGAATTGATCCTGGGTGAGAGCATGGTATTGAAGTTGGTTTAAGAAAAGTGAAATGTAAATACTGTGAGATGGAATTCACTGGTGGAATTTTCAAATTTAAGCATCACTTGGCTCGAACAAGTAACAATGTTGGACCTTGTTTGAAGGTTCTTGATGATGTTAGGATCAAGTTTATTAGGATATTAGAAAGTCAAAATGAATTGTCCCAAAAGAAAAGGAGAAACATATTGTCAATTGAAAAAGGAGTAGACAATGAGAGTTTGGGAATTGACAATAGTAGTGGCAGAAATTTGGATAGATTTGTTTCGAAAAAGGGTAAAGTTCAAAGTAAGACATTGAATGCCATGTTTAAAAAGGAGGAGCGAGAAAAAGTTTGCTAACAAATTTGTAGATTTTTTTACACTAGTGCTATTCCATTTAATTGTGTAAAAAATCCTGAGTTTGAAAAAATGATCGAAATGGTGGGTCAATATGGGAGAGGCCTTATTTGTTGTTCCATGGGCTTATTTAACTGTGCTATTCCATGGGCTTATTTGTTGTTGTTTCATGGTAGTCAGACATTGTTACTCTATTTTATTTATCAAGTTGTGGTTGTTTATGGATGTTTTTCATAGTTATGTTGGTTATTGTGTTAGTTATATTGATGTATACTCTATTAAAACTTGAGCTTTGCTTATGTTAGATCAATTATTATATTGTATTTAACTATTTATCATTGTTATGGCATTTGAACTTTATTTGGGTTTCTAATATAATTGATCTTTCTCATGAATTATGTTATTTAGACAATAAATTTTAGGTTCTGATAGGATCTTACGATCCACGATCCGATCTTACGATCTCAATCTTGTATGGTGAAAAACGATCCAGGGTAGGATCCCGATCCTGACAACCTTGCATACATTATTGGGAAGATCAATATACATAATTTGTTATTTCTCAATAAATTGGCAATTCTACCACAAGAGAAGTCCCAATAACCAAAAGCATGTTTGAAAGTATAGAGCCCAAGAGGGAATATTTGACTAAATCTATTCTATAATTAGGTTGAGTAAAAATTCCAAAGATCAGCTCTGTAGCATTGCCACAACTTACTTTTAGTAGGCTCCCTACTTTAGTGGAAACCAAATGCATTATATAATCCTGAACTATAATAGAAAAACACTGTAATCAATAAGTGAAATAGTGGTATAAACTAAGATTAAAGCTTTGGAGCAAGTGCAGAACAATAAAAACGTATGATAAGAGTTAGAAGGATCAAGCTTATCTTGCAAAAATCATTATATTGGTCTCAAAGCCAAGATCTAAAAGCTGTGAAAAGGTCACAAAATATGAAGTTCAGTGGATGGCCAAAAATCAAAACCGACATGCACAGTCATCTTATATAGTTAAAGGTTATCCAAAAACATGAGTAATTTCAAGTCAAACACTCAAACTTGGAATCAACGAAGTTTGACTAACTTAATGGACATCTTCGGTCCTAACTTTTAATTTCCAAAGTTCTTCTTTTGTCTCATTATTAAAGAGTCTTATTTTATTAATTTGAATTAATCTTTTATCAAAGTCTACCTTGCACCATTTCCTTGGTTGTTTTTTTATCTCTAACCTATTTTTAAACATAAAACTAAAAACCTACTCCCTAACATTTATCATTCTAAGATTAGCTAAATTTGGTGGTTAGTCAACTGTAGTGTTTATTAGTCTGAACTTCTATGATTTTTTTCTTTTTTTGTTTTTATCCATTGCTTACAAAGGCAAGTTCTGTCTCTAGAAAGAGAAAGAGGAAATTCTTCATAATGTTTCTAAAACAACTCAAACCTTGGTACTAAAATCAAGGGTTACTTACATCCATGAATAGGAATTCTCATCACTAGACCAAGACTTTGAACCAAAACTTCTTCCAAGGTTAAAAGCAGACACGAAGCAGTAACTACAATGTGAAAGTTCTTATTATAACATTTGAAGAGAGCTAAGATGCTGACAGTCAACTTTTCTGCTTTACCTAGATAAAACAGCACTTTTGCATCAAGTTTCTGTCATAACCATGGTTTTAAATTCTGTTCCGTACCGGCTGGTACGGCCGATACATACTGGTACCGGAGAAAAAATGAGACAAAATAGGCTAGAAGAGCCTCGGATTGTATACCAGTTAGTACCGGCGGTACCGGCAATTCGGGCGTATCGGTCACCTGCGGTACAGGCTTTAAGAAAAATTTAAAAACAAAAAACGTAAGTAAATCTGTAAATGGCGAAATCCCTAAAATTAAAATCATTTGCGTGTTCTGTTCTGCCATCGCGAGAACGCCGAGAAGGGCGTTGAATCGATCGCGCGCTGGCAGCGTCTGGATTTGCCGCCGGAGGGAGCTCCGCCTCGTCGCCCATTTCATTCCGCCACCGTAGCCTCCACCCATCTACCACCACCTCCGGTCCTCCACTCCCACCTGTTTTTGGCGATTTGAGTTTGGGAGGACGGAGAGGGAAACCGAAAACTGGAACGCGAGCAGGAGCAGAGCAGCCGTGAGCCGACCGAAGCTTCTCCTTCGCAGCTCCGCGCCTCCATCACCACGTCCTTTCATCCCTTCCCTCTATTCTTTTGGTCTACTTCTGGGCACAATCTATTCTGTTCCTCCGCTTAGGATGAAGAGATTCCCTGTTGCAGCATTTCTTATAATTGCCACGGTACGACGAACCCTTGGAAACTAGATGCTAGCACAAGGATTCCTTGTAATAATTAGTTGTTGTCTTGTATTAGCTGACCGATACAATTTTTTTTAATCTAATTTTTTCAAAAAGAAAAAGGAGAAAAAGAAAAAAAGAAAACTTCCTGGTTCAATTATAGATTCTCATTTGGTTTCAATGTTCCACATAATTAACATCATAGGTTTCTTCTGGCTCTCTATATTGTGGTTAAGGCATTCCATTTGTAGCCATTTGGTTTTGAGTTTGAAGTTTCAACTTAGCATCGGAGTCTAAGCATTTTGTTTGTAATTGTGGTTAAGCCTTTTATCAACTCAACTGCTATCGTCCTTTCAATATGTTGGTGTATCATGTGTTGATATGTTCTATTTATATGTATGTGATTTGTATATATAATTTATTATAAACCGGTACATCTGAGACATACCACCGAGACAATTTCGGTACCCAAGACTATATCGTACCATTAAAAAAACGGTATAACTTCCGGTACAAGATTTAAAACCTTGGTCACAACAACAGCAAATATTGAGAAGGGAGAAAAAGTGAATATGACAAACCTATTTTTATCTATAACTGAAATCCACGGTCTAAACCAGACACCAGGCCCTTGGAAAATCCCCCCTGAAATCAATAAGCAAGATACTTCATACTTGATTTTAAAAAACTTCACTTCAAATTCAATTTATGCATTAAAATTCAAGCACATATCTACTAAAAGAGTTAAAATCTGCTCAAATAGTATTAAAAACCTTACTCAAAGTTTCAAGCTTAAATATTGTAAAACATGAAAAAGCAGCAAAAAAAAGTTCCAATTTTGAAGCATCTATAAAACCATTCAGCCTAGCTAATATATACACTTAAAAAATGTAAATGGTCATGTTCTGAAACAAATTCCAGCTACACACACACATAGAGTTCTTTTGATAGTATAGGATCAATGAAAGACGTTGTTGAGAAAATGATGGCTTTTACCAAATGAAATTATCCAATCTTCAGGAATACACTACAATTGATATTTCTAAATGCAGATTAATAAGAAAAATGCCTTTTTGGCATTTGATATCATTTCAAGGATCAGAAGCACATCAGATTAGTAATGGACAGTGGACCTCTATCCCTTTGATTGATCATCCTTCCCACACCAAAAAAAAAAACACAGTTGATAGATTTTAGTGACAGACAGCCCTTGCTAAATTAGTGAAAGCTAGTCATTACTACCTTAGCCAAAATTTAGAAATGGTTTACATTCACTAAATCTGGTATTTTTTTTTAAATGTAAATATATTAGATTTTTAAAAATAACTAGGACACTTCACCTATATAAGTTGATCTAAATCTAAACTATTATCTTTTGCACCATAAATACATTCATTAAATGAATCAAATTATGCTATGGGTGTGTGTGTGTGTATATATATATATATCATCATCATCATCATCATCATCATCATCATTACTAGTTCATGGTCACTAACTTATGACTAGTTAGTGAGGGCAAACCGTCGCTAAAAGTTAATCACAAACAACCGTCGCTGAATTATTAAAGGTTAGTCATTCCTAAGTTTTAGTGACAGAAAGTCGTCACTAAACCTTTATTAGACTTTAAGATACAAATCTCTACTACATTACATATGTTTGAAAAAGTTATTTATGTTAAACAAAATGATAAGTTAGCTAAAAATGACTAACACGCGAAAACTTCTACGCAAATAGCGTGGGTAAGTCATTTTAAATTGGAGTGTACTTTAGTGATGACTAGCTGTAGATACTTTATCAATGTTTTAGTGAGGGCTATGTGTCACAAAATTTGGAAGAGACTAAGCGAAAACTAACTATTATTAATTTTTTGGATTTTAGCAAGGACAAGCTAAAATTAACAACTGCTAACTGTTACTAAATTTAGTAACTGATGAGGGCAAGTCATCGCTAAATTTAGCAACTGCTAACTATCGCTAAATTTAGCAACTGCTAACTATCGCTAAATTAGTGATGACAAGCTATTGTTAAATTTAAATCGTCATTAAATTAGCAAGAACAAGCCGTCACTAAAATTTAGCGACAAACAATCATCGCTAAACTTTCACCGAACTTTTAGCAATTGTTTGTCGTCTCTAATTAGCGATTGTTTTTAGCCATCATTAATTAAACTATCGTTAAATTACATTTTTCTAGTAGCGATGTACAAAAAAATATTATATTGCATAACGTTTAATTCTAATTTGATGTAAGTTATTAAGGTTTATTGATGTTCAAAATGAAGTACTTTAATAGTCACTAAATACATAAGTTTTACATTTAATTTTAAATTGAATAGGCCTTTAAAATTATTTAGAAACTCTAAAAAATGAATTTTGAAAGAGAAACATCATTGTTACTTTTACATGTAAAACATTATATATTTAGTTTATTTTTCAAAAAAAAAAGACAAAGGGCAGTCTCCACATTTCAAGGGGAATTGCCTATAAATATACCAATTTTTATTTTTTAGAGTAAAATAATTCAAACATAGAAGAGTTTATAATTTCACACTAAAAACTGATTAAGAATAACATATTTCTTTGACATCATTGATACTTCTATTAGGAATTAACATGACTCGTTTGCGACCTTTGATCTTAACTTGATTTGTCAAATTCAATCGCTATAAGCTAACTAGTAATTTGAGAACTAATTAAACCAATTAAGTAAACTACAAGAGCTAAAGTTCCATTTAGCCATAATTTTAAGATAAGAAAGAAAAACGATAAAAAGAAATTTTATATGATTTGTAACAAGTGACTCAAATTCGTGTTAACATTTTTTTTTGTAAAGATATTATGTTTTTGCTTTTTATTTCTAGTTTTTTATTTGAAAAACGGGGTCCAACATAAAATTAAAATAAGGACCACATTTAATTTTGTATACCTTTTACCTGCATTTTGTAAATAAAAATGGGATCCATGGACACCACTTATCTATATATATATATATAAATATATATAAGTCCACCTATGACTTTGGGTATGAATTTTGGTGTATGATTAAAGAGCTCATTAAAAAATAAGAATAATAAATTTAGGAGAGGAATTGGGTGGGTACAATTTATTCACGGGTACAAATTACCTATATATGATGGATGCAAGCTAAAAAATTTTGTCTGCTAGTGGATATCCGTCACTTCATTGATACATGGAAATATGTGGGTACAGATGCTGCATAAAAGTACGGCTGAAAATGGGCTGGGTCGAGCTCTATTGTAATTCAGTACTACTCGAACTTGAGCTCGAGTTGCTCAAGCCCGATTTTTTTTTGCTCGAGCTCAGCTCAAAAGGGCTCAAGGCTCGAATACAAATATGAATTTAAAAAAAAAATGAAATATATCATAAATTTTGACAAAACATAATAAACCAAATCCAAATATCAAGTTTTACAACTAAATAAAAACATCTAAATGAAAAGGCATGGCAACATGCCAAGTCTAAAGTGACAACTCTCAAGCAACATAAACAAAGCCATAAGTGAGTCAACCAAGTTTAGTGGGGAAACTCCGATCCATGATCAGCAACATAAATACATATATCTAAAGTTCAGTTACAATGAAACTAACAATAATAACATATGAAGAACAAGTAGCAGCATAGCACATCAACACAACACTACAATACTTCCAGCAGAAAAAAAACGCATCAACAAGTAGCAAAATGCATCAAGAAGTAGCAGAATGCAGTAACAAAAGGCAGCTATTGGATGCAACAACAAAAGGTAGTTGGCAGTAGTAGCTGAATGCAACAATAATATTCCAGCAGCAGAAAAATATAGCAATGGAGCCCTGTAGCAAAATAAAACAGTTCTTATGCTTACTTTCAGTTGAGGTAAATCTCAACCCCATCACAGGGCATCGCAACTATCACTAAAACACCTTTTTCATGCTGTTCCAGAAGAAACAGAAACACTTGAACCTAATTCAAGTAGAGTAAATACTATACTAGGTTATCCAGTACGACCATTTTAAAGTTCACCCAGGTGATAACCTATTCTCTACTTTGCCAACCAGAAAGAGTTGAGACATGTTCCGAAACACCAAACCTATCACAGTAGTCTAGACAAAAAATTTCAAATTCAAGTCAATCTAAACATAAGTTGCTGATCACGGAGGAAAATGAAAACAGAAAAAAAAATAATTAAGCATCATCATATGAAGTATTGGAAATCAGAGGATGGTTTGGATATTTGGAGCTGAGAACATACTGAGTCAAAGCAACAAAACTAATTTCAATCATCCAAACATCTCTATCATTCAATATATCAACATACTCAGATTATTTACCCACAAAGACTTCCTAGTAGCCAAAAGAATTTTCATAATAAATAAGCTATTAAATAACAAGATTTTACCTGAGTTGGTTTTTATTCTTAGGAAAATCCATATTAAGGAATGGATAAATTAACCATAATTGGAATTTTCTCACACTACAAAAGAGTAGAAACAAGTAAGCAAATAACTCAAGTATATAGAACTAAACTTTCTTATGAAATAATTTTTTAAATATTAAATTATAATTTAACCAAAAGATTTTTCAGAACAAAGAAGTAAGTAAAATTAATTTAAATACTTACAGTATCTTTCTTCTTTACACCATGGAGGTTTCTAAGTCAATCCCCTCCACAAATTAAGGCTTGCACAGTCTCAATTGAAAGTGATGCACGATATGAGTCAATCACTTTATTTCCAATACTAAATGTTGCTTTAAATGCAACTGTGGTAATCGGAATAACTAAAATCTCAGCTGCCATCTTTGATAACACCCTATATTTTGATTGATTTCCTTTCCACCAAGCTAATATGTCAAAGGGTGAATCTGGATGACAGAAAAAATAACCATCTTCTAAGTACATGTCTAAATCAGTTTTCTCTAGAGCTATAGTTTTCGTTGTCATTACATATTGCTGGATTTCTGCAAACCTCGAGCTTAAAAAAAGTGTTGAAAGTGAAGCAGAAGATGACTGGGAAAAGGAACTTGGAAATTCCTTATTTCAGTTTGTACTTTGATTGTGCTCAATCACATACTCGTCGTATAGCTCATATAAAGCTCTATTCACTTTGTTAATATTCTCTCATGCATCTAATGGAGTGTATATCCTTGGAAAACAAAATTCAAAAGCCTTCATTTAAGTTTTAGATTCAAAATGACAGCAATTACCATTAACAAGTTGCATTCCCCCCAATACTTATCAAACTTCTGTTTCATCTTAGTCACCATATCTCTTACAAAGACATTGTCAGCAGTTACCCTATTATCTAAAACCTGTTTCACCTTGTACACTTTAGAAATAAACAAATTTGACATTAGATATGTGCTTCCAAATATAATATTAGTGGTTCTAGCAAATACTTCTAAAATTGCCAATATTTTATCCATTTTCTCCCAATCCTCCTTACTTGGAGACAAGATATAATTGACCTCCCTTTGTTGGTATTTTGGGAAGACAACTTTAACCTTCGAAGCACAAGATAACATCTCATAGGTTAAGTTCCAACAAGTCTTACAATCTAACACAAGTTTTCTGTAAAGTAACTGCAACTGTTGTATGATCTCACAAAATGTCTTTAATCTTACTTCACTTTGGTTCACAAAATGAACACTTTCCCTTACATACTTAATCTCATTCAAACCATCTTGAATAATAAGATTAAGAATATGCGCACAGCATCGCATATGGAACAACTTTCCACCACAAAGCAACTTCCTGTTCACATCAAAAACCTCTTTCAAATTAGTAATAGCATTGCCAATAGATGAACAGTTATCAACTGATATGGTGTAAATCTTATTCTTGATGCCCCCACTTCTTCAGACACTTGTACAAAAGCATCTGAAATGTCCACACCACAATATGGAGGAAGAATGTGGACAAAATTCAATACTCATTTATTAAGCTTCCAATCCAAGTCAAGAAAGTAAGCAGTGAGTACCATATACCTTATCTTTTGACTTTTAGACTTCCACAAATCTGTTGTCAAGCTAATCTTTGGAATTTTTTTCAGAAGCCCCTTTAATCTTTTCTTTTTATGCTCATAAACCTTCATACAATCTAACCTCATTGAGGAATTACAATCCTTATATAAAGTTAAACCCATCCTCCTCTACACCCATCAATGACTTCTCATGCATGAATACCCAATGAGCAATAGCCTTCCTCATCTTCATTTCATTATATTTTTCATTTACCACAACTGGTGCAAGGGTATAAAAGTTATCACCAGTACTCGTGTTTTATTGCTGAAAATTAAAAAGCCCTTGTCGTTTCATGTAGAGCTTTCTTTGAGTGCATTTTTTCAAATGCCTACAAAGATGCGATGTACTTGAAGACTTGCTCATCAACATAAGTGCTCCACAATGCATGCAATTTGCTTTCTTTAACCCTTTCGAATCAGTGCATTTTTTGAATTCCTTCCAAACAGTATATTTCTTGCTACTTTGTTTCTTTTTCTTCAATGCCTCACCAATTGTTGTCTCACCACTAACAACAGCCCCATCATTTTTTCCCTTATTCTCACCCTCATCTATCGAACTTGATCCGTCATTATCACCAGATAAAGTCTCAACAAGAATATTAGCCATTTCTGCTATTTGAGCTTGATTGGTGTCAATGGTGGTGTCAATTTAATCAAAATCCATAGGTGGATTTGTATTTGACTCACCCATATATTGAAAACCATTACTCGACATTGACATTACTGTAAAATGAAACATTGACACAAGTACATAAAAAGCTAAAAAATTGGCTTGTTTCAGCCAATGTTTCTCAATTGTCTGCCTTGTTTAAGTAGACAAAATTCAGCAGCCAATGTACTCAATCAATACCCCCTTAATGCTTAATCACTTAGTAACTTATGGTCATTTTATGACAAAAATCACCCTTCCAATGGTATTTTCCAAACCTAATAACAAACATTGACACTCAAACAGTGCAAATCCAGCCCAATAATCATTCATGAATTTAGATACTCCATTAATAAAAAAAGAAACAAATGAATAACCACCACCTATTGAACCATCGAGCAGATGTCTTCTACTCCACTAATTCCACCCCTCTACTATCCAGCCTCACTATATTCTTTAATAAAAAATTCAATATTTAGTTTCAACCTAAATCTAGATGTAGGACGAAAAAATTATGATTGGAGATAAAAAGAAATAAAGGGTTCCTTTCAGTTCATTTTAAATTATTAATAATGTATTCGTTGTGCACTATTCTTATATATAATAATTATTGTTCTAAATATCAATTATTAATTGAAACCTTATACTTTAAAATTTTCAAAATTACTTACAAAATTTTTTAATACAAAATAGTTATTCTATTGTTAATTTTTATTTTTCAGGTTGGATAAGTAAAAAAAAATCATGAAAAATTAATAACAAACATCGACACTAAAACATTGCAAAACCAGAAATTAAACAAAAAAGAACACAAAATTTAGATAGAAAAGCCTAAAGAAAAACTTAGATACCAGGTGGAGCTCCTAGGTGCGATTACCACTACTCCTTCGTTGGTGTGACGACAACCCAATGTTGGTCCTTCGTCGATGGCTCAGCGCGACGCAATCATCGTTGCCACCTGGAGTTCGTCCACCGATTATGCCTGGGGCTAAACGGATTAGGACCTAGGAGAATGGTGCTGATGTATCGCAGCGTGGGTTTCTTCCAGCCTGGTGCTGAGCCAAACTTAAGGAATAGGGCAGGGGCGTGGTGTGTCGAATAGGAGACTGGTGGTTTCTAGAGGTGGAGGGCGACTGGGGGAGTAGGACGATGAGATCATGATATGAGTTCAGTGACTTGAGTCATTGACAAAGGCCGAACCGAAGTGAAGGACTAAGGGGAGTGAGCTATGGGCTGGGAGGCGGGAGCCTAGGACAGGGACAATGAGTTATGGGCCTAAAGATAAACAGGCCCAATAAACTAAACATAGAGCTTGTTAAGCTCGAGGGCCTAAGGGGCCGAATACTTGTAGGCTTGAGCTCGAGCTTAAAATTAACTTGAGTATAATTTTGAGCTCGAGCTAAAAAATACTTGACTTAAAAAACTTAAATTTGAGCTCGAGCAACTTAAAAAATACCCGACCCCTTTTCATCACCAGATAAAAGCATCGATATCCGATTTACTTTGTTGTCATCCACATACAGAGAAGGTGAGTAGTTGGAGTTGTAGGAACAGAAAAGAAAAAAAGAAGAAAAAAAAAACAACAAATGGAATGCCTAGCCTAGAAATCGATCCCATGCCACCCATACGGCCCACACCGCTCTCCACTCTGCCAAATCAAGACAACTGTCTACGACTGACAAAAAATAGTATAAGTACAAAAGCGTGTCTGCCCGATGCACGCCAAGTCTTTTCCTTTCACATACTCTTTTAGGGGAACCGAAATTTTCAATGGAAATTGCCCTATTTTGGTTAGGGTTATTTCTAATTTGGAAAAACTATCAAATTTACCATTATTGTTTTGTGTTTGGACCAAATTTGTCATTAAAATTTTTTTTGGTCTTAAATTCTCATTAATATTTCAAAATTGGCTCAAATTAGCCACTAACCATTAAAAGATGCAGGTTTTTTAATTTTCATGATGATAATATAACTTTTAAAAAAATTTAAGATTTTTAAGTAATTTATCATTTTTCCTTTAATAGACAAGGAGTTGGGACAGAGACATGATGGTGATGATGGATTGTGTTAGTGATAGAGATGTTTGAGGAAATAGGCGCGTTGGAAGTGCTAGTAAAGATAGATTGAAGTTTGTTAAAGAAAAGAATAAATTATTTAAAGTTCTTAAAAATTTATTAAAAATTATATTATCATCCTAGAATTTTAAATTTTATAATTTTTTATAACCAATGACCAATTTGAGCCAACTTCTAAATTTTAGCAGAAATTTGAACCGAAAAAAATTAGTGGTAAATTTAGTCTCAATCTTAAATATTAGCAGTAAATTTGATATTTTTATCTTCTAATTTTCTATCCCAAATCCTTTTGTTGCTTCTTTTTTTAAAAAGAAATTCTCCTAAACGTATTTCCAGCTCAAATGATCATCAGCCTACATATGGTGTCGGGTGATCTCGAATTTGGTTCGAAATCCATAACATTCCGAGGCCAGTTGCGAACGCATATCCCCGTTAACCTGGTGCCGCCAAAGAAATGCAAAGAAGAAAACCCAGCAAGATCGAAGTCAAGCTCGAAGACAAAGAAGAGCTCCAACAAGCCCGCAAGGCCGCTGCCACCACCTCCGACCCCGCTGCTGCCACCACCGCCTCCTCCTCCCTCGCTCAGCTTCTCGACCGCTCCCACTCCAACCCCACTTCCAAGACGCAGCGCATCGGCCTCTCCTCCTAGCTACATGGAGGTCGAAGTGAAGCTCCGCCTCCCAGATTCAGAATCTCACACCCGACTCAAATCAATTCTCTCTCCCTTCCTCCTCAAAACCCTTCAGCAGCAAAATCTGTTCTTCGACACAACCAATAGTGCTCTCTCTTCTCAGCGCTCCGTTCTTCGCCTTCGGTTCCTCGACGGCGACTCCCGATGCATCCTATCCCTAAAGTGCAGGCCGGTCTTGATCAACGGCGTCAGCCGCGTCGAAGAAGACGAGGAGGAACTGCAGCCGTCGATTGGAAGGGAGTGCGTGGATGACCCGACCCGGATGGGGGTGATCCGGTCGAGGATACTAAAGAGAGTGAAAGAGGAATTTGATGTGGGAAGCGAAGATGGTTTTGTGGGTTTAGGCGGGTTTGAGAATGTGAGGGACGTTTATGAATGGAAAGGATTAACACTTGAAGTCGATGAGACTAAGTATGATTTCGGCACGTGCTATGAGTTGGAGTGTGAGACTTCGGATCCTGAGAGTGTGAAGAAGTTGCTTGAGGAGTTCTTGAAGGAAAATGGGATTCGGTATTCCCACTCTCAGATGTCTAAATTTGCGGTCTTCCGATCTCAGAAGCTGCCTCAGTGAGTTTTTACTTTTTCCTGCGTTCTTCAAAAAGATCCTACCTGCTTCTTGGTTAGATTTGTTCTATAAGAACACCAATTTTTTGGAATGCTGTTAAGTTTATGACTGTGTTCTTGCATTTTGTGATGCTAAATAAGTAGATGGGTGTCTTTTCTATGCTTTATGATTGAATTGTAAGCATCTGCCAAGAAAGTCTGATCATGAACGATGGTTTAATAGTTCAATGAAAGAGTAAGAGAGGCAAAATCCAGAATTTGTAGCTTAGTTAGATTTGAGAACTTGAAGATGCTTATGACTGACAATGGTTGAAACTGCATGCTGGCAGTTAATGAGACTTAAGCATAATTGAGGCACTTGCTATGTCGTGTTTGAGGCTGTGGTTGATCCTGATCTGTGAAAACTTGTTTGAGAAGTGCTGATGGTGAGGGATAATGGCTTTAACTTTCCCCACATTCTCTGGTTTTGCGTTTGTGGCTGAGTCTTGGAGGCTTTCCCCTTTTGTTCTTCCTTTCAAAAGTGATAAATGAAGTCACTTTTCTTCTATCAAATTGCAACTACGGATTGAACTTTTATGGAAGTATTGATGTTTTTCCAAGCGCTATTGAGGAGTTGTTTGTTTCGTAAAGTTCAGGGTTACTGACATTGTGTTTATGCTTTGGAAATTTCAGAATTTAACTTAGGAGGCAAACCATGGGTTCAATTGCAAAACAAATTCCTCCTTTGCTTGTTCTTCTTGTTTGAAGCATCTATCGTAGTACTGAATTTAAGACCAGGCCGCAACTCTTAGGAGATCTATCAAATTGCAAACTAGAATCACCCCTCCACCCAATTCTCCCAATCCTTCTCTTTCTCCCAATTCTTTCCTTCTGATCATATAATGGAAGACCATTCCCTCTTCTGTAGGATGAGATGGAGGAAACTTTGCTGCATGGAGTGTCATCTAATCAGTTCAAGATAAAAAATGCGTTTTTGCTTGATTTCCTCTTTGAGTTCATCACTAGATTGATTCATCATTTTGAACTATATTTGAATTATGTCAAAAACACTTGGGGGGAGGGAAAGTGTTTAGCTGGCAAATCATATGCAGCATTCAATCTCATAACATAGTGATCTGAGATCAATAAGGTGATGTCTGATTGTGTTTACTTAAAAATACTCTTATATAACATGAAGCGTATTAGGTAGAAATAAATTATATTTTCGCCGGTTTTAGTCAACCACAGTTTTTAAAATCTCTTAATCAAAATTCTGATTGATGGTTTAGGTCAGGTTTTCGGACCTTGGTTTGGTGACATCCTTTAGAGAACGTTTTCTTGATGCTTCCTTTGAAGAACACTAAACATGATATAAATTTGTCTCAGATGACTTACCAAAGCGCTACTCCTGCACCTTTTGATGGGATCTGACAAAACAAGCCGTGGATGTTGATAAGATGCTGGAAAATTGCAGGCACATAGGTGGCATGTATCCGCCCATGTTCTTGAACAAGATGGTTAAATAAATGTTCATGTACCCTTATTGCTATGATTGGATTGTTCATGTGAAGCACTGTTGGCAATCTTCCTATCGTAATATATGATTATGATCTCTGCTTATTCTGGTCTTCATCTCTTGCTCTTACTGTTCTTGTGCTTAACTGCACCTGGAGATGAGGGCTGCTATATTGATACGGTTTGTGCAAGGTAGCTCTTGGTTTTCATTTTCCTTTGTCTAAGGATAACGTAGTGTATGAAAAGCCCATTTCGGCCTTCAGCAATGGCTGCTGCTTTGCTGGGTTGTTCGTTTTATTTTACTATTGACCGCAGTCATATGATCCACATTTAAATCTTTGTTATCTGATTTTATATGTATAGGTTTCCAGAAGAATTTAGTGGTTCCATCTCAGTCAGTAAGCAATGCAATTTCTGACATTTCAAAATTATATATTACTTTACTACTGTATTCTAAAGATGAACATTTTTTACTGTAGATGAGTATTGTACTGATTGTGGCCTGATTCAGCTCGGCTGGTTCGACTTACAGTTGGAGGCGTGTATCTTTTTGTGAGCTTTGAGCGAGTTTTGGGCTAAAATTACCTCATATTATACAATACTTCTAAATATGAGCAGGGCCACCCATTTTTACTAAGCAACTAAAAGAAATCTCAGTAAAATTTTGGGCAAAGTTTTTGGGTAGTTTTAGGCTGAGTTTCGGGCCAATGGTAAAAAAATTCTGGGTAGTTTTAGGCTAAGAGTATTTGGCAAAAAATTTCACCATGTTCTTTTTTTTAAATTAATTTCACTATATTCTAAATACCAACAATTGGTATTGTTCACTCAATAGTGTCAAATTTTTTGGCTAAAAGAGTTTTGGGGAAAAATAATTTTTCAATGAACGGTGCGACATTTTTCTTTCTTTCTTTTTTTTTTTTTTGCTTTTTTCCCCTCTTTTTTTTTTTCATTTTTTTTGGAAATTAGAATCAAATAAAAGATTAGGAGGTTAAGAAAGGATAGAATTAGCAAGTTTATGAGTGATAGTAACTTTTTACCTTGAAACCATGATCCCGGAGCAATGATAAAAAAAATTTAACACGTGTGCAGTTTGGCGGATAAAAGCAGAAAGGGAGGTACTTAGGTATAAAGTATTAGAAAGCGCTTGAAAGTCGTATAAGCAATCAATTAGAACAGTTACTGAGATGAAGTGATGAGCAGCTGCAAATACTAGTTATTATTACACTATATTCTAAAAGCCGTGAGGCTGTTACTGTTCGTACTACAGTATGCTACAGTGACTTTACCGTTCTCCCCTTATCAGTTTTTTTTTTTTTTTTGTGTTTGTCGTTTTTTTTTTATTTTTCCTGAGACGATTTGATTTTTTAGAGTTTGATCCTCTTTTTGCAAGGTTCTGAATTTTATGAGGATCTCTGTTGCAATTTTAGGCTTTTAATCTGTTTCATGTGTTGTTTCGGTAAAAACACAGTTTCAGTCCCTAACTTTCTAATTCTTCCATTTTAACTCGAATTTACATCAGTTTTATATTTTGGTCCCCAAATTTTATAACTATTAATCTAGCTCTTCTATTTGCTCTCTTGATCCCAAGCTTTTTTTTGTTGTTGTTTTATGTACTACTTTCTAAGGAAAGACATTGGTGAGCATAATTTGTTCTCTTTATCTCTAATTTTTTTGTTATTTTTTTATTTATTGTCTTCTAAAGCAAAATCTTGATAATCATGGTTTATTTCTTTAGCTTGAAGAAATAACCTTAGACATTAAGGTTTTAATAATTGACTTAATAAAGGTTAAAAAAAAATAAATAAATTGAAGATGGATTTTTCTAAATAAATTTAAAAAGAATATTAAAAATTGAAATTTCAATTAATAGGAGATAAAATTTTTTAGTGAATTAATTTTTAATGAAAAATTTTATCCATCATTTCAAAACATGTACAATGTTATGTTTCATATTCATTTTCAATTTTAACAATTATGGATCGATGGATAGAATTACTTTATTAAACTCTAAAACTTTTGAGTGAATTTTACTAAATAAATTTCTTATCGATATTAAAAATTGAAATTTAAATTAATAAGAGATGAAACTTTTTAGTAAATTATTTTTTGATGACAAAAAATATTTATCATTTCAAAGCACATGTAATGTTATGTTTTATAGAATTATGTTTTGATCACAATTAATCATTTTAATAATAAGAACATAACATAAAGAAAACCCAACCCAAAATTAAAATGAAGCAAAATTTAATTGATTAACATCCATTTATGAATGAGAATTTTTTAATTATTTATTATTGGCATTTATTTTAATGTCAAAATTTATAAAAACAAAAATGTTTGCAAAAAAGTGCGCCTAAAAAAACCTCGCTATATTCTAACCAGCGTTTTATCTATAATAAACTATAGTATCTTTTTGCTTTTGGCCTTCGGTGTTGGGCTAGGTTGTGACCCGCTCTGTTGTCTATCTTTTTTTTTTCTTTTTGATGTTGGGTTGGATTGTTTCTTTTGGAAGGTTGGTGAAATTTTCAAATGAAAATATCTTTTCGAGGGTCGATCTCCCTATTCTCGTACTTTCACTTTTTTTTTGTGAAACACATTTTCAGTCCCTATATTATTTTTGTTTCTGATATTAGACCCTGAGTTTGGCTATCTTGACATTTTGGACCCTGAACTTAATAGCTACGTAATTATAGTGTTTTTATTTAATCTCTTAGTTTTTTTTATAATGTATTGTTTTCTAAACTAAAATATTGATCACCATGATTTGTTTATTTTTTTAGTGAAATAAGACTTTTTTTTAACTTTCCTAAGTTAATTGTTAAACTCTTAATGCCTAAAGTTTTTACATTTTCTCTTTTGGTCCCCAAATTATTTTTGTTACTTTTTTTCATTATTATTTTACTTAATATTGTGATATTATATGACTGCCGCAACGTGCGGGCCTTTTATACCTCGTTATATACTAAAACCTGTGAGTGTGCGTTGTTCACTCATGTTCATGAACACTGTGGGTGAATTTTTTTTTTTTTTTGCATTTTCCTTTGTAAGGGATGAATTATTTTCTTCCACTTTGATCCCTGCACTTTTTCATCTTACAACTAGACCTTTATTTTCAAGTGGGGGCAAGATGAAGACAATACCAACATCGGCAACATTACAAGTTTGGGAACTGCTACTGCTAGATATCAAAATTACAGGGACCAGAAGTTTTTTTTTTAATTATATCACTCTAAAAGTCCTATGTCCTTTCATGATGCTGGACTTTTGTCTGCAAACTTTGAAAAGTTTCAAAGTCAACACCATATTTTTTTTGCAACGAAATGCATGCAATCATGCTTCTAATAGTCTAAATAATGATCACAAACATGAACTGCCAAGTGCATGAAAACATGAACCTTGTATATATTAAATTGATGTTGAAATCTACTTTAGATCTATAGTAGCTTACTTTTTACTGGAAATGAACAGTAATTTGCCTAGTCCAAGGGATGCCCAGAATAGAAAACCAGAAAAATTTTAGGACAGGTCCCAAGGATATAGTAGTTTTCTTTTCTGGTTCAAACTTTTCCTTTCTGACAATTGAGCCCCCAATTTACAGTATTTGAGTCTCTAAAATATTGTTGTTTCTCCTCTTGAGCCCTACACTTTGCTTTCTTCACAATCATGAACCTGAACAACAAATTGCCGCATCAATGTGCGCCTAATCCATCCAGTTTTTCGACTAAAGGGCAACAATTTGAAGTGATTGGATCATTAAAGGTTAAGTTAAACCAAATTTTTAAAAATCCTAAATCTTTAATTCAAGTTGCAAATCCATCCCTAATTTATCAGTTGTTGCTTGATTGTTCCAAACTTTTTTCCTCCATTACAAATCCATTCTTGGCCCCCAAGCTAGGTCGAGTTGATATAGGAAATTGATTTATAAAAAGAAAAAACTGATAATTTACTGCTTCATTAACTACCAAGAAAACTAATTAATGGGAATACAATTACCAAAATTTTCAATTAGAATTTAAAATATCAAATAGTTATGTGAAAGTTAACAAAATATGTAAATATCATTTTTTTTTTCTCTATAAAATCGGATTTTCATACCAACTCAATCTAGCCTAAGGCTAGTGATGAATTTGCAACAGAGGAAAAATGTTTTGGATCATTAAGCAATAATTGAAAGGTTAAGGATAGATTTGCAGCCCAAATTAAAAGGTTTGGGATTTTTTATGCAATTTACCCCTCATTAAATGTACTACATTCGTAAAAAAAATGCTTGGTATATATATTTTTTTCATAAAAATTATGAATTTTGGGACACATTATATATTCATGATCAAAATTACCTATTGATAAAATAGTACTTCATTCCAATTACTAGTAAGCTAAACGGCATCTTATAAACTAATGACATAGAACACTAAAGAACATCAAAGACATATAAACTGATCAATAAAAGGCAATGCATCCCGGCAACACCAAATGAAGGAAAAAGAATCGAATTGAACCGAAATATTCCAGGTAAACTAAGAAAATCCTAGAGAAATAATTCATAAGTAATTAAAAAAAAGACTAGATAAAGGATAAGATAAATAGAAAAAATGACATACGATCACCCCAATTTATTATTCATAAAAGCCTCATCATCTAAGTCTCAATCACTTTATGCATCCCGTTTGATCTGTCCGCCATAAAGTTTCGGATTAATCAAATGGTGCCTCTATTTATGATAGTGAAGAAATTTTGTGGAAGAGAAATAACTATGAAAGCAATTGAAGATACTCAAAGTTGAGTAATAGTGAAAAATTAGCCGGCCAGGTCTAGATTGGTATCCAAGTCTGACCAGATATTCAGAGAAGAGATAGAATAAACAATGGGAGGAAGGAGGAGAAGGACGTCTGCTCAAGATTACCCTTGACAAATAACGCCATTTGGATGAAAAATTCAAAACTTTGTCTCATAATACGCATTTAAAGAAGCAAGTTCCGTTGAACTTGGAAGCTTGAAATCCAATCAAAATTTTCATGGTTCTTCTCTCCTATAATTAAAACAACTTCACACATATAGGTTACTTAAGAGGGAATAATAAAATTTGAAATAAGTTGCATAAATAGGTAAAAGTGATGAACATTTTAGGGCACAAAAAAATAGGAACCATGACAAATATTTTGCCAAAAAAATATAACAATTACGGCTAGCAAGCAACAATTGCTTGGCATTTAGCACCGCTGAATTTAAGCGAATCCATGGGCTTGGGTTATTGCTATTGGGGCTGAGACTACATTCTACAGCAGTTGTGTGAGTGAGTTGAAAGGGAATTGTGGTGAAGGAATTCACCAGCGCATTTATTTGACATTATATTTTCAGTGAGTTAAGGAAGATAAGTTGGAGATGGTGATTTAAGTTAAAATGAATTGGATGTTTATCAAAGGATCATATTTCCATCTATGCCTCCACATTGGTTCCACGTCAACAACATACGATCATGTCATTGCTTTCTCAGCATGTCTTAACATGTCATTAATAATAATAACAAATATGCTTGTTTTGAAAATATTAGTAGTAAATTTATCTGAAAAAAATATTTTAGTGACAAAATTACTCACACCTGTACTGAATGGCAAATTGCCTTTTATCTCCATTCTTCCATTCCCCTTTAAATCTTCGAGCTATGGAAATGGACAACTTGGCTTTTTCATATAAATTGATCAACAACTCAACCTTTCACCTGCACGTACAGATGGGTCGTAACGGCAGGTGGCGGTAACCAAAGAGTCTTTCGCGCCATGTATTTATACAGGAGCCTCGTGTTCTTATGTGAAAGACAGGTACGAGGACAACTCGAGCTGCATCTTCTTCGGCTTTGTCAAGATGATTTTTTTTTGGATGAGTTGGCGCAACAATAAAATGGCGTTATTATGGCAAATAACATTGGGCCATTGACGGGCTCAGGGTGGCTAGGCTTCGGTGACGACCACCCGTGGCAAATTTAGGTCTTGAATGTGGTAAGGACAGTAGACCGCAATTAGCCCTTTCTCCCCTTTCCTCAATTCGAGTGGTAGTGATGGGGCTCCGAGGGCTGATAGTTGGCAGTGCCAGGAGTTGAATTGCTGCGAGCGATTTAGCTAAGGTTCACAATCAACAACGCTTCCAATCTAAATTATGGCCCTTTTTTTAAGCTTGAAGAGCGATGTGGGCTATGGACCCGCATATTTTTTAGGATGGTTGAAGTTACGGTTTATGAAGGCTCGATGAAGACGCTAGTGCAGGTGCAACTTTCTAAATGACACCACTATTTTGTGAAATAAACCAAATATTAATGGTTTACTTATTATACTTTGAGTCATTTAACATTAACGGTGAATTTAACTAGAAAAAAAAATTATAGTGACTGATCTAACTATTACAAAAACTATAATAAGCAATTTAGCCCTTTTTCCAAATTCTTACAAAAAAGAATAGGCTGGTTCTTCATCACATAACACACAAAATAGGCTGGTTGTTGATCCCAGAGAAGATAGAAATGTTCACGTTCTCTTGTGTTACAAGTCATGCCAACAATTAGACTGAAAAATAACCTACCTCTAAGAGCCCGGCCAAGTTAAATTCAACAACATAAACCCTAGTGCCAGAACAAACAACTAAATGACGAGACCTTGCATGTCTTATGCTGCTGCTGCTGCTGCTGTTGTTTAGAAGGGAACCAGCAAAGATGAAGCCAGAAACCAATCAAAAAACAAAGGGGTATTCCAGCTACTTGATCCTGTCTCCCTTGATGCGTGTTATAAGTAACAAATGTGAATAACAAACTTCCAGATCAACAACTCCCCCCTGAGCTGAAGCTGGACCAAAAAGAACAAATCCTACAAACAGAACACACATAATATTTGGATTACAAATCAAATGAAGTTAGATTCTGGATTTCACAGAAAATGAATAACAGAACAAACTCGTGTATCTATGTGATGCTTAAGAGCTCCCTAGAAAAATTAAGACAGACAAGGAACCATGGTCTCATCAAGGTTACTCTAAGAAAAGACGAGCACATCTTCTAACATTCGGAAAATAATCATGTACAAGTTTCTAGATTTCATTTTGTATATATCAGGAGAGAACATTAGTTGAACTTCGACAGTTCCAAGTCCATATCACTGTACCATCTATTATGATATAGGACAAAGCAAAATGAAGTTTCACCTACCTCAAACCATAACATATCTATTCACTTCAAAATGATCCTGCGGGTTGGATACAATGTCGACCATGTACCTCCTACAGATACCACTCAATGACATGCAACTTGTGCATGATCCAACATGTGATAAATTTTTGAAATCCGTCTACGAAGCAATGGTTCCAGCCGGAAGGATGGAATTTTCCTCTGCCACCTACTAGCTTCATCCATCTCATTCCATGCCTGAATTATCTCGTCGATTCTGAACCCTAGACCTGCGAGAATAGAACACAAACAGATATTTCTACAATGTATTTGGTCAAATTAGTTTCCCAATCATGACTATGGAGTCACATGTTACCTTCCAAAGAATCATTATTTGAACAATGGTTCTTCACCATGACTGCTATATCTGTTGGAGAAGCACCTGCCAACTCAAACTTCTCAACTGCAACTTCCAAACATTCTTGCCAGACAGGTAGCCCTAACTTGAACTCCATGATTGAGCGTTCATAAAGCATAGTACCCCATAAAAGATTTATCTGGGAGCTCATGACAATGGCTTGCTTTACAGCTTCATCTGCAGGAATACCTTTGAACAGACCAACCAACCCAAGCTTCTGAAACTGTTTTGGCTTAGAAAGTTCATGCAGTCGTTGCCCTTCTGACTCTTCCCAAATCTGCATGCCCTTGTCCATATTCTCCTCAGCATGGTTATAAAGTTGCACAACTTTTTCAGAAGGCCATGTTTTCAGATCCACATTGTTACTGATGGTGTAATACCAAGAAAGTTTTGCCTTCTCATATTGCTGTAGGCCTAGCGCCAGATGCCCTTCATAAAAGTTTGGTTTTATTCTCAATGCTTCTTCATATCTCAGCCCAGCCTTAGCGTATTCTTCTTGAGCCCAGTCATGTGCCTTTTTTAGATTCTGAAGTATTGACTCACTCGAACCATCTTCTGTGATGTAAACCTTTTTCCTCGCCCTGGACATATGAACGTTTCCCCAGTTAAATAAGGCTAATGCTGCCATCTCTTGGAACTTATCAGCTGCCCCATCAAACAGTGCCATGGCTTCTTCACTGGTAACTGTCTCCTCGATAGCCTCATTATATTCTTTCATGCCTAGCTCATGAAGATTCAAGTACGCATCTGAATCAAACCCAACATAGTTCTTAAACAATTGACCAAACTGGACTGTCCAGTCATCAATGAAGCACGATTCTTTCCCTGGTTCCTTCACCTTTTTCACAGCCCCGTTTTCAATTGCATCATCATGCCCAAAGTCAAAGTTGTGAGCCTCGCCATCGTTGAACCTGTCAAAGTATGGATCCTGTTTGGGATTTACCTCTGCAACATATATTTACTATAAATAACAGATTGTCTTTCCAACAGCTTCAGCATATCTCAGTTCTTCATCACTAGTTATTGTGACCAAATCACCTTCATGGTCCCTGTATTTCACAAGCACTGCCCTTGAGGTCGGAAATCGGTCATGAATTACTTCCCTTAGTTGCAGAAGGTTGCAATCAAGAGGTATCTGAGCCCATCTTATATCCTCCCCAAACACCAACTTTACATTCTTCCTTTGTTCTTTTTCCTTTGCACTCCTTATCTCCTCCTCCACAACAACTTTATCCTCAGGATTCTTTTCATTTACTTTCTCATCAATCTTCTTCTCCTCGACCTGGTCAATGGTTTTTTTATTCGTACTTTTTTTACTCTTTCTGTTCCTCTTCTTTGCTTTCTCTTTTGCTCCTCCCATTTCTGGTGTGGAAAGAGGTGCTTCAACAGATTCTGCTTGCAAGTCAGTAACAGGATCGTCCATCTGTAAACCCTGTGCTTGAAGGGTAGCCTGTATGCGTTCAGATAGCTCCAGTGCCATGAGATTATTGGGTTCTGTTGCCAAAACCATGCGAAGATCTCTCAAAGCCAAGTCAAGCTTATTTAAAGCTTCATAACACCTTGCCCGCTTTAACAATGCTTTACTGTACTTTGGTGTTACTTCCAGCGCTAAATTACACTCATGGATCGCTCTCGGGTACTCAGCCAAACCCATCTGCATATAACAAGCGGCCATATTACTCCGCAGATGGGATACATCTACGTGATTCTTTGGAAGCAGATTGAGGGCTTTCTCATATTTCAGCATAGCCCCTTCATGATCCCTCTTCTGAAACAACTTGTTCCCCTCTTGCTTCAACCCTTGGGCCATGGAAATGAAAAGCGCCGTGTCCTTATCCACAGCCTTGCTTTGCTTCACGTTTCCATCACCTAATTGGCCCCCCATCTGCTGCTCATCCTTCCCACTACGCTTCCCCATTGCAAATCCAACGAATAAAAACACCCCACTCGAAACCCGAGATAGAACTACCAGTATTTAGATATATACGAACCCTTCCTTGTGTATATATGTACAAGTTTAGATTATAAAGCAAATCAATCTTTCAAAGCTCAAACCCTGGAGACCAATTAGAAGCTCACGTACGATTTGGTGTCAATTTCTTCCAATAAGCAACTTCAAACTCTCAATAGAAGCACCCACTGATGAGACCAGACGAGCTCTTCTCTCAGCGAGGCCGAACCAGAAGGTGAACGAAAATAGAAAGGATAAAAAAATGTAACCTTTACCTCTCCAAACCAGGAATTACCGCCGCTCTCTCTCTCGAAGCGAATCCCAATTCAGAGAAGAGTTTTCTGCCTCGAAATCCAGCTAAAGGCGCCGACTTGAAGAGCTCAGGGAAGGAAAAGCTGTGGCTTGGCAGAAGCAGATGAATTCGGAGAAAGAGGTGGGACGCTAATCTTGGCAGAAAATTTTGAAGGAGAAAGCAAGGTGAGAAAATGGGATAATGCGCAGAGGAAAGAAATGGAGGGCAACCAACCTAAGCTTCGCTGTCTTGTCATTTTATAAGGTTTCAGCTGAGAATTTTCACAGCTTGACGCAAACTCTAACAAAAGCTGACCAGGACAAATATCCCAGTCGTATAAGATTAAAAAAACTTATCGATCTTCCGATTTGCCTGATTATTTCACGTAATGCTCTCTCTCTCGTCTGACCGAAGGGAACGTGATGGTGGGGCTGAGCGTGCGATACCAAATTTCCTGGGGACATTTGATCGAAAACCGAAAGACAGATCCTTTTCGGCTACCGCCAGACGCCAGTCTACAAGCGCTTTTGTCCGTTTTTTTCCGTTTGTTCCGGTCTGGTCCGCCAGTTGAGCGATGACAAATTCACTCTGAATTTTGCTGTGCTGTAGATGTATTTGCATTTATTACCGCTAAAATATATATGTATTAGATCATAAATGCAGGTACTGAAGCTGCTTTCAATTCCTCACTTAATTCTATCCTAAATGCTGGATCCGTATTAATTTGAGCTTGGGTTCGTGTTAAGTGTTTTAGACTTGCTGCTAGAAAATTACTCACGTTGGCCTTAGAAAGAATACTCTTATTAATACTAGAATTATCTAATATTCATCCGAAAGGACCCTATTATTTATGTTACAACTCACAACACAAGTCATTTTGGATTTTATATGTAAAATAGATAGTTCCTCTACAATTAATTACTCTAATATTATTCCCCATTTATGTGATTTTCTTTGCTCCTAAAATTTATTTGCGTGACTTTTTAGCATTTTATATAAATTAAGACAATAGTGAGACAGAGGCTTAAATATATGGATCATGATTTCATGACGAAGATCCATGACCATTGATCACAGTAACATCTTCTTAAACACATTAGGTTTATTTCATCTTAAATTCATGTTACCCATGTGCATCATAAACCATATATACATAAATTATAAATCTTGTACCTTGTCTCTTAAGGAATTATATATGTTCACCGAGTACCTACACGCGGTATACCCACTTTAGAAATATCATTACTTAAAAGCAATGATGAGTTAGATTCATGAGAAAAGCAAAACCTGCAAATAGCATTGCTTAACTACCAAGTTTCTGGCAAGTTGGAAAATGACCTGATGTAAAAGGGGCAGCTCTAGTTTTATGGACATCAAGACATTTGATTACCACAGTAGTTGTTCTGCTAAATCTCTTTTATGTGATTTCAACAGAACAATTAAACTAATCAAAAGTTGGAAAGAAATTGCACAACTGTAAAGGACAAAGGTTCCAACGATGAGTGTACAATAATTATTTCCTCTATCACATAATAATCGGGACTCCTTGATCTTTCAGAAAAAAGGTTGATTTGGTAATCTATTTATAACTAAGGTATAAGTATATAAATTTATATTCGAATATTAGATAGGCTTTTCTAGTTTCTATTTTATTTTAATAACAACTATTGTGAAAATTGAGCCAAACAGTCCTAATCGCTATGGGAAGAAAGAGAGTGGCCGGTAGTATATTTCTCTTGGGCCTCATTTTAAATTTTGGCGGGTTATTATTTTTTTACAGAATGTCATTCATCCTATGCTAATTGTAAGCTATTCGCCATTTACAACAAAAATAAAATACAGAGATACGGAGGACAGCCGGCTTAATTATAAGTCTTACAACGTGTCCTAAGAATATCGTGTCGGGAAAAAAAATTTCATAAATAATTTGGATACACCCAATATTCATATTGCAGAGTTGAAGAAATAAACCGAAAGAACAAAAAGACAAACAAATTAATAGATTAACTGGACACATCAACACACTGATTGGAACTAATATAAGGTTAGACTAATACATCATGATTCAAGCATAAAACTTGAACAGGTGCTAAAGAAAATAAAAATACAAAATAATAAAAATAAAACATAAACCCCCTGATCCATTATTCTCATATTGTTCATCGTTGCTACAAACTCTATATTGTCTTCTTTGGGCTTAGCTAAACCACCATCAATGAAATGGTAAATCATAATCCACTACCAAGCCAACTGCAATCCATCAACAAGCTTTTGTTAGAAGAAGAAGTAAGCACAGAGGAAACATTAGCAATGAGAGCAATTGAGCGATATAGGATAATAGATCGATTAACCATGCTTGAACTGAGAGTCAAGTTTGGCGTCGAATACACAATGGATTGAGGAATAAGGTTTTAAGCAATTAGTACAATATATCTTGCTTTTACCATAATTGGATTATTTTTGGTACATTTTCCTATAATCTACTATGTATAATTTAATTTCAAACCTCATAACTAATTCAGGCGCTAACAATGAGTAAACAAATAATTTTAGATTTTTAATACTACTCAGTAGCAGTTGCATTAATTTTTTTTTCTATGGGAGCAAAGTTAGAACTATTATTTTTATATCATCAATAAGTACAATATACCAACTAGTGAGTACAATATATCACTGACTAGGTTTATGACCCCTGGTTATAGCAGTGGCCAGTAAGGCTTGGACAGACACCAGACATTAGAGTGTGGTAGCTGCAACAAATGTTGAGGCCACTCGATTCTCATCTCCTGACTGATGAGTTTCTCTTACTCTTATAATCCTTTACTATGTCTGTCGTGTGGTGTCTAATTAGGAAATAATAATTATGACTAGAGTTTAATAATTAGGAAGGAGAGTCAAGAGAGAGTAGAAAATGAGTTAATTATAAATCAATCTTTAAACTTGTACTGATCAATAAATAGAGGTAAAATGATATGATAAAGACTATATCAATGTACTTATTACTTATACATCCTAAAGTTTTAAAAGTTCAAATGGTTTGTTTGTATGGGCATTTATAAGTACAAATAATATACAAAGACCTATTCTCTTTTGAAGATATTGCCTCATTGGCCCTGGTGTGGAGCCTCCACTGGTACTGCTAATTATAAACCCTAATGATATTACCAAGCAGGAGCTTTATTTGAAAGTAAATGAAAGATGTTGGATTGGGCCAAAAGAAATAAAGTAGCTCGGCCCCTAAAACCAAAGCATCAAGTTTTGCCAAAAGAATGGATATGCCACTAACTATTAAAAATCTAACGGAAAACGTTAAAAAACCAACAAAAAATGTTAAAAATAACAAGTTTTAAAATTTTATGGTGATAATGTAAGTTTTAATAAACTTCAAAAACTTTTTGTAATTAAACTCTTTCTTTCTGTCTCAAGAATGTCATGGAGGAGATTAAACAGTAGAGATAAGGGGAAGGCGGTGATGGGTTGGAGCACTAGTGACGGAGACAATAACCGGGCTGAAGCGTTAATGGCAGAGATCAAACCATCTTTTGGCAAAAATCTTAAAGATCCTTATATTTTTTTAAAGATGCATAATAACCCCAAGATTTCAAAACTTGCTATTTTTATCATTTTCCGTTCTTTTTCAAACCAATAGTGGCTTATTCAGCCCATTTTAAAATATTAGTGGGAGATTAAGAAAAAAAAACTATAAGTGGGATATCCACTCCCTATTCAAAATATTAATGGTAAATTTGGTATTTCTGCCTATTATAAACCCTAATAATATCACCAAGCAAGAGCTTTATTTGAAAGTAAATGGAAGATGTTGGACCGGATGGAAGAAAAGAATCTTGGCCAGCACGAGACCAATATTACTTTGTAGTCTATACCTACAATATTAATGTATAGGGAGTAATTAGAAAACCTTCGTTTGTAAAATGCTCCTGCTGGATCTTACAAGGTGTTTGAGTTAAAGAGGAAGTTTGGAAAGTAAAAAAGCAAACAAAATAGTGCAGCACATGGATCAAGTTCAAGTGTTAAACTTGAAATATTTAGCCTATAAAGAAACCAGATAAAAAGATTATCCCAGAAAAAGGCAAAAAAAAAAAAAATTAGCCCAATAAAAAAGTTTTAGTTTGTTTGAGATTATTAATGATGCATTAAAAGTAATTAATTTTACATATGGTGATTATGTATCCAAATTAAATATTTATTGAAATTCAACACCTTAATAATACCAAAAGGAACTTTTAAAATAATTATTTGTAAAAGGTAGCCTATTTTAGTAACTTTCCCTTTTCTGATAAGTAAGTAAAACAATTCATAGAAAACCAATTAATTAATAAAAGAAGCAAAGGCTAAGAACGGACACCTGCTTGCGTGTTCCCTGTTAATTAATTACTCATTTGGACGAGTAAGTTATTATTAGACGTAATTTTGTTGGGTACATTGGATAAAAGAACACAAAACGAATATGGCCAAAGTCAGTGGACAGTGGACACGTTATCAATAAAATGCTAAGAACTAGCTCCAACTTCCAAGAGCATAAGAGAAAGTTTGAGCGATCGAGAAATATAGCTCCTTTAACAACAGAGTGGCCTTGAAATTTTATTCATGCCTTGTGGAATGCAGCCTGAGACAAACTCACTGAAACTGGCCATCTCCCAGTCCATTGATCATGCCACGAAGAATTGGAATTACAGTTACCAATCCTCCAAAGTCCAAACCAACCCTTCCATGATTATATATCTCGCTTTTTTTTTTCTTTTTGGTGGATAAAGGAAGAAACAAAGGCGACGACTGCGCAACAGATTTAGCCCTACAAGTTGGGCCAGCTAAAGGGGATGCCATATTCGGGTTATAATAACCGGCGAGAGAACAACCATTCATTCAAATGTTTAGCTCTAAAAAACTTACACCAAAATACACATCTATTTCTGAATGACGCCCCAACTTAATTTTGACAGAAGGGCTGGCCACATTCAAGTCATTTGCTTTGCGGAGACTTTGCCCCCCGTTACAATATCTCCAACCGATTTTTTATAATTTTTGTAAAATGAGTAAATAAAAATTAAAATCATCATGTTTCTTTTTATCCAACTCCAACAGTTTTTTCTATTTTGTTGAACCTTATATTTACCATA
Source organism: Aquilaria sinensis (assembly GCA_005392925.1). Lineage (NCBI taxonomy): Eukaryota > Viridiplantae > Streptophyta > Magnoliopsida > Malvales > Thymelaeaceae > Aquilaria > Aquilaria sinensis. The sequence continues at coordinate 565,291 of SMDT01000546.1, forward strand.
CAACAATTAAATATTACACATTTAAAGTGAATTTAAATTAATGACTAGTTTAATTATTACAATACTTAAATATTTTATATTTAAAATAAATTCAAAATATTCTATAGTTTGTTCTCTCTTGTTTATGCATGAGTGGGTGTTGATTTGTTGCTAAATTTCTTTCCAATCATAATTGCTATCTTTTGTTTGCTAGCATAATCAACAAACACGAAAATAAGTGATATACGAAAATAAACAAGTGAAAAAAATTAATTTTTTCCCCCAAAATTTTTAGCATGTTTATAGATATAAGGAAGAGGATCTTCTCTCTCATCTTATTTCCTATTTTAGAAAATAAGATAAGGAAACTATTGAAGTGAAAACGGGCTCCATATTTCCAAAACTAGAGAAAATCTATAACATGGAGGAAGTTGTTCAGGATTCTTTTACACTTCGAGAAACAAACCAAGTCCCAACTAACAAGATGAGGACAGCAAGTAGTACTAGAATGAGAAATTCAGTTGGTTGGAACTAGAGGTGTTCAATGGGCTGGGTCGAGCCTGGGGTCAAACCGGGCCCAGCCTAGTCAAGGCCCAGCTTGGCCTAGCCTAAGGAGAGGTGGGGTGATTATAGGCCTAGGGGAAGAGAAGGTCTTGCGTGAACCCGGCTCAGCCCAACCCGCATTGGAGCCCAGGTGAGTTAACCTAAATTGCAAATTTGAAATTCTGCAAAAAAAAAAAAAAAAAATAGTTAAATTACACCATAAGGCTCTCTAACAGCTTCAGCTTACTTTTTTTTACCTCAAATTATCATTTTATCCACTCCAACAACTGTTAACAACTAGTTTTTTAGGCCTTTTATGTAAAAAATGGCATATCCTATTAATAGATTTGTTGGAGTGGAAGGAAAGTATTGGCTTACTATGAGTACTTTTCATGCTAAATGAGATTTGGAAAGGAAATCACTATATGATGTAAGGGTTGGAGATCCAAGAATTAAAATTTTGAACTTTCCATCTATCCACCATATACCTCTGCCATTATGAAAAAAAAGTCAAAACTGAAATACTTCTAAAAGTTAGAACCATAAATACTAATTTTACATTTTATATTTTACTGTAAGATTTAATTTTACCCATGAACACAATACTAACATAGACAGTAAAAATAAGATGAGGGCAAAGTTGGTAAAAGTTATCATGTTGCCCATGGTATTAGATTACGTTCAGTAGATCCTTAGGACCTACTTTGTTGCCACTTGGTTTTTTATTAATAAAAATTACACCAATGGTGGTGTTTTTCTCTGAAATCATAATTTAAAAAATATTTTTTAAAAATAATAATAATAAAAAGCTTGGCCCAGGCCCAACATAGAATATACGTGCCTTGCCTGGGCTTGACTTAATTAGGCCCAGGTCTAGTCGATCCCAGGCCAGTCAAACCCACTGTGCACTACTAACTAGTAATGCCCCACAAGAAGCCCTAGTTAATCCAACTAATCAATCTTGTTGCAGCTTATTACGACAACTAATTAGATGTCTGCTTGACTTAAGATGGAATCTCTTGTAGAACAAATTTAGACAACACCGTGTAACCATCCAGGCTGCAAAACACTCCTCCATCGCCTCAACCTGTTAAGAGAAGGCTACATGCACAAAAAAAAAAAAAAGAAGATCATTTGCTAATAATAAGTGAGGCAGAGATAGGCCTTCGCGGCATATTTTCAATATTAGTTTCTAATGAATATCACTAATACAACATTGAATCAGCTCAAAGAAGAATAAATATGGGACAAGAAGATCTCCCTAATGAAGACTTCATTGAGGTTCAAAAAAGTATAGTTGCTCTACATTCTAACAAGGAGTCAACTAAACTTCTTTCTTCTTAGTTTAATGCATTCTTATTCACAAAAAAAAAATAAAATTGAAACTGATCAATGACTTGGATAGGACTGGCTTGGGTTGTGCATTTCTGTTTGGGCCATGGAGCATCTACTTTTAAGATTATGATGATTCAAAACTGACTTTATTTGCAACATTAGTAATGAAATCACCAGAAAGTAAAGTTAGGCTGTTTGGCTGAAGTTAATGCATCCATGTTAGCATATTTTTTGTTTTGACATGCTATTGTTCATGTGGGGTCTCTTTATTTGTATCATAATGATCATTGAATCTGTTGTATTTTGATTTCAATAAGAGATTGTGACATGCTTGTAATTACGGAAAATTTTGAAGGAAATACATAAACTGGCATTCTCTCTCCTTTTGCCTTGTTGTAAAAATATGTCAACGAAGATACATTAACGCTTAGCCTTGTTGTAAAAACACGTTAATGGAGATACGTTAAGACCTCCAAACTGGGCCTAAGGGTCCTGACAACGAAAAAGATGAGGAAGGAGTGAAAATTAAAAAATATTACTTTTTAAAATATAAATAAATAAAAGTGATATAAAAATGAAAAAAAAAAAATTGAGAGCAAAAGCGCTAAAGGAAGAGAGCCTAGAGTTGGTTTAAAATAGAAGAATTATGTTATGCTTTGATAGTATTTGTATTGCCGGTGCTCACATCACCAAACACTCATGCACGACGTGGCAAAAAATCATTGGGCACTCCACGTGGTGTTCAACCTTCTGAAATTCCGCCACAGCACGGTAATATTTCTTTTGGTTCTGGACTGCAGGTTCTCCTCCCTGTGCTCGTCCAGGCTCGAGCGACGTTGTCTGTCTATATACTGTTTTGGTATTCAGATCGAAGTGAGGTTGACAGAGATAAAGAGATGAAATTTTTGTCTTTTCTGTGTCTGATAATCGTTTCTTACACTTTATTCAACCATGCCCGGGCCGATCAGATCTTCCCGGCTCATGTAGGTAAACTTATATCCGTCTCTCTTCAATCAAATTTCAGTTTTTGTTCAAAAAGGTTTCTTTTTGGATAGTAGAAAGTATAGTTTGCATCGATTTTATCTTCATATTGTAACTCTGTTATCCGGGCTTCATCAGCCTGGTAACCACAAGACTGTTCAAGGGGTGATAGATGGTTCAGTTCATGATAGGGTCAATTTTGGGGCTCTTGCAGTTGGCTGATTTGGATTGTTTTTCATTTTTTTTTCTTTTTTTATTAACTTTTTTATCACGTTGCCTTTCGTTTTTCCTATTTAGGTATTAGTCATTTGTAAAACTTGATGCTTTGGTTTTAGGGGCCGAGCTACTTTATTTGTTTTTGGCATTTTTTTAATGTATAATCAGACACTGTAAGTAGGAAGTAGGAGCATTGCTTCCTCAGAGGATGAAGGCGGACTGTCCTGGAATAATGAATGAATGGGAAGAGGGAGGGCCTAGTTCAAGAGGGCGAATTTACCCATCATCATCAGTCTTTCCGTGCTATGAGTGAGTCTGACCTGAGAGCTATGAAGTCTCCATGCGGCAATAGCGTTGTTAGAGTTTGTGATGATTTATGAACGGATTTTTGACACTAAACACTACTATTTGGTAGCTTTTCCTAACCTTTGACACCAATTGTTAATGTTATTTTCCATTTTGGCCATCAAAATATTGCAAGAATTTTGGAAAAATTTGAACTTGTAGCAAAAAAAAAAAGTTGGAGTTTGGCACATCTGCTCCTTAGTAATGGTTCCTCTCACATGGTGGGGATTTAAACATGTGTTTGAGGATGTTTGTTGCTCTCCAGTTCACCCACAAGCCATTTCTATTCACTCATCACCCTCAAAACTGAGAAGTTTAATGTTTGCATTTTATTCATGCTCCCGAGTCCCTCCCTCTTAATTCTCATCTTAGAAGTGCTGCTGGTGTTTAGGCTGCAAGAGGAATGATCAAGACCATCAAGCATGTTTGGTTTCTGGAACTTCAATCAATCTTTAGTTAGCTCAATCTTGGCCCAGAATGAAATGATTTAGATGTCTTAGATTCTTCTTCAGTTCTTTTTTTGCTTTCCATGGAGTAGATATTTTTAGTGAGCTCTATGATCAGCACTAAGCACAGAAGTGATATCATTCCGTAATTAGGCTTTTTTTCGCTTTTATGGTTGACGCACTAGATATCCCAGGATGAAATGTCTTAGAAGCTCAGTTGTGTGGTTCCTCCTCCATGTTATCATATTATGTTAGTGGTTTGCTTCTACATGATTAAGTTATTGCATTCCCTATAGAACTATATATTGTGACTGGCCTTCTTCCATGGTCAATTGGTTTGTTTGGATGCTTTAACTTATTGTTTGAGTTCAGGTTGGTTATTTTTCTGTTGATTTATTGTTGGGTTGGCCCTATTTTGGTGAACTATGATATGCCAATCACCAGTTGTTTAGTTAGCTTTTCACACTAGGAATATTAGTTTACATGGTTAAGGTCTTCCTTTTGACTTTTTATGGTTGGGAGGCCTCTGCACTCATAGCCAATTGGTGGTTGGTAAGATGCTTTAACAATTTGTATGAACAAATTTGGGCAGTGAATATGGATTATGAATGTGATCGGTTGCTTTGACCATGATTTTCAGCTTGCCCCTTGCATGAAATATACATTTGCAATACATAGAAAAATAGTCCACATAAGTCAGTAGTTGATTTTGAGTTAGAAACAGACTACCATGTTTCTGGTAGAGGATCACTTTCAAATAGACCTGTGTACTTAATGTGATATCATAGTGGTGGAAAGAGATTGTCCCACAGGTGATTTACTATAGGCTATAGTTGATGGAAACTGAGGATGAGTATGGTCATAAAGGCTAGTCTTAATGGGTACTTTCATCCAACTTTAGTGGTATCAAATAGAGTCATGCGGGCACATATATCTCATAATATTCAGTGTCGATGATGTCTGAGAGCCTCCTATTGTGTTATTTTCGTACGGATCATCTTTTCTCCTGCTCCATGAATGAATATGAAATCAATGAATTCGTCTTCACGTTCATTCCGCCTATCGATTCTTACCTTTTAATAAAAATCTTTTTCTCACATCTGCAGGAGCCACATTTGGTCGTAGTGCTCGTGAGCCAAAATACAAGATCGAGTTTCATACAGAGGAGTCTCCATTCCATCCTGTAACTAAGCTTGTGATTTGTTGACTTTTTCTTCTGTTTTCATTAGTATACCTTTTATTTTTATGAACTGCGCATATAAACCTTTAAAAATCCTACACATCAAGCTTCATTGTTCCTTCTATTTTGGCAAAAACTTTCAGAAATGATTTGAATTTTGTCCAGGCATCATAGCTTTCTTCTTTTCTAAGCTGATTGCTGTTTATATATGTCATTTCTACATCTTTTACATACTTTTCTGCTAAAATTTTGCTATTATTAGTTTTCCTTTGCACTGTCTTTTCTTTCTTTGGAAAAGCACTTGTTGTCTGTTATTGTTTTTTATTCCTGTTATCTGATTGTGTTATCTGTTTATGTAGTCCCAGTATAAAAGTAGATCAGTATAAAAAAGTTACCATTATTTTGGTCACATTAGCATTTCTTGTTTCTACCCTGTCAGCAGAGCATTGGTGGTATATAATTTTATGGCCGTTGAATCTAAGCTTGCAGTGGGGTATTTTATGGCAATGCCTTGGTGTATTTTCCTGTTTCTTTTCAGTGAAAAGGTGACAATAGAAAAAAGCCATGAGACTGCTCTAACTTCTGTAACACGTATTCAAGTATGGCATCTTTGTCGCTTTCTTCTTCAAAATAAAAAGATGCACCTGTTTAACCAATCAGCTTAGAGTCCTTTTTCTATCTGTGAATTATTAATGACATTCTGCGTCAAAATAGGGGGAAGTACAATATAATTCAGGTTTGGCCAGTTACCTAAACAATCAATCTGCAATTTGTCTGCACATGCACTGGTTTCTTTATCCCTCTGTAGACTGTATAAATTGTTGAATGCTAGTTTTATCATGAGCTGAGAAGAGTGTTTCATCTTTTCCTCAAGGACAATGAGCAAGAGTCTGTTATTATGCCCAAGAAAGATGGACAGAATTTTCTTTGTTTCCTGCCAAAGGTGGAGAAAGCAAAGAGTGGAGTACCACAGCTTCAGCAAAACATAAGTAGCATGATTGTGGAGACAGAAAGACGAATTAAACTGAAGACACCTGATGAACTACTTGAAGTTCTGAAAGATAAATGCTTTATCAGAGTGAGGGTCGATTTCGTGGAGAAAATCCCATTTATCTGTGGTGCTAAATTTTACTTTTGGTCCTGTTGGTCTGCAAGACGTCAATCAAAAAATTATTTTTTTAGGATCACCTCTTTGATTGTTTTGGGTGGTGTAGGTTGCATTAATTATGCCATAAGATTGGCTAATGCACAACATTTCTTTTCTGCAGCAAGAAGGTTGGTGGTCCTATGAATTCTGCTACCAGAAGAGAATCCGGCAGCTACACTGGGAAGATGAAAAGGTAGCATCTTTAGTCCGTTTAAGCTGTTGTAACTTTTTGTTCTTCAAATAATGTTGCACTTATTAAGGGAAAGCCAAGTATTTAGATTTATAAACTTGAGTTTTGGGTGGCTGAATGTGAGAAAAGCACTCATAGGAAGTCATAACTATAGTGATTTATAAAGGCAGTGCTGTAGTACATTTGGCAAAGGCTTTCTTGACTTCCTTGTTTCTCATTCTGACTGATTAACAGGTGAAGCAACAGTGGTTTTACATTACACAATATGACTTTTTTTTTTCTTTTTTGTTCATTCCATTTCAACTAGGTTACGTGGCAAAATGACACCTGAGAGTTTAATATGCTTAAAAGGCTAACGAAGCTGACTTGTGTTCAATTCTCACATTTCATAACTATCTGTTGATAGGAAATTTCCAGTGAAGTTTACCAGGTTTTTTTTTTTTTTGTAAGGGGTTTGACGGTTTTGCCTTCCTTTTCTACTGGTATAGGTGGTTCAGGAGTTTATCCTGGGTGTATATGATGAAGAGGCTACAGCTGCTTTCAACCAGAATCTCTCTGACATCTCAACATTGAAAGATCCCCGTTCAAAAGATGCATCTCAGCGGTATGTTGTCATTGTTCCAGACAATTTGTCTTTTCCTGCAAAATAAAAACTGATGAGCTAGAAAGTGATTTAGAAACTTATGCTGCTTATAAAGGTATCACGCCCATCAATATACAAACGGAACCATCTGTGATCTTACAAATCAGCCCCGTGAAACTGAGGTATCTATTTGTTTGAGCAATGCAGCTTTTAAGTTACTTCTCCATATGTATAATGTTATATTCTTTTTGCAGGTGAGATTTGTGTGCTCAGAACCCAGGGCAATGATTAGTTCGTTTACAGAGTTGTCCACCTGCAAGTATGCAATGACAGTTCAGTGCCCCATGCTATGCAAGCACCCGTATGTCTCCTACATTTCCCTATTACTTGCCGTAAAAGCTTCTTTAGCTCTTGTTGTACAATTCAAGTTGAGGATTGCATCATGATCTGAGATCTATTGCAGACTACTCAATTATATGTATTATGATTTGGAATCTAGTTGCTGGTGACAACAGATGCCCCCTGTGGGTTGTGTATCCTGGGCTTCATTTCTAGCGTTTCATATTGCAGCTTATTCCAAGAAGAGAGACCGGTATGGCACACGATCAACTGTAACATGCTTCTGAAAGAGCACAAAGAGGCCAAAGTTGAGGAAGACAAGTTAAAAGAGCAGCGGATAACTGTTCTTGTGGATGCAGAAGGCGAATCTGTTTATAACGCTGATGAATGAGGAAGTGATGTTTTCGGTTTGGGAAGATCAGTGGTTAGCATGTACCATAAATTCAATGTTAGAATCTTTAGTGAAGGTTTTTCCTGATACTTGCATGTTTTAGTTTGTAGAGGTAATGCTTTTAAATTGTTGTCCTCCCTAACAGAAAACTACAACTTCGAGGTTACACAATATAGAAGAGGCATTTGGTTTATTCATTCAGAGACTGAAGATTTTATGTATGTGAAAAGGATTCAGTAATTACACTTATAATAGTTTCTCCAACAGCTTCTCTAAAATTTCTATAAGATGGGGAAGCAAAAAGTAAAATCTATATAATTTTTTTGTTCAAACTCCAATAGCTTCCCTATTTTGTAGAATTTTATATTTATTACATAGCAATTAAATGTTATGAATTTAAAGTAAATTCAAATTAATGATTAGATTAATTATTGTATAATTAAATATTATTAAAAATGTAAAAAAATTACTCCTTCCGTTTTACAAAGAATGACTCTTTTATCTTTTTTACTAAAATTTGACTTAAATATATTTATATTAATTTATATTATAAAAAATTTTAAAAATTATGTTTATAAAATAGAGTCTTTAGGTTCAATTTTCACAAAAAAAAATTATAATTCTATAAGAAATTTTGAAAAAAAATATGAAATAATTGTTGTATAATTAAATATTGTGCAAAATATAAAAATTTACTACCTTTGTTTCACAAAAAATGACTATTTTAACTTTTTTAACTAAAGTCTGACTTAAAAATATTCATATTAATTTATACTATAATTTTTTAAAAAAAATTAAACTTATAAAATAGAATATTTAAGAAACCATTTTCATATAAAAAGTTTATATTTCTATAAGAAATTTTGAAGAAAATAAAATTATAAATTAATTGTTGTGAATAATAAATAGGACAACCTTTACAAGATAAAGAAAATGTTATTTTTCATTCCTAAAAAATTTTTAGAGTTTCTGCAGAAATAGAGAATGAGATCTTCTCTTTCATCTCATTTCCCATTTTAGAAAATAGGATAAAAAAATTGTTGGAATGAAAAATGATTTCATATTTCCTAAAATGAAAAAAATTTGTAAAATGAAAAAACTGTTAGAGATGCTTTGGGAGCTTCGTCATCCAGTGAATGGCCGTTGCTATTGAGTAGCGCTCGGAGAAGATTTTATGTACATGAAAAGGATTTAGTAATTACACTTACAAGAGCTTCGTCATCCGGTGAATGGCCGTTGCCATTGAGTAGCACTTGGAGAAAGTTAGGTGCTACAACGAAGAAATAAAAAAAGTTGAGGTACCAAATTTACAGTTCTTTATAGTGAAAACCGAAAACGACTTGAACTGTTACTCCACTTTTGTGCTTCCTGAAAGTGAAACTCCGTCCATTTGCTGATCGGTCACCGGGCTCATGCTGCCTTTGCCATGGAGGGAAGCCACTCTCGCAGTAAAAAGTGTTCGAAGAAAACCACTAGCGGCCGTCGGCGAACGCGAAATCCCAAAAGTAAAACGCCCGACCCAGAGCTGCAGAGCCTCCTCTCCTCCGCCATCTCCACCGCTGACGCGTTCCGTAGCCTCGATGACCTCCTCCTCCCCTCCCAATCGCCGGGTCCCGATTCTCTCCTCTCCTGTCTCCATTCTCTCATTCCTTCAGCGCCTACCCCTCCGTCCTCTCCCTGGTTCCATCGCTTCCTTTCGCTGCCCTCGTCCGTTTCTGATCCTCTCTGGCCTCGCTTTTTCCGCATGTCCAAACCCACCTTCTCCATCCTCCTCTCTCTCCTTTCTCCTTCCTTTCCTCCTGCATTTCCATCCCACTCCTTTCTCGGGGCCGCTCTCTTCCGCCTCGCTCACGGCGCTCCCTTCAACTCCGTCGCTCATCGCTTTGGTTTCGCCTCCTCCGCCATCGCCTGCCGCGCCTTCTACACCGTTTGTAAGCTTGTAAATGATAAACTGGGCCACCTGCTTGATTTTGAGGGCGAGATGAGCCGCATTGTGGTGGGTTTCGCCTCCAATTCGCTCCCCAACTGCTGTGGGGCTTTGGGTTTCGGGAGGTTCGGCATTGACGGCGAGCTTCTGGGCTCAAATGGTTACATTTTAGTTCAGGCGTTGGTCGATTCTGAGGGAAGGTTCTTGGATATCTCTGCCGGGTGGCCCTGTACCATGAAACCTCAGACCATTTTGCGTCAAACGAAGCTGTTTTCTCGCGTGGAAGAGTCCCGCGAGTTGCTGAATGGACCTTGCTATAAGCTCAGCAATGGAAATCATGTTCATGGAAATCATGTTCGTCAGTACATTTTGGGGGCTTCTTGTTTCCCTTCTTTGCCATGGTTGCTAACTCCTTATATCAGGTCCAGTGAGGAAAGTGACAGTTTTGGTTCATCTAAGGCTGCGTTTAATGCAGCACATGCTCAGGCAATGCTGCTGGTTGACACGGCTTTTTGTAGAGTTCGAATGCTTTGGAGGCTTCTTTCGAAAAAGTGGAAGGAGGATTGCCTAGACTTTCTCCCGTTTGTAGTTGCTAGTGCCTGTTTGCTGCATAATTTTCTGATTAAGTGTAATGAGCAGCTACCTGTTGAAGCTCTGGATTGCCCAAAGGAAACAAAGGAGCTTCCAGATTTTGAAGGAGTGTACGATGAGACAGGGCGGAGACTTAGGGATGTTCTTGCCGAGCATATGAGTTGGGTGAGTTTTAGGAAATGAACCTTGATCATTACTTTTACTTGGAAGTTCATTATCCTTTTCTGTAAATACTTTCCTTGTGTGATCTGTGGTTTGCTTTGTGAATCATTCTGTCTAGAGCTCTATGATCTTGTTAGCTTAAAATACATGCTCCAAGATTTTGAACTGTTAGTTTTTCAAAGTTTAGAAAACAAGGTTTCCATGTCCAGAAAGCAAGTTATGCACATTTGGAGAATTTTCCGCAACTGAACATATCTGAATGTATCGGAGGTTTGTCATATTCATCAGCATTGCTCTCAAGTCTTGTTAGAGATAAAGATTTAAGTCATTCTCATTAGCCCCGTAAACAGATTTTACCATAAACTTAAGCCTCCTGATTTACCAGTTGATGGCTGAAGAATATTCATCTGTTGAGTCTTTAATGGCAGCCGAATGTTGTCCTTGGGCATCATCAAATCTTTTAAAGTCTTGAATATGATTGTGAGTTGTGCTTTGGGTCCAGCGTTATTGTCAATATACACCCAAAGGAATGTTTTAGAGCCTTCTTGGTTGATCATTTCAGCATTACCTTTGGCCGGAACAAAGTCTTCAATCTTATTATAGCTTAAACCCAGCCATTCCAAGTATTGTAGAAAGAATAAATGATTGTTATCAGAAGCAGGAAAAAGCATTGGAGTATTACACAAATAAGATGAGCCAAGTGCTATCCTTTTAGTCTCTTGTAACTTAAACCTGAAATCATGAGAGGTGAAAGCATTCACATGGAAGTTAGCACATTGTTGCTTAGATCGTTGTGATCACGTGAATCCAGGATTTCCAGATTAACTCGGTTTAGGAGCCCTTGACCGCCTTAGTAGCAATACATCAGTTCATGAAACAAAAATGGATTTCTGTGTCATGATGCCTTCTCCTGGATTTTTGTTTTTTTTTTCTCTTCTTTGTACAGAATAAGATAAACTTGCCTTTCAAATTATTGGAGTCTATGTATTAGAGTTTTTATGGATAAGAGACCGGCCAAATATAGTAGAATCTTTTCACCTGTCTGATTGTAACTCCGTCAAGAAACTTGAAATTGCTTGGCTTCCATGATTATAAAGCTCGATAGTTTACTGATGCCTGCAAGAATTACACCATCTTTTTAGAATCCAGAATGTCACAGAGTATCTCTCAAGTTTGAAGTTTGAATAACTCTTTCATGTTGTGAACACGCAGAGTGGAAGACGATGACTTCAATTCAGCACGTAACCAGCACTGCCACTGCCTCTTTAAGTAGGGACTCTTTAGATATTCATACCAAGCAGACAACTGGTTATCCCTCCTGTGATTGAGTGAGGGATGGGTGAGTAGCTTGGTGGTTTTGTGGCACCCAACCCCCTGCCACTTGCAGCAGTATGCATTAAGGATGGGAGAGCTCTGCCGTTGGGATCGTTGATCAAAGCCTTGAGCTGAAATGGAGCCAGCTCCAGCTGTGGCCATCATCCATTATAGCAGTCTGATTGGAGGTAATGTTCGGAATATGAAAAGTGCACGATAACTTGGTGCCTTACCACAAACACAAAACTAGGTAATGCAACGGGGATTTTCATTTTCTGCCACAAGTGATCAACCGCAGTTGCAAAAGCCGAAAGGCACTTCCAACTATGTAGTTTGAAATGAGATCTCAAGTCAGTCGGCATATTTATTATTATTATTACTAGATGTCTAACCTGTCCAATAGACGGGGTAAAACTTGGTTTTGTTAGTTAGTGATTATATTAATATGTATGAATTGATATTGACATTAACTATAATGTTATAACTTGTTAGAAATAAAGATGATAAAAATTATGATAAAATTTTCGTGGTCCTTTCCAAATTGATTAGTGATTTCCCAAGATATTAAAGTCTATATTGTTGCTTCTATTGTTCTAATATTTATTTTTATTCTAAATTACTTACTATATATTTTCTTGATCCCAAAGAATAAATTTAAAGCTAAATTTTTTAAAATATGACTTTGTAAGCAAAAATGAAGATTTTCATATTTAATTTTTTTAATTTTTTAAAAAATAATTACATGTTTTAAAGAAAATTGAGGCAGTCTTCCTTTTTATAAATAGGTTTTTTGCAACTTATTTTTTAAAATAATTTGCACCATTTGAGAGTCAATATGTTTTATGAACAGCTAATTAATTTATTTACTTTTTGTCATTTACATAGTGGAAAACATTACGAAAGTAATGCATTCACAGAAAAAATATTTTGGAAGCGCTTTTTATTTTTTTTAAGTATTGAAGTATAAATCATCACTTTTTGAAGGTAGCACCATCATAAATCTTAATAGAAAAAACTTCAAACATAAATCTTAGTATAAGTTCAAACATAAATCTTAGTATAAGTCACCTAATAAGTTGTATGGACTAGACTTTTGTAAACAACAACAAATATTGTAAAATAAGTGAATTGAAAGGAGAGAAAAGGAATCAAATTTAAACAAAAAATTAAAAAAAATTAATGGAACCTGAATACAAATAAAAAATTTTGAAAGGGGAAAGTCAAAGCTCTTATCACAAGATTGTTTAAAACAAAATGACAGAAATTGTATTCCATCACCCTGATGGTGCAACAACAACATAAAATAAACAACATAATAATATACATTAGATTTTTTAAAAATTTTGTTCGGATTTTAGAATTTTAAATATCACATGTCATTGCGAAAACTTTTTTTACTTCTCGTACCTATGATTTGCATTGAAATACATACAAAATTGAACCTCAACTCTCCATGTTGCATTTCCCATAGTCTCTAAACATACTAGTTTCTTTTTCATATGTAAAATCTTCTTGAAAAAAAAGAAATGGGAAAAAGGAAAAAAATTCATAGATTAGTGTTAGAAATTAATTGAGGCAAATGGATGAAAGTATAGAATGACAATTAGTTTATTTATAAGATTGAAACTTTACTGAATGAGAAACATATTGTCTTTAACTCTAACTATCAAAAGAAATGCAAAAAATATTTAAAATTAGACCAATTTGTTCACTTAGATTAGAAGATCATGATGTAATTTGAATCCATCAGTATAGAAAGATTTAGACGTGCTCGGCACATTCCACTTAGAATCTTCGCGTATTCTTATATACATCAATTATATTATTGTATATTTCTAGAAAATTAAATGCAGCTGTATGAACATTTTAACAAAAGTTGGAAGCATGTGCTACAACTTATCATGAATTATTAGAGTTTATCTCCAAGTTTGCCACTTGGGAAGCTAAAACAATTGCATTGAGATGTGAAAAATTTTATTTCCATACATGAATGCACTAACTTGTTCAAAGAATTTGCTTGTAGCTAAAAATAATTTTATAAATGCACAAAATAATTATAATTAAATGATAAGTTTAATAATAGGAGTAATTACTTACAAGTTTATTTTAGTGATGTCCAATTTTACATATGTATTATGGAATATGGATTATAGATTATAGATTGTTATTTTGGCCGGCAACTGTCGGCATATTTATGAAGTCTGTATTTAGTGGCTAGTCTATTTATACAGCCAACCGACGTACATTGGCGTGCTTACAGTGGGATGGTTTTTCTTCCTCAAACAAAAATATCTTATTCACAGGTTACAAAAATACCAATTGTCAACGGGGTTCGGAATGAGTTTGTATATTTTCATTCATTTGTTAAACAGATGAACATGGATTAGGTATTATTCAGTTCATATAGGTTGACAAATAGTTTGGTTGGTATTTGTTTTTTTTTTTTTTTTTTTACTTTGTTTATTTATTTATTTATTTATTTTTAAATGTACCATCTAATATGTTATGAATTCTGATGTGTTTGTTGTCCATTCATTTAAGTTTGATTCCTTTTTATTGTTTATGTTCTTCAGTCTCATTCATTTATACTTATTATGCAACAACTTTAGCAATTAGTTTTTAAATTTAGGGAAAAAAATATCTAATAATAACAGTTTAAAAGGTCAATTTTCACAATCATTAACTTATCTAAAACTCTGAAAATTGTTCCTAAGTAAGGCCTTATACTTTTCACAAGTGCGTTCATTTGATAACGTTTTTGAACTAATTTGCTTCTTTATTTAATTCATAACGTATGTGTTTATTAATGGACAAATATGAAGAATGAACAAGGACAAAACTTATGTTCCTTTTGTTTTGTTATTTAAATTAACTTCAACATGGACAATAAAAATTGTTATCATATGAGGCTTTATGCTGTTTGTGAACGAGTTTATTTAATAATGTTCACTAACATGTTTGTAATTCTGTTAGCCTATGCTATCTACAAAGATGAAATTAAGACGGGCTAGTGGGGGTCAACCGCCCTTGAGTATTAGAAATATATATAATAATAGTTTTAGCTTTTAGAAAAATGGAAAAAAAAAATTATCTTTGAGCTCTCCTAAGTAATTTTGAACATTTTTGTTCCATTCCTACTTCTCTCTCTCATAAAAAAGTGTTTATTGTTGAGCAGAACTAGTTCTTCCAACTTAAGTTATTATATTAAATGTTATTTAGAATAAACAATTCAAAATAAATGAATTTAGGATTACTTTTTACCTTATGACTTACAAAGCCTACAACCATAACCCTTTTTACCTTTTCACAAAAGTCAGAAAATTGATCACTTGGTCCGATTTAAGCAATAGCACTGTTGATTCTGATCTTTCACGAAGAGTTTCAAATTAAAGTAAATTTAGAAATTTTTTAATCCTCGCAAAAACACCTAATAATTTTACATCAATTTGGCTTTGATTTTTTATTTCTTCAACTGATCTTGGAATGTTTAAAAGATAAAGCCTTATACTATTTGAATGTTTGCAAACTCATTTGTTCATTCATCTAGCTCATGACATATACATTTGTTAATGAAAGAATACGCGGAGAACTTTTTACAAACAAATGGATACAAATACAATTATATAAAGAGTAGCTATACGTTGAACCTAGTTTAGGCATTATATTCATACTTTCACATTATTTATAAAACTAACACTGCATTTTAAACAGTAGAAATAAAGAAATGAACATAACCCATCTTAAACTTCATATCTTACAAATTGAACACTAGTACATCAAACATCTTTAGGTAGAAAGAACACCACATTATACTATACCGAATACTAATTTGTACCTCTATATTTTTAAATTGCAAATGTGCTATTACAATAAGTTCATTGTATCTTGAACAATATAACTTATGAAACAAACACCATTACGTTGATCAGCACCTTCCTTTAAAAAAGAATACCATATTATACTAAACTGAATACTAATTTGTACCACGATGTTTTCAAACTACAACCACACTATTATTGTCAGATTATCTACAATATATTACAGAACAGTACATTCGTAAGAACAGAACAACACTTATTACAAAACGGAACACCATATGTAACTGAATGTAATATCACTTATTATGAATAACATATTTTATGAAATAAATAATATATTACAGAACAACACATTTGTTAGAACAAAACAACAATTATTATTAAACGGAATAACACATTTGTGTGAATAGACCAACACATTTGAGTAAATGGAACAACACACTTATACAAATGGAACAACGCATCTTACTATATGAACATTGTATAGAATAGCACATTTGTAGTAATGGAACAGCACTTTCTATTGAAAAGAATAGCAAAATTTACAAACAACACATTTTACGAAATGAATAGCACAATACAAAGCAACACATTATTTATAAAAATGTCACTGCACTTGAACATCACATTCTATGAAATGAATAATATTGCTTACTGAACGAAATAACATATTATAGAACAACACAATTGTCTGAATAAAACATCACTTTTTATTAAATGAGATAACATTATTTATAAACAATGTATCTTACGAAATGAATAACATATTACAAAACAACACATTTGTGAACAATATTTCTTATAAAATAAACAACATATTATTGAAAATCACATTTGTATAAATAGAATAGTACTTCGTACTGAACAGAATAGCATAATTGACAAATAATATTTCTTACTGAATGACACAATACTTTTTGCTGGGTGGAACAATACAGTAATCTCTCAAAATAATATATGTATAATTTCTCTTTTATTCTCTTACTTCTTGTTAAAATATATAAACACATTTGATAAAATATTGGCTGTACCAGAAAAAAAAAAAAGCATAACAAATGTATGAGTGAATAGCAAAACAATCATTGAGAAGACAAATAACATTTTCTTATTTTTTTTAAAAAAATATATGTTATACTAAAAAAATATATAAAAAATACATTAGTGAAATTTTAATGAAAATATCCAAACAAACATTTTTACAAAGAATAATTAAGAAAAGTCAGAGCAGATGTGCAATAGAGAGAGATGAAAGGCACGACAACTAATAATTGGGTAGAGAAAAAATGTTGCGGTGACAAACTTATAAATAATACTAATATGTGAGAGTAGAGCATGGACAAAGTATATTTTAGCTCTGGTCTTAGATAAATTATACGTTTGTTTTTGTTGATGCTCGGTAGTAGTTATAAAAATCACGAGCTTGTGTTCACGTTTGATGATAGTTAAAGAAACACGAACATCCAGTGTTCATTGGTTGGGTTATGCATGTTTTTGTTCCCTTTCTACTATTTCCAGGTTATCAATCTTTTTAAAAAAAAAAAAATCTCACCCATTAAAACACGGTCACTAGTACATAAATAATGCCATAAAGTGGCACCCCAAGTCCAGACTGAAACAAGTAAATAACATATTATGTTTTTTTGGGCCAATCAAACAACTAAAACTAATATTAAGAAGGGAAAATTACGCCCCTGAGATTTGATAAAATTTATAGTTTTATCCTCATTATTTCAAACAACTACAACTACCCCTAAAAGGTTAACATATCTACACCTACCCACTCCAACCTTAACTTCATTAACGACCTATTAAAATGAAAAAGAAGAAATTCATTTTATTCCCCTAACCTTTTTTTTTTTTTTGGATAATTTTACCCCCCAAATTTCTGTATCTAACTTTGTCAACCAAACACAAGAAAACTCTTTCACTTTTCTTCTTTCTTATTCTCTTTCTCCACTGGCCATCATCATGGCCCTTCTGGAGAGACGGGAGGTTGTCTGAATCTGGAGAGACAAAAGGTCATTCAATGCAGGAGAGAGTTGCGTCAGAGATCGAATTGAATCTCATCAGAGTGGCCCCGATCGAAGAGTCGCAAGATTCTCAAGCGGCGGAATTCCTAGCTGTCCTCCTCGATCTCCATCAACTCCCCCGTTGGGAAACGAAGCAATTTCAAATCTTCGTCAGTGAATCTCTATCGTGGCCCCTGTCGGTCATCCTTGTCCCAGCCGTCCTCAGTCGTCCTCATTCCAGCTGCCCTTGGTCATCCTCATCCCAATCGTCTTCTCTACGATACTATCGTGCCTGCTTCGATTCTCTATTGTGCACCCAAGTGTCAATCGTCGATGATTTGTTCTCCGTCTCTCTCCGATTTGTTCTCCATCACTGACCTGATGATTTGTTCTCCGTCACTTCTCCATTTCTCCTCGATTCATCCCCTGATGATTTGTTCCCCGACCACGATGATGATTGAAGTTAGGTGTTGGTGGCCATGATGATGATCGGAGTTACATGTAAAAATTTGAGGGGGCAAAATTATCGAAATAAAAAGTCTATGGGAATAAAAACAAGTTTTTCCTTTTTGTTTTAATGGGTCATTAACAGAGTCAAGGTTTGAGGAGGGTAAGTGTAGATATGTTAACCTTTTAGGGGTGTAGTTGTAGGTGTTTGAAAGGGTGAGAACAAAACTGTAGGTTTCACCAAAACTTAGGAGGTTTTGTAATTTTCCATATTCAGCAAAATGAAGAAGATGAAAAGGCGTAAGGGAAAATTAATCCAAGCCATGTCTCAAAGGATATGGTGGGGTTTAGAGTTCAAATCTAACCTTCATTCCCCCATAATGCCATTACAAGTTGCTTTATTAGCCTTTCAAGTGCCAGAAAAACGTGTATTCTTCATAAGGATGGCAATTGGGTAAGTCGGGTTAGGTTTGAGCCAAGTCATTCAAGTTTGGGTTTAATTGGGTTAACATCAACTTGAGTTCAAGTCAGGTTATTTGGGTTCAAGTTGAATAGATTTTGAGTTAGGGTTGAGTTCAGGTTTAATTTTAGTCGAGTCAATTTCAGTCTCGAACAATTTCAGATAGAGTTATTTGGGTTAGATTTGGGTTGATATACGAGTCTAATCGGGTTATTGGTGCATAAGCTAGAATAACATGATTAATTTATTTTTTATTAAGATTTTCCTATAATTTAAATTAAAGAATTTAATTTTTTATGCAAATATTTAAAAAATTTAAAGACCCATGTTGCAATTTTTATGAGTGACTAAAATGATAATTTTAAAATTTAGGTGCCTCATAACCAAAAAATTAGCATAAAAAAATCTTAAAAAATTAATGTAACTAGATATAAATATATTAATATACAATTATTTTAATAAAAATACATAATTCAAAATTTTGCAAATTCGATTCATGAAACTATAAACTCGGTCATTTTAAAACTTAACAAGTTGGTAGGATCAGATACATTTAAATTATATTTTCATTTCAAGTTACAAATTTTTAAAAATTTAGAATCATTATTTAGGGTCAAAATATGAATTAATTTAGTTTAGATACTAATTTGGAGTCCTAGAGGTCATTTGAGGTCAATGTAGGTGAAATGGAAGAGTTTGGATGTGAATTGAAAGTTATTAGAAAGTTTTAGGCATAATTAAAAATTTTGAGGTAAATCTATCAACCCTCAAGAGTTTGAGGTAAATTTGACAATTTTATGAAGTAAAATCTGATGATCGCATAAAGTCATGGGCTAATTTAACAAATGCTAAAAATTAGGTCTTATGAGGCTTTGACTCGAGTCTTTTCGGGTTTGGGTCAAGTCAGTCTCGGGTTTTGGTCATTTTGGATTTGAGTTATTTCAGGTTTGGGCCAATTTGAGTTCAGTCTAACTTGGGTTCAAGTTATTTCAGGTTTGGGTCATTTAGGTTTTGGGTTCTTTCAGGTTTCACTTTAATTGGGTTCAGGTTCAGGTCGCGTTGAGTACAATTGAATCCAAGTCATTGACTTTTCCTGTCAAATCGGGTTAGGTTTGGTTTGAGTTCTGATTGGTCAGTTCAGGTTTTCGGGTCAAGTCAAATTTTATCACCCCTCATTCCTCATTCTCTAAATAGTACTGCTTTACCTTGTACCTTGTCACATGCTTCTCAGTTACCCAAAAAAAAAAAAAACCCTAGTCCAAGCCAAGGGTCTGATCTCCTTCTCATAGGAAATGGCTATGTGGTGATGCAACCATTAGCCTTTTTAGGAACAAATAGGATGCCTTGAATCTTTGCCTTAATTAAATGGTTTCATTCAAAACTAATTATATCTATCAACTACATGTGTGTCTTTCAATTACTTACACCAAAGTTACAGAATCATATGCCAAAATCTCTCTTGTAAGGCCTATATGTTCGGCATGCCTAAGTCGTTCCCTTATTGCGCATGTTTTGCAATTAGAGCACTTAAATAAAATAGATTATTACCACCTGAACTTACCAGTTGCCTATAACTATCTTTAAGAACAATCCATGTACTTGCTCATTTTGAGTTCTTATCCAACATCCTAGCAACATTACTTTTGATAAGACTAGGCCTAGTTTCTTCCCAATGGTCCTCATTTTCTAGCTTTCCAACATGACCTAGTGTAGTATCTTGAATCATCCAAAACTCAATAAAGACTTTAGATATCTTGTAGATAATGGCATGAGGAAAAATGGCCTTTCCTTGAAAAACTGCTTCATTCATAACTAGCCAAACAAACACAATTATTTTTTGAAAAATTTTGAGCGTTATCTTTATCCCAGGTCATGACTTTCTGACATATTGAAGCAATCAATCAGCAAATGTGGAGATATAAGCTTTATCCGCAGAATAATATAGGCAAGCAAACTAAATATTCTTAGTCCAGTCACACTGAAGAATTATATGTGTAAGGGTTTCACACAAAGTAGAAAAGTAACAATATGGATCCTGATTCAACATCCTTTTGTCCAAATTGGAATTGACAACAGATGCATTTTGGCATAGCCTCTACATCAGATTCTTCACTTTAGGGGGGGCACTTCAGTTTCTATAGATGTTTTCAAACTCAAGGATCAAGATAATAAGATGAAGAGGCATTAGAACTTGCAAGAAGGGTTTTATTAACAAAGTGTGCAAATTTTACTTTTAGTAATACATCGTCCTTAAAAGGCTAAATGAATTTATCATGGTAGTTGAAATTACTAACAAGAATCTGTAAGATGGCATGCTGCTCTTGTTCTATTCACAAATGTTGAACTTTTTGAAGATTCAACCTTAACTCTCCTAGTCTCATGATCCACTTAACTGTAAGTTGTTGATTTTTTCTATAACAAGCACACTAGATTGTAATTTATGACTTCTCATTTGTGATATCCAAAGGTCGTTCCACACTTTAACTTTATCTCACTGTTTTTATTTATTTATTTATTTATTTATTTTGTATTAAGAATCATTACAAGTACAGGGGATGAGAATCTACTAATAGGGAAGCTTAAGGGGTGAAGTGTCTAACTCACAAACCCGGTCAACTTGAGATGTAATTTGACCACTTTTGAATTGCCTGGTTTTTGAAAAGAGGTGTGATGCTTGAACCTTAGCTTGCTGCCTAGGAGATGTCTTCTACTATTAACCCACTTAGGGCAGAAATGACATTTATCTTCACTTCTAATTTGCTAAAGGCCCTTATCCTTAAAATCACCTATTCCATGCAAGTTATTAGACCACTCCTATAAGGCCGTTGGACCTTTATTGACATGTAAAGAAAACCTTGATGAGGGAATATTCAAATCAAGGTTATCAAGATTGGGATCCTACATAGAATCATTTTTTTCCATGCAAGATCAAAAGTATAAGATCGGATTGTTGATTGTAAGATAATTAAGTATCATAGCATTGGTATAACATAATTATTGATAAAATACAAGTAAAATTCAAACTTTAATAGAGTATACGTCAACATAATCAATAAAATAATCAACACAAGTCTGAAAGAAATTCATAAACAAACACATTATTGACAAATAAAAAAGAGATTTCAATGTTCATAATTTAAATATTTAGTAATTGACTTTCAATAAATTTAAAATGTATAATTTTTTTTACAGTAATTAAATAATTTAAAATTAGTAGTTTTTTCTTTCTGAATGAAATAAGTTCAACTTACAGAGAGAAAAAATTGGTAATTTGAATGTCTATTAACTGTAAAAAAATATTATTATATATATTAAATTTGTAGTATGACAGTTACCGAATAATTTAAATTATACTTTAAAAAGTTGTCATTAGACAGTTACCTGAGTTAATAATTTTGTCCAATTGGGAACCAAAATAAAATATTTTTAATAAATTTAGAATTAAAATAGGACATTTTTAATAGGTTTAGGATCTAAACAAAATATTAAATAGGCTAGAGATGAAAACAGAATGAAAATTAAATGTTAGAAATCATCTGTTCAATGTACCCCTAATAAAAATCAATACTTGAGTAAGATTGGTAAAATCTTTCAATCCAATGATTCTACAATCCTAATCACGATCCTACAACATTTAGAAAAGGTTTTATATATTAAAATTATATGATCGTATGATCCTATGATCAGAATCTTAATTTTAACAACTTTAGTTCAAACCTTTTAAATTTCTAGTTATAAAACTTCTGGACGCTTGATTAAACGCTAAGCAAGCTTAGGTAGAACCGCCTAGTTGAAAGTCTCCACTTCCTTAAACCAAGCCCATCTATTTTATTTGTTAATGTTAAAGTATTTTAGCCCACCTTTTTCCAGTGCATCCTATTGCATTCCCTGAGAAGCCCCACTACAACTTAGCAACAAGAGAATTTATCATATTACACCATCCTTTCGTAAGCTTGAAGATAGCCATTGAGTAGATTGGTTTTGTAAAAGCAACACATTTAATAAGGATTTCTTCCCTAAAAAGGATAGCAAGTTTTCTTTCTAACTGATCAATTTTTTAGCCATTTATCTCTAATTATGGCTATTGCTTTAGAATTTGATTTTCCCTAAATATTTGGTAGGCTAAGATATTTTCCCGGATCAATGCTCTTATGAATTCGCAGCACCATAAACATCTCATCTTGCAGTTCCAAAGGAGTATTTATGTTGTAAAACAAAACAGTGGAATTCTCCATGTTACCTGGCGGGAAAAAAAAGAGAGTATTATGTAAACAAAAAATGAGATGAAATATGGCAACAAATGAAATAAAGTCGGGCAATTTCTTCACAGTAGCAGGAAGAAAGTCTCATTCAAGCTTTGTCACATGCTTTATTTATGTCAATTTTAAATGCAATGTCACCAAAAGCATATTTCAATTTTAAATGCCGTGCCACCAACTTTGCTTTTTCTCTCATTATTCATGTAATGGAAGCTTTATGAGCAACAATGATACCGTCTTGTATATACATACTTTGATAAAGGATTTTTAATAAAGAGAAATTAAAGAATTGAAATGACTTTTTAACCAGTGGACCAAGATTCTAGAAATATCCTTGTATGGAACGTTGCAATAGGAATATGATGCTTTTCCAATTCCAGCTTCCTTTTAGAAAAACAAAAACACACTTTCCAGTTGCACCAATTTTATTTTAACTTAAGTTAATTAACTCTAAAATAGTTTATTTTTATTCTTATATATTTTTTATTTAGAATTAATTTTAATTAAAAGTTAATATTATGTTTCTGCAGTAATCCATTAAAGATACATTTTGTTTATAATCTTACTAATTTTTTATGAATTTTTCTAGTTTAAGGTATTAAAAAAATTATAAAAATTTAACAAATGAATTATTGTATTTATATAATATTGTCTTTCAAATGAAATTAATTTTAGACATAAAAAATGTAAAAATAAGAATATATTAATTGACTTAAATTAAAATAAATTAACTCTAATTTATTTTAACTTAGGGTCAACTCGTTAGATTTTAATTGGCCCAAATTAACGTGTTTTTGCTTACTGGGCTTAGGCTAATATGGGAGCAACTAACTTGTACCCCAAAGCTACTTAAAATTACGTGTGACCCTCTCTTTGTTTCGCATGCTTCCTTATCGACAATGACGATCTCAAACTCTCTGACAGACATGATTTTACTGCCTCAACCTTGCAGTCTCCAGTTTGCCTTCGCTCGACCCTCGCCCCACTTTGCCTCCACCCTGCTCCACCTTCGCCTCACTCTTCCTTGCCGCTCAACTGTGTTCTCTGACCAGTGTAATGTAATCAGACGTTTCCGACATCAACAGTGGCACAACAAGTCACGCCCAGTCTTTGCAGCCCCTGTGACTAGTTGCCTAGATCTCTACCCCCCAGCGACCCGTCGAGCCCCCTGCCATCTTCACCAACTTTTGGAACCAAGAATAAATTGGGATTTGCCTACTTTCTAACCCCTTGACCCAATTGTTTATGACCTGTCAACCCCTAGTAACTATGCCTGCTTTCTAAGCTACAGAGAAATTGGGATGGCCTAGCTCACTTTTGATGGTTATGGAGAAGGTAATGCTCCTGCGACAGTGGGATGAGGTAGATTCGCTTTAGGGAAAAATTTTAGCTGGTAAAGCCATAATTAAACTCAACCTCATGGTCAAATAAGAGTGAAATGATAGAGACCCCACTATCAATAGTGGGCCCAGCCCAGTTAACGTATTAACTCCATCCAATTTATCCAAAATGAATAGGCTATTAATTTTTCTTAATTCAAAATAGCCTATATATATCTTTACCATGGAATCAAATACTGTGGCATACCGCTTATCGTGAGGAAGCGGTATGCAATACAAATATTTTCACTATTTGTCATTTTATCGTACAGTATACTGCAGTATTTTATATACCGCTAACTTTTTATATATATTTTGTCCAAAAATTGCTGTGTAATGCAAATGCCGCAAGTCATGTACCATGGTATTTCATTTTTATTTTATGTGTGAAAATTTTTTTTTGTCATTTTACATCAAAATATCATAAATATATAAAATATAATTAATACATATATCATAAAATAAATAGTTACTTTTATTCTTTTGGTTATTTTTCTTAGTTAACATAAAAATTTAATAGTTACTTTGAGTCATCTAGAAACACAATATGACAGTAGAAAATGTATTATTATTATTATTAAAGTATTATTTTTTTCTTTTATATCAATAAATTAGTTTCTTTCTGAGTATTATTTATTTTGCTCTATATATAACATTTTTTATATTTTTTGTATTAAAAAAATATCTTCTATCATATATATTTTATTTATATTTGAAAAATGATGATCTGAAAAATTCTAATATATATAAAATGTGTACAAAAATTATTTAATTTATGTCATATTAAAATAATATTCTAACACTTTTTTTTTAAACAATAATGATATGCTGCGCAATATACTGTATAATATACTTTAAAAATTTGATGTGCGATATGCTTAGTAATAACATTACTTGACACTTTGATCTTTACATACTTTTGAATTTTATGTAGGCCAACACACTTCCATCTCCCTGCCACCAGGCCCGGCAAACTTGAGCTCAATTTCTAAAACAATATCTCAATTTCTTGTTTAGCTTCAATTCATTGCCCTTGATTAGAGGTGTTCAGTGGGCTGGTCCTGACACGGCCCGGCTCGGGACCGGCTCGCTTGGAGCACGGCCCAGGCACGGCCAAGACCGGCACGGCCCAGGCCCGCGTTAAGACCGGTCGCAATGTGGGCCGTATATGGGCCTGGAGGAGGGGGGAGGGAGGTGGGCTCGGCACGGCCCTAGGAGGCGCCTGGGCCGGCACGGCACGGCGGCACGGGACCGGCACGGCGGACGGCACGGGACCGGCTCGGCGGTGGCGGCGCAACGGTCAGGATGCCCTCCAACGTTCCAAAATTTTCAAAAAAAAAGGGCAAATTACACGTTTGGTCCTTCTAACGGTTGGCAGCGTTTTTTGGACCCCAGAAATTACATTTTTGCCCCCTCCAACAACTATTTTGTAAGGGTTTTTTAGGCAAAAAAAAATAAGGCCTTCCCCTATAAATAGGGAGGCCATTTCCACCATTTCTTCACACCAATCTTAGCAATCTCTCCTTCTCTACTAATATATTCTCTCATTTCTTTCAAGCAGTCAATATTATTTTCTTCATTCTCAATCAATTCTCAATTACTTTCGAAGCTTGTGTTTTGCTCAATTTTGCCTCACACAAATGGCATCAAGAGGAAAGGGAAATGCCTCAAGCTCTTCATCCCGCACCGGTTTGAGGTCATTTTTCTATGGCCTTTCCCGACCGGCGACCCGTGGGACTCATATCCAACAAACTGACGATGACGAGCAATTCGATATGAGTCAATACGACTTGGGCCTCGACGATCAACTTTCTGATGACGACGTTGAGGAAGTGGAGCCCACGGCAGCAGGGAATGTTGGTGGAGGAGATGGTTCTGAACAAACCCCGACAAGCCATCAAGCCGAACTTCTGCCAGAAGGTAAGACGGCGAGGTGCACCGCATGGGTTTGGGAGCATTTTGACCAAGTTTTTGAGAAGGATAGTCATGGAAACAATGCGAGGTTCGCACAGTGCAAACACTGCAAGCAAAAGCTCTCGCACAAGAAGAACGCTGGCACAGGAACACTGAGACGTCACATGGAATCAAAGCATCCGACTTTATGTCCAGATGCAGCTACGAGTACCGGCGGTCAGACACAGCTTGCAAGCACTGCCGGCGGATCAGGTATTTTTAAATTTAATCAAAAAAATTGTAGAGAAGGCATGATAGAATGAATGATGTTAACTGAAAAACCATTTACACAATCGGAAGATAGACACATGGAAAAATGGATTACATCATACTTAAACCCTGCTTTTAAAAGAACATCTACGACCACTACTAGGAGGGAGGCATTTAAAAGTTATGAAGCTCGTAAATCAAACTTACAAGCATACTTCTCTGCTTTAGATCACTGTATCTCATTTACTAGTGACATGTGGACTTCACCACTAGGACAAAATTATTATTGTATAACTGCACATTGGATTGATGATAGTTGGGTCATTCAAAAACGTATAATTGCATTTAAATGGATGGAGGTCGATCATACTGGTTGGAACATATTCAATGTAATTTCAGAAAGTTTAAAAGAATTTTTTTGTTATGACAAGGTTTTTAGCATAACATTTGATAATGCATCAAACAACGATGTCGCGGCTGAGACATTGAAGGAATCACTAGAACCTGTCCGTGATGCCGCATTTTTTCATATTAGGTGTATATGTCATATTTTAAACTTAGCTGTCCAAAAAGGTCTTCAAGTTTTGAGTAATGAAATTACTCCAATTAGGTGGGCACTCCATTATTTAAAGTCAAGGACGAAAGTTTCTAAAGAGTTTAAGCAATATTGTCTGGAAAATGGCCTCGATTTTAGTTGGAAACGTTTTAAACTTGATTGCCCTACCTGAAAATGTTTTAAACTTGATTGCCCTACCCGATGGAACTCCACTTATGAGATGTTGATAGATGCGATGCCATTTGCTGCATACATGACATGTTTTATAAATGTCAGAGAAAAGAACACGATTTTGAAACAAGAGATGTGGGATAAACTGTCAAAATTGGCTGCTGTGCTGCGATATTTTTATGATGCCACTGTTTTCTGCTCCGGTGTATACTATCCCACATCGCACAAAGTTTTAATGCATATGGTCAACATTGCATGGGTTTTGAACCAATACAAAGATGACGAGTTCTTAAAAGACACAATTAAGGCCATGAAAGATAAATGGATTTTATATTTCAGTACTATACCCCCAATCTACTTAGTTGCAGCTACACTAGACCCGACCGTAAGAATCACAGGTACGCAACAGCTACTTGAGGGTTATTATAGTTTCTTAGAAATGGCACATATTTCTGTTCATGCTATAACTACCTCTATTGATAAGCACTTGCGAGAGTTATTTAAGATATATGCCAGTCGGCATAAGGATAAGGTTGCAAACACTACTTCATCTACCATCGCGTCTTCATCGGCCTCATTGTCATTCAATCCGGCTGAACAACTCCTCAAACGGCCCCGTGCTGCCGCATCTGGTCTTACTGAAGTGGACGCATACCTTAACCTTGTTTGGGAGAATAGTGAGACCGACATTCTAGACTGGTGGAAAGCAAGAAGTAACAAATTTCCAATACTCTCCATCATTGCCAAAGAAGTTCTAGCTGTTCCCGTCTCAACCGTTGCATCGGAGTCCGCTTTCAGCGCTGGAAAGCGTGTCATTTCAGAGAGACGCGCAAGGCTATCACCAGATGCAGTTGAAGTTTGTATATGCAACCGTGATTGGGGTCTTGTAGCTTGCAGATTACATGACCACAAGAGTTCTGACGAGGAAAACCCCGATGAGGTAGATGCTTAAATCCACTGCTTGCTCATTATTTACTTACTTTGTATTTGATCTGATTTTGCTGTGTAGCACAGATCATACATTTTATTTTGCATTTAATTTTATGGAACGTTTCGCTATTGAGTAATGTAAAGCCCGTTCCATGGTATGTAAGTGCCGTTTGGCTTTAATATTAATAAAGTTCACACCGGTGGTGGTGTTTTACTCTTAAAACAAGTAATTATACAAAATATAAAGATAAGCTTAGAATAACTATTAATCTAGTTCTTCTATTTACTCTGTTGGTCCCCAAATTTTTTTTTTGTTGGTTTATGTACTATTTTCTAAGGTAAGACATTGATGAGCATAATTTGTCTCTAATTTTTTTTGTCATTATTTTATTTATTGTCTTGTAAAGTAAAATCTTGGTAATCATGGTTTGTTTCTTTAACATAAAGAAATAACTTTAGTCCTTAAGGTTTTAATAATTGACTTAATAAAGGTTACAAAAAATGGTTTAACTCAAAATCAAATATATCAAAGTTTCCAAACTTTTTGGTCAATTTCTTACCTTTTATTTTTATTTTTATTAAGTTATTCATTTAACGTTTGATTAATTTAAAAGTCTAGTAGAATTGAATATGAAGTGGAATTTAAGATCCACTAGATTATAAAATATCACTTATAAAAAAACTCTCATACTCTTGTTTTTATTAAGTTATTGATTTAAAAGTGAAGACTAAAACTTAAAATTAAAATAAAAATTATAATTTTAAAAATTAAAATTTAACGGGCCAGCTCGGGTTCGGCTCAGGACCGGCACGGGACCGGCCCGTGTAAACACGGGCTGTGCCCGAGCCCACATTACTTAGGCCCAGGACCGGCTGGTCCGGTCCGGTCCCGGTCCGGGCAGCCCATTTGTGCATCACTACCCTTGATTATCCTTGCTACATAAAATCTTGTTATAGACTATATTGGAAAAAAAATTCTCCAATCACCCATTGTACCCCAGCGGAATAACAAACATAATCAAAATAGACATAAAAGAATTTAACATAGTTTAACTCTTAACTATCCTATATTCACAGATGAGAGAAATCCACCTGAATAAAATATGAAAATTAAAGTAGAGATATGCCCTTAATACTCATGCTGGCCTATGAATCCTTTACACATTACTAATAACTCAAATATCTTGCCTTCACACAATTACAAAATATGAGAATCGCAAAAAGCTTTTCGTCCTACCCTTCTCTGGTATCTGGACCTTTCCTCCTTTTTGAAACCTTTACATCTTATCTCTTCACAACAATTGGCTCTTCTCTCATCTTAAAACCTCAATACAACAAGTCTTTTTATAGGCTACACATAAACTCAAACCACAAAAAAATAAAAAATAAAAATGAATCCTAATAAATAGAAAAACTAATACCAAATCCTAAATAAAATTAAAATTATTAACCTTATTGAATTTGACTAAACAAATCCAACAATCTCCACCTTAATTCAAATTTTTCACCATAAATATGAACATTTTCAAATTTTTCACCATAAACATGAACATTACGAACATACGATCACGAGCACAAGCATGCATACCACGAACATTGTCAAAACATAAACACAACAATGAACACAAATGAATACAGATAATATGAACATAACTACAAATGACAAACACCACCAAGACACGAATAAGAACTAATTGAAACAATCATGAACTGAACATCACATATATCAAGTATCAACAGAATCTTCAATTTTCAAACTTGTATTGATCTATGAATATTACACTGCAACCATTGGCATATATCTCTGGGAAGATTATTTAGGGTCCCATCAAAAAATCCAAAGACTCCAACATGCTAAGTATCGAATCATACACTCTATCATGTTATGTACATACCACAAGCTCCACCATGATCAAACCGCAAGTTCTGATCTTACTTATTAGAAAAATTTTCTTCTATCACCCATCACACACAACAGATTAATAAAAACAATTAAACAGACACAAACAGTAGGGAGTCCAGCTAGGTTAACCAGTTAATTCTGCTCCTAATTTGATGCCGGTAATAACAAGCATTTGAGAATCATGTGAGAATTGAAAGCAAAGGACTTCTTTCCCAACCCTTAAAATGAAGGCAAGGGTATTCAATTTTTGGATTAATTGATCATGGAGTTAATATTGGCCATGGATTGGATAGAACATGATTACTGCCATCGACCGATTGCTCGGTAGACAGTGGTTAATATTCAGAGGCCGAAACTAAACACTAGATTTTGCGAAGGAGGGAAGCAAGTCGATCGGCAGTCTGGAAGTCGCGGCTTTCCCTGGCCCTCAGGATGCCGAACATGATTGCGAGGCGCTGCTGCGTGGCGGCGCTCTGCTCCAGAATTAGGTCCGTCTCGTGGCGGAGCTGGCGACACTGGGATGCCAGGGCCTCGCACTTGAGGCGCACCTGGCGCTGTCCCTCCCTTATGCTCCTCTGCTCCTCCCCGATCTCGGCCATGTCCTTCTTCACCCTCTCTATCCTTTCTGCAATTTCCTTCATCTCTCTTCTCCCCTCCTTCCTCAATCGTAGCTTCATGGAACGCTTTCCCGCCCTTCGTACTGAAGGGTATTTTACGCCCATTAGACCTGTCTTTTGGAGGAAACCCATTGTTTTTGGATCTGCCTCTGCCTCCTCCCCAAGCCGCATCCTCCATTATATAGAGAATAAGGGATCTGGGATCTGGGCTTGGTGGGGCCCACTTTACATGGTTTTTACCTTGCTTTTAAGAAACAGATGACTCTGTAGCGCGACTGCTCGTTTGTTGCATGGCAACTTCACCGTTACTGCACCCTCCCTCCCTCCCGTTTCTTTTGTAACAGTTTACTTCACACGTAGTTTTGGACATTTTACTGTTTTTTAATTTTGTCCCTTCCCCTGTCTTGTTTTGATCTGATATAGTTTAGGGTGCTTGTTTCTGACGGATAGGAGCGGACACACCATTTTTTATTACCAGGGATAGACTATTAATACCCTAAAATATTTTAATATAATTAAAAAAAATTCAAAAAATAGATGAAATATATTTAAATTGTATTTATCATTCCTACATTGTACTAACTATATTGGTATCAATTGTTGCAATAAACTCAATCTTTATATACATTAATAAATTATTCCTAAAAAAATTGGTACTTATCTTATTGAGAAGCCAAGTCTTTACAATATTCATAGTGTAAAAAGCTTGTTTTATTTTACCTAATCAAACAAAACTAAGAATTTCAAAATCACTTGAAGAAATTAGAAATCAAAGTCAAATTGATGCTAAATCCATAGGTGTTTCCAGTGAAATAAAAAAATTTCTGGATTCACTTTAACTTGAAACACTTTGTTGAAGATCAAAATTAGCGGTGCAACTGCTCAAATTAGACCAAGCGATTAATTTCTAACTTATATAAAAAGATAAAAAGGATTATAGTTGTAGACTTTACGAGTCATGAGGTAAAAATAGCCTAAATTTATTTTTATGAATAATTATTCTAAATAACATTAAATGTAATAACTTAAGTTAAAAGAACTAGTTCTAACTTATATAAAAAGGTAAAAAGGATTATAGTTGTAGACTTTATGAGTCATGAGGTAAAAATAGCCTAAATTTATTTTTATGAATAATTATTCTAAATAGCATTAAATGTAATAACTTAAGTTAAAAGAACTAGTTCCTGGTCAACAACAAATACTTCTATAAGAAAAAAAAGTAAAAATGGGGCCAAATGTACGAAATTATCTAAAAAAGCTCATAATTTTTCTAACGGTTATAACTATTATCAGATATACATCCTAAACCCTATGGGGCCAAAGTCCCTACTAACCCCTCCATATTTTGGCCTCTAATAACAATTGAGGGGGCTAGGGTAAGTGGGAAGAGGTGATGGTGAAACCCTCCCAATCAGCCGTTTGTAGCGTCTCCCCTTCCTGTTTATAATAGTTAATGTGTGTAAAAAACTTACTTAAAAAAATAGTGTAAATAATATTAGACTGCTAAAAAAGAAGGATCAAAGGTTATGGAACACAGGAAGTAGTATAATTTTATTACGGCAATTACCCACGGCGCCTTATTTTGAACTCGCAGGTCTCAAAAAATAGTACAGTACTACTTCGTCAAGGTCTTGTATCTTTACAATTTTGTATGCAGAAAAATGTTAATTTGGTCAACCGACAACATATTGTTGAGCTGGTAGGCTACCTAAGTCACCTACGTTACGTCAGCCGTCTTTTGCGAAGATTTTGCATCCTCTTGGCAAATGGCAATAAGTAGGATTTGCGGGCAACATAACTTTTTGGGAAAATTCGTTGGGTAAATTATAGCTGTTGTCCATAAACTAGATTTTATGGTGTTTAATTATCATGAAACTATTAAATGTTACATAAATTATTAAATTAATTATACTTTAATCTCTGTTATTTTAATATCATATGATATACTATGTCACATATTATTAGTTTTTTATAGAAAAGAAATATTAAAATATTATTTTAGAAGAACAATAAATTAAAATATAATTTTTTGCACATTTTTATATTTGGTTCTATTTTTTCATTGTAATTTTTCAAAAATAAATAAATATATATATAAAGGAAAAATATAAAAAAATATATAAAAATGAAATATAAAGAATAAAATATATAAACATATTTTTTCTTGTGTGAGACACATGATAAAACTGTGTAAAAATTACAGTAATTTTTAAATCTAAATTATGTTAATATCATTTGTAAATAAAAATATATTAAAATATGTGCATTAGATATATTTTATTATTTTATATATTTATAAACAGTACTTTCATGTAAAATGATTAAAAAAAAAGTTATCTTACCGTGGTAAATTGAATACCGCAATGTCTTTGGTGAAAAAAAAAAAAAAGATAAATTGCATTTCCACCATTTGTCACTTAGCTACAGTGAAGAAAATTCTACACAAAGTTTTATAAAATACCGTAAATTTAAAATGCATGCAATGGATTTGGTGGTGGGAGAGAGACCATTTCGCCCGATATTTTGCTAAAAAATAATGCAGGCTCAAGTCATTGAAGTCAAGTCAAGACCGATGCTGATTTTTAAAAAAATGTTTCCCTAACTTGTGGGAGAATGGGAACAAGAGTAGCGTGACCCGCAGTTTAATCTGAGCCAGCCCCACAATTGGTTGGATTTGAGTAGTGTAAGTATCTCCTCCTTGCGTAATCGCGCGTTTCCTCGCAAGATTCTGGTGGTTTCCTCCACGAACCGCGCGACCCACTCCCGAGAATAAACCTTTCCACTAAACATATTAATAGCAGTAATTAAATAGCCTGCGCTGTTAGACCTGACATTGTATTGTACTACCGCCAGATTCTATCTAATATTATTTACATCATTTAATTTTTTTATATAATTTAATTTAAATTTATTTATTCTAGTACTCTCTCTGTCTCATAAAACCTGTCCTCTTTGATAACGCACGTAAATTAAGACTTCTCTACTTTTTATTTTTATTTTTTAATATAAAATTATTGATTTATTTATTTTTATATAAAGTACATGTACTTATCTACTTTTTAATGGGTCCTACGTACTTTCACTCTTTAACTTTTTCAACTTTCTCTCCTTTCAATAAATGATATATATATAAAATAATAAAAAAGTTACCTTATTTGAAAAAATAGAAAGAGGACAACTATTTTGAAACTGCCAAAAAAAAAATAGAGGCCAACTATTATGAAACGGAAGGAGTATTTATTTTAAAAAATATATTTAGAAACTATATGACTTAATTTATCATTTTTATATAAATTTTTTTTTATTTATATACTAAAATATTAAAAATAAAAAATTATAAGTTAATTATTTAAAATAGTTTAACTTAAATTTATTTATTCTAATATTTATTAGAAAAAAATTTTTAAAAAATATATTTAAAAATTATATGTCTTAATTTATCATTTTTATATAAATTTTTTTGTTTATATATTAAAATATTAAAAAATAAAAAATTATAAATTAATTACTAAAAAATAAATATTTTTAAAAATTTGAGACGTAAGGAATATTATTGATATTTTAAATTGTCAGGTAACTTTTTTTAGTCAATTCATATTTACAAGGCACAATACTGCCGATTCTGCAGTGCTCGTGGTGAGCACGATGCGCAGATAGTGCCGGAATTAAAGAGGCTAGCAGGTGCCCCACGGTCTATTCCTCATAAAATATCTGTTATTTTTTTTTAATAATTTGAAGATAAATGTATTTTAATCTATCTAAAAACTAGTTAAATACTTAAATTCTATTATAAGGACTATAATTAAAAAATATATTTATTTTTGACTTCTACTTTACAAAAGAATTTGCAGCTGCCAGCCTGCCACCTTTGCACACATATTTCTAAATTACACACACGTAGAAACATTTTATAGAAGTTAATCTGATAACCATTTTATTTTGTTTCTTGACTGGATTAGATTTAAACACGGCTGCATCACTCATACTTCTTCAGCATACCATAGTATTCCTCGCAACACTCTCATCATGTTCTATTTATGGGAAATATTGGTGTGATGGAAATAAAATGATTTTTTGAAGAAAGTTATTAACCTGGAAAAATGACAGTAAAAAAAAACAAAAGAAATCATTGAAGGGGTCGTTGATTGCAATACTTTTCGCCCACATTTGGACCCTCCCAAGGGCCCTCTAATGTGATTCACATCACTTAAAATACCCCTTTCTTTAATCATTCCGGTACAGGTTAACGTAATTTTTACATGGGGACCAATTTCTTTTGCCCTTGTTTACCCATCCTCAACCAAAAAACCACCTGCCACACGCAAATGGACTTAAATATAGTGGGAAAAAGATATATGGTATAAATATTTTTATATTTTATTATTTTCTCATACATTATAGGAAAACTTACAGAAACCCTCCTGTCATTTTCCCTAACCTACAATTATCCCCCCATATATTTAAAAACCTACAAATAACCCCTTCACTTGCTAACTCTGTCAACTAATCGGTTAAGACAAAAGGAAAAATGCCTAAATTACTTTTCAACCTTTTCTTGTTTGAGCTTAAGTGCCAAGACTTTTGTTTCTAACAAAATAACCATCTTCTCCACTCAAACTAAATTCCCACTGCCCAGATCCGCTGACGTGTTTTAGTTCTCAAATTAAAGATTGCACATTCCTCTCTGTTTGATGGTGACTGCGACTCCCTCCAGTGGCACTCGATTGCCGGTTCTATTATCCCCTCCGGCTTGGCCTTGTCCTCTCCCCTATGCTCGTGCCCTCCTCATTGTTTCTCTTCCAAAATTATGATCATCAAGAGCCAGAGTACACCGATTAAAGGCTGGCGATCAGCTTATTTAGTCTAATTTCAACTGCTCTAAATTAAAATCCATCATTCCAAATTCTGACTCTTTTTTTCGTCCTCACACTCATCGCCGGAAACCACCTTGTGCTTCTACCGTTGACCTTGTTGAAGAGACGCAGCCACAGAAGAAGCTCGTCGCCCTCAATTTTATTGAAGGCAACAATCAGAGCTTTCTCGCTGGTCGGTTCCGAACGATGTGAACGGAAAATCGCATCTCCCCCCGGACAGGCTATCTTCTTGCAAGGAGCAGCAACTCGCCCTCCTCCTCTGTTGTGATCGTCCAGCCCGCCGCCGACGTCGTTCCAGCGATCTCTTCTCTCGATTGCATTCATGGGTACTCGGTCAAATTCAAGCCCGCTGCCGACGCCGTTTCGTGCTGAATCTTCCGAATATTTTTGGGTTCTTCCAACACCGCTTTCGGTTGGTTGAATTCATAAATGTAAATGCTTGCGTTCAGTTTCCATCCTTTGGAGAGAGTTGTATAAGAAATAGTAATAGATTTAAAGTTGGAAGGCGAAGTGACATTGACTAGTTGAAGATGATGGTTAATCTGTTAGATGCAAAAATTTTAGGGGTCATAGTTTACTGGTGGAGAATACCAGGGAAAAGGCTAGGTTTTTCCTATTTTTCCAGTTCAACGTACAGTCACGGAAACAATGTTTCAGGGGGCAAACTGTAGGTTATTGAATATGCGAGGGGGTAAGCGTAGGTTACGGTATACCACGGGGGGTTTCTGTAAATTTCCCTATATTATATTATGATATTTTACAGTATTTTATTGTATTTTACATACCGTTCATTTTTTATATATATTTTATCTGAAAATTACATGATACCACAAATACCACTAAGCACGTACTGCTGTACTTTATTTTTCATGGATGCTTGTAAAATTTTTCTTTTCATTTTATATCAAAATATCATAAATATATAAAACATTACAATATAATTAATATACATATCATAAAATAAATATTTAATTTCATTATTTGGTTATTTTTCTTAGTTAATATAAAAATTGAATGGTTACTTTGAGCTACCTAGGAACTCAATATGGTATCAGAAAATGCATTGTTATTATTAAAGTATTATTTTTTTCTCTTATCAGTAAATTAGTTTCTTCTTGAGTACTATTTATTTTGCTCTATATATATAACATTTTTTTATATTAAAAAAAAAATTTTCTATCATATATATTTTATTTATATTTGAAAAATTATGATGAGAAAAATTAGAATACATATAAAATGTGTAAAAAAAAAAAATTAAAATTTATGTCATCTTAAAATAATATTTATAATATTTATTTTTTTGTAATAATAATAATAATATGTAGCACAATATACCATATGATATACCTTTAAAATTTAGTGCAATATTTCATATGATAACAGTATTTAACCCACTGTACCAAACTAATGGCAATTTTTCATCGGGGCATCATTTCTGGCTGTTTCGGCCAATTGGATTGTCAGTGTTATAATGTGAGTGATTGTAGACAGCAATTTCTCCCAAAAGCACAAAAAACAGGGGGTAGGGAGAATGAGAGTTTTCCTGTACAATGGAGAAAAAGTGCTAGTCAGCAGCAAGGGGTGAGGAGTGACTATGATGTGAAAGTTTCTGGCAAAGCAAGGAGGCAGAGGAGTCTCACTTGGGCCTAGTGCGCTAGGTATTCCCTCACCTCCCCTTCATTTCCTCCCATAGCCCCTCTAATCAGTTCCGGCCATAAAGTTAAATACCGCGGTTTTAACGTAGGTAAGTCATGTACGATATAAATATTTTTATATTTTATTATTTTATTACATAATATATTATGATATTTTATAATTTTTTACATATTATTTATTTTTGTGTATATTTTATCTAGAAATTATGGTACATTGTAAATACTATGAGATACATACCACGTTATTTTATTTTTAGCAGATATGTGTAAGATTTTTTTTTTGTCATTTTACATTAAAATATCATAAATATATCAAATATTAAAATATAATTAATACACATATCATAAAATACAATATTTACTTTTATTCTTTTGATTACTTTTATTAATTAAGATAAAAATTTAATAATTACTCTGGGTCATCTAAGAACTCAATATGATATTAGAAAATATATTGTTATTATTAAAGTTTTATTTTTTTCTCTTATATCACTAAATTAGTTTCTTTCTAAGTATTATTTTACTCTTTGTGTGCGCGCGCGCACGTGTGTGTGTGTGTATAACATTTTTTATGTTTTTTATATTAAAAAATATATCTTCGATCATATATATTTTATTTATATTTGATAAATTATAATGAAAAAAATTAGAATACATATAAAAAGTGTAAAAAAAAATTATTGAATTTATGTCATCTTAAAATAATATTCTAGCAATTTTTTTATTAAAACAGTAACGGCACGCGACGCGATATACCATGTGGTACATCTTAAAAATTTGGAGTGTAATATACCTAGCAGTAATGGTATTTAACACCTTAGTTCTTCCACCCACCATTGTCCTTTCTCCAAATTCACCCTAAAATCAAAGTGATCCTTCCTAACCAAACTATCATCGGCTTTCTTGGAATCAAATTCGAGAAATCCTCCTTAATGGAAAGATGAAGATTGAGTTCGAAGTAAAGCAACAATTTTTAGTGATTCAACAGGGTTGGGGAAAAGCATTGTGGAAATACCTTTTTGTTATTAAAAGGCCAAATAACTTCAATTGGAAAGGGAGTCTGGTTGAGAAATTGGATTAACAAGTTAACACGGGCCAAAAAATGTAAAATGAACTGGCCCTAATAATGTTGATAGTTCATTTTAAAAGAACAAAACATGGTGGTAGTCAATGGACCTATCAAAGATAGCCTTTCAAATATTTCATTGGCATAATAGTAGTCGGTGGACCTATGAAGGACAGTCTTTCAAATATTTCACTAGCTTTTAGCAGAAACCTTGGCTTAGCTTATAACATCACTGTTGAGACTTGAATATTAAGAGAAGGGCTTAAACTTGCCCTTTAATTCACATTCAACCTTGTACTGTAGATATGGGTTTTCACTACAACACAAATTCCAAATCGTGACTGAAAGTCAATCATTAGTTGTTTCAGTTGCTAAGTAGTCAGAAGTAAAAAAGTACACTTTTTATTAAGACTTATAAGCAACTAAAATTTTCAGTCCCTTATATATTAGTTACCTTTCAGTCAAAAATTTTTAATATATTTGATCGTAATCGCCCTTTAGTCGGTTTTTTAGGTAACTAATTTGCCTCAGTCACCTTCCTGGTGACTAAGTTGATTTAAGAGTTTTGGGTTTTTAGGATTTGGGTTTTTTTAGAGTTTAGGATATATGTATTAGAATTTTTTTTAAGGATTTGGAATTTTTTAAGGGTTAGGGATATAGAATTAGGATTTAGGGTTTTTAAGAGATTAAGAATATTGAACATAGATTTAGGGTTTGAGTTTTTTATTTAAGGTGTAGGGTTTAAATTGAGTAGAAGGTTAGGGTATTAACTGGATTAATTTAATATTAGGGTATTAACGAAATCAATTTAATATTAGGGTTTTAGAAATTATTTTATTACTAATTTAGAACTTTTTTATGATTTAGGGTTTCATAATTTTTTTAGGGTTTAGGGATATATATATAGAATTAGGATGCTTTAAGGGTATTTAATTAAGTATTAGGGTATTGAAATTTAGGATTTTGGATTTGTATTTAGAGTTTAGGATTTAGGGTTAATGGTATAGATTAAGTTTAGGGTTTAAGATTTATGGTTTAAGGTTAATGGTATAAATTAGGTTTAGATTTAAGGGCTTAATTAGGAATTGTATTTCAGGTTTTGGGTTTAATTAGAGTTTAGTGTTTAATTAGAGTTTGTATTTAGGGTTTAGGGTTTCCTTAAGGTGTAAGGTTTAATCAGGCATTGTATTTAGGGTTTTGGTTTTAGGGTTATTGGTAGTTAGGTTTAGGGTTTAGGGTTAATGGTAGGTGGGTTTAGGGTTTAGGGTTAATGGTAGTTAGGTTTACGGTTTAGGGTTTAATTAAAGTTTAGGTTTTAATTAGGGTTTGTATTTAGGGTTTAAGGTATAATTAAGGTTTAGGGTTTAATTAGGATTTGTTTTTAGGGTTTAAAGTTTAGGATTAATGGTATTTAAGGTTAGGGTTTATGGTTTAATTAATAGGGTTTATATTTAAGGTTTACAATTATTGGTAGTTAGGTTTACAGTTTAAGGTTTAATCAAGGTTTAGGTTTTAATTAGGGTTTGTATTGAAGGTACAAGGTTTAATTAGGTTTAGAGTTTAGGATTAATGGTAGTTAGGGTTAAGGTTTAAGGTTTAATTAATATGGTTTATGTTTAGGATTTAAGGTTAATGGTAGTTGGATTTAGGGTTTAAGATTTAATTAGGGTTTATGTTTTAATTATGGTTTATGGTTTAGGTTTTAACTAGGGTTAGGGTTTAGGGTGTTGTTAGGGTTTATGCTTTAATTAGGGTTTGTATTAAAGGTTTAGGGTTTAGGGGTATGGAATTAGAGTTGAAGGTTTAAGGATGGTTTAGAATTTAGGGTTTAAGGTTTTTGTGTATGTATGTAGTTATGGTTTGGGGTTTTGTGTATGAAAGGTTTGGGGTTATACTATATAGACGTGCGTGTGCACACACACACATTTTAAGGGTTTAGGTTTTAAGGTCTCTCTAAATAATTCAATACCATAATCAAATCCCAAAATTTAGTAACTATATATGTCTTGCCCAACATAGCCCCTAGCCCATTTGAGTAGTTTAGAACTTGTAACAAAAGGTTTAGACACTCAATTATGCTTATCGGG
This sequence comes from Aquilaria sinensis, assembly GCA_005392925.1. NCBI lineage: Eukaryota > Viridiplantae > Streptophyta > Magnoliopsida > Malvales > Thymelaeaceae > Aquilaria > Aquilaria sinensis. The sequence continues at coordinate 605,357 of SMDT01000546.1, forward strand.
TTTAGTTCTAATACTTGTTTCATAAGTATGTAGTATGTACTAGACTCACAAGTTCAAGTACCTTAGGCCCTGCTAGGACACAGGGGAAGGGCATTAGGGGCATACCTGGACATTGCCAAGACTTATAAGCATGTACCCAAGATAATTACACAGCACAAAACTTGCTAAACATCTAAAATTTCTTTGCTCTTCCCAAACAAGTTAAATGCCTAAATGGATTTCATGCTCGTATCAACATAAATTTAAATCAATCAATTCATATGTGCATGTTAACCAAAACACTCGTTGAAGTTTTGAAAACATAGGTGTCATGCACATGATAACACAAACATGTGTCTTGGTAAGCCTACAAAACAAACATCAACTCACATGCACACAAACATCAGTTTACTAACAAACAAATATCAGTATACTATCAAGTGAACACCTTCACTGTATATACATCAACAATTGAACATCAGTACACTACAATCGAACAGCAGTATTTTACAAATGAACACCTTCACCATGCAATAATTTAAACATATTTTTGGCATACATATTCATCCTAATCAACTTCATCTTACATACATATAGTCTTAGTTAGCCTACCATAAGCCACTTTAGTGCACTACAAGCCAAAAGTGCATATACACTCAAAACCATTATAAAATCACAACTTAAGCATATCCATCATCACTATGACTTGTTCGCACGACATATAACTCATAAAGTCTGCAAGTAATGGATTACTACATATTAGCTTGCCACATAAGTAAAACATAGAATAGTAATATTGAGTAGTGCACATAACTGAAACACTGAAGCATATGGACTTGAACACCAGTGCACATAAACTAAAGCACTGAAGTACATAAACTAGAACACCAATACACATAAACTAGTACACTACCTTGCTGAAACCCAAAGAGTAACAACCAATCTTAGCTTCCTTATTTCTCTAGTAAACCTTTCCCTACAACCATAAGAGTAGGGCAATGAGTTTGATAACTCTGTAAGGATTCCATATGACTTCCAAGGCCTATCATTGGTTAAGACTAAGCTTAACCGAATCATACTCCAAGCATCAAAGAAAACATGAAGACACAAACACGAGATACAACATATACATAACAATAAGCAATATAAAGGGGTTAAAATGCACAAGCAAACTTAGAAGCACACAAGACTCACACACCACAAACACCAGCCGAAAGGCCTAGCAAGTATGATTCCATATTCACATGGTTCCAATCAAATCTAATAGCTTCGTAGCTTGGGAATTGAGTTGGCCCTTTCAATTCCTAGCCATAATGCTTGCTGAACGTAGCTAATTAGCGTCATACTCTTAGTTGTCCAACAATCGTAGCCATCATAGCTTTCTTAGGATCACTTAGCTTTAAAATCAATCACCTAAGCACCTGACATTCACTAAATTAACATGGGTCAACTATGAAACTTAATGAATCCATAGAATCCTTGCCTTTCTTAGCAACCCTTGTTACCCGAAGCTTTGAAAGCTAAATTTTGTGCTCTTCCCAGCTCTTCGCTATGAGAATCTTCCTCCTTAGCTCAATTGGCACATGAATTTATCTTCTCCATTTAGAATCCACCTTAGAAAGTTTTGGTTTGTATTTGAAATTGCATAAACTCACCAAAAACACGAGCTCAAGTTTCAACTATGGTGGAGTCAATCGGATAATGAGGAAAATAGTCTAATGGGACCATAATATAATCTGGAATGGCCAAGTGTCCCAAATAAATGGGTTAATCACTAGCTTAGCCAAGTCAAAATTTTGCATAAAGCAATTAGACCTCCACATAAAAGATTCCTTTAGTTTGGCCATTCAATAAACTTGTCAATTAAGTCCCTTAAATTCCACAAATCATCATTTGCATCTTCTTCTTCTCAGTCATGTCATAATTGAATCCATAATTGTTCTAGTCGAACTCGATAGTGTTCTAGTTAAGTTTAAGAGTGTTCCAGTTAGATCTGTGAGTATTCTACACTCAATTACTTCTCATCCTCCAATGAAACCTTATTTTCTAAGCTTCACAAATTCAGAATTAAGGTTCCTTATGTTTCTTAAGCTTTCATTCCACATCACCCATGGCTTAAGCACTTAGGAACTTAAGGGCATTGTAATAAATCTCTAAATTAAGCTTCAAACCTAAGAAAAATGAAACTATAACATTATTTGATCCGTAATATATAATTAACCCTAACTCAATTGACACCTTAAACACTTTATAATGCTTAATCTTAAAAGTACAGCAATAAACCATAATGATATATCTAATTAACCCTTAATAATTTTTTTGTATGTGATATTATTTTTTTTTATTTTTAATTTTTTAAATTATGTACATGGAGAAAATTTCATAACCTTGTATATATTTATGATTGTAGTGTAAAATCCATATTAAGTTTCTTAACTTTAAGGGTCGTCCTAATATGATCTCTTACATCTAAAAGTGGCTATTAAAGTCATCTATCTCAACTAATGTGTCCAATTTTGGTCCCTGCCGTCAGTTTAGTTGTTATTTTGGATGGATATTGCCTATATGGCATTCACATTGCCACGTGTCCATCCTTTTCTTGACAGCAATTGGCAAAATTGGAAGAACAACATATTTCGGACTAAAATGATGCAAATGCATAATCATAAGTCCCAAGACATGGTTTCACCTAATTTTTTTTTCCCCAAATCTTCTCCAATTTTTAGTCACCCACTCTACCATCCACACTACCATGCACCCCTACCTTTTCATTCTATCTCCTTATCTCTCAGTCTGCCCCTCTACTCTATCTCCGCTGTCATCTTTCTCGGCAAAGTAATTCTCTTTCTTGCTACCGCTCCTTGCTGACTACTCCCACCACCACTACTAACCAATTACACCTGCCACCGCCCTTTCACTGATTACGCCCATCGCCGACCACGCGAATTATTGCCACCCTTTCCACCTCACTGGCTTTGCCCTCTTGACTTTTGCCTACCCTTGAGTTTGTAATGATTCGTCTATGCCGCAACTATCTCTCTTTCTTCCACAAAGCCCCTGTCATCCTATTCTACGCTAATAATTCTCCTCCACGTCGATAGCCCTTCTCCCCATGTGTCCCATTTTCTCCGTCCCGTCCCTCCATTTTTTCAGGCCTCTAACATCCCTTATCCAGCTTCTAATTACCGCCAAGTCCACTCTCGTTAGTTTTCCCGATTAAATCTTCCTCAAAAGCTTATTTGAATAAGGCTGATTTGATCGCAGATTCATTTGGTTCATCGCCGCCTGGGTACTCATTGTCTAAAGAGAGGTTTAATTACCGATAAAACCTGAGAGAGTTAGAGACAACGCCTCCAAGGAGATGAGGAATGCTGACAGATGCAAAGAAAAAACAATTTAGGGAAAATTAACAATTTAGGTCGTATAATGATTTATTTATGTCAATTTTAACTTGAACTTTATTATTCTGCTAATCTAATCACTTTTTATCATAAAAAGAGGCTGCCACGTGGCAATATATGTGTCATGTAGGCAATTTTCATCCAAAATAGTAGTAGAACTAATGGTATGGACCAAAATAGGACATGTTAGTTGAGTTAAGGGACTTTAAAATCCACTTTTAGAGGTAAGTGACTACATTAGGATGACCTTTAAAGTTAGAGGACTAAGTATGAATTTTACCCTATGATTGTAGCATATATATAATTATATTCATAAATACACATATATTTATATTCATATTTGTTCTACACACACACACACAGACAGACATTCCTATCTATGAAAGTATAAAGTAAAAAAATTGAAAAATAATGAACATACGAACTGAATTTTGACTAAACTCATGTATGGAGAGGCTACATTCATTTGATGGGCTGACTGCATTCATGGATTTCGCAATTGAAAATGACAATCACTAATTTACATTTCCCTCCCGATTGACCTGGTTAGTTGCTATTCCAAAGACTGACTTCTGGCACCTCTTTTATAAACTGAACTGCAGTAACAAAAATAGGGTATCAAAACTAGCAACTGACTTTTTCAATCTGGCTTCAGTCGCTCCATCCATAACCTTTTAGCTAACCCGTTATTTACTTTGGTTGTCTCACCCATTTGAAACTTGTCTTCATCTATCCCACATGCATTTGTTTCTTTCAAGCGTTGAAGGTATCAAGTCTGGTAGCTAGGATGCGCAAATTACCGCTCTTCTTTCCATCATTTCCATTAATTCAGTGACTTTATTCTTGTTTAGTTAGCAGCTCCATTTTCTTCTCCCATTCTATGTTTGGTTTGAGTTTTTCTTGGGTGTTGCTTAGGATTTTGTTTAGGTTTGGGTTTGAGTGGATTTGAATGGGTTTAAGCAAAGTTCATTTAGGTTTGAGTGGATTTAGTGGATTTAGGTTTGGATTTGATGGATTTGAGGGTGCGTTTGAATGCTTTTCAACCAACTTTGAGGTAATTTTATAAGATAAATTTAGTGTTAAATTGTGTGGTTAGTGGTAAATTGTTAGTGTTGAATTATTAAATTATTAGTATTAAATTTTATGGTTAAATTATGTTAATTATTACTATTAAATTATTAGATTATGTTAAAATATTTGTGTTAAATTTTTAAATTAGTTTTAAATTGCAAGTGTTAAACTATTAAATTGTTAAGTGTTCAATTATTAAATTAGTGTTCACATGTTTTAGGCTATGGCTTGTGGTGATTAGGGTTGTGGCCGGTTGTTTATCGGTGGCTGTGGTGACTCAGGTTGCCATAGTCAATACACTTTCTTCTCTACCTCTCAACCTAGTGCACAAAGAGGTAGAGGCCGTGCATAGTGAGGTGGTCAGGGTTAGCAATGTTCCACTCATTCCTGTTTGCAATTCAAGGCGGACTTAGACTCTTCGAGAGCCCTCTATGCTTCTCCGTTTAGTGTGTCTAAGTCTACTTCAAAGGACTAGCAGTCCGGTTAGCATTTTTTTGGTATTGAGGATGCACATGTGAGTGGGAGCCACGATGTGACGGATGAAGATAAGCCATCAGGGCATGAGGTGGATCATCGGAAATTGATAGAGCCGACTTTATAAGTGTTATTTATATCAGTTTTTAATATATATTTAAAATTAATAACCATTTGAAATATTAATAGTAGTTGTTGCTCAATACAAACTGCAGTTTTCTTTGTGAGAACGATTAAGAAGAAACTGCAAAGTCATCTCCAAACGCTTTTTAGGGGCAATCAACCTTATTGACATGTGTTTAACAACTTAAAGGTGACTAGTATGTATCACAATTACAGGTAAAATATTCCTTTCTTCAATTTCTTAATTAATTAATAATATATTTAGTGTGTTTAGGGCTAATTACTTGTATATTAGTGTGTAGGGTTTAAGGTTAATTAATGGGAGATTAGTGTATTTAATAGGAGATTAGGGTTAATTAATGTTAGATTAAGTTGCCGCCATAGTCAAATAGGTTTTTATTTATAGTAGCTTTAGGTTAACCAATGGTAGATTAGGGTTAAATAGAAAAATCATAAGTGTTTAGTGATTCAATGAACTTTGCTGGTTTCAGGATCCTGTAAGTCCTGATGCCATAGTATAACATTTTTTTAATGTGATGTGCAAAAGTTACAAGAACAAACTAAATAATGTGAGGAGTGATATGATTAGGAAGCACCTAACTACAGACTTCTACCCCACCCAAGACTATACACATTTTATTCTATTCTGTCCAAATAATATTTTACCTAACAATTGGAAGGTTTTTTTGCCATTGTTGGGCTTCAGATCAATGAAAGCACAAGAATAAGGTCATGAAGAGTAATAGGGTACAATATGTTTATTTAATGGCAATATTTTTCTTAATTTGTAACTACCCATCATTACTTACATACCCGAATCACAAATTTTAAGTATCTTGTAGCATGGCAAGAATGTGCTCGCTGGTTAAGTGGGGCCCAAATGTTATTTGAGTTTACAAATAAAGCAGATGGCTTGAGATAAGATGGTCAGATTACTAATCTTCAAAATAATAAGGTTTTTGTTTAACTTTAATTTGTATGTTTTAGTTGCAGTTGTTATTAATTTGTTTTTTGGTGAAATAGGTGAAGGATGGCAAAACCCCAGCATTAGGAGTTTTCATTAGCCGCATGTCGATGAGGAAAGGATCAGGGAACATGGAGGAAAGATTCTCATAGGCTCAGCTAGATGCAGTAGTAAGTTTTATGTATATTTAACTAATTAACTTGCTGTTGATATGAAATTTATACAAACTCTTACTATTAAGTAACATGTTATTATTATTAGGAGATGTATGAGTCGGAGCTTAGACTAGAATATGGGGATGACTTGTCAAAGTATCCAGAGTTTTGTGAATAATGCTAGAGTCGAGTGGCAGGTGGTCTACATAAGGGAGTGTGGACGAGGGACCTGCAAATGAAGGCCTTCCCTGAGCAATACCATCGTGCACATTCAGAGTTAATCATTAAAATTGTTAAAATACCTTTATGATGTTCATTTTTTAATTCTTTATCTTACGTTCCTAATTAAAGCTCCTCAGCAGACCAGAATGAGCAATTGTGTAAGGAGAACACCACACCTAGAGCTGAGTTACGTGTTGTTCATGGGACGATGGAATAGAGGATAAAGGAAAGGATGAGGATGATGCAGTCTCAGATGGATGTGAGGATGGACGCAAGGATACACATGATGCTGCAGTCTCAAATAGGCTCAACGATTATGGCTTCATTGACGTTGACCCTCGGCCAGATGCACTCTCAGGGGAACTTGCCACAAGGTATTGATCCTGGCTTAGTAGTTAGAGGGTCGAGAGAAGCGGGATCCTATCCTCCACTCTTCAGACCATCTTTAGGGATTGTAGAATTTTATCCTACCCTTACTAGACCATTCTTAGTCATGTCGTGATTCCATCTTGTACCCTTTGCATCCTATCCCGCTATGTCAGTACCCCAGCATATGCCATAGTTGACATTTTATCAGCCCCCATAGAGATCGAGTGAGCCGACATCAGGATCACACATGACTCATGTGCATGGCAGGATGGAGGATGCATTAAGATTGGTTGGGCTGTCACCTAGATTACACACGATGCACGAGCATGGTGAGATACAACATCCTTATGTTATAGGTTTATCCTAGATGTGTTAACATGCTTAGCATGAGAGTCAGGTACCTGAGACTCAGTCTACCCCTAGTAGATGTGACTGTGAGGCCACCGAGCGGTAATATCAGGATCATACAGCCTGGTATCTCACTTATGATTACACTCATTTTTTTTAGTGTTACTTTATCAAAAAATATTGTACTATGTTGGCTTTTTATATTTTGGTATGTATGTTGACTTTTATGTTAATCTAAATGTATTTTATTTATATTTTAATTAAATAAAAAATGAAATAATTAACCAATTAGATTATATAATATTAATTAAATAACCATTATATTAAATTAAAATATATTTTTGTTAAAAAAACATTATTATTATAGCGACTGAACATGGCAGTCACTATATTAGCGACTAATGTGGTCAGTTGCAAGGTTTATGTCCACCTATAGGTTTTTCGACTGATTCTTGACTGAAAGTTTTAATTGTTTTTTGCAGTCGAGATTCAGTCACAAACAAATTATGACTTGAAAAAATGCGACTGCAATGTGCAGTTGCAAAACAATTGGTTGTAGCCAATATCACAACTAAACTTTCAGTCGCGATTTGAAATTTGTGTTGTAATGTTTATTGTAGAATCCAATTATGAATTCTGCTCAACAACTTTGTCTTAAGCTAACTTCAGTTTTATTGGATTGTAAGTACGAGAAGTCCTAACTGAAAGTGGATCAAGTTTAGCACACACTTGGAAAAAAAAAACCAAACAGCAAACTTGCTTGCCAAATGGGGAACAAATTACCAACTGATGGACATTAAAGTTTTCCAAGGCTACCACCCTTTTTTGTATAATGTAGTCTAGGGGTGAAAATAAGTTGAATCGAGCCTAAACACCATAGGTCTGAAACTTGGTTAATTAAAGATTGGTTTAACTCAAGGCTTGTTTGGGAAAAGTTTTTTGTAATTAGCGTTAAAATTTTGTATAATTTATTTAATGGCTAACATAAAAGTGCTAAAACTTAAAGCTAAAAACTACTGTTGGATAACTTTTCCAAAACATCAACGTTGTTCGCTAATGCTAATACCAAATGGAGCTTTAGATTTGAGCTCAACGACCTTAAAAAATAGGGCTTGAAGCTTAGCCTGATATTTGTTATAACTTTGAGATCTCCTTAAAAGTTTTTCTTTTGTTTTTAATATATTATTTGCTCGTAAAAAAAACATATATTTAAAAATCATGTTTTTCCACTTATAAAGAAAGAAATTAATTATGTAAAATATCAGTAAAAAACACATTGTAGAAATTGAAGTTACTCGTAAATATTTCTTAAATAATTTAAATTAAAATATTAGATGTTTCTATCAAATAATGTGAAAAAAGTAGAAAGGAGGCAAGGGACTCAACTATAATATCAATATAAATTTAAGGGTGACTGTAAATTATCCTTTAAGTTAAGTGATAATAAATTATGGAATGAAGAAAATGGTAGGGGTGAAGGGCACAAATTTGTCGGCAAACCTCCGGCTTCAATCCATTTCAAATTGGTCTCAAACTTTAATAATTCATTACATATTAGTCAACAATCTCGGACAGAACTGAATTAAAACAGAAATCCAATTTAAGTAGAAAAATTTTTAATTTAAATAATTTATTAACCGTTAAAAAATTATGACATAATATGTATTTATAAGAAAACAATTGCAGAAAAATTTAACTTGAAATTCAAAAATTGAATTTCATAATTAGGTAATAATTTGAATTATTTAATTTCTAAATTTAAATGTGAAACGGTTTATATTAATTACTTTGTTAGCATGTGAATGTCTGCATAGCTTTAGGGGCTAAAGTGTAAAGTTTCAAAAAATAGTTAGGATAAATTCTATTTGTTGCCAAATCTCTCTGGAGTTTTTTAAGTTTCCCTCTACTGATCGAGCATCACGAGGGAGGTGTTACGTCAGAAAAAGAAGAGCAGATCGAGCATCACGAGGGAGGTGTTACCTTTTTCGTAATTACGAAAACTCTCTTACATTTGACATAGCCTACACTTATTTCTTTTTATTTTAAAAAATTTATACTTTATTTTTGAAATAATTACATTAGTTAAATTTACTATTATACAGGTGGGCCAAAGTAATTATTATCTAATAAAATTTATAGATTATATAAATCAAACATAATATTCATTTTATAATACCTCAATTCATTTTCTCTAAATATATAATATATTTCTACTAAATTATATATTCTTGAATAATTTCTATCTTTATAAATTTACTAATAATTTATAGATCTATAATATATTTTCATATTTATAAACCAATAGTTTATGCTTGTGATTAATATTAATACTACTTGTTTAATATTTTATTTATTTTTTAATTAGTTCAAATAAAGAAGTATTATCTTTTAGGACAAAACATTAAGTACCATTTGGCTAAAAATTGTACTTAATTAATGATATAATGATACGTAATCAATAATGTGCTTAAATAATATATTATTTACATTTTACAGTGATAAAAAATTGTAGAATGTGTAGATTTCTTTCATATGACGAAAATTAGTTTTCAAAATAAAATGAGGTTATCTAAAATATCTCTATAAAAAATGATGATACTTCTCTATTTGCAATAATTAAAAAATTAATAAAATGTTAAACAAGTAAATATTAATATTAATTACAATCATTAACTCTTGGTTTATAAATATGAAAATTTATTATAGATCTAGAAAGAATTAGTAAACTTACAAAGATAAAAGTTATTTAGAAATATATTATATATTTAGATAAAATAGATTAGAGGTGGTATGAAATGAATGTTATGGTTGATTTATATAATTTGAAAATTTTATTGGATAATCATGATATTTAGCACTTTACATAATGGGGTAGTGAATTTAAGTGATGTGACTATTTCAAAGGGTTAAAGTGTAAACTTTCTAAAATGGAGGGGGGAAGTGTAAGTTAGACTAAACGTTATAGGTTTTCTGTAACTTTCCCGATGAAGAAAAGAAAGACAAAGAGGCAACTTGGTTCGGCACAATTTGAATGGAGGCGGAAGAGATCGCGCGAAGCCCAGTAGCAGGCGCGCGGTATCGCGCGAGAGCGGGCCCTCCGGGGAGAGGGAGTCACGTCGTTGCCAAATCATAAACATTTCCTCCCAGAGCGGACAAATGCCTTTTTCTATGTCACAGTCGCGGCATCGTGCGGTTGGTAAGGCCGCCTTCCCATTAACCGTGCGATCGCCGACGGGAGGAAATATTATTTTATGCGTGTCGATGCCATCCGTTTGGCAGCTTCTGTCGGTGTCTGTATCCGTCAACAAGGTCCATGCCATGTGGGTGGGGTCAGAGACAGAGCCACGTCTTGTTGTGTATCCTTCGCCGCACTTTAACCAATTCGGACTTCGTCGCCCCCAACTCATTTTTTTGCGACCTAAGATGAGGATTGTGAAATCCGATCATATATTATAAGATTATATTAGAAATTCACAATTTTGTTTTGTATAGAGAATATAATTTTATAAAATTATATTAAAAATCTAAATAAAACCTAATTGTCATAATAATGATATAGTACAATCATTGCTTCTAGGGTCTAGGCTAGGGTTTCAAGTTATTTATGATATATATATTTATATAATTTAATTTAAATTACAGAAAAATACCAAAATTATAGTTGGAGTCTTTATATTAAAAAATATTGAAATTTATTAATTTCAATTTCTATAGTCATGCAGTGATCTTAGTATTTAATGAAGTCGACAATAAAATATTAAAAGATAAAAAAATATAAAAATTAAAAAAATAAGTCCCATAAATTAAGCAGTAGACAGTGTGTAGAATGGATAAGTTGTAATGTAAGTTTCAACTTACAAAAAATAATGTGGTAGCAGGGGCTCTTTTCTAATCCAACTCAACTAAAGAAATTATGTACTGTCTAGACGAACAAAAAATTATAGTCAAACTACAAGATAAATTCGACAATGTACAAGTAAAAAAATTTTGAAAAAAAAAATAAAATTGCTACATGACACTTCACGACTATTTTATGTTAGAAGTCATATTTTTCTCCTTGTTTTGCTAAATCTCTTTGCCTAAATTTCGTAGCCTAAAAAATAAATTATGTGACTTTTATATTTAAGTGAATATGACTACTAGTATTTTCTTCACATCCAAACCTATTTCCAATTTCTCTTCAACAAGCCATTTAATTGACATGGAAAAAAGAAGGCCTAAATCAACAATTCATCTCCAAACTTTGCTAACTCAGACATTTAACCCATTCAACTATGATTCGGGCCAACTCAACCTCTAAATTTTGTAAACTATAACACATAACCCTTTCTACCTAATGAAAATGTTCTTTTTGGTTTCCAAGGAACTTAAATGACAATAACATTGAATAAGAATATTGAACTTAACATTTTAGCATATTATTGTTCAAGACGCCGTTTTCTTCTGTAGTTTCACATGTAGAAGGTTGGAGAGTTAGTTGGGAAATTGTGAGCATTCTCAGTATGCAAATTGGAGCTACGGAGGAAGATGATCTGTCAAACAGCAATATGCTAAAATGTCAAATTTGGTCTCCATGTTCAATGTTATTGTCATTTAACCCCTTAAAAATCCAAAAAGAATATTTCCATTAATTAGAGAGGATTACGTGTCTCAGTTTACAAAGTTTTAGGGTTGAGTTGTCCCGAGTCATAGTTGAAAGGGTTAAGTGTCTGAGTCACAAAAGTCTGGGAGTGAATTATGGATGTAGGCTCAAAAAGAATATAAAAAAACTAATTCAACTACAAGTGAAAAACAGAGGCTAATATATTAATATTAGGTATAAATTTTACATAAAAATTTAAAAATCAGTATTTTTTTACATTATTTACTAATTTTGAAAATTAAAAATCAGTATTTTTTTTTTACTTTATTTACTATTTGTGTTGTTATTTATGTTTTTTTCACTATTTAATTTTTTAAAATAATTCATAAAATATACATATACAAAAATATTAGGGGTTTAAGGAGCTAGACACCCCAGCCCCTTATCTCCGCCCTTGATTGCTTCATTATAAAAAAGTTGAAGCCTTAATAAAATATACATTAATATAAATAACACAAATATAAGTCTTGAAAGAAATTTTATAAATAAACATAATTGCACAATAACAACAAACTAGTAATGCGCTTTCAAAGTTTCAAATTTTGTCTTCAAAATATAACAGAGTGTGAGAGACGAGTTTTTTTTTTTTTTTTGTGTCTTTATGTTTACTTCATATTGAAGCCACGTGGTCACTGACTTGGATTACAAGTGTCTAATTACTTAAAATTTTCTAATTTTTGTTAAAATATAAGTGTAATTCAATAAAGATTAATATCAAGTAAAATTGTTATAGTCTTTCGAGCTTACCAATCTTACAATCTTAGTCATCTCCAATCATACTATATTATCAATTCTATTATGTCCCAACAATATATCATCAAACTGAATCATAGGATCTTTTGATCATATTATCGGATTGAGATCTTAATAACCGTGATTCCGATTTCATTTTAAATTTTCTACTCGGCTTTGATTGCTTTTATTTGTTCGTTTCTGACTCATTGTTTTTTTACGCATTTCTTTAGTGATGAATTAGCATCTTCCGTTTTTTGTTGCCTATTTCATAAGTAGCCGCGAACTTGCTAGGTTTTACCTGTTGTTTTGCTTGATTTTGTATTGTACCCAAGGTTTTAGATTTTGTATTGCATAATCTATATTTTTTTTAATGTTACGGTACAGTACCAGTGCTATATTGGACCATCTCAATTATACCAATTTTAAATAATTTGTCCATATATATGAACCAAACAATATATATAAATATAACATATATAACATATATAACATACTAAAGTTTGAGATTATAAAAGTATGAAATGTATGTTTTATGTATATAGATTAATTAAGATTTTTTTTCATATAAATATTTCACTATGTATAATATAAGGTATGAAAATAAATAAAAGTGAAAATTTTCTTTCAAATATCAGTATATGTTTTTCATAAAATTAATTACTTAAACATACTTATAATATATTGTGCTTAAAATATATCAAAAAATGAAAAAATGAAAAATTATGTAACCAATACCAAGATGATATGGCCGGTATGAGCCGAGAGGGCCGGTACCTAGGCAACCCAATATAATTGGCAGTCTTTACTTTGGTTGTTCTGTGCCATTTTCGCGCCAATATTAGCATGGTATGGTATTTAAAACCATGATTGTGGCGAATTTGAAAACAAAATTTCTATAAACGTTGATAAAAGGGAAAATTGAAACACAAAGTATGCAAGACCAGTTAAGACACGGGATGGTTGAAAAACGGGCGAGATATTATAATTCTTCGCCATTACTACAACCCACATGTTTAGCAGGAACATTTAAAGCCACTCGCAATGGACATTGTCTCCCAAGGGTAAAAGTAAAACATTGGAGAATGATCTCCAAGCAAAATTAACAACTTTTGGAGGCATTATTAAGCTCCAAAACTAAAATCAAAATTTTTGTTAATCATGAGAAGTCCGAAAATTACCTTTAAAACCTTCTTATGAAAAAAGATTATTTTTTCTGGAAAATATTACCCAAATAATTTCCAAGTAAATGTAATATTAGTTTTAAATGATATAACAAATAAAATTAAATTAAAAAAATAAGTGACTATAACATTAGTGCTGTTGAATGCTTCCTAAGGGTGTGTCACAATTCTGCTCTCATGTCTATGGATTGTTACACATACTCCTTGATTAGAAATTATACATACCTGCTTGTTTTTATCACCATAAACTAACAATGATCTACTAACTATGGTTGAAGTTGGCAATAGATAACTCTTTCCAGGTGGAGATCTTATGGATCAACACCATCTCCCACTCTCACGCCTGCATGATTTGATTTTTCTTCCACTTGGTGAATAAGGAATAATGCATAAAGAGAAAGGTTCTATCGAACACCGTACGTATAACCAAGGCTTCATTCGCTGCACTTCTTTTGGGGGGCCAAAATGGTGTGGTAGGAGATTAGCTTGGGTTGATTGAAATAAAATTTTGTTGTATGAGGATGTAGGGGTTTGTGTATTGGTAGTTTGAGAGGGAAAATATATCTTTGTAGGGAAGTAATGGTGGAGGTTTAGGAATGAAAGTGATGCTTGATGGCTAAATGTGATTAAAAATATTTATAGGTGAAATGCAGGTGTTGGAGATAAGAAGGTAGAAAATTGTAACGGAAGTGTGTGGGAAAATGTTGTTAGATCTGATTTTAAGATTGAGCTGTGAGTGTTCCTTTTATTAATTAGTGCAGGTGGAAGCTAATGAAGAGTGTATAAGATTTTGAGAGGATGTGTGGTCAAGTAATAGGTGTATTAAAGAGGTGTATTCAAGATTGTTTAATTTGGAGTTGAGAAAGGATTGTGCAGTAAGGGAGAGATGCAGTTGTGAACAGAGTGAATGGAGGTGGGATTGTAGTTGGATTTGTGAGCTACAAAGGCTTGAGCATATTGTACGTATCTCTCACATTATTTACATATTAAATTCAAACATATTTAACATTTGATTTATGTATATCTAAGTATCACAATAGATCGAGTTGCACACAAGTATTTAGAAGGAAAAAAAAACCTAAAAAGGGAAAAATGCAATAATTATAAAGAAGCAGTTAGAAAAGTAGTTAAGTAAATAGAAATTGGAATAAATTAAGAGGAAATAAAACTAAAAGTCAACATACTTTGGCTCATATTAAATATACATACTAGATTTGATTTATGCATGTCTTTAATTTTGGTGCAAGCATGTTACAAGGTTGCTCATATCATTTTTTTTTAATGAAGGGTTGAACTGGTACATATCTATCATTGATTTGCATATGCCACCTTATTTATACATCAAATTCATACATATCTAACATATGATTTGTGTATATCACTACTGTGTTGCTATAAATTGCATTTTTAAGCAATTTTTTGTTTCATTTACAAAAATGTAACTCTATGCATAAATTGTACTAAAATCCAAGAAATATGTTCAAATTAATATAAATTTATGTACGTATAAGATAAAATATATGCACAAACCGTGAAATAATGCATATGAAAAATATTTAAAAATTGAAGTTTAATATACATATGAAATAATGTGTGTGGAAGTATTTAAAAATGCATATAGTTGAGAATATCAACAATAGTTTTCAAAATTTTATTTATGCATATGTCTTCCAAGATTTATACATATTTTTCGCTGTTTTTAATTGTATCTATAATTTTATTTGTATATTGGAACTCATACATATTTGTTTTTTGATTTCTATATATATCAGCTTTGGTGGGAAACATGTTTACACATATTTTTAGGATGAAAAACCAAACTAACACATACAACTAAATTAATCAGTGATATATTTTTTATATTATTTTTACATATATGTCACATGATTTGCACATGTATCTCAAATTTTTCATACATCGAGTTCATACATATTTGTGATCTAATATGTGCATATCTCTAATTTAATTTGATGGGAAGTGAGATTTGACACATTCACATCAATTTTAAACTATGGATGGTACTATTAGACTTACTTCTTCTAAAGCAAGATGCGCATGGTTGGAGTGGATTCTGAATCCATGTTGTAGATGTAAGGATTGGGTATGGTACTAGTACAGCTAACTACAATATAAGGACTTTGTACCAATGGAGTTTGCCCCGAGTTTAGCTTCTTGCTAGATTTTTTTATAATGTTTTTTATTTAATTATAAACTGGCTTTGCCTTAAAAAAAACAAAGGCTCCATTTGCTGGATTAAAGTATAAATGTGTATACAATTGATTATCTTTAATTTTATTCTTTTCTATATTTGAAATTAATTATTTGGAAGTTAATACACTATTTATCTAATAATCACTTGGTACATAATGCATAAATTTTTCAATAACTTAGCAGTGACCTTATTGTTACTTGAAAATATTCTGGGTTATAAAGAAAATTCTAGTGTACAACAAGGACCAACCTTGTAAGTCATCCAGTCCAAATATGTAACCCTAGAGAAATCACATTTTCTTCTTTCTTTGATGGCAGGATTCAACATATACCTTTCCATTTTCCCCCTAATTTCTTATCCACTTCTACCCTTTCCCTCTTTTTTTTTTCTTTCCTTTACTTCCCTAATTTCTCAACTTTCCTTTTTCCCTAATTTTTTCCTCAACCTAGTTCACTTGTTATTACCAAGACAATTGGAAGTCTACGTTCTATCTTCTCCCAAACTTGTTACACCATATGTTTTTACTTCTTTAGTTTCTATTTCCATAGCAAGTTAAACTTTCTCATGTTATACCAAGTTTTTTTGTTTCTTTTCTTTCTGTTTTTGTTTCCATTTCTATATTTTTGTGTTCCATTTACTACAATTTCAACATGTTCACCGCCATCATCTTGTTATCTGCTGCCATGCCGCCCGTTTTTTTCTTTATTTTAACATTTTTTTTCTAATGGTTGGTTTAGTACAATTTTTGTATTTATGATTTTTACCGTTTTACTAGTTTTGACATTTGTGTTAGGGGTATTCATTATTTGGATAAAAACTAAATAATCCAAATAGGTCATTTAGATTGAACAAAATGGTTTAACTATTTGGTTATTCAATTTGGATTGGATCAAAACTAAATTTCTTGTTTGGTTATCATATCAGTTATTAGTTCATAAGTTTAAAACCAAATAGACTGAAAAGTAATATATATTTTGTAATTATCTTTGTAAATCTAATATATATAAGGTCATTTTTGTTTAATTTTAGACTACATGTTTGAAATCAACTATTAAATTTAAAAACAAAATGAAATATTATCAATTTTTACCATTTTTTTAAATTATATATATTTTTTCAATAATCATGTGTTTAGTTTTAATAAGAAAAATAAATTTATAAGAATTGCATAAATTGAACTATAATTTAGATAGTTTGGATAAAAAACCATTTTCTAAGTCAGAAGGTTCAGATTGGTTTTAATATGCAACTTGGATGATTTGGATCAAATTTATAAAAAATCAAAAACAAATCAGATTATTTTATTGAAATCAGTGTTGCATGCGAAGATGTTATAGAATAAATACACAAACAAGCACAACAATATCTTAAATTTGTACCCTTTTTACACCCATAAGTAGACGGTTGGCCATTGTGTCATTGAAAGTGTAGGATCGAACCAACAAGAATTAGTGTGCTCAATTAGAGTGTTGGTTTAATGATTTAAACCATACTCCAATACATGAAACTAAAACAAATGAAGGAGCAAGAGCAACAAATTAGAGAAAGTAGTAATTTAAGGTAAGGAATATGAACAACTACTTTACTAGAACCTAAACAAACAAGTAAAGTTTATGCAAGTTGACACTAAGATAAAAGGTTTTTCCTCTTTTGCGTTAGGTGTCATGTATGGGTCATATGTCACATGTTCTAGGCATACTAGGTGATTCTTCTTTGTAAATACTCACTTAACCATGTTTAGTCTAAGCAAGTCTTCATATGCTTGACCATGAACAACATTATGCCATGCATCAAAGCACATGAGACTTAAGCTACAACCTCATCTACCAAGATGGTTTATAGGACATTCTCATGCCTCGCAAACCACTTTAATCAATCCCAAGGGTCATGGCTCATGAAAAGCTCTTTTAAGCATTTTCACAAACACCTTGCAATATGTGTGTGTTTGTGTGGCTAATACATAACATCACATGGCAAGTTAAATGCAGAGATGAACATAGATATGCCTCAAATATGCTTAACAACATACAATACCCATACAATTAATCAATCACCCAAACTTTAGGGGGTTTGAGTGATTACTTACTCATAAACCAAGTAAAAGGAATAAGATGAATCAAGCAAAGTAAAGGAAAAATTTAGAAAGGTAAATATACTAAATGGAAGAAATCACAAATTATAGAGTTTGATTATCCACAAGAGGACTAAAGGTGTGACCTTTATGCCTCCTTGTTCTCTAAAGCCCTAAAGTGATAAAACTAAGTGTTAGAAGAAAAAAAGTGAGATGATGTTGCTCATATGCTCTTACAATCCATAAGGCTTTTATACATCCAAAATTATCTAAAATACCAAAGGCCTCATTTCAACCAGGGCTGCGTCTTTGCTGCACTGATGCTGGACCCACAATGAGTCTCCTAAGCTCGCCCTATTCATTGTGCCATGTACCACGTATGCAATGCTTGCGGAGTGAGCCACTGGACCTTCAGATTCTTTTGTCTTGCTCTACCTTGAGTTCATTCTGGGCTTCGATGGTGCTTGCTTTCATGCTCCCAAGCTAGTTGTGATCCATTTCACGGCTCTTATGCTCCATGCTCTCCAACCATCGTATTTTTTGCTCCATAAGCTCTTTTTGGTCTCTACTTCTACACCTAAGAAAAAACAACTCGAACAAGACTAAAAAATAGCACTTTTCATACAAAATAAGCATAACTAGAAGGCTAAACATGTATGCATTTAAAGCACTCAAAAATTGGTTCCAAACCGATCCAACTGAACTAATACCCCTATTTCGTTGTAACTGAGTCAAAACTTGGACCGTAAAGACTAACAGTCAAGATTGAACCAGTCAAACTAGCTGATTTGATTCAATTTTGAAAACACTGCTTGTTCTTGGGTAGGAATGTCAAAAAATACCTTACCTCGCCCTAGCATCCTCAAACTGGACTACCAAACCCGACTACTCAAACCTGAACTTGACCCTACCCGCAAAGCCGTGGGGAGGGTATGAGTTTAACTTATCCTACTTGACTCTATCCTCACCCATCTTAAATCAGTATATTTATCTTTAAAATATAATTTTATTTCAAAAATAAAATTATAAGTTAACATAAATCATCTTATATTACTTTAGTTTATTATTTTTTAAGTATTAATTAATTGTGAATATGCACATTATTTTGAAAATATATGTAAACATATAAAGAGAGAGTCTTGAAAATTCAAACATATACCTTAAAATGGATTAGTAGGTAGTGCCCGTTTACCTTACAGGGCGAATATTACCCAAACCCATTTATTTTAGGGGAAAGTTTGGGGTTAGCTATATCGGACCCAAACCCTACTAGTTGACATCCGTCTTTTTAGGCATGACTTGCCGTGGGAGGATATGGCAAACGAATGTTATTGTATGATGAAAACAACAAAGAAGGCTCCAGTTTGTTGGAGATTGGATTGCATGTTATGTAGTTTGTTGTAGATGGAATCTGATGATGACACTAGGGTTCCGGCTCTTAGGCATGGATTAGAATGGGAGGAGATGGTGAATGGATGAAGGCAGTTGAAAAAAGTCGATAAAATTGAACCATCGAAGAGTGAAGGCAAACAGTAAATGTAGAAGAGACTACTGATGACGGCCGGGCATGAGCATAAGTGGTTGAAGCTAGAGATAATCGTCACTCAGGATGGCAGTGGGAATTTCACAACCATCAATTAGGCACTACAGTCAATCCTTAACGATCGCAACTAGAAGCGAATGGTGATAAATATAAGGGAAGAGGCATACAAAAATGCTATCATATCTAGCCCAGCTTAGCCAGTGGAACCAGTTTGACCGTGACTCGGGGAGAGGAGAAACGGGCTGAGTTGCCACTTTAAACAAACTTAGTTCAAACCTGAAAGTCCCAGTGGCCCATTTAACTCAGTCTACCTGGGTAACTTTTTTTTTTTTTGTTTTGATAATGTGGCCTTTGCAACTTACCTCACTTGATTATGTTGAGCAGATGTTATGTCGACTTAAAGTTCAAACAAAATTAAAAAAAATAAAAAAGCTTTAAAGTTAGAAGAACATAAATGAAGTCATTTAGATGTTAGAAAAAGCAAGATAGATGGAGGTAAACCAAATTAAGATCATCATTTGGAATATTGAGGATTTCAACTTTAAAATATTTAATTATTCAAGCATGTGTTTTGAAAAATTGAGAATTTTAACTTTAAAATTTGAATTATTGACTATGCAATTAGCTTATTGGACATTAGATTATGTGATATTTTGTTATTAAAAAAAAACAATAAAGTGTTATTATATGAGTTGTATAAAAAACATGAGAATATGTTGTGTTTTAAATCACAGCAGTATGACATGCTTGACAATGTGTGATGATGCTTCAGTGTAAAGGTTGCTCTGGGTTATGGTTGGCCCAATTAGTTGAACCGGTTGTCCTATTACCTACTTATCTTTCCAGTCGCTCTCTGGGCCAAGTTTGAGAACAAGAAGGTGGTGGTTGATTATTCTACAGTCAACATGACCTAGATTGAAGATGGCGCCCCCAAGATTAGTATCGTTTGGGACTTCAGCTTCGGCAAAAACTTGACCACGTTTGCCACCACTAGTATTGTCTGTAAGTAGCAGCTCGTAGGCATTTTAATTTTTACTTGTTAACTAAATTATTGAATATAGAAGACCTTAAAAAATTTAATTTTGTTTCATTTTCACCATAAGTATTAGTAATTAATTATTTCATCCAATGAACCACATTGCAATTCAGTTAATTTGGATTGGATTTCTTGGTTTTTGGTAGCTGTGTTTGGTGCCTACTTCATGAAGAACATAGGATTCGAGAACAACAGTGGGCTAACTGATTATCAGGTGGTGGCGTATGACTTTTTTGTATTCTACAAATGCAACACACTCTATGTCCATAGCAAGCATTAGTTTTTTCGAGATTGCACTATCTTTGGCACCATTGACCTTGTCTTTGGTAATGCTATCGTCATATTACAGAACTACGCATTCCTCTCTCGTATTCTTTTGGAAAGCACAACCAAAATATCTCCGTCATGACCAACAAAATCCTCGGACCAACTGCAGGTGGGAGCAATCATCATCTAGAACTCCACCTTCATCGTTGAGCCAAGGCACTTTAAGTTCAAGTTTTTAGCCTACCTTCGTGGCCGTGGTATAACTTTTCGACGACAATCTTCATGGAGTTATATAGCGACGATGTTATTTGACTTGATGAGTGGGGCTCCTTGGAACAAAGACTAGGGGGTCCAAGCCTCATTCTACTTTGAGTGCCATAAACATGCGCCGGGGTCTTCAACTATGCATGGAGTTGAATGGCTAGTGATAAAAAACATTGCAGAGCAACGAGCAAGAGGTGGTCAGTACATAATCGACAGGTTTAAAGCCACTTCAGTATATTACTGAGTATAACATGTGCTTGCGGTATTCAACTTTGGCTTATTTAAACATTTGCTGACAATTATAGAATCTGCATTTCATATTAGCAATCTCTTCTAAGGTTGCACGCAGAATTCATAGATAAAATTTGTTAAAACCTAAACTTCCCTTTGACTTGATTAGACATGCTTACTTTGCTTGTAAATAAATGAAGAATAAACTTGAAAAAACATTTATGCTTGTGTAGTATACTATATAACATCTCCATGATTTTTTTTCAAACAAAAACGAATGAAAGTTGCAAATAATCCTTGTGGTTCTTGAAGCAAAACTTGGCAGGTTAACTGTGATGATCAAGCTTGGGTTAAGGGGCAGGATGAGGATTTTAAGTTGAGGGCCTAGGCTTTATTTAAAAAATAATAAAAAATTAAAGGACCAAATATAGATAATGAATTTTTTTTAACTTTATCCTTAATTATGCATATGAATGATATACATAATTTATACATTCTTGGGGAGAGTGAGGCACCCTTAGGCCCACTATTAGCTCCGCCAATTGCTTGGGTTCGTGTAAGTTAAGTTGCAACTCAAATAGACCTTGCCGTCTAAATGTACAATTTATGGTATTGTAGTTCCGGTCATCTGGATCTGGGAGCGTGATTGAAGGAAACGGAAGAGAAGATGCGAATAACATGAACTGGAGACCACAACGCAGAGAAGCTCCCACAAAAACATATTGTCTCAGACCGACTCATTCTTCGCACCTGTTTCACCGACTTAAAAGACGACTCGAGTAGAAACAGGTTGAATCGAGTCGAAGGCTCTAGTTAACATTGAAACTTGCACAAGTGTCGAACTTAGAATTCAGCTTTCTATTTCACATACGCGAAATCGACATTGTAACTAGAAAAATAAACGTATTGAGTGAGAAAACACAAGTATATTCGAAACCAAATAAGCATAGTTGTTGACCGGTCAAAGTCGGAGAACCAATGGTAAGAGTCTTCTTTATTTAAATGTTTTGTTCATGTGATATGCTTTGGAAAATTGATGAATACACCTGTTGGGCAGGTGGCTAGAAACTGAGAGGCGTCTTCCACTGGGACCCAGCAGCTCACAATGTTTCCTTTTATAAGCAATATCGGAGCATGGAGGAGGAAAGGAAACTGCTGTTATATGATTACAGAAATACCATAGCCATTGCCCCCAACTAAAAACCGCTAACTTCAGAATAGCACATGGCGCCTCTGAGAACGGGCGTAGGCTGTTTGAGGCCTTGGTCGCCACTAACGAGGGCAACAAAGATGTTGACGAAGAAGCAGGCCAGGAGGCAGAGGAAGAGGAGGGAGATGAAGGAGATAGCCAGGAGCATCGAGCGGCTGAGGAGGGAGATGCAGGAGATTGGGGAGGAGCAGAAGAGCATCCGAGATGGGCAGCTCCAGGTAAGGCTCAAGTTCCAAGCCCTTGCCTCCCAGTGCAGCCAGCTCCGCCAGGAGACGGATCTCATCCTCCGCCAGAGCGCCGCCACGCACCAACGCCTCACCCTCATGTTCGCCATCCTGCGGGCCAGAGAAAACCAGGATTATGCCACAGCCGACAACCTCACTGCCATGCTCAGGTGTGTACCAACCCCACATACGAATTTCTTATGGTCAGATGGTCCCAAATTCCTCAATCTCAAAATCAAGCTTATCTTCTTTATTTTTTAAGAAAGTTTAAAAACACCGTCTACTGCCTCATTCCCAGCCAAATTATCGCCTCTAATATCACTTTTTGGGGAATATAGCACTTTGGCGTTCCCAGCCGAACCATATACTACTTGTTGGGAGGTGTGAGTGGGGAGATCCATCAAGCAACATATCATATATGGTTATGAACTCACAAATTTCCAAAATTTTAAAGCTGGTGGGACTAGAGATTAACATCATATATATGCATGTAACAGACAGTTATCAACCACTTGAGATAAGTTATCTGCACATATCCTCAAGTGATTTGATTTGGAAATGTTCTGTCCTATCTTGGTGCTCTTGTTCTGGAGTTGTTGAACTTCTACATTGGTGAATCTTTCATAAACAAACTTTCCACTGATCTGGTAAGCAAAATATGTTATTACAAAGAGGATGGAAAGTAGGATTCTGAGCTAGAAAACAATTACTACACTTCAGGGAGACCTTGAAGACCGAATATAGACGACCAAGAGCCAAGCCCAGCTTTAAAGCTAAAGGTTAAGGACTGCACAACCAATTCCCCTCTAAACTGATACAACAAAAATTCAGATAGCTCCTTTGGACCGCCTGAACTTAAAGCCGACCAAGTAAATATCTCTACAAAAACTGAAGAACACCTCCTGCCTATGACTGGATCAGAAATCCACAATTCTGGCGTCATGGACTGAAGAAGAAAACCACCAGAAATGATCTGAATTTAAGTTTTAACCCGTCTTTAAAAATCTCCTCCTATGAAGATAATTTCTGGTTAAAACAACCTCATCTGGCACATCCTCTCAAGTATATATATATATATTTTTTGTTTTCTTGGGGTTAATTCTTTCTAACTTAATTTAAAACGATTTATTTTTATTTTTTACTTCAAAATAATTTTATTTAAAAGTAAATATTATATAATTGTAATAATTCATTAAAAATACGATTTTTATAATTTTACTGGATTTGTAAGAATTTTTTTAGTTTTATGTATTAAAAAAGAAAACTTTTAAAAATTTTTTAGTAACGTTTTAAAAATATACTTTTAGATGGAATTGTCGTGTTTACGTAATATTAATTTTTAAATAAAATTAATTTGAGGTAAAAAAAATATAAAAATAAAAAAAAATTATTTTAGATTAAGTTGTCAAGAGAATATATAAAATATAGCAAATCTTGTTTCAGAAACAGGATGGCTGAACATTTCCATAATCCTTCAATTACTTTTTTGCCCTTTTACTTTATTTAGGTTTCCTAATGTTTTGCAACAAAATGATTCCCATCATAATCAATCGCATGCCAACCCCAATCGTGCAGATAGTATTTTCTTCCAATTCATCCAAAAAAGGAGTTAAGAGAATATGAAACCAATAAACATGCCAGGAACAAATATTATCTTCTTTGCAATCAAAGTGGGGAAGGTATCTTCTTTTGTTATGCTCTCTATATGTATTTTGCAAGGGTTGATGAAACTACACGTCGGTCTCTTATTTAATCATATAGCTAACATGTTTATTCTTTCTGTCTTTCGTGCAGGGAGATGATAACCAACCCAGGCAAACCACCCTAAGGCCGGTTGAGAATTGGGAAGTAGCTGTTCTGTTTTTTAACGTCTATGTATGTATTATCTAATAAATGATTTCGTATAGACTAAAATATGGTAGGTCTCGCTTTCTAATTTCTGGGGAAAAGAAAATTAGAAAACAAGATCTTCCATATTTTACTTATATGAGATTGTTTAGTTGTATCAATACATATATGCATGTTAAGGAAGCGAAAAAGCTTCTTCTCATGTGGCTAAGTGAGCTTGTTTATTGTGAAAATTTTAGTATTTTCTATTTTGTACTACGAACTTTTTTTCCTTTTATTCAAACCATTGTTTGAATATGTTATCTTTTATGAAGAAAGGTCTGTTTTAATGCTAGGATTATATCATAAAGTGTGTGCTTGTGCGCGTGTATGTGACTAGTTGGTGGTAAACCCTACAATATTTGAATCAAGGTTTTGAAATTGAATAGGGTAAAAAGCTTTGAAACAATATATAGCAGGGTTGTATATTCTCTGGCTTGCTATATATCTTGTCTTTTGAAGATCAAGATTGGAGCGTTAGTGGAGATAACTAAAAGCTTCTCTTTTGTTTAAGCTTCATCTCTCCTAGCTCCCTCTCAGGATCCGTGTGCTTCGTTTTTTTGTTTACTTGTTCCTGAATAAGATGGGGAAAAATGTTTTCAAAGTAAGTACCATCTTCAGTAGGAGGAGTGGGGGTAACCGGGGGTAGTTTTTCTTTTCCCACTTAAACCCATGAGTCTTCCTACGAACCAGAAATGAAAGCTACTTTGTAATATATATTCCTATAGTTTTCTAGTAAAGTGTAAACCTTAGATAATGAATTCCAGATTTGTGAACTATTGAACTTATCACCAACTTCTTAGTGTGTTTTATTTTGTTTTGTGTTTTCTCAAATGAGTTCAAAATAGAAAATAAATAATTTTCACAACTAAACATGATCAATGCTTGAGGTCTGTCGGCAATTCTCTCCAGTTGTTGGTACGTGGTATGGAACTAAAACCTATTATTGTACTCTTAAACTTGCGTATATCTTGTTTAACTTGTTACTCTAGTGGCGTGGCTTATTGTTTTAGGTGAGGTTGACATCTTCAAATAGCTAGCACTATGGTCCTTGTTTCTCAAGGAATGTACGTGTATGTGATGTTTGCTTTGAATAAAGATGTGTTAGGGTCCTGTAAACCACTCTTAAATCGAAATCCCTGGCTTTTTGTTTCAAGTTTAGAAGCATGCAATTGTCACCACATAGTAGTTTCACATAGAGATTTGATTTGGATTGTTTTAGCCGGTGAGCGGGTTTAGGTTGGATGGAGTAAATTGGGGAATTAAACAGTGAGAGATGATAAGACTTCACGGTCTAGATCCGTCCGTCACTGTAGAACTTACGTGGGACTCACAATCACAATCACGAACGGCTTATATAATTCAAACCGAGTGAATTATAGAGGAGAGAAGGTTATAGAATATTTTTTATTGTAAGATTCTGAATTAGAAAGAAATATGAAAAATTGAATGATAAAAAACAGATTTTAAAATATGGATAACTTAGCCCGCAAGTGTCGATCAAGTATGAGATTGAATTACGGCCAGCCAATTAACCATGAACCGGTCCAAATTGGAGTAATTCATTTAAAAAGAAAAGCGAAACTCCAATTTCTGGATAGCCCCTGGGTCCGCCCCCAACCCAAAGATGCTGGCCCTTTCATTTTCATCTACAAGCAATGAATAAAATCTGATCTACCTCCTCCTTCCTAGTTCACCCGCAAAATTCTTAATAATATTAAAGAATTAGCGGAATTTGGAATAGAATAAAAACTACTGTGCGAAAATTAGTAGCAGTAATCAAGAAACTAAGAAGCGGGCACCACCACCATCGCGGCTCCCGTGGATCAAGCAGAACCTGGAAGGCGTGGGCTGGAAATTGCGCCGACGCCGCAGCTGGTGGCACGAGGGCTTGATTATGTGGAGCAGCAACGCCTTGAGGGCGTTCGCCTTGGCCTTGGCCGTCGCGGCCGACTCCGCGCGCGAGCCCGGCGGCAACCGGTGGAGGCTGCACCGGAAGGAGCCCGGGTGGTTGGTCGGGGAGGAAAGACACGAGCGGGATTGGGATTTGCGAGCGCTTTTGGTGGCCATGGATGGGAATTATTGGGGGAATCAATGCGATCGCTGGTTGCTTGTCGTCGTCGATTGATTCTCCCTCTTTTGTGGCGCAAAACTTCGGCGTACCCTCCTCTCACGCTTTTATAGCTTTCCAGATCGGTTTTGAAATGCTCTCTTCTATTCTATCATACCCGTTATGGTCACTGATGTTTGAAACAGTTTTCAATTCTGATCGCTAATGTTTTTTTTCCCCACAAATTAAACGCTTAAGTTTCACAATTGTACAGTTAAGTTACCTTCATATTTTATTTCCCTCAGACGCCAAACTATACTTACATTATATACATTGAATCAAGAAGAGCTAATGTGACACCATAAAATAGTATTCTCTTGCTACGATTTGTTTATTTTTTTTTCTTGGGGCTGCTGCCCCATGAGGTTTCTAAAACCAAACAAAATGGAAAATTGGAAAGCTTACAATATAGGTCTTTTATTTGTATTTGGTAATACTGTTTAGCCCTCAAACTTTGAAATCAGACATTTTTAGGGTTCTATTTCAATAGACTCTCCCTTGCTACAAGTTTTGCCTTTTTTTTTCCACTGACGTTTTGGGTTGCTAGCCTAGAAGATTTCTGAAACCAAATAAAATTGGTAAATTACAATATAGGACCGCTAGTTGTATATGATAATATCTTTTAGTCCTCAAAGTTTGAAATTACATATTTTTTCCTCTCTATGGCAATAAACATAGAAGACCTCCCAAACTTTGGGTTTTGATATTGTTTAGGTTTCTAAACTCTCATGAGTTATAGTCTAAGCCTCAACTTGTGTTGAAATCCTAAATCCACTACCTTGATCTCATATTATATGCTTTTAATTTATGAAATTGGTTACCATTAGATTATTTAGCTTTGAATTCAAAAAATTTTATAATGTTTTTTTCCTTTATAATAGATACGGAAAATTTTTATTTTCATCGATCAACATGCAACAAAGTGTGGGCTGATTACTAGTTATTATACTAAAGCTCCCTCCCCTTGTGAATAGTAATAGCCCTTTGGAGCCTGAATTTTGGGTCTGATCCCAAGCCCAGTACTTTTCTCTGACGTCCTCGTCGTGCTCCCAGGCCCTCGGCCTGAATCTCAGTAGAATACAAGAAATTATTGTTTTCTGTTTTCCGAATTTGTGCTTCATTTCTTTAAAAAGCTTTTTTTTAATTGGTTTCTATTTAATCATTGATCCATATTGATTTCATAGTTGATTATTCTATTTCTAGTTTGTTTCCCTTTTCATTTGTTGGCTAGCAACGAAGTCCGGGTCTGCACTCTAGTTGCACTTCTAATTATCTATCTGCATACTAAATATTCTGATCAGAATAAACCCCCATCCTTTTTTTCTTTTTCTGAATTTCTTTTTCAAACTCTACGTGATTAAAGCACATGTATATTTTTTCGATTGCAACAATCTTGGTCTGAGGTTAAGAGAGGTGAAAAGAAAAATTGAGAATATCACAAATTTGTTTGTGTTGTAGGATCTCGGGTTTGAGGTTTAATTTGGGGGTGTTATTGAAGCCCAAGTAGAGCTCTTGGAGGTTGGAATTATCATTTTTGGACCATAAGCCCAACGCTCTACAATCTGGTATTTTTTCATCCCAAATTTTTTAGGTGTCATTCTCTTTATATTAAAAATTTTGTCCCATCATAAGATTTTCACTCTTACTAGTTTTTCAAATAACCAATCATTGTTTTTTACTTTCCCGAAATGAACCAAATCACAGTTATTGAATGAAGTCATTCATTAAATTAAATAAAAAAAGGAAACGTGCTCTCCTTAACGGCATAAACATTAAAATTGAATAGCAGGAAATTGTTCTGTACGAGCAGTCTTGCAAGTATAGTTATAGTGGGAGGGTGACACATACCGGAGCATGGAAGTGAGATTGTGGGCGGTGGCATGATCATGGCTATCTCTGATCCGCAGGATGGCGAACATGAGGATGAGGTGTTGGTGGGTGGCGGCTCTCTGGGCGGAGGATGGGATCGGTCTCTTGGAGGGAGCTGCAGGCGGCGAACGAGGACCTGGACCTTGAGCTGCCCATCGCTGATATGCTCTTCTGCTCCTCCCCAATCTCCTCCATCTCCTTCCTCAGCCGCTCTATATATGCTCCCTGCTGTCTCCTTGGTCTCCCCCCTCTTCCTCTGTCTCTTGGCCGGCTTGCTTCTGTGTCAGTCTCTTCCTTTCCTCACCAATGGCGACCAGGGCCTCAAACAGCCTACGCCCGTTTCTCGGAGGCGCCATTACTTTTTTATGGGGGTGTCTATATATATATATATATATATATACACACACACACACACACACACACACATACATACATACATATATGTATGTATGTATGTATGTATGTATGTATGATCTTCAGACTTCAGTAGCTCTGATTTCCTCCGCTGCTTGGCGATTTTATAAAGAAGAAGGAAAGGGACATTGTGCGGGTCCCCAGTGGAAGTAACCTGACATTTTCCAGCCATTTAACATGCAGATTCTGCTGCATTTTCTGATCAATTTACAGAAGCGTATCGTGTGAACACTCTTACATGTGGGTTTTGACTCGCAGGCGGTCAATAATTTCTGTTGGGTCCCCTTTTTAAATACCGTTTAAAATTAATTAAAATTAATGTTAAAGGCTCGAATAAACTAGCTAGTAACCATCGTTTCCTAAAAAAAAATAAAAATTAGTAACCACTGTGATAGATTCTCAAATCTCTAAAACTAAAAGTTATTATTAGATAACATTTTCAATTTTTAACACTAAATTAAACAAAGTTTGGTTTTTCTCAGTTTTATGTAATATTATCAAAGTTATTGTTTTTTTTATTTTTTACTTAATGCTTTGAAAACGATATTGGTTTCCATCTGGTCCGTCTCAATTTCTATAATTTCATATTCTTTTACGTTAAAAAATGGGCTATTATTTCAGTGGATCGATCTTGAAATAAAGAGTGATTTATACAATTTGAGGTAAAAAAGGCACTAAACTTTTGACGGTGTGATGCATAGGATAAGTTAATTATCATGGTTATTGTATACATATGTGCAATTAGAGATAGAGATAATTTTCAACTTTACCCTTGCCCTAAATCAGTTTTGTTTTCCCAATGATGGCCGCCATTTTCGATTCTCTCTGGCCCTCTTTCTAGATGTCACCGAAGCTAACCCCTGGCTTCTGCTCCTACGCCAGCAACAAGAGAAGAGAGATTAGGAGCAGGAAGTGAAGGGAGAAGATCGAAACGTCGAAGAAGCAGTTGCCAGCGACGAAAGAAGAGAGATCGGGAGTGCAAAGTGAAGGGAGAAGATTGGAACGCTGTAGAAGCTGTTACCGGTGACAAGAAAAGAGAGATCGGGAGCGCGAAGTGAAGGGAGAAGATCGGAATACTAAAGAAGCAATCGCTGGCCAAGAAAATAGAGATTAGAGCTCGAAGATCCAGGAGCGGTGAGTGACAGACGAAGATCCAGGAGTGGCTGCGGCGAGCGACAATGAAGATCCAGGAGCGGTAGGTGACGAGGCTGTGGCAGACAGAGGCAGATGAATGAGCAGCAGATGAAGATTGTAGTAAAACTAGAACAAGAACAATAGTTTCGAATGTATATGTTCTGCTTGCTTTATTCATGATGAGTTTGCTCTGTTTTTATAAAGCTTACAGAAGGAATAACAGAGCATATCAAATTAACTAGATTTTCGGGATAACTTGAACGTTAAGTAACTAACTTATAACAAAACAAATCTTCTTCTGATTTTACTCAGCTACTTTGAATCATTCTTCCGACACTCCCCCTTGATTCAAAGTTGGTAATGTACAGCAAGCTTTGAAGTTCTTCAAAATTGTGCTGCGGCAATGCTTTTGTGAACATATCAGCAATTTGCTTTTCTGATATGCATAATTTTATCTTAATCTCTTTACTAGCAACCAACTCCCTTATAAAATGATGTTTTATTTTCATATGCTTTGTTCTTCCATGCATAACAGGGTTCTTTGTCAAAGTTATTGTGGATAGATTGTCACATAACAGTGGTGTTGCCTCTAGTTGTCTCTGATTCATATCACACAATATTCTTCGAATCCATACCCCTTGACAGGCTGCTGTAGTTGCTGCTACATATTCGGCTTCAATTGATGATAATGCTATAAAACTTTGTTTCTTTGATGTCCATGAAATCGCACCTGAGCCTAAGCTGAAACAATTCCCAGTAGTGCTTCTCCTATCATCTTGTGATCCAGCACAATCATTATTAGTATAACCTTTCAACAGAAGACTTGGAACCCGTAAGTACCATATTCCATAGTCTCTAGTTCCAGCTATGTATCTTAAAATTCTTTTTGCAACCCCAAAGTGATGTTGAGTAGGATAGTGCATATACCTCGACACCAATCCTGCAGAGAAAGTAATGTCTGGTCGCGTGTGAGAAAAATAAAGAAGTCATCCTACTAGACTTCTAAATCTTCTTGCCTCTATCATTTCAGTACCGTTTTGTGCCTGTAACTTTTCACTGGTGTTCATAGGAGTTGCAGTCACTTTGCAACTGCCCATGTTGAATTGCTTCAATAAATCAGCGACATACTTCTTCTGTGATACAAAAATCCCTTCTTCTGTTTGCTCCACTTCTAATCTTAGGAAGTAATGTAATTCTCCTAGGTCCGTCATCTCGAATTTTCTCACCATCGAATCCTTGAACTCTGAAATAAGCTGAGCAGAAGAACCTGTATTTATCATGTCATCAACATATAAGCTAACAAAGATGATGTCTTCAGTACCTTGTTTCTTCGGATATAACGTAGGTTCATTTGAGCTTCTTTGAAAGCCATTGGTTTAAAAGAAGTCATCGATTTTGCTATACCAAGCTCTAGGAGCTTGCTTCAATTTGTATAAAGCTTTCTTAAGCTTGTACACTTTGTGTTCTTCTCCAGGTACTTCAAATCCTTCTGGTTGTTGCACAAACACTTCTTCATTTAGCTCTCCATTTAAGAATGCTGACTTAACATCAAACTGAAACACTTTTCATTGCTGTTGTGCTTCAAGTGCCAGAAGTATTATGATTGTTTCAAATCTTGCAATAGGAGAAAATGTCTCTTCAAAGTGGATTCCATGTTCATTAGTGTATCCATGAGTTATCAGCCTCACCTTATGCTTCTGTATGCTACCATCTGGATAGAACTTCGTCTTGAATATCCATTTGAGGCTGATCATTCTTTTTCCATGGGGTAGATCTGTTAGTTCCCATGTATTGTTTCTCTCGATGGCTACTCTTTCATCCTGCATTGCCTCTTTCCAAACTTCATGTTCCAAGGCTTCTCTGGCACTTGCTAGCTCACCAGCAAATAAAGCATAAGTGGTTGCATACAGATCTCTTAATGACTTGGTCTTTTGTGAATGGAGCTTTGGTGACGATGCCGCTAACAAAGTTGAAGAGGATCTTGCTGGAGTGATTACTTGAGGTCATCTTGGCGATTTTCCAATCAGTTCTTCTCTCTGTACTTTGTCATTTTCCATGCTTAAGGTGGGTGTATCTTTTTTTGAAACTTCTTCCCAGCCCAGTTTTTCATAAAAAACAACATCATGACTAATGAAAAATGTTTTTGTTCTCAGGATCAAGCAATCGATATGCTTTAAAAGTCAAGCTATAACCAATGAAAATATAGCGTTTGGATTTCTGGTCTAGTTTATGTCTACCAGTTTGAATCAAGGCATAATAGACACATCCAAAGATACGTAAATGACTTACAGATGGCTTTCACTGGTACCAGGCCTCATATGGCGTCATATTCCATACAGCTTTTGTAGGGGAGATATTTAACAAGTATATTGCTGTAGCTACAGCTTCTGCCCAGAAATCATCAGCAAGATTCTTGGTTTTCATCATAGAACGTGGCATTTCCACTACAGTTCTATTTTTCCTTTCTGCCACGCCATTTTGTTCGGGAGTATAGGGAGTAGTGAGCTATCTTTTGATACCTTGGTCTTCACAGAAAGCAGCAAACTCCTTGGAACAGAACTCTCCCCTTCGATCGGTTCTAAGCATCTTCAACTTATGACTGCTTTGTCTTTCAGCCAAGGCTTTGAACTTCTTGAAATGATCAAATGCTTTTGACTTCATTGTAAGAAAGTATACCCAACTCATCCTGGTATAATCATTAATGAAGAGAAGAAAATACTTACTTCCTGCATACGACGCTGTCCTCATAGGTCCACAAATGTCAGCATGAACTAACTCAAGTTTTTCTGTTGCCCATCTTGACTGTCCTCTAGGAAAGACTTTCCTTGTCTATTTGCCCAGTAGGCATCCTTCACATGCATGCTCAAGGTTTTCAATGATTTGTAATCCTACCACCATCTCCTTGTTGGCTAGTAACTGTAATCCTTTAACATGTAGGTGACCATAACATTGATGCCATACTTCTGATTCATGAGACCTGCTACTCATAAACGCATTATCCTTATTGCACAAAAAATGAACAGGGAACATTTTGTTATCTGTCATCTGGGCTTTTAGCACAACTTCACCAGAGCTTGTTTTTGCAACACATGCTCCTTTTTCAAACAGAACAATGTATCCGTTTTCAACAAGCTGCCCAACGCTAATTAAGTTATGAGCCAAACCTGGTGCAAAATGCACATTGCTGATCAGTTTTTCTTTTCCACTAGCATTGACAGCCATAGTTCCCTTGCCTTCGATTTAAACCTGTTTGTCATTCCCAAGTCTCACCTGAGACTTGTGTGTTTCATCCAACTCTTTGAACTTCATTTTTTCTCCTATTAGGTGGTTAGAGCATGAACTATCAAGATACCAAATTTCTTTAAAGGAAGATTGTGGGCTTACGTAAGTCATGAACAGGTAGTCGTCTTCTGACTGTTCAGCAAACTTTGCCTGATCGTTTTTGCTCCGGCATACTTTCTCTTTGTGACCAAATTTTTTGCAGTAGGTGCATTGAACAGGATTGCTCCTACCACGCCCTCTTCCTTTGAAAGTGCTGTGACTCTGACCTTTGTTTTGGTAGAACTTTTCTCGCTCTCCTTGGACCTGAAATGCTTGCTTTTCTTCTCAAGCTGTACTTCTGTTAATTCTCTCATAAGCTTGCAATGAACCCTTGAGTTCATCACTGTCATTATTGACAGATCCTTTGACTCTTTTATGGCAGCAACCACATGGTCGAACTTTGGAGTCAGACTTCTCAAGATCTTTGCAACAATAATTTTGTTAATGACTTTATCTCCATATGCACGCATCTGACTGACAATGAAGGAGACACGAGCAAGATATTTTTGCACCGGTTCATTGTTTTTCGTGTTTGCTATTTCAAAATCTCTTCTTAAGAATTGTAACTTGACTGTGATCACTTTTGCTGAACCTTGATATTCAATCTTAAGGATGTTCCATGCCTGCTTGGCTATGGTGACAGCAGCTATTCTTGCAAAAATAGCTTTTTCAACTGCTTGTTGAATGAAGAACAAAGCTTTTGCATCTTTCTTGGTGACTTCCTTGCTCATTGCTTCAGTACTGGAGCTTTTTTTCAGGATAGCCAGACTCTACAAAATCCCATAAATCCTGAGACTTGAAGAGTGTTTTCATCTTTATGCTATAATATTCATACGAGTCACCTTTGAAAACTAGAATTTGTGGCTTTGTGACATTTGCTGCAGAGTTGTTGGATGTCATCATACTCTCAATTGTTGAAGCCTAGGTTAGAACTTGGCTCTGATACCACAATGTAGTAAAACTAGAACAAGAACAATAGTTTTGAATGTATATGTTCTGCTTGCTTTATTCATGATGAGTTTGCTCTGTTTTTGTAGAGTTTATAGAAGGAATAACAGAGCATATCAAATTAACTAGATTTTCGGGATAACTTGAACGTTAAGTAACTAACTTATAACAGAACAAATCATCTCTTGATTTTACTCAGCTACTTTGAATCATTCTTCCAACAAAGATCTAGGAGCGGTAAAGAAACGGTGAGAAATAGCAACCGGATGAGAAGAAAGAGGAAATTAGGAAATTGCCGACAAAGAAACGGTCGGAAATTACCTTCCAAAAATTTCCAGGAAAATACAAGCAAAATTATTTATTTTTATATCTTTATTTACACCTTTGTATTTTTGTTAAGCCACATTTACAAATTCATTTAGACGCTTTGTCTTTTTCTTTTAGACATTTTTAAATTTGAAAATAATAAATTTTTTATATGTTATTGTATAGTCATTTTTATATATAGCATCAAACACTTTTATATATTTATCCATATATTTTTATTTATTACTTCAGATACTTTTACTTTTAAGATTATAAAATTATTTACATATTTCCTTAGACATTTTTACCTATTGTTATAGACGTTTTAAAATATTTTATTGAAACACTTTTACATATTATTTTGGAGAAGAACAAATGGTTTTTATATTATGTATAGAGAACCAATTACCTGCACATTATTTCAGACATTTATACATACTTATTCAGACACTTTTACCAATTTATTTAGACACTTTTCATATTTGCCTACGACATTTATGAAGATAATTTCTATGTACATTTTACTTGAGGATGCCCTGTAGTGGCCTAAAAGCGAAAATGGAAGGATATGTAAGATCTAAAGATGAACAACAACTGCAAGATCTAAAGGAGCACAGCCATACTTTTAATGGCAGTCCAGCACCGGCACCGGCTACAGTGGCAACGATGGTGACAGTAGCAGCAGAGGCAAGACTGAGGCACGTAAAAAATAAATAATCTGGACATTATTTCAGACATATATATATATATATGTTCAGACACCTTCCCCAATTTCTTTGGACACTTTACACATTTGTTTTTTACACTTATGCAGATGCGAGTAATGACAGGAGATCTGGTGGTGGCAGCAGTGACGGCAGCAACCGCCATGGTGGAGGGTGGGGGGGGAATGTAGTAGGATTTCTAAAAGGAGAGAAAGAGAGTTTTGGTGAAGGTAATTTTGTTAATTTTTTTTATGGATGTGGATTATATGTAGAGAGTTAAGAGTAGATTAGTATGTCTAACTAGACATAGGTGTATAATATAATAACTATAAGTTTATATATCTCCATGGATGCTATATTCACATTAAAGAAACAATTATTTGTGACAAAATTTTAATATTTCTAGAGTAAAAAGAAAAAAAATAAAAATAAATATTTTATAGACAAAAATATTAAAATTGCTTTTGAAACACGCTGATATTGTCTTTTAACTTAGACACAACAACTTTTGAAATAAAATGTATTTCACATTGAACATAGATATCAATCTATATAATTATTTGATGAGCTAACTATTAAAGGGTAAAATTCAGAAAGAAGTTATTAACTTATTAGCAGATTCATTTAAGGCCGAAGGATATAAAATAATCCAAAAAAGGCCTAAAACAAAGGGACATGATCTCTTGCCTAGGTTTCTCATTTGAACATATTTCTAGTTTAACATTTTCATCCATTGACATATTTTTTATTTGATGATTCATATTTAGCTTCACATATTTGAGGGTTTTCATACTTAGTTAAACTTACGTACTTTATGATGGTCCTAGTGTATATTTTTCACCATGTTAGGTAACAAATGCAATAAACTAAAACAACAAATGCAAAAAGGGAAAAAATGCATAAGGGAAAGATTAATTAACAAAGGATTTTTGCCAAATTGATACCTAAAAAAGAATATAGCATTACAATTTCAACAATAATCTAAACTTAAATAATAATAATAATAATAATAATAATAATAATTTCTCTTGTTGTTCTGCCGAAGGGATACTTCTTTTACTTAGAAGATCTGGAATGTGTGTATGGATTTTTCTGATATGTCTGGACTTTGTTCCAGTCTTGAGAAAACCATCATTTTTCTTGGTGGGGTTGATAGGGTTCCTCAAGAGCTGATTATTCACCATTTTACTTTTCAGCTTAGGATTTCCCTTTTTTTCTATTTAGATGTTCCTATAGGCTATGCTTGCTTGAAGATCGGTGATTATTCCTGGCTGATTGACAAGATAACAGAGAGATTGGATTAATGGAGCTCTAGATTGCTGTCTCGAGTTGGGAAATTGAGGCTAATTCATTCTGTTGTTTAGAATATTCATGCTAACTAGTTAGCTATTTTTGTTCTATCTATGTCTGTTTTTAATGGTATTGAAGCAAAGTATAGAGCCTTTATATGGGGAAGGAAAAGTGGAGATCACAAGACTTGGGTGCCTATTGCTTGGAGCAAGCTAGTGGTTCTTAAGGCGGAGGGAGGCCCGGGGCTTATTCAATTGAAAATCTGGAACTATACCCTTATTTTGAAGCTATTATGGCCCATTCATTAATGGAAAGAGTCCCTTTGGATCCAGTGGGTGCATAGTTATCATATGAAAGGCCAGGATATTTGGGCTGTTCAGAAAAAAAAAAAAACTACCAATGCTTGGATTTGGTAGAGTTTGTTAAGGATTTAAGACCTGGTAAGTCTAAACTCTTATATTCATTATATTATTAAATTCAAATGTCTTTACTGTTTCTGTCAAAAGAAGTTTTATGAGACTTTATGGGCCAAACGTCCTAAATGCTCTTGGTATAAGCTTTGCTGGAAAAGCATGGCCATCCGTAAGCATAGTTTCCCCGCTTGGCAAGCCCTTAATGGTAGTTTGAAGAATTTGGACTAGCTGAAAAGCTAGGGTTTCCAACTTGCTAATTGATGTGTGTTATGTGAAAATCAAGAAGAGAATGTTGCTCACACTACTAAAAAAACAGGTTTTTCCAATGGCCATTACCAATGTGTATGCGTTGGTAAATTCAAAATTACCAACATGTACGTGTTGGAAGACAACTGCTAGTAAATTGATTGTTGGAAATTAGATTTGCTACATTTGAGCCATTGGTAATTTGCTACGCTTGCACGTTAGTAATTCAGCCATTGGTAAATTACCAATAGTCTAAGAGCACAAGAAGTTTCCAACGGTCTAAGCTTTTTCCAACACACACAAGTTGGTAATTTACTACCAACGGCCTAACGCGTTGGTAAATTATCAACTCATGAGCATTGGAAAATGCTTAGGTAGTTGGTAAATTTACCAACTTGTAGCCGTTGGAAAATGCTTAGGAAGTTGGTAAATTTACCAACTCGTGAGCATTGGTAAATGCTTAGGCAGTTGGTAAATTTACTAATGCGTAAAGCTGTTGGTAAATTTACCAACGGCTTTAGACATTGGTAAACATGTATAAGGCCAACATGATTGCGGATGCTATGTTTCCGTCATTTCCCGAATTCAGTATTCCAATCTACGTGTTCCTCCAAGCTTGTTCACCATCAAATTTATGAGTGCACAGAAGAAATATAAATTCAATATCAATAAATCTGCATCTCAAGCTCATCCATACATCATAATACGAACAAGGAGTTCATAAGTCTCCATCATATCATACAAGCGCCCATAATGTAACATCTCATAAAGTTGTTCTCAGTCTCAAAAAGTTCATAAGTCTAAAGTCTAAAAAATTGTTATCCAAGTCTTATAACACAGGACTCACATGATGATGTACCTATGCCCGATGGTAATCAAGTTCACTGCTCAGTATTTGAGTCCGACTCATTGGTATACTATGGAACCGGCTGAGGCGAGGGGCAGGGAAGGTTTAGCGAACGACAAATAAGCTCCAACTAAGCCTGGTTAGCATCCAAGGTGACCCTATTGGTGTCCATTTCTGGTCTTTGTCTTCTTTTGAGTCGCTCCAGCTTCTTCTTGTACTCGGCATCTCTTCGGGCAATCTCATTTTCCATCATCTTTTGTACCTGCTCATTCAATTGTGGTGTCTATGTGACATCAATAGGTGGGAGCCCACCAGGCATTCAGCGTCGTGGAAGAACGCGCTGCTCTGATCCCAATCCGAAACACGTCCTATTCTTTTCCCACCAGATGTAGTACTAATGATGGCAGCTTCATCAATATCTTGTGGAGGCTGTACTCCTTTTTGTTGCTGTTTGCTTTTCAATCTCAGCACTAACCCAATCTTACAGAAATATGTTAACCCATTTGAATTAGTCATATGTGGTTATCACAAGTTTCAGTTAAGAGTAGTAGGAAAAGGAAGTCATTATACTTACAGCAACTTCTTCAGAGCACTTACTAACGTATTGCCCATTTTTCATTTTATGTGTCACCTGAAGGACTTTGAACAAGCCGCGGTCCTTCTTCTCTGGATCTCTTTCTCTCAAATAGAATATTAATTCAGAGTAATGTCTGTAATTGGTTATTAATAAGCGTAAATGTAAAGTATATGAACAGGCATGAGTTACCATTTGATCTCGATGTGCAAACATCGAGATTGACATATATTGCACTACACGATCTAGACTGAGAATTATCATCACTAACAGATGCTTGGACTGCTTTTAACATAGCAAATTTTTGTAGAAACTTCGGACTAGCCCAATATGCCATCATTTCTGCATATGTATTATC
The DNA here is from genome assembly GCA_005392925.1 of Aquilaria sinensis. Taxonomy (NCBI): domain Eukaryota; kingdom Viridiplantae; phylum Streptophyta; class Magnoliopsida; order Malvales; family Thymelaeaceae; genus Aquilaria; species Aquilaria sinensis. Next base: position 644,500 of record SMDT01000546.1, read on the forward strand.
AAACATGAAATTTGCCTTCGCTCGATGTTTGACAGGATCCTGCACAAGCTTAACGTCTGCCATACTGCATTGGTAGTACTGTGCCATATTCGGTACACCTAATTATGGTGTTCTGGGTCCTACTCATAGATCTTCTACAAATGGTAATACATTGTTTGAAATTATTATATGACACATAAATGATAGTTACCTAAAAAATGCACCACAAATATTGAATGTCCGATGTAGAGACATGTGTCCAATTAGGATATGGATTGAAATGTGTGGTGAAGCATGGTGTGACCAACCGTGTCGCTCTAGGTGGAAAGAATCTGCAAAGTGAAAATGATGCATGACAATCGGAATTATATGTATAAAAGGTTTGTTCTAAGTTTACCCACACAATTTTTACGTTACTAATAGTTTGTAGGATGTTCATTACTTATATATTGCCATGAGGCATAATCTTCAGCCAAGGTCGGGTTGGTGCTTGTGACACTGATGGTGGAACATCTGCAATATGCATGTCAAACTCTAAGGCCAGAGAATGCATCGTCTGAGGGTGATTAACATGTGTCTGTCAGGCGCCATGTAGAGATGGAGTGTCTCCACCTTTGCCCGAATGGTGTGCATGTGACCGGTCATGAGTAGTTGGCACTGACGTGTCCTGTGTCTTTGGAACTGCATCAACATGCAGTCGGGAAAAAGAACCTATCCTCTATTGTCGAGAAATTGAAGTCTGCAAGACCTTTTTTAATTGTGCAAAAGTTCCCTTCCAAGGTCAGCGCCTGTAGGTGTTATCTCCTTTTAGTGTCATCTGTAGTAAATAACAATTCATTAAAGACATAACGTAATTATATGGAGAACATATAATGAATTATCTTTTATTTTCATCAAATTACCAAATATGTTTATTTATAAACATTTATAACTCGAGTTCGACACCGGCACAATCATTGTCATCTTTATTGACCCGACCCACTGCTTGCACTATCTTCAAACTCCCCATTTTCATCCCTATCAGTTCTATCGGATTCAAAGTCCTCTTCATCATCATCTATTTTGTTATTAGTAGCCCCGTCATTTTCAAGATCATCATCATTGTCGTTCACATCCATGCTTTGAAACTCTTCTTTAATATTATCACCTAATCCTGGGTTAGTTAACTCCTCAATAGGGTCATCCTCAATGACATGATTTGTATGGCCTCAATTTTCTTGATAAACATCATCATTGTCTACAATTTCGTATTGGACGATACGTCTAGGTTTTATCTTAAGCACAGCAGACCATCAATTTTTTTCACGGGATTTTGTTGAATATGGTGTGTGGTACACTTGATTGGCCTATTTAAGTGTGATTGGTTTGACCCTACACCTGATTGTGGAACTCAGATTCATAAATATTTTAAGTTAGTCGACGTCCATGATGCTCGGTGATATCGAAAGTTCAATCCATTTGTACATTTTTGACAAACATGCTATGCATTATATAAGGATGGTAAAGATGGTTAGTCATATGAGTAATGTTGGGCTTCAAAATATAATAAGTCAATATGGAATGAAATCATACTTACTTGAGATATGGCCTGATCTCAGCACAGTTTAATAAAACGTAGGTGGTGGCAACTCTCAGTTCATTGTCTGTTAGGAATTTATTTCTAGATGCACCATATGGACGACCCGGGAAGTTGAATATGAACCACAACTCCCCATTAAAGGGGACAGGACTGCTAACATCATTTTGAGGAACTCTGTTCCCCATACACGGGACATGGGATTCAAAATAATGGGAGCAAAAGATGGAAGTCTCCTCTATAAGGTATGCTTTATAAATCGATCCCTCAATAAAAACAGTATTAGAAACCTTCATTTTCAGGTCATGCATGCACTGCTTAAAGTTGTACATACACCGATATTGAATAGGTCTTCCAACCCTTACTTTATATGACAAGTGAACTGGCAGATGCTTCATGATATCAAAAAATCCAGGAGGAAAAAATTTTCTCAAGCTTATACTGGATAATTGGAATATTACCCTCTAACTCCAACAAGTGATTAGTCTCCAGCTCTAGAGAGTACAAATCTGAAGAATATGCTTAACTCAGTTAATGGTTTCCATATATTCTCGGGAAGCACCTGAAAGGCAATGAGGAGAAGGCGTTGCATCATCACATGACAATCATAACTTTTCATGCCATACATAGTGCTACCAGAACTATCAACACATCTGCTAAGATTGGATGCATACCCATCTGGGAGTCGTAGAGATTTAACTCAAGTAAGAACATCCTGCCTTTGGTTAACATCGAATGTGAACCGGGCCTTAGGTTTGAATAAACGCCCACTGTTAAGAGCAACCATGTTTAACTCTGATCGATTACAGTAAATCTCAAAATCCTTCTGTGCCTTAACATTGTCTTTCATTTTGTTCTTAAAATCCATAAAGGTATTCCAGATATTCTTAAACACATTTTTCTCAATATGCATGACATCTAGATTATGGCAGATTAAGTTCATCCCCTAGTAAAACAACTCCCAGAAAATGCTCCGCTTCATTTAATTGTGAGATTTCCTATAATCACGGGGCCGTTGTTGTAGCTTATTCATAAACAGTAGTGGAAGGAATGAGATTTGTTCAAATATCGCTTCACCTGACTGACGTTCAGGAGACAATGAAGTCTCTGATTTGCCCTTTTTAAAACATAACTTATTTCTTCTATATGGATGGGCAGTTGGAAGAAATTGTAGATGACAGTCAAAGTATGAAGTTTTCCCACCATGCTTAAGTTGGAAAACCTTACATTGGCCTATACAAATTGGGTAAGAAAATCGACCATGCGTCATCTATCCTGAAAGCATGCCATAAGCCAGAAAATCATTTATGGTCCACAGTAATGTAGCTCGAAGGACAAAAATTTCTTTCAGTGACACATCCCATGTTTGGATGCCATTGTCCTACAAATGTTTTAGTTCTTCTATTAGAGGTTGTAAATAAACATCAATATTTTGACGAGGGATACGTGGACCTATAATGAACAAGGAAAGGAAAATGTATGGTTTGTTCATGCACATCCAAGGAGGCAAGTTATATGGAGTGAAGATAATAGACAATAAAGAGTACTGCTTTCCAGATGCTCCAAAAGGGGCAAATCCATCGGCACACGACCTTAGCTGGATATTTTGTGGTTTAAAAGCAAACCATGGGTAGGTGCAATCAAAATGCTTCCAAACTTCACCGTCAGATGAATGTTTCAAAACACCTAGGATTGGTCGTTGCTCTTTGTGCCAAATAGGCGCTGCAGACGAGGGATTAGTAATAAATGATGCATGGTTTTCTATGGTCAATCTTTACCCCTTTCTCCCTTTTTTCGGCTTATACCTCTTAGCATTACAAAACTTATAGGTTTGAGAATTAGTTTCTTCTTTCCAGAACAACATGTAGTCATTAACACAGGCGTCAATCTTAAAGTGAGATAGACCCAACTGTGAAACTCATTTCTTTGTCTCATACCAATTCAATGGCATCTTATTATTTATAAGTTGAATCTTCTTCATCAATTAGGCAATGCCATGATAACAGGCCCATGAAATGTAATACTCCGACTTAATGTTCAAGAGATGGACAGCAGCAGATAACTCATAATGATTATGTCACCCATACCATAAAGGAATTGAAGCCAAATTCAAAAAGGTCGAAGAATTGTTGTGCACTTTCATTAGGCTGCTCATCCATGTGGAAAGGACTTTGATGGTAATTAGGCCCAATGGCGTCCATGACCATCCTTTCAAATGGGTTTGTTGAAAACCGTAATCAAAGTCATCAAATCCACGCGCTTCTTTATGTGTATCTGATGTATCACTAAACGGCTCATGGTATTCAAGTAAAAAGACATGAACCCCCACTTGTAAGATGAATAATTTTCCTATTTTTTGGTCTGGTCCTGGTCGATTCGACTTTAATCAGTTTTTTTTACTTCCTTTTATTTTTCTATCTTTATTAAGTTAATAATTAAATTGTTAATTGATTAACATATTAAACATAGTTTTATGTTTTGATCATTTTTTATCATTATTGATGAATTAAGTTTTGTAGCATTAATTGTTTACTTCAAGCTCTATAGTTTAATAAAGTAATTTGGCCAATAACTGTTAAAATTAAAAGTAAATTTTTGAAGATAAATTTTTTATTAATATTAAAATTTAGAGTTTGAGTTAATAAGAAATGAAAATTTTTAGTGAATTATTTTTTAATTAAAAAAATATTTGTTGTTTTGAAGCACATACCGTATTTTCACTACTAAAAAAACAGAAAATTCCAACTGCCATTATTTCCAACGGCCTAACAGTTGGAAATTTCCAGCTGCCAAAACCGTTGGAGGGAACACAACACTTTTTCCAACGGCTTAGCCGTTGGAACTATTACACCATTAAGTTTAGGATTATATATATAATAAGCCGTTGGAAAAATATAGTATGGGGATAACTAATGTGATTTTTTGCAATATATATATATCCAATGGCTAAAAATATATCATGGGATAATTAATGTGATTTTTTGCAAATTATATATATATATATATATAATTTTTGCAAATTATATATATATATATATATAATATTTCCAACGGCTTCAGTCGTTGGAAAATATCTAGTATGAGTTACAAATAATGTGATTTTTTTGCAAATTAAGGTGGATAATATTTCCAACGGCTGAAGCCATTGGAAAATATCTAATATGAGTTACAAATAATGTGATTTTTTTGCAAATTAGGGTGGATAATATTTCCAACGGCTTTAGCCGTTGGAAAATAGTGGTTTTCGGTGAATTTAAATCAAATTGATTTACAAATTTAATGTCTCTATAATTTCCAATGGCTTTAGCCGTTGGAAAATATATGTTGGCTAAGTTTTCTAATTTCTTCAACGGCTTTTAACGATTGGAAGTAATTTCAGCAGTTTACGTGTTTTATTTCCAACGGCTTTAACCGTTGGAAAAAATAGTGCATATAATATTTGTATTGTCAATGTTTCCAACGGCTTAGGCCATTGGAAAAATAATTAATGCATCTTGCAGCTTCCAACTGCTTCAACAGTTGGAATATTACTTTAATGAAATGAATTGTTTTGGTTATTTTTTTCCAACTGCTATGGCCGTTAGAAAATTCTAATTTAAATTCCCCCCCCCCCAGGCAGTCGTCTTCTTCTTCGTTGCTCTTTGGGTTCGTCTCTCTCATCTGTGGTCGTTTCTTCCTCCCACACGCATACACAGCACCTTCGTATCTTCGATTAAGGGCTTAAATGGCTTTCTCGAGCTGGGTTTGACGTGGATCTGGTGTCATTTGTTTTGATTTGTAGGTTAGTTTGATTTGTTTTGATATTTTTTAATTTTTTTTCACGGATTTGCGTTCTTTGCTGTTCTTTGTTGATAATGGGTTGAAGATTTTGGTTGTTATGGCAGATTTGATGCTATTCCACGCATTTGAAGCAAGTAAATTGTCGAATTTGAGGTAAGTTTTGGTTTAATACATATTTTTAAATTTTTTTTCCCAAAAATTAGTTAAAATCAGGATTATTTCATGGTATTTTGGTTTGAAATATGTGAAATGTTGAGAATTGTAGTTGTTGATGGTTGGATGTGAAGTACTTGGGTTACCCATTACAATTTCACATTTATGTCCATTTTCTTATTTTTTTTTCTTAATTTTGGGATTAATTAAAAAATAAAAAATAAATAGTTTTAATTAACTTGCTTAGGTAGTATATTTATGTGTGAAATTAGTTAGTATTATTAAAAATAGTTAATAATTAGTTTTAAGTAAATTGCTTAGGTAGTATTTTTATGTGTAAAATTAGTTAGTATATTTAAAAATAATAAATAATTAGTTTTAAGTAAATTGTTTAGGTAGTATATTTATGTGTGAAATTAGTTAGTATAATTAAAAATAGTTACTAATTAGTTTTAAGTAAATTGTTTAGGTAGTATTTTTATGTCTAAAATTAGTTAGTATATTTAAAAATAATAAATAATTAGTTTTAAGTAAATTGTTTAGGTCCTATCTTTCTGTGTGAAATTAGTTAGTATAATTAAAAATAGTTACTAATTAGTTTTAAGTAAATTGTTTAGGTAGTATTTTTATGTGTAAAATGAGCTAGTATATTGAAAAATCCTAAATAATTAGTTTGAAGTAAATTGTTTAGGTAATATATTTATGTGTGAAATTAGTTAGTATAATTAGTTACTAAAAAAATAGTTACTATTTATTAGTTTTTTCATTCCCCTTGTTTAATTAGGTAGTATTTTTATGTGTAAAATTCGTTAGTCTCTTTAAAAATCCTAAATAATTAGTGATAAATTAAATTGTTTAGGTAGTATATTTATGTGTGAAATTAGTTAGTATATTTAAAAATAGGAAATAATTAGTTTTTTTAAGTAAATTGTGTAGGTAGTATTTTTATGTGTAAAATTAGTTCGTATATTTAAAAATAGGAAATAATTAGTTTTTTTTTTAAGTAAATTTTTTAGGTAGTATATTTATGTGTGAAATTAGTTAGTATATTTACAAAATAATAATTAATAGTTTCCTGTCAATTTTTTGTAACATATATTTCGGTCGTGTGAAATTAGTTAGTATCTTTCCGCCTCGAAAAATAATTAGTTTTAAGTAAATTGTTTAGTGTAGTATATTTGTGTGTGAAATTAGTTAGTATATTTATAAATAGGAACTAATTAGTTTTAAGTCCAATTGTTTAGATAGTATATTTATGTGTGAAAGTAGTTAGTATATTTAAAAATATCCAAATCCTTAGCTTGAAGTCCATTGTTTAGCTAATATATTTTTTTAGTACATACAATGTTTAATTGGATTTATTGTTACAATGTTTTAAGAATTGGAATTAATATAAAGGTACAAAATATTTCTATTTAAATAAGTTTATTTGATTAAGTTTGACCTTGAATATAAAATATGTCAATAATAATAATAATAATAATAATAATAATAATAATAATAATAATAATAATAATAATAATAATAATAATAATAAATAATAATAATAATAATAATAATAAATAATTAATAATAATTTTTATTTTAATAATAATTTAGCAATAATATATAATACTTGAAAGAATAATAATTATTCTAAGAGTAGTAGTGAAGTAATAGTAATAATAATAATTATTATTATTATAATTATACTAATAATCATTCCAATAAGAGTAATAATAATTATAATACTAATAATATATAACAATTGAAAGAATAAATATTATTCTAAGAGTAGTAGTAAAGTAATAGTAATAATAATAATTATTATTCTTATAATTATACTAATAATAAATCCAATAAGAATAATAATAATAATAATAATAATAATAAATAATAATAATAATAATAATAATAATAATAATAATAATAATAATAATAATATTAACAATAGTAGTAGTAGTAGTACTAGTAATAGTAATAATAACAATTATTATTATTACAATTATACTAATAATAAATCCAATAAGAGTAATAATAATTATAATAATAATAATTATAATAATTATAATAGTATTTATATATAATAATTGAAAGAAATAAATATTATTCTAAGAGTAGTAGTAAAGTAATAGTAATAATAATAATAATAATTATTATTATAATTATACTAATAATAAATCCAATAAGACTAATAATAATAATAATAATAATAAGAATATAATTTTAATATTGACAGTATTAGTAGTAGTAATAGTTGTAGTAGTAGTAGTAAGGATTATTATTATTGATTATTATTATTATTATTATTATTATTATTATTATTATTATAATTATTATTATGACCTATTAATAATAAATCCAATAAGAGTAATAATAATTATAATAATAATAATAATAATATTCTATACTTATTAAATATTAACAATAGTAGTTGTAGTAGTACTACTAATAGTAGTAATAATAATATAATTATTATTATTATAATAATAGTAATAATAAATCCAATAAGAGTAATCATTATTATAATAATAATTATAAATAATAATAATAGTAATTATATATAATAATTGAAAGAATAAATATTATTCTAAGAGTAGTAGTAAAGTAATAGTAATAATAAGAGTAGTGGTAATAGTAGTTATATGGATAAAATATTTATATGTAATAGTAATACATGCGATTCGTGGATTTAATTTTTTATATGATTTAATTTACGAAATTAATTTTATGTGTTCATGCTTTCATAAATATCATAAAGGTAAATATATAATTTCCATTGGTAGGCCTCCATGGATCAAGAACGTAGTTGGATGTATAATAGTCATTATTTACCTGGTCGAGTTGGGTACAAAGAGGAGTGGGAGACAGGGGTTGAGCAGTTCATAACATTTGCCTGTAGTAACCCAGGTCATATGGATGGAAACAAAATACGTTGCCCGTGTAGGAGATGTAAAAATTTGAGGTTTAAGGATTGTGATGACGTTAGAGTTCATCTATACAAATGGGGTTTCATGCCTTATTACACCAACTGGACAGCTCATGGGGAGCCATTTAATGAGCCTCCGCATCAGCCGTTTGATAATTGTGATTGGTATGAGCATGCTGAGTACAGTTCAAATGTAAACCCATATGCTCGAATGATATTTGATGCAGTGGGACCAAGTTGCCATCAGAATTTCACTGAAGTGGATGAAGAACTTAATGAAGGTTTTAGACGGTTTTCTGATTTGCTGTACTCCGCTAGTACACCTATTTGGGATGGATGTGATAAGCATTTTGAGCTGTCTGCTGTAGTTCATTTGTTAAACCTTAAAGCAGAATATCACATACCAAGAGGGTGTTATGATGGTATCGCGGCCTTGATGAAAGAGACACAGCCAAGTGACAGCAAGATGCCATCCAATTGGTATGAGACGAAGAAATTAGTTTCACAACTAGGTCTTGCCCATCTTAAAATTGATGCTTGTGTTAATGACTGCATGTTGTTTTGGAATAATGATGAAGATGGTTCGCAATGCAAGTTTTGTGGTGAATCTCGGTTTAAGCCGAGAAAAGGTGGGCGGGGTAAAGATAGAGCAAGAAAGACCATGCACTATTTACCACTCACTCCTCGTCTGCAGCGACTATATGCTTCATTTTCAACTACAGAGCACATAAGGTGGCATAGTGAGCATCCATCCGACCCAAATGTTTTAAAACATCATTCAGATGGGGAAGCATGAAAACATTTTGATTCCACGTACTCGTGGTTTGCGGCGGATGCCCAAAATGTTCACCTTGGAGTTTGTTCTGATGGCTTTGTGCCTTTTGGAAACTCTGGTAAACAATACTCATGTTGGCCTGTCATTGTTACTCCGTATAATTTGCCTCCGTGGATGTGTATGAAGAAACCATATATGTTTTTGACTGCATTGATACCTGGCTCTCGAAGTCCACGTCAGAATATTGATGTGTATTTACAACCTTTTATTCATGAATTGAAGCAGCTATGAGAGGATGGGGTCGAAACATGGGATGTTTCACTAAAACAAAATTTTCAGCTCCGAGCTGCGGTTTTGTGGACCATAAATGACTTCCCGGCTTATGGGATATTATCAGGATGGGTGACTCATGGGAGGTTATCTTGCCCTATTTGCATGGATGCTAGTAAAGCCTTCCAACTTGAGCACGGGAGGAAGACTTCATTCTTTGATTGTCATCGACAATTTCTCAAGTTGGATCACCCATATAGAAGAAACAGAGTCACCTTTAAGAAAGGAAAAGTTGAGAAATCGTTGCCTCCTGAGCGTTTACCACCTGAAACAATATTTGAACGTATCTCAAATTTGCTTTCTGTAGTTCACAATGGACAGGTTGTAACCATACCAGGTTATGGCAGAACTCATAATTGGACAAAACGAAGTATTTTCTGGGAGTTGCCGTATTGGAAGAGTAATTTAATCCGTCATAATTTGGATGTTATGCATATAGAGAAGAATGTGTTTGACAATATATGGAATATAGTGATGGATGTGACCAATAAAACTAAGGACAACGTGAAGGCTCGTAAGGACCTGGAGATTCTGTGCAGTCGATCAGAGCTAAATTTAATTCCTCAAGGCGACGGCCGAGCATTTAAACCCAAAGCCACTTTTGCACTAAACAGACATCAGAGATCTGATGTGCTGAATTGGGTTAAAACACTTAGACTCCCAGACGGCTATGCATCGAACCTTGGGAGGTGTGTTGACAGTAATGTAAGTCAGATGTCTGGTATGAAAAGCCATGATTGTCATGTAATGATGCAGAGGCTCCTTCCAATTGCACTTGAAGCAATTCCTGAAAATATTTGGAAAACCGTTGACCGAGTTAAGCCAATTCTTCCGAGATTTATGCTCTCCAGAGTTAGATGTGAATCACATGGTCGATTTGGAAGCCAATATTCCTGTCATACTTTGTAAGTTGGAAAAAACTTTTCCACCGGATTTTTTCGATTTGATGGAACATTTACCAGTTCACATACCTTACGAAGCAAGAGTTGGAGGCCCCATTCAATATAGGTAGAGGTACAAATTTTAGCGTTGTATGCATAACCTCAAAATGAAAGTGTCAAATAAGGCTCATGTTGAGGGTTCAATTTGTGAAGCATATCTAATTGAGGAGACCTCTACATTTTGCTCTCACTACTTTGAATCCCATATTCCATATATGGCAACTAGAGTACCTCGTAATGATGATGGCGGACAACGACCATATGATGAATCGATGTGGTCTATCTTTAGATACCCAGGTTGTCCATATGGTGTATCAAGATATCGATATCTTGACAACAATGAATTGAGGGTCGCTACTGCATATGTGTTACTGAATTGTAAGGAGGTGAAGCTGTACCTCGAGTAAGTGAAATAACACCTATTTTCTTAACAA